>CM049605.1:4418238-5103238 GCA_026979955.1 Megalurothrips usitatus
AGGCTCCAGGCAGGCGGCCCAGACCGCAACGCACCGCGGTATCAGAGCACCGAGAGCCATGGCCGCGCCGCTGGACCGCGGCCGGCGGCGATCGAGGCACCGACGGCGGACTCGTAGTCGACGACGGGGTGCCCATAGCAGGCCGGTGATGTCGGGGGCCCTGTGCACCGCGCCGTGGGTGGCACGGTCTGGGACTCCACGTCGACCGAGGTCTTGGGGACGGGAACGAAGGCCTCGGCCACGACCGCGGACGCCTTTCGGGGACGACGAAGGATGCCTTGGGGACTGCAAGGAGGACCTCGGGGACGACGTCGGAGGCCTTGGGGACGGCGTCGGACCCTGCCCGATGACGTCCGGGCAGTCGGACGCACGGCCGGGAGGGCGTCCGCCCGGGCGGGCCCCCGTCCACGACTACCACCTCCGGGCCGAGCCGCAGCCCTCCCCGGGCGGCACACAAACCCACCGCCGGGGACAGCCAACACACTTTAGTGCCGATCAGACATGCCGGGGGATCGACCGCAAACAGCAGCACCGGGCCGCCTCCGACTTGACCTTGGGCCGTAAAAAAGTGTGTCCCGGCGGCGGCGGCGGCGCGCAGACCTCCTGCATTCTTCCGACGAGCAGAGGGTGCAACAGCGGCACACACACACCAAACGGTCCGCACCAAACAGTTAGTCGGCCTTGGCAGAAAACACACTCTTCTTCTTTAAAAGAAAAAAGAAGCTGCTGCAAGCGCACGGCAGAATCAATTGTGTGCGGTAAAAAGTAGGTCGATCGCTTGTTGTGTCACCTGTACGTCCACCGTGTCCAACGCGGCCCGTTATCCGCGCCCTGCCGCCCGCCCGCACCCAGCCCGCACGCGCGCACACCGCAGAGCACGCCTGGCTCTCCAGAACGATGGGACACAGTTTAAACCACCACAAAAAAATAATTAAAGGTTTTTTTTTAGTTCATGCGCGCTCATTCTTATGATGACTCCGTCATTATCATCGCTACAACATTTTTTGGTTCATCTCGCGAACAAAGGACACAAGTCGCTGCATTTGGCTTTCATTCCTGGGACTTCGAAAGACGACGGCGTTTCCTTCCCGATGCATCCTTCCTTTTTTCTCTAGGTCATCCTAAACAAAACATGAAACTTTTAAAAAGAATTCCCAAAGAAAAGAATTATGCAGACGTGTGTGTGTGTGTGTGTGCGGCGCGAGGACGGTGAAGGGTTTTCCTTGAAGGCCGAGGGTCGTCAGCCCCCGGCCACAGACCGCCGCATCTCCGGCCCGACCACCGTCACCTGCGACGGTCCCCCGAGACAAAAGGCGCGCGCCGTGCCCGTGCGTGAGTGGGAGTGAAATCATTGTCTCACTCTTCCCGTCTCCGTCGCACTGCCGGGCCGAGTCGGCACATCCATTGTGCGCGGTCTCGGTCCTGAAGGGTATGAATGTTTTCCGTTCAGTCGGTGATGAACGTTCGGTCTCTACGACCATAGCGAACACGTTCGGCCGAACGTGTGCACACACACACACACACACACACACACACACGCGGCTAAATCCTTTCTCGGATCGCACGCGGACTCAGTGACTAGAACACGAGGCAACAACAAGGCGTCTCTAGGTGGAAACCGGTCCGTAGACCATTCGCCCAATTTCGCGCCGCGGCGCCGCACCTGTCCGCTCGCGATGTCCGGACATGACGTCGGCAGACGAACTACACCGACTTTGTGACAGAAAATAACTCTTATGAGCAAAAAAAAAAGCAGACCTACAGCGGCCGCTGACCGAACTCGGGGCGGACTAGCTCAATAAAGTCACGTACTGGTCTGCCGATTCGGAGATAGACGCCGTGTCCGGGCGTGGCGGCAGGAAGAAGTTATGTGACAGGGAGTGTGTGTTCCACCAGCGACGGTCCAGTTCCACTGCTGCCGGTGCTTCCTGCGTCGACGTTGTTTCATTTTTGATGCGTGGGACCGCGGCGAACCAAGTTGGGGGCCGCACAGGCCGAAAAGACACACCTATGGGATGAGTCGGAAGAGAGATTGTGGGTATAAAGCTACGAAATATCGTTGGAAAACTGTAAGTCGAGGGACGCCGCACCAAACGGAAGAGCGTGCACCGACTGGTGACTGGACCGGCACTTTCAATTGACTAGATTAAAAATCTAACAAACAACTCACGATCATGGTTTCTGTGTTCTGGACCACTTAACTGTCACCCACTCGACAAAAATTCAATACCTTCATAATATGCCAAAATATTGTATCTGTGTTTTATTGGGCTCCTGTGTATGCATTTGAGTGTCCGACTGGAAATTGTCTGGACTTTGACTGGAAAGTGATAGGACTAGCAGGCGTAAACTGACTGGAAGTCGCTATAAATACATAAAAGAGCAAAAGATAAGAGATATTTTTACTGGATATTGTTCTGTTGTACTGAACAGTTAGAATCAGGAGGTTGTGGTGGGGGGTGAGAGGAGGTCGAAAGCAGTGACACCGGAGACACTCGGACAGAGAGAGAGCGAGAGCGAGAGAGAGAGGGATGTGGGAGGGGGTAGAGTAGGGCGAGTGTGGTTTATGCTTCGTGCCCGAAATACGACGGGGAGGGAGAGAGAGAGGCGCGTTATCTGTATCGGGTACTGGGATACTCACTCAGACTGGGGCCGTGCTCTCTCTCTCTGATAAGCGGCCAACAGGTGATTCATGTTGGCAAGACTGTTTACGAGAAGGCCGTATGCACCGTGGGTGCCGCAACCAAGCAAAAGCAAGCCTTCTCCTCGCCGATCCCTTCCCCGAATAGTGAAGTCACGTGTGACAGTTTCTTTACTGAGCTGCCGGTCCATTTTACAGGGGTTTCCCACGTTGCCACGCCTCCCGCAGAGTGCCTATTTTAATTGACAAGCTTTCCATACAAACTAATTAGAAAACGATTGGTTTTGGTGGGTTTTTGACGTTGCGTGCCTGGAGGAGAGTTTGTGACGGCTGACGTGCGGCTTCCCGCTGTCTGTAACGAATATTGGTGCGCGCCTATGATGCGAAGGCAATTGGTCAGCGGCGTTTCGCCGCGGCCGGCCCTCCGGCGGACTGCCCGTGGACCCCCCGCGGACCCCCCGCGGACCCCCCACCGACCCCCAGCCGACCCCCGCGGAACCCCCGCGGACCCCCCGCGGAGACCCTACGGACTTTACTGCGGCACGTTTCGCGGCTGGTAATGAGGCCTCGGCACGCGTGTGATTTGCGCGCCGACACTTTTGTGTGTGTGTGTGTTTCCTACAGTTTACACTACAGCGCCCCAATTGTAGTTCCACAACCTGCAGTACACCAAACTACAGTTTGACTGAAGTTTTTATTAGTGCAGTTCACACTGCATCTCGTTTCTTCCAGTTCCATTTCATTCCCAAAAATTCATTCTCCAATATTTCTTTGTATATTGAGGTTTTTAATCCAGAATTTTTAAACAAAAAAAAATAAGGACAGCTTGTTTATTTTGCCTCGACAAAATCTATAACTCAGTAGGCCTTATATGCAGATTGGTCAAGGCACGAGGCATTGCGAGGTATGCTCTGTCCGACAAGCAAAGTAAACCCATTGATTACCGATAGAGGGTGGTCCGAGGGGCAGAGAGAGAGAGAGAGAGAGAGAGAGAGAGAGAGAGAGAGAGAGAGACACGTGGTCAGGGACCCCGGCCGTGGTCCCAACAGCAGATGGCGGTACATGGACAGGGGCTTGCAGTACATGCGTGCAGCGCCGGGGCATCTGGCCGGAGCACGATTACGTATGTGTGTAATAATATAATTCATCTATAATTGCCACTACAACCTGAATTGCAAATTTTGCAGTAAAAAAACACAAAACGTAATTTTTTTAAAAAATAATCCTGGACTTGGGAGCCGATGATTGGAAAATGACAGTTCATTCAGGCTGCGCAAAACGTGTCAAAAGAGCGTCCACCACACGTTTTCTGCAACATTCTCGCGCCGAGAGGTCCTCGCCTCCTTCTTCGCCCCCCCCCCCCCCCCCTCCCATCACGTTTGTCCACTCTCACCCGGCCGCTCATTACCCGTGTAAATTTCATGCACGCGCGATCTGAATTGCTCTCCTTGAGCCGTCTAAACACGACGATCCCATCCCAGATATTTCTCGTTTCGGGGCGCAACAATTTCACTCTGATTATTATGGAAATGCAAGCAAGACCACGCCACCATATTTTTTTCCGTCTTATTCTCCGATGCAAAGGTAAGAAAAAGAGGCGAAAAGGAAACATACTTTTTTTTTTGACAGCGCTTACGAACACCAGTAGCCTGCTTCAGGGGGCGGTTTGTGTTCCAGTTCAACAACCCGCGTCTCCCTCGTCATCGCCCAAGGAAAATGGCTCCCGCAACACCTGAGCTGCTATCAGCGCCCATTTCATCTACTGATATCATAATTTGAATCTCGATTTTTGCAGAGAGGGGGGGGGGGGCAAAGCGCCGCTGTGCGCGTGCCTCTCCCGCGCAGGTGCGATTTTCACGCGCGAGGAAAAACAGGATGCAATTTATTTTTCAAAGTGCAGTTGCGTTTTTTTTCTTCCTAAGATGTCGGAGCTGGGAGGGCCGGAGATCGAATAGGGTAAGCAAACTGCCATAAGGCGACGCGACGGTGGGCGCGTTCTAAGGGCTGCGTGAAATTAAATTTCGTGCGATTAAAAAAAAAGGCAGTTAAGGGCGATTAATTGTGGTTTAATGTGAGATTCGGGCGATACCTTTTTTTTCTGTTTCTTTTCGTATGCTCACGACCGACGCGGACGACGCAGGGAGGAGAGATTAGATTAGCCAAGGCGCTTCTCCTACTCTTGCGCACTCTCGTCTCAATCGTTCTCTCTTTGTCCGATAAACAAACTGAGCTCCGTGCAGGGGGGGGGGGGGGGGGGAACAAGGGGTGGAATGAGAAAACTGCATTTGGAATGAGAAGTGGGGGGGGGGGGCAGTCCCGATAGTCAAATGAGAGCAAAAGTTTTCCATCGGGGAACAATACAGCGTGCACACGGAGGCACGAGGACTCGAGAACCGCGTATCCGGCGGCCAGAGCCGCACTCGGGAGAGATGAGAGCATGCACCTAGTAGGGGGGGGGGGGGGGGGGGCAACCGTGGCACACCGTGGCACACCCCAAGCCCGCCCTGCGCGACGGCCAGGCGATAAAAATCATTCCCCGTAAAATGTCATCGCGAAAAACAACAACAGCGGCCGCGCGCGCGTACTCTCTCTCTCTCTCTGCCTCGCCCCCCACTCCCTTCCTCTCTATCTCTCTGTTTCCCCCTCCCTCCCTCTCTCTCACACACACACACGAAGTTATACAGAGGCGTATGGGGGAAACGTTTATAGTGCTATACTACACCGTACTGATCGAACTTCTTGCAGCTTCCGGCCACAACCCGCACTTTTTGATACAGCAGAAGAAAAGGTAGAAAAAGAGCAAGAAAAATCTAGAAAATCTTATCGGTGTGTTCTCGGTCCTCCCGTGCGCGTAGTGTAGGTGGGCCCGCGACAGGAATGCCCCGGGCGTCTGCCGATGCGTCTGGAATTATGCTCTTCATACCGACTTTGTTTCTTTTTTCCTTCACTCTTTTCATCCTCCCGTTCCTCTTGCGCCACGCAACCGGCAATCATGATGGCAGTGAAGGGGCAATTATATAGAGAGCGACGGGGCGCGCGCTTGTAGCGTTCGAGAGAGAGAGAGAGAGAATGAGGGATTCTTGAAAAATGCGATGGCGGCCGTCTGTGATAATCCAAGTTGTCGCTGTTGCCCCAGCAATGGACACTTGCGCGACATGCCTCAATTATACATTTTTAAAATTTTCTTTTGCTGAGAGTCAACCGTTGGATATTTGTTGACCTCTGGGCTGCTTCTGTGCATGTACTGGCCACTCTCCCAAAGCTGGCCGGTCGAGCTCACTGTGCCTCGCACTGATCCGCCAGACTGTCCTTCCTGCGATTTCATACTTTGATGTTCGTTGAATATTATTTGTTTTGCTTTCATTTGCTACTCGGGTGAGAGAGAGCTAAAGACCGTGTTTTTGCAGATTCGAGACAAACACAGACACACACGCACGGAGTTGCCTCCCCGTTCCTTCCTTCCTGCCCGGGGTATCTTGAGTCGTGGGACTGTGTTCAGCACGTTGGATGAGCGGGTGAGAACGGCCGGATAAACAGTGCCTTCCGTCCCGCCAAGCGTAGGCCGGCCTCGCCGGCGGCGGCAGCACCGATCGAGGGGCAGCATCACTTTCTGAAAATCAGAATGATGCCCAAACTGCTATGAAAAATAAATTCGTGGACTTAGAGAAAATACTTTGCCGCAATAAGATTTCCCGACCGAAATTTTTTTCCGCCGGTGCAGGTGAAATGGGGGGGGGGGGGGGGAGCGGTGCTCTGCTCTGCGGAACTGGTAATGTATGTATGTTTGAAGGCGTGTGCGGCGCAACGCCTGGGATTTATCATGCGCTTTGCGATTATCGTCCATCAATATGGAACAGCAGCGCGAGTCCAAATGCACAAGCGTGCACACACACACACACACACACACACACACTCCCAGACACTCTCTGATGATGCACACTCACGCGAACGCGCGCGCGCACACACACACACACACACAGTCACACACACGCACTCACAGACATCTCATCCCACTATCACATAATTGATCGCATTGATCTCGACCTGTAGCCTCCGCAGTACATCAGGTCAGGCCCATGTGTGTGTGTGTGTGTGTGTGTGAAGGGGACCAGTAGAACGACGCAACTGCCATGCCTGACGCGTGGCTGTGGCTGCGGCCGTGCCGACAGGCTGGTCACACATCCACACCCGATTGGAGGTGGCCCGACGCGGTCACAATCACCTTTGAGGACCGGCGCCGCCGCAGAGGTGCGACTCGCAGTCATTGGATACTGGATACCCCGCGCCGCGTACAAAAACATTTCGTGACGTCCCGTGACTGACAGCCACTGCGCAGCGAGGCGCTTCGGGGGCCTCCTCGGGGGAAGATGAAAGGGCGACGATTAGTGGAACGGCCCATAAACTTTTGATCAAAACTAAAAAACGAACGCGCTTGAAAACTGATGAGAAACAACGAGTTTCCTTCCCAATTTTCTTCCGCCGCCCTTCCCTCGCCCCTCGAGACCCGTCCACGGACCTCATGCACCAGGATGGAAAACATACCCCGAGGGTGGGAATTCAGTTTTAAAAAACTCGGAGTGAAAAAGAAACTTTGCTAGGGGAATGAAAAAAAGCTGTGCAGGTACAATAAAAAATTAACTTCAAAAAATTCGCCTGGCGTTGCACAAATCAAACGGTTCGTGTGGTATTTACTATAAAAATCGGTGTGCACCAGAAGGGGTCGGCGAAGGCTGCCTCGTACCCCGTCACGGCTACAGCTTCAGGCGAACAAGGCCCGTGCACTTTTTTTTATTACCGAGGCATTGGCCGGGCCAATCAAGAACTCGTTAACTCACACTCGAGGGGACGAATCCGAACAAGCCTGTAATTTCCGTATAGAGTACGTATAAAAGGAGGGGCTTGATGAAACGGGCACAGGGAGGGGCAAAAGAGGCCCCGGTGTTTGGCCCGGCCCAAGAAACGAGTTCGCTTTTTATTTACCAAGTCTCAGATGATGGAATTGACGAAATTTCCAGGTTGGCTTTTGGCATCTCATACAGGCGACACGTCGCTGTTTCGCATCTAATTCCTAGCACTCTGGACGACTCTGAGTGCCTCTTATTCTAATTTCGCTATCCGAGCGGGCTCACTCGTGGCCAGTGTGTGTGCACACTTCGAACAGGTTCCCCAAATTAGAGTTTAGATACAGACTCACGCCAGCCGACTAGTCCCAGTCTAGTTTGTCTCGAGGCATAACAGGGATGGACCCGACACACTAATCAGATTCACGAGGCACTCGGCTGATGGCCACATTCCCAGTACACTGTCGCCAGTACGAGTACTTTTCTGTTCGAAACACACGAAAAATCTTCTCCTAAACATTGTTCATGTTTTTTTACGTCTGTATATTCTGTGATGAAAAATCGTCACGCGAAACAATTGTATCCAGGAATAATGGAGAACCTTTTTTTTCTTTTGAGCGTTTGGACCAGAAGTTGTTGTCATTACTATTTATTGTCATATGACGAAACATTTTTACAATGAACTATATTTCAAGTTCTGCAGTACTAATTGTAGTTTTACATCCAAAGACGGGCAGGGCAGACGCGGTGCGCGGGTTCTGATTCGCTCGCCCAGAAGGCACGCCGCATCGGCCGGCCATCTCGGCGGCCGTATAAGAATGAAGCCATGAGTCTTTACAGCGGTCGTATCGGCCTGAACGTCACTCGAGGTCGGGCGCTGGCCGCTGCTGCCGCTGCTGGCCGCTGCTGGCCGTTTCCTCCTAACGATTATAACATAATTAGAAGCTGCTGTCGGCGAAACAGCAGCAGCGTCGCCGTCCGAAGCCAAGCCGCGCGCGGCGGCTGCCAGGTAGTGGCCGCTGGCTGCGCGTACCGCGGTGGGCGGTCAGCGACCCGGTCAGGCAGGGAAGTCCGAACGAATACATCGCCCCGGGGGAGGACCACAGGATCGTCAAGAGACCATCAAAAGTTTGCCAAAGACTTGAGAACCCTGCCTCTTTCAATTATAAAGGGTCCATCACACACCCAGAAAAATGAATTCTTGATTTTAGTCTCAATTTGCATTTACTTGGTTTTCACAAGTAAATTTTACTTAGATTAAGTAGATTTTACCTAAATCAAGTAAATTTTACTTAAGGCAAGTAAATTTTACTTGAAAAAACCAAGTACCAGAAAAATCAAGTATCCCTTTTTCTGGGTGCAGCATGGAACTTTTTTGGGGGTGGAAAGTCCCAACAATCTGTACTAGGGGTTAAGTCTTATGATTTTTGTATAGAAAATGTAAACAGGATTTTTTTGTGGTCTGGTAATTTAAAAGAAAACAGTGAAACGTGTTCATAAATTATTTTTCCAAAAAAGTTCATAGTTACACATTTTTTTCAAAAATAATTTCTAAGATTTTTTTAAAATAACTGTGAACAATGTTTGCAGTAAAGCATGGGACGCTGAAGGGAAAACGTTGAGCATCGGCCGGAAATTTGAGTTGGAGAACGACTTGGGCGTAGCTTTCTATTTTCGCGAAACTTGCAGTCGACACCGACGACGATATCGCGTTTGACAACAGCAATGCACCGCCGAGTGCCCGCGAGCCCGCTGCTTCTGCGATCGTGAAAGGGCAGCTGCTGCAGCTGCAGCTGCTGCGGCGGCGGTATGGCGGCTGGCTGGCCGCCGTACACACCCAGCATGCCATTCCGCTGGGCGTTGTGCCGCTCCATGTCGCGCCGTAATCTTGATAATGATATGAAAAACTCGACAGCGCACGCGCGCCGGGGGACACCACCCAAAAGCCGCTGGCACTGCAGCTTGCGCCGCTGAGCACGTAAGGATCAGGAGATGTGTCCCGCTGGAGTGCAGTAATGCGTCTGAAGCTGCTTCCTGGAGGGTCTCTGACACAGTCGGATTACGTATTACGTGTAAGGACCCGGCCGGATGTCGCCCGGCAGAACCGACGCGTTAAACTTTTTGGCGAAACAGGTCGACAGTGAGGCCGGCTGCGGGCGGGGCGTGATGGCGGGCGCAGCGTGGCGCAGCAGTGGGGCTTCGGGTCCGGGCGGGAGCCAATGGCGTATTTATGGGTCCGGTCCTGCTGCGGCCTCTCGCCTTCTCACTCGCTCGCTCTCCGACTTGGGTCCCCGTCGGTGTGCCTCTCTCTCTCTCCCCCCCTCTCTCCGAGGCGCGACGGCCGCTCTCCTCCAAGGTCCCCCAGCTATCGGCGGGAGGCTCTCTAAAGGCGCCCATTGGTCGTGGAGCCAGTTTTACAGCCAGGTACAGTCCGCTTGGAAAAGCGGGGACATTTTGTTTAGGATGACTTCAAATGAAGATTTACATAACGTACACATTCTACGTACTAAAAAAATGGAGAAAAGAAAAAAACGTAGAGGCGCAGCAGGCGTATGGGAAAATTCTTCCACCTTGCAGATTTCTCAGCCAGAACGGGCTCGTCTGGGAAAATCAGAGCTGGCGGCAGCGCCACCGTGGCCGAATTGGCGATTCCCTACACGGTTGCCTATCTCATATAAAATAAATCCTGCGGGCCCGACCCGCCACTGGCCACCCTTGTATCCTTTTTCGGTATTCGGCCGCCGTACGCCGGCGCCTCTGCCCCCAGGCGTCTGGCCCCCTCCTCCCGTCCCTTTCTATCCTCTTCTCCTGCCCACCGAGTTTTCGGTTCCTTCCTTCTTCTTCTCCTCCTCCTCTTCTTGTCCTCACCGCTTCGCTCTGCTCTAGCCCTCCCCTCCCAATTTTCGTCCTCGGCTCGCGATTCTCTCGTAAATACCTCCTCAAAGTATATATGAATCCGTAAATTACCGGTTCGTGTTGTCCGCTGCGTGCGTATCAAGCTCCGCTGCCCGCTTCTTATCCTTCTTCTCTCTTACTCCTTCTTGTCATTTTTTGGGGCTCTTCTACACCGTTAAGCCCCTTTTCTTTCCTTCTCGCTCCTGCAAGTCTAACTCTCTTGCCCCCTCTCACCCTCTCCCTCTCTCCGCTGCCGGGGGCAGGTCTGCCTCTGCTATATAACCCCCTCCATCTCTCCCGTGCACCCGCGGGCTCTGCCAAACGCTCTCGACTTGGTACAGTGCAGTCTTCTTGCACAGGCAGCACAGGAGGGCTTCGAAACAAACTTTTCAGAACGGCATCGGCGGCACTGTATCAAACAGGCGCAATGAAGACTTGGCCCTCGAGAGCCGCGCACTGTTCGCCGCGACACCTCATCCCGCCCCCCTTCCCTTCGTTTTTACCCCTTTTCGCCGGCAGAGTGCGCCAGGAGAGATATGTCCTTCTCCCCCCAGCAGCGCGCCGCCACCGCTGGCTCCGTTTTTGTTCGCGATCAGTCTACTTTATGGGGCCATTGTGGAGAGTTGCGCGCTCCAGTTCGTAGCCGGGGCGGTCATACGTTAGAGGTTTGAACCCCCCTCCCAGTGGCGTAGCAATGGCGTAGCAGTAGCGGGGCGTGGCGCATCGGGTGACACCGCCCCGGCGGTGGGCGGCGCCTTCCTATTGTGCGGCGCCTCCGCCCGGTAGCGGCAACAGCAGCGCTGGCGAGTTGGCAGGGCCGCTGCGGCACCGCGTGGGTGGCTCAGCCTATCCACACCTCTCCGAGCGGCGCCCACGCGGCCAAAACGCACTATACGGGCTGGCGCCGAGCGTCGATTGCCGCCTGAAGTACGTGGAAACGTAGAGACGAATAGGACCAATATGACCATACTTCGTCCCGACAAAAGTTTTTGAAATTTTCTCATGTGGAAAAAAAATCGTAAGTCAATGACCGTTTTTAAAAAAAATCTATTAAATAAATGTAGATTTAATTATCATGTAAACAGTGCAGAAATGACACCCGAAACATTTCATAAAATTTTCTAAAACCTTAAAAATCTATTTTTCATTTTATTTTTTGTTCAATTTTTCCAAACACTATCCCACATTTCGGCGAGTACATGCGAACGATTAATTAACTGCGCATCTAAGCCGATTATGTCCAGTTTCTGCAACACATATGTATTCATCCGCCTGCACGCCTGTACGCCTTGCATGGTGATGAGTGCCGGGCTGGAGAACGGCCAGGACAGACCACTCAGATAGCATACACCTTTCCTCCCCCGCGCGCCTCCCCGCAGCGAGACGTGAAGGGCCTTTAGAATTCTCACCGCGGGCTTCATCACGGGTGGGAGGGGGCTGCGCTGCTGCCGGGGCGGCCTCGTGTAGCAGTGGTGAATAAAACGCCCTCACGTGGCCGACACCTTGATGGCCACCATTTCACTTATTAGCTGCAGGTAATTGCGTCGACCGACCCGCCGGCCCACGTGTCATGCACGTGTCGTGCGTTCACTTTGACGCGCGGCGCCGCCGCTCACTGGTCCGGATATTCAGCAGGGCGGACCAGTAGTCGCGGGGAGGCCGGATTAAACAGTCCGATTTTGTCACGTGCTTGAAAATAAATATGACGAACCAGAGGGAATAATGGCAGTCAACTGACACCTGAGATGCGACTATCGCAATTGTGTCGTCAGCAGCAGATTATCTTTCTCCGGGAAAGGTCACGTGCGATGGACATGAAATGGGAGAGAGAGAGAGAGAGAGAGAGAGAGAGAGAGAGGGAGGAGGGGGGGGGGGGAGAGTTCTCGCCTCCACCCGATCGGCGACGTACCGCGCCCGTCAACTTACGAGCGCGATAAGTATTGCATTGTAATGTACGAACACCGATAGAACAGTGTCGCCCGGAGGGAGGTCGCCGCCCGTGATGGAGGGGCCACTAGAAGCAAGTAGAGCCCGGATTAGTTAGTAGCATTTTCTAGATTTTTTTTTTTTGATAATGAGGGAATGCCCCGGATGTTCTATGGTCTGCGTAGCCAAGGTGCTTTTATTCTGAATCACTTGAAACTGCCCCCTGATTTACGTGCAGTGGATGTTGACTCCCGCAACCCCATCGCTGGCTCAGTTTCTGCATAGTGGGGGGGGGGGGGAAGAAACACGAACCAGAGCTGAAAAGGAAAGAAATATAAGTCAGGAAGAGATATGATGAAGGTGCGAAGGAAGGGAAGCAAAAGCAACGAAGTGAGAGGTAAGAGACAGAGGCAGAGAAGAGAGGCAGAGAGCGAGAAGGGGGAAAGAGAGAAATACTGAGGAGAAAGAAGGAGATAGGGAGATTGGTTGGAGAACGTCCACGATCCCATGAGATACGACCCCGCGACGAGTTACGGCGCCGAGACATACGAGCTAAGCTGCTCTCGCAGGTATGGCCACAAATCTCGGGCGCTTGTTTATAGGGCTTATGTGAGCGGCAAGCAGGCGTTCCGAGGCGCTTTTGCGCCAACGCCTTCTCAGACAACAACAACAACAACAAAAACATCGATCTGATAATGCGGTCCCCACTAATTGGGCGACGCGCGCGAAATTCAAATTATTGATTTCGATTCGAGATTGGCGCGGGCGTCGCGCGCTTGAGTCACGGCCTGCATGGCGCTTAGCGACGCCCTATCAAGGGTCACCCACCCCTTCCGGACGAGTGCCGAGTACCTGCGGGTACGTAATGAATATTAAGATTAACGCCGCTGGGGCTGACCTCGGCCGTGCCCCGGGAGTTCGTCTGCCAAACTCTGCTGGCAAATAAAAGAGGTGGAGGGGGAAGCAGAAGGGGGCTACGGGCATCGAGCACTTGCCAAGATATACCCCGCTCTCCCCCGACCCCTGGCGGGGGACTTCCCCTTCTTCCTGCAGTAGACCACCTCCCACCCTCACCCCTCCCCCTCTCATCCGGCCCGGTCGAAACGGCCCTTCAAACTCACCACCACCCCCGCTTTAAGAGGCCAGCGCACACTGACCACCGCTAATACGCGTCCCATTGCGAGTTAGCGGGTCGCTCGATACCACCGAGACCACGACAGGCATTTTAAGGAAGAAAAAAGGAGGAAAATTTCAGCGGCAAAACTCTGAGAGATTGAGATCAAAATTGATGTAGACGGGGTTTTATACGTTTGTTTAGTATAGCTTCGAATAAAATTATTCAATCCGGATTTGCTAACTAAATTTAATTTCGATACCTTATTAAAGTCGCATGTAACTTTAATAAAGCGTTATGCGTGAAGAGGAATGCCTTTGAGCATTTCCGCGAGGGACAATCCGTCGGTCAAATGGCCGTCCACACCTTCCGGACTCCACAAGTCCCGGCGTCTTTGCGACGCTCCATTCACGGCGGGCAGCAGTACCCGCCGGTACCCGCCGGCCCGCGGCCCGCGAGAGCCAACAACAACAAGACCCGACATGGACGCCGCCCCGCCCAGCGTGTATCGGCCTGCTGGCCCCGCCACGCCCCGCCACGCCCCGCCACGCGGCGGGGACATGGCCCTGTGGAACAAGCTGACATGTTCGTAGCCCCCTCCCCCCCCCCCCCCTCTCCCGTCGTTCACCGAGGACAACTTCAAGAACGGTTAGGAGTGCGCGGGGTACCAGACTTCACTGCACACAATGCAAACAGCAACGAGCCCCCCTCACCACTCCTTGTTTTGCTGATTTTTCTGCCAGTCCCGTTGCACGTTTCGGTTCGTGTTCAAAAAATTAAACGAGTGATGGGAGTGGTCTTGGTTTTGCAGTGCATGCGGGCACCGTGGCCCGTGGCTGCACGACAGCGCTCCCCGCAAGCATATCGGATGTCTCGGGTGCGCCATCGCGAGACAAGTCAAGGCACACAACACGAAGGGAATTCTTTTTCTGAAAAAGGAAGAAAAAGAGAAAAACGAACAGGCTCTGCAAAACGAAGAAATTTGTCTCGGATTCCAAGATTGAATTTAGATCGGGGTTCCCCACGACTGCCTCGCCTAACTCAAAACGAGACTCGAGCAACAAAAAAAATCAAATCAAGGAACATTCCGTGCAAAAAGTTATAGTATCAACGAGGCGCTGGTGAAAACGGTCTCACTGTAACGATTTCTTTGGGAAATTCTAAAATAATTAAGGTAAGATATTTTACAAATAATTTCTCAGAATATTTTTTGCAGCATTTGATGAAAAGGAACTATAATTGAGGGCCCAGTTCAATATTTTCCTATCTCGGGGTTCATTCTTTTTTCAAAAAATCCACAATTTCCAAAAATAGCTTGAGCATAAATTTTCTAGAGAAACGTTTCGAGAGTTTTGCCGAGTCACTAAGCAGCGCGTTATTTTCCGGGAGTGCGAGTGCAGTGCCCCCCGCTGAAATCAAACTCCCCTGCGGTACTGGCGTTCCGGTGCGCAACGACTCACGGGCGATTGGGCGCGGCCTAACCGTGTGTGTGTGTGTGTGTGTGTGTGTGTGTGTGTGTGTGTGTGTGTGCACCGCCGGCACCGTCCCTGCGTGCCCCGAGATAGAGGTACCGGCGACAAGACCTGCCGCCCGATAGAATGCCAACGATCCGGAAGAGCGGCGGCGCGCCACGAGAAACCCCAACCGATACCGCGTCGATTAGTTAAAACATTTTTTGGAGGATCGGGACCATTTTATCGGAGGATAAAGTCAACAGGTGAACGGAATACGAACGCGGGGGCATTATAAACCTGCAAAGTCAAACCGGAAGAGATGAACGGCCCTGGAGGCATTTCTACTCAGAAGCAAAACCATCGCACACCACAGACATACACACACACCTTTACGTAGCGTAGGTAGGCGTACACACACACACAGCCGTTATCACCACTTTCCCATTTTCCTTTGCCGCGTTTGTCTGATCTCTCTCTCTCTCTCTCTCTCTCTCTCTCTTTTTCTATCCGAGCGGCCCCCTCTCGGGCACAAACTCCCTGGTTCAGCAAGGCCCCGGAGCGACACAGCACCCCATGCTACATCTCTCCTGCGCGCCCCTCCCCTTTCTCCATCCCCCCTTTCTCCCTCTGGCTCTCTTTCTCTCTTCCCTACACTTCCGCACCCTCCCCACCCCCTTCTCTCCCTTTCTCCTTCTCTCTCTCTCCCCCCACTTCCGCAAAAACGAGCAGGCTTCCGAGCCATTTGGCCGTTATGGTACTACCGTGATGCGAACCCAGCACCGATTTTCCTCCGTATTATGGGGGTTTGGGGCCGTTCCCGCCCCATCGCATGGCCACTGCTTCCCATCTCCCTCTCCCGCCGTCCTCTCTCCTCGTGCCCTCTCTCTCGCTCTCTCACGGTCCCTCCCTTCTCCACCCCAGGCTGGGCGTGTCTCCCCCAATCCCGTGCTCCGTTGCCTGTGGAGGTGGTGGTGGCGGCGGCAGCGGCGGTGGTTGCTGCAGCAGTCGCTACGGGCGCTGCCGCTGCGGAGGCGGTGGCTGCTGACGTAGCCGCCGCCGCTGCTACGCTTGCCTCTGCTCTTTCGTCGTGACTCTGCGGGGGCTCTGGGCCCCGCTCTGGGCCCCCGTCTGTCTCCCTCCCTCTCTCTCTCTCTGGCTCTCTCCCTCCTTCCCTTTATATCTCCCTCTCTCTCTCTCTTTATCTCGCTCTCTCTCTCTCTCACTGTCCTTTGCGCCCGCTCACTCCCCAACACATACACACACACACAAACACACACACACACACACTTCCGCTATGCTGCTTCACCAAGGAAAGATGGACAGGTCTCTAATAAAATTTGAATTTGAGAAATAAAATTGTTCAATGTCGCGCGGAGCGATTCAAATCAGATTTGGCACCTGCCTCCGTTTCGAGTAACACGTATAAATAACAGCGCTACGCAGGTTCTCGGAATAGAATACCAAAGACAAGGGAATGATTCCGTGGAGGGAACGGCCCTTGGAATCCTATTGTTGTAGGGGTTGGCAGCGCCGCGGCCGCCTTGTCGGTGCCGACAGTTGGCATTCCTGCCGTCCCCGCCGCTGCCCGGGATGTGCCCCTCTCCGAGGCGGGCCTCGGATCCGGCTGCACAGAGAGCCGAGAGCTCGCGGCGCCGGGGTACACGGCTGCACTCGCCGTTCCACTGCTTTGCATATTAAAAATGTTGGCGAGTGCGTTAATAACACGCCGACGGCCGCCTGGTCGCCGCAATGATAAACGCGCCGTTTCCGCGTTCAGCACTCGGCGCGCGTGCCCATGCATTTGCATGTGGAAAAGGCCCCGAGTCCGCGCGCTATCCTCGTCCCACTCCCACGCAGCCCGCACTGAGCGAGTGAGAAAGAGAGACTGCGCCAGCCGAATTCAGCCAAATTCAAATTCGACCGCGCAGCAGGAATTGCACTTGAGCGCGCTTGTTATATCTGACAAAGAAAAAAGATTTAATTTACGGTTTTTTAAAAGAAAATGTTGTGATGGTCTTGCGGCTTGTAAGGAGTAAGGTATCCCACGACTAATGGCTATTCATGATTTGGACCAGAGGACAGAAAGAGAGAGAGAGAGAGAGAGAGAGAGAGAGAGAGAGAGAGAGAGCCAGCGAGCATTTGCCAGAAGGGCACTGGAGTGCAAGAGAGAAATGAGACTCGCGCACACACGCGAATCGTCCCAAGCAAACTCACGTATGACGGTCCGTATGGGGGTTCGGCCGGGGCGCAGGTCCACGTATGAATATGCATGGTCACATGCTACGTGCTGGCGTAATTCAGCGGGGGGTAAAAGGGGGGCGGGGTGCCCCCATGCAAGGGCGTGCATTACTGCGAGCGTCTCTGATACGCAGCTGCGGACGCAGATTCGTGCAGTGTGAATTTGTCTGCCGTCGCCCCGTAATTTTCACCGTCGAAAGCAACAACACCGTCGATTGACACGCCGATGACAACATGGACGCCAGTTGCACCTGGACCTGGAAAAGCCTCTCACGGTGACCCATATTAGACAAGTATTCGAGCCCGCGTGCTCATGTGCGTCAAGTACTCGAATCCGCTGCCGGGATGCGCTGGTCAGGGGGTCACGGCCTCGTCCTGCCGCGGCGGTGGCCGCTTCCGAGTTAGGCAACCCCGCGCCTGCCGTAATGGCCGCTCACAGTTAGGCCCCGACACGGTGGCGCGGCCTGGCGGCCGCGGACCGAAGCCGGGTCTCGGAGGGTGGAGCGGCCGTGGGTCTCAGTGGCGGCCTCTGTCGGCGCCGCCGGCAACCCGCTCGCGCCCCAGAGCCGGCGGGACCGTTTCGCGCCAGGAATTCAAACCGCGCCGGCGAACGCGCTGGCGAGCCAGGACGCTGTAGGTTCTGAATGTGTGATCAGCGCACAACAGTTATGTCACGTCAGCTGCTTGTGTGTTGGTTCTTGTGTCAAAACCTCCGGAGCTCCGTCTGAGCCATCCTCAAATTAATGAAGTGGCATTGATAGTGTAACACAGCCCTCCTCGCCCCGGCGCTGTGAGCATACATATTTAATGAAATCGGTCGTTACGATAATGAAATTGGCAGCGATGATAACACACATTTTCACACGGAGCTCGCGGTGTAATGGGCTGCTATGGCCGCCGGCTTGCCTCACTGTGAAGCACGCGGCGCGTCCTTGAATTCATTCATTCCGTCATTCATTCCCCATGCGTCACGCTCCGAGGGCCCAACGTTGAGCCGGCGGCCGTAATTTTATGAGGTGAGAAATTTAACGTGGCGTCATCACGTCAGCCGTTGGGAGGCGCTGGGCGGAAGCGGAAGGGCAGCCGACAAGAGGACCTGGGCATTCCTTTATCGCCCTCACGCCTCCGCTCTCTGAAACTCATTTCCCTGTTTTCGCTTTCCTTCACTTTCCTTCAAATTCGAAAGGGTTTCGCTTGACCAACACAAACTCGGTCAGCGAATTTTTTCTCAGTCCCGAACCGAAGATATTGTCACTGCAGTAAAAGTGTGGTTGACTGATATACGCAATTCACTGAGGCAAATAAATTAAATTTCAAATAGTTGACCAAAGTTTGCGACTGCCACAAAGTTTTTCGTTCTGCAGACCAAACGCCACGCGACAGTTTTTGGAGTGTTATCAGGCAAGAGATCGGGTGACTGTGGAGAGCCATTCCCGACCACACCATGGTCCGCGAGATGGCCCCGCGCGGCCTGGGAATGGTGTAGAAAAGCGGTGCGCGTCCCACAAGCAGAGATATCGCACAAAGCAGCACAAGTGATAGAGGAAGACTGATCACGAAGGAGGAGGGGATGCGGGCCACTTTCTTCTTGCCTTTCTTGATCTTCGGCGAAAAGGCCCGCGCTGCTGGCGACTCCTCGCGCGCCCCGCCCCTGCGGCACCCATCGCACACACACACACACACACACACACACACATGATCACAACTCACTGAGCACACTGACCCGGTGAATCGGAAAATACCGCCCGAGAAAGCGACCCTCCATCATGGCCAGGTCAAACACTGTTAGGAAAAGACACATTTTGAAACAAATTGCCGTACAGTCGCACGTACATTTGGAATAGACCCGGTATTTGCCACTTTTGCGGTGCTCAGTGATCTTCTGTACAGCGTTCATGAGGCAGCGAAGCATTTATTTTCGACTTTAAAGTTAATTTTGTTATTTTTTCCAGCCCCCGACTGCCCCGTCGGTGTAGATACTTTGTTGTGTCCCGGCACAGGACCTGCCGCCAGGTCGGGGCAGACTCAGGTGACCGCAACACACCGGGCAGGAGGACTGCAGGACTCGATGGAGACGTCTTCATTGCCGCTGTCCATCACAGACGTCCACCCTCCCTCTCTGTCTCTGTCACACTCGTTCTCTCCTCTCTCCCTCGCCCTGTGATGGTGACCGAACCCATTTAGATTGCCCTCAGACGACATCTTAATGAAAGGTACGCCGCTGCTCCGTGCCGGCAGTGTGTTTCCCATTACCCCACCCCGTATCCGTGCAGCGTGCGCACACCACCTTCCGTCTCGCTCACTCCCGCGGGGGTACCGCAGTCGGAGCGACAGAGACGGAGAGCGAGTGACCGCCAGCGACGGAGAACGCTGCTCCAGATTTATTGTGACTTTTAACGGCCGTTCGGAGCGCGTTACTTCAGCTCTGATGGCGGCGGTGTCGACAGCCCAACAGACTCCTCTGTCGGACTCATCAGGGAGCTGCCGATACAAACCACCCCCTGATGACTGCCTGTGTACGGTCATTTTTGGCGATTGGTCTGTTTGTTGTCGCTGTGTCGGGCTCGATAACGTTTTCCAGATAGGAACGAGGAAGAATAGAAAAGTTTTTTTTTTTTTTGTCGGCCGGGTAGCTTCTGCGGAGAAATGTCTGCCCCACCACTCCACTTATGTAAGCTACATTCCAGCAGCTGCAGATTTTATTCATCGTCACCGAGAAGAAGCAAAAAAAAAACACCGTAAGGGAAGCAGCGACTCGGTGCCGCTGTAGGGGCTGGCAGTGTGCGGCTAGGTAATACACACATTCTTGTACGCTGTCCTAGCCGTCCGCAATGCGCCATTTGACGTTTTGCCTGCTCGTCGCCCTCTCTCTCTCTCTCTCTCTCTCTCTCTCTCTCTCTCCTCTCCGTTGCAACCCTCACCTCGGCCACCGCTCCGCACCCCTTTCTCTGTCTACCGTCTCGTGGTCTGGGAATCCTCGTCCCCGCCTCTCGCGTCTCTCTCCTGTCCCGTCCCTTTTGTGCGTGTGTGTACGTAGCGTCCCTCTCCTCCCTTCCCACCCCTTTTCTCTCTCTCTCTCTCTTTCTCCCGCTATCTTTCCCGCACTCTCTCTCTCTCTCTCGCACTGTCGCTCTCTCCTTCCCCGTCCCTCTCTCTATCTCGCTCCTATCCACGCTGTTGCCGCCGGCGGCGGACTTAAGTTTGTATTCCTCTTTGCCGCTTTCGTGCAATACTGTGCCCCCATCTTGAGCAATCCCCCTGGCAATTCCAACCCCCTCCCCCTTGCATCCCCCTCCTTCCCCTCTCCCTCCTCCGTGCACACGGACACAGTGTGTACGTGTGTCCGAAACCGAATCATTCCACCTACTCTGTACACAGTTCCACTCGGTACCCTTTTAGGGGACGCAAAGATGCGCAGGTTTCCCAGGCAGAGGGATCAACGGTGAAGCTACAGTGCTCTAACGACTATAGTTTTATTGCAGTTGCACCGTAGTCGGCACCAGCTAAATGCAGTTTGACTCAGTTATCTAAAACTTTTTCTACAATGAAAAAATGTAGTCTTCTGTGCAAAACAAAACATAGAATATCGATCCTTCCTCCCGATCATTTCATTTCTGGCCGGAGAGTACCGTTTACAGCGCGTCTCCCTGGGACGACACGCGGTGCAGCCACCCAAACAGCACGCGGGCGGCCCGCGCGGCAGTGTTGCCAAAACACGGAAAGTAGGTCAGTCACAGGTAATGTGGTGTGCGGGTGGCTCAGGTTGCGTCACCAAAACAGCGCAGAGCGCCCCGCCTCGTCTCCGCCAAGGTGATCCGTGACTGTCGCTATCGCTTCGATACAATGGCGCAGAGATAATAAAAGTAAGGCAACGGTAAACGGGACTTCTCTCGCGCCCGCCGGCCGCCGCTCAAACGCGGTGCGACGGCCGCATTGTTCCTCACCTTCGACACGCATAAAAGGTAAAAGAGTCTCGTAAAAATGCGCCACCAGGAAATAAAAAAAAATCGACACTGTGATGAGTCTATGCAACGTAGCGCGGCTGCCCGCGTCTGCCGTGGGTGCTGACGTATTTACCCTCTGTCCGAAACTGGGTCACGACAGCCAGGTAAAAATGTTGCTCAACCTGTCGGAAGCACGGCCGCAGCGGCAGGGAATGGACTCGTGTGGAGATCGCGTACAGTTACGACTGACTTGTAAATCTGTACATCCACCTGCTCGCGGAATACCTGGGGTGTTACACCTGCATTGCTATCTCTTGATGAAAAGATGATGTCCAATAGGCTCCGTGGCAATCGATTGTCGTTGGTATCGCCAGCCGAATGTCAGCGTTGTTCACTGTCGGTCAGCCGACCTACTCGATTGCAGATGAGCTATGGTACATACGTGGATTCGTGTGAGCCGCACGGGGCTGAAATACGATGACCACACCTCCAGATGAAGACGTTAAATTTGACTCGGCAAGTTGTTCCACCCCTGCCGCCATACCTACGCCTTTTCCCATGTACCCCGTTGGAGCGACATAAATCGACTGAGCGGACACTTTCTTCTCCGCCGGCATAGTTTATCGTGCCAGGCTCTCTACCCCGAGAAGAAGCCCCTTCGAAGAGTCTTCTTTTTCTTTACTCCTTAATGTGTCTCCGTGATTAATGTTGGCCTAATCCCCCCAAGATGGCGGCTTTTTTTTCCCTGAACTGCGCACACCTGGGGGTTGCGTGGCCCGCCACTACGCTGCCCGCACTTCCGCCGAGCCTGAAGGAGCGGTATGCAGGCTGCAGGCAGAGCGCGCAGAGCGGGCCGAGTGTGCACCGACCGGTGACTGGACCGGCCCTTCCCAATGATTAGATTAAAAATTTTACAAAAAATACCATCATTTATGGTTTTTGTGTTCTGAACACCCACCCCTAAAAGTGGTCAATGAGTCAAGTCAGCGGTCGACTACGCAGCCAGCACTGCCTCCGCGGCTTGTGCTCTTTGCACGATTCACAGTGTAGAATAATTTTTTGTCCCTTTTCGCCTCTGCGCTGCTGCTGACCAGGAGGGGAGACCTCTCTCACACCCCCTCGTGTGTTTCCACGTTCGTGATGGACGTTATGGCTGTAACTGTCCGCCCTAACAACTACAAGTGTGTGTGTGTGTGCACCACGGGCACCCGTATAGGTGCAGTCTCGATCAAAAGAGAATAAAAAAAGCCGCATCAGATACATCCGATGGCTTGCAGCGCGTGGGGATTATGGCCGGAGAACACCTTCTGCTGCACTTCTCTTCGGCGTCCTCCACCGTGTGCCTTTTATTGCGGCCTGCATTTTCCTCGATAATGTCCAGGGGCTCACCATGGCGCAAATGAAACATCTTATTGTTGAAATGTATATCTATTTTATTTATTTTCATATTTTTTTCGCATTTTGGTGGCACGTAAACCTTGCTTGCTTGACGTCTCTGTGTTGATTCGCGACCTGAAATCAGAAGAAAACAAAAACATAAGTCTTAGGCATTGCTTCATATCCGAGACGACCGCGATGGGCACTGGCCAGCACTGTGTATCATTGAAGCGGACGCACTGTAAAACCTCCTACGTGCCGCATGCATCCCCATGAAGTTATTTCCCTATGCACTAGACATACACAGCGTCTGACGGCGGCGGCTGCGCCATACCGGAGACATGTTGTGTGTGTCTGTGCGCGTGTGTGTGTGTGTGTGTGTGTGTGTTACGGTAGTGGGGCTTTGGCGTGAGCAGTGCCCACAGCGCCGGCCGTACCGTATTACGAATAAATAAACAATATCAGAAAACAGATATATGTGTTAAACGAGCCGGACGGGACCGTTCGCGGGCCCATATACAAGCAGCCTTTCGCTATCCAGTTCGCTGTGTACTTTTATGTCTGCGCGTGCGGGCGCGCGCGCGTGTGTGTGTGTGTGAGAGAGAGAGAGAGAGAGAGAGAGAGAGAGCGGGGTGCGCGCAGCGGTAACACCCAATACCGCGTCGTCCATGTATTCTAATCTAACTCCGCACCACTCGCGCTCTAAATCCCAATCCACGTAAATCAGGGGATACCGCGGTAGGGAGCACACTGCCATGTAGGGGCGGGTCAGGGGGGGGGGGGGCGTACACCTCGCCACTGTTCCGTAAATTCACCGGCCGGGCCTTTTGCGAACGTAAAAGGGGTTCTAAACCGCATTTAAACTGCATATGGCGGTGCCCGCAAACACTACATGATGCCACCACCCAGCCGCCGGCTAGAAAAACAGTGCAGGGGCGGCGGCGGCAAACATTGCCGTAAGTCCTCTGCGAAGACGGGGTGCTGATTAAGTAAAATCCGTGGCCGCCCCGCCCCCGAATTCCTTTTCAACCCCTCCTGCGCAACCCCTTTTCTCACTCTTACTCATTTGCGAGGTCTCGCGCTTCTCTCTCTCGCTCTCTCTCGAGGGGACACTGTTTGTCGAGGCCTTTCACATGAATACTAATTCGCACACCCTCACGGTTGCGGGGCGGAGCGGGCCTCCCTGAAATATATGTTTGACAGCGCAGCGTTGCCCGTTCGGGGCGTGGCTAGGCATAGCGGGGGGGGGGGGGGGGGGGGGGGGGCACCACAGAGTCGATTCGGAGGTAATCCGATTGCACTGCGGATAGTGTACGAAAGGGATTCACACAGGGGGCCGTCGCCCTAGCGGACTACCCTCTCTGCAGCGCCCTACCACAGCCATTTCCGTGGATCATCCTCTACGGCCATACACAAGCAATCAAAATAAGTGTTGAAGTCGAGCGCGGCGCTTTCTGTTAGGCGGACCACGATTCTTTCAGCATGCGAATTTGACGGTCCCGGGTGCGCGGGAATAGGAACCTCTGCCGCCAGGCAGAAAAGGGCTGTTCATTATGCTAAGGGCCCCTTCATTTCTATTCAGAGGCCATGAATCGAAGCCCGCCCCGGCACAGTCTCTAAGGGCCGGCGCCGCCGGAGCCCTTATGGTGTGCTGCTGCGTCAAGCGTAGGAACGCCCGCCAGCCCCTTCCAGGTGGGCCGAATCATTTTACATCCGGCGAGAATTTCTCATACAAGCCGCGCCCGCAGGACTTCCCGCGCGCGGTCGCGGTCGGTCTGTTTGTTTAGCCGGTAGCCGGCCGCGTGTGCTGCCCTCTGGCGGGTTCATTCCGACCCTGCGCCATTCCTCCCCCACACCTCCCCCACTCCTTCGCGCCCACCCTCCTCCGGGCAAGCCGCCTCCCGGAGCCGCCTGCGGGGGCCGCCTCCCATCTCTGCTATCTCTCCATTCTCGCTGGGTCGGCAGAATGTTGTAATGACTGAGATACTTTAGCTACCCCCGAAATGGATGTCGTCCATTTGGGCCCCGCTCTCCCCGCGCCCGCCGCCGCCCGTCCCTCCCCCGTGCCAACCCTTCCCTCCTACCCCCAAGACGCCGCGCCACGCCGCGCCACGCCAGCCCCGCGCCCCTCTCCGCCTCGGGCTTAGAATTCTCTTGGATTCGCCAGTTTCTCCCCCCTTTTCGTCTTCCGAACACGTCCTTCCTCCCCTTCTTGTGCAAACACTCCCCCCCCCCCCTCCCCGCACGCTCTGCCGCGCCGTTTCCTCCTCCTGAATGCTACTTCGAGGTCGTTTCGCCAAGTTTTTGTAATTCCGAAGATAAAGTTTCCCCCCTTTCCCTTTTTTGTCTCCTTTCTTATTTTCCCCCCTTCTCTTCCCTTCTCCCTCGGCCTCTCTCTCTCTCTCTCTCTCTCTCTCTCTCTCTCTCTCTCTCTCTCTCTCTCTCTCTCTCGCCCTCTGCATCTCTTTCTATCTCTGTTCCACCGGCCGCCCGGGAGGCCTGCTGCCGCGCGCGCCTGCTGGAATGGGACGCGCGCAATCGCGCATGGAAATTGTAAATTCGTATCTGTGGCACTCCAGATTCGTTTTACTGCGAGAAAAGTATTTCGCGTGCCTCAGCCGATCGGCTCCGCCATCCCGCGGGGCGCGAGCGGCACGCAGAGGCACGCAGCGGCACGCCGCGAGCCGCAATTGGAAACTTTGAGCAACTCTTTCCGCCGGGTCGTGTGATCCTTGTGTATTAGAGCACACCTTTTTCCCGTGGTGGCTCCTTGTCATATCCGCGAAAGAAAAACTAAAAAAAAACAAGACAAGATAAAAATAATTCAATTTTTATGATAATTTTTATGAATGAAATTCTTTGGTAATTTTGCTTTACCGCGGTCACTACAATACAGACGAAAAAACAACAAAATCGAAATTACAGCTGAAAACGCAATAATATTAAAATCTCAAGAAGAAAATGAATATGAGCCAGCCTCATTTGCCTCTGGCAGAGGGTACGTCGCGTGCGAGGGGAAGGTCATGGGGCCGGCCCTGTAAGGCCTCTGTAAGGCGCCATCAAACGTCAGCCGGAACGGCCACTCGAATTAGGCCGATGATGTTTTTACAACGGCACTGACGGCGCTGGCCGCGCGCTCCCCTTGGCGGGCCGCCGGGGCAGCCGGGGCCATCGCGGTCCCTCCTACGGCAGTAAAGAATCACTTTGAGTGTCGTGCCCGGGACCCGCCTGCCTGCCTGCTGGGGGTGCACCCCGTCTGGAGCCGTCTGCCGGTGCCGCGCCGGTACCGCCTCAACAACCACACCGCCGCGCCGCGGGTGCCGAGGCCGTGAGAGGGAGAGAGAGCGAAAGAGAAGGAGGGAGAGAGAGAGGGAGAGAGAGCGAGGGGGAGGGAGAGAGACGCCGACGACGGCCGGGATGGGCCTGATGGGCCATCACCCACTCAACACGCGCCCGGCAATCTGCGGCGGCGGTGCACTGCCTCCAACCCCCACGGCAGCAGCCGCACGGCGCCTCCCGCCGCGCCTGAGCGAGATGTCCTTTGTATAGCGCATCGCGTGCTCTGATTTTAGAACGCACTTCCGTAGCGATTTGGACTGGAATCGGGGTGCTTGTAAGCGGGATAGGGTATTCCGGAAGCGGAATAGGGCAGTCCTGAAGCGGAAAAGGGTATTCCAAAAGCGGAATACGGTGTTCCAGAAACGGAGCAGGTTCATATACATTATAGGGTACTCCAGAAGCGAAACAGGGTATTTCGAAACTGGATTGGAGTATTTGGGAAACGGAGTAGGTTATTCCGAGGGAAAATGGTATTCTTCAGTTGGGTATTCACCTCCACTGCTGTGAAAATGGTGGTGCTGCGGTCTCCGCACGGCCAACACCAGTCGATAAGGCTGTGGACCCCTCTCCTTCTCTCTCTCTCTCTCTCTCTCTCTCTCTGCGTCTCGTCTTGCCCATTTCGCTGATTGTTGATGGGTCGTTGGCCGCCGGGGTGAGAACGCGGCAGAAGACCCTCACCAGAAGAGCGTGTTGCTTTCGCACGATGCTGCGGGGCGCCAACCTCTGAACCGCATAAAGCGGAATTGACGTTTTGTCAAACTGAGGCATCAAATCACTCCGTCCGCGCCTTATCGTTGCGTAACATCGCGGGATCTGTCTCGCGTGGGCGATAAAAAGACGATTCCGACAACCTCAAAACTGCTTGCAGGATACATGCGTGCGTGGCGAATCACGCCAGAAGGACTGACACGTAATTGTAAAGGAATCGGAAAGAAGCCCGTTCTGGTCCGCGCAGCGGCGGCGGCCGGGTGTGCTCTGCTCTCCTACCTCATTCACAGGGCATTCGTTTTCATGACTTTCCACGGAAATGTCAGCGCGCGCGGAGCCAGGCCGCCGCCGGGCGACCCCATTGAGGGACACACATCTTTCTCCCATCTCCACGTAACCTTTTCACCAGCCCTTTTTATTCTCTGTGAAGGTCGGAACGAAACGCACAATGCGAACACACCGGCAAAAGAGCAGAGCGCACAGCGTTTCGATGCCTTCTACAGTCAAAAAAAAAAGGAAAAAAAAGGTAGTAGGAAATTAAAAAGAGGAGGTGGTGTGATTTCAAGAAATACTTTTTGTGCGCTAACTATGTATGTTCTGCAAAGGTATCTGCACTGGTGGCGTGGAACAATTAAAAAGTAAAGCGAACTAATGGGAACAGTTTTAAAAAATCGATTCCGTGAAATGATTCCTCGTGTGTCTTGAGGTTCCGGAGCCTGACACCGCCTTGCTCGGCGAGAAGGGGTGCGCGACTCCACGCTGCGCTGGCAGGAAACCTACTCACATCCTCTTTCAGAAACCCGTTCCGTCAATTTCGAAAAGGTCAGCGTAGCAGCACCCAGCGCTTCGCGGCTCACGTATGGCCGACCAATGGCATTGCTCTCTCGGGGAGGGGCGTGGCGGGGCGTGGCGGGGCGCTGTGCTCGGCTGCGCGCGCGCGGCGGGGCAGACCCGTTTCTCAGGCCGGTCCCCGGGATCAAGACGTCATGCTGGTTGTTGTATTGCGATAGAGTCATTTTTCTTATGCTGCCTCTCTCTCTCTCTCTCTCTCTCTCTCTCTCTCTCTCTCTCTCTCTATCGCTCTCTCTCTCTCTCTCTCTCTCTGTCTCTCTTCGGCTGGACGTTTCGGCATTGTCATACGAGGCGAAAGAGAAGCAGGAATATGGACAAGAGGCAGTGGAGAGGAGGGAGAGAGAATTTAGTTTATTGGCATATACACCAGCAGGCAAGCGGGCGGGGCCACGCAGTGAAGAGAAAAATACACAGAGAGAGAGAGAGAGAGAGAGAGAGAGCAGCGTCGGCAGGGGAAACGCAGCGATCCAGCAGAATAATTATACAATATCCATGGCTCAATTATAGTTCTTATGAACGCATTGACGCTAACCGGTGCCCGCAGACCAGCTGATCGGAGGCACAAAGGCTGCTCCACAGACAGCAAGAGAATCGTATCCTGGATGGTTAGAACAAGGAAAAAAATCTAAAACTACGGTTTAACTGTGGTTCCATTACGTAGTTTACACCGCAGATCCCGAGACTCCCCAAGTGTCCCTCTCTCTCGCTCTCCCTGTCGCTCTCTCTCGCTCCTACTGCGCCGTTTGGCGAACGGCGAACTTTGGGCGTGTGCACGGCATCTGCTTGGCACGGGGCGCGGCGGCGGCGGCGCGGAAGACAGGAGCCCACATGGTGCGTGACGATTTACGCCGCTCCCGCCCGTGCTGAAATTGCGTGTAAGTCATCGCACTACAGCCTCTCCCGCACGCACGCGGCACGCACACGGCACGGCACGCCACGGGCCGCCGTGGCCCCAGCCCTGCTTCCTGTGTGTGTGTGTGTGTGTGTGTGTGTGCGTGTGTGTGTGCGTGTGCGCAGCGTGTGTGTGCCGAGCCCCACCGTATACGACACTGTACAGCGCATCCGAGCCCTCGGATGATTTCCGTCTTCAATACCAACACATCAGCAAACACTGTAAGGAAGGACTGAACGATGAAAGCGCCATACCCCCACGACTTTTTGAGACGAGGGACACGAAAGCAAACCTCGCCGTACTACCCCTTTCTGGCCGCGCGAGGCAGTAGTTTCGGAGGCCACCGCACTGCCGGCGGTGGCAGCACTGTGCAGAGGCGACCGCCACCACCCGGCGCGCACACGCGGCCCGGGCACCGGGAAGGGTGAGGGAGGCTGCCGAGGTAGGACCCCGCGCACCTGCTGGGTGTACTCCTCTCCCATGTGGCGAGTACGCGCCACTCCAAAGTCAAACACTGACAAGGAAAAAAAATTAAAAGAACTGAAAATGAACGGGCACGGGAAAGGCATCACTCTCGATGCGTTTGCTGTGTACCCGCCAAGGCTCCCATCTTGGATCAGCATGAGACACGCTCATTTAGGGGATTGGTGCACCGTTCTTGCATTAATTACAGACATTATTTACAGTAGAGTGCAGAAGGAAACGCGCATAAAAAAACCTTTTTCAAGCCAGTGCGGAATTTAATGAAGGCCTGCCCCTCTTTTCAATATTGCTCTCTCTTAGCGACAGCCATTTTTAATTTCTTTCTCTCCCGCTATCTCTCTCTCCCAGGGATGGATTTTTAATCCGCTCTGCGTGTGTGTGTTTTTCGAAGCCCTGTGTGACCAGTCGGCGGCGAAAGCGGTGCAAGGGACTGAGGGGGCGCCGGAAGGGAGCGGGGGGGGGGGGGGATTATTTGTAGAGTTTTGAGAAAGTATTATGGGTCAGGTTGGGTCGGTCAGCACAAAGGTCCGCCGGGGTGGGTCGGCCGTGCCGCGGGCCGCGGGGGGTCCGGGGCGGCACGCGTGCGGGTGGCGCCACGCAGATTAGCAGGCTAGAGGCGCCGCGCCGCGCCACGCTATCGTGGGACC
Source organism: Megalurothrips usitatus (assembly GCA_026979955.1). Taxonomy (NCBI): domain Eukaryota; kingdom Metazoa; phylum Arthropoda; class Insecta; order Thysanoptera; family Thripidae; genus Megalurothrips; species Megalurothrips usitatus. Next base: position 4,447,590 of record CM049605.1, read on the forward strand.
GCCGCCACCATCCCGCATTAACACGAGATAGCCTTATGGCGACGGAAGTAGTATCCGCAGTAAAGGGTTATAATCCTTCTGGGAGAGGGAAACGGCGTACGAATGGCCACTCCATGTTTCCACACCATGTGATGCGACCAAACAACCCCCCCCCCCCCCCCCCCCCCCCTCACCCCTCCCGCTCTCTCTCTCTCTGTATGTCTGCCTCTCCCTCCCCTCCTTCTTCTGCTCGAACCGCCCCGCGGGTGGTGTGGGTCCCACACGCGCACGCACGGCCGTGGTTCATGACGCCGAGCGGCGCGTGCCGCCATGACAGGGGCCCCCGGGCTAAAACCGTGCAGCCGGGGAAGTTCGAAAAGTTGTCAGGGAGGAGAATATATACTTTTTTTTAAAAAAAAGGGGGGTGATGAATGGAATGACCCCCAAGGACGCCGGCGCAGTGGGCAGCCCTTGGACAGCCCCGGGGCAGCTCTCGGGCAGCTCTCGGGCAGCTCTCGCACGCGTGCGTGGCACGGGGAGGGTCCGAGGGTGGCCACGGGCCCACCGCGTCGCGCCGACTGCACTCCCTGACTGACTGCTCTCTCTAGAGCTCCCCAGGGCACCGTTCCGGGTAGACTTCGCGCAATTCAAAATGTCTGCTCTCTGGCGCGCCCGCCCTCCTATCCCTCCCCCTTCTTTGTCTGCCCCTCTCTCTCTCTCTCTCTCTCTCTCTCTCTCTCTCTCTCTCTGTCTCGCTTCCTCCTCGTTCACTTTCCTTCTCTCACCCACGCGCACGGCGCGCGCTTTCGCTGCTCCCACTCCTCGAGCGGCCGGCAGGGGGGCGGGCGGGAAGTTGCGGGCGCCACGCGCGGCCCGCTTGACCAAAAAAAAAAGAAACAAAACACACAACGTAAAATCGAAAATAGCTAAAATAAAACAGCACTGTTTTTGGTCCGGACTACTTTCTAGTGCAACATTGGCGGGCTCCAGAGCGGTAGTAACCCTCATTATCAGGGTCTGCTCGCCCCTCGGACTTAGAGCCCTAATGTCCTGCGGGTAAAGCTCCCCCTCTACACCCCGGTAGGCTGCCAGAGCCCCAGCAGCGGCGTGGGGCCGGAGGGGACCGGAGGGGACCGCAGAGCAGGGCAGGCCGGGGGGGCTTTCGGCTAGCTTGATCTCCTGAATCCTACCGGAAGCCGCCGCTCCGCCCCATCCCCGTGCACGCCGCACGCCGCCGCCGCCTCCAACGCTGCCCTGTCGCCGGCTGACGCTGTCCTTGTAAGCTCCCCGCCAGCAAAAGTCGGCACACAGAGCCCAGCGGCTCCTCTCCATTTCGGGTCCGCTACTGCTGTGTGACCCGAATGAAAAGCCCGCCGCTGCTCAGACATTCAAATCAGCGGTTTGAGTGGGAAAGGAAAAAAATGCAGACCGTAATGTATTTAATTTGTCTGCAAAAGTTGATAACACATACTACATTTTCTATAAAGCTACGTCTCTGCTCATAAATTTACATCGTATTTTTTTCTGAATGTACAAATAAAACATTTTTTGATTCGCGGACAATTTGACGCCGGCTTGAAAAAACTTGTAGAAGTAGATTTTTTAGTTCCTGCCTGTCACGAAACGTTTTCGCTCCCACGTTTTCCAGCTGAAACGCGCCGCAGTTGTATAGTACGTGTATGTACATTCGTTGGGTGGTCCCCGGCCTCCCCCGAGCATCAGGCCATCGAGTATTTCCTCGCGTCGCAGTTATTCACCGGGCTGATCCAATCAGGGAAATCCCGGACGGGCGGCGTAACGGCGAGGGCCGGGAGCGTGTGCCGACACTGGCGTGGGACCCACAACCCTCTCGTTACTATCCGAGTATACCTACCCCCCGCGGGAGGGGGTGGATTTACTGCACGCCACTGTATGTGTGTGTGTGCAGTGAGGGTGGGGGTAAACAACGCCGGTCCTCTAATGCGCCGGACATTCTTTATTCATGACGATTGTGTTTGCTGATGACAATTTGACCGCCAGCCTCCCGTATGATTTTTTTTTGTATTTTTTTTTCGCGGTTTCATATTCGCAAAAATATAGAGTGCGAAAAACGGAGCTCGTGGCAATGGAATGTCCATTTTCAAAAAATAGTGAAGCGATTCACCACCCGACACTCCGTGTCCCTCCTGAGCTCTCTGTCTCTCTCTGTCTCTCTCTCTCTCTCTCTCTCTCTCGCACACACACACACACACACGCCAACGCACGATAACCAACCCCGGCGACCAGATAAAGCATATGGCCGGAGCGTGCCAGGACGTTTGTCGGGTTGGCAGCACCACGTCCAGTTTTGCAGAAGGAGTGAAATCCGAGAGCTACGCCGCTCACAATCCATTGCAAACTCTCTATAACCTGCAAATTTCCCGTTACGAAGGAGAATTTAATTTTTTTTCGGTACCCACTGACGCTGAAAGGGAAAAATGCGCTTAGTAGACATCTCCTCACATTCTTTCTATCGACACAAAAAAAAATGGCCAAATACAAAGAAAAAGGAGAAAATAAAAAAAAATACGATTGCATGGGGCGGGCGGTTGTTGTATTCGTGGCAAACATATCATTCGTTGCCATCTCCGCCACCGCCACCCGGAGCCCCCGAGGCGGCGGGGCGCTCTGAGGCTCCCTCCCTCTCCCCCTCCCCTCCCCCTCCCCTCCTCTCCCCGCTACGCACCCCGCGCGCGGCCACATTGAGTCGGGCACGTGTCCGGGCCATCTAGCAGGCCGTGGAATGGCGCGGGAATGGCGACCATTCTCATCGCAATAAATTTGAGTTGCATTTTTGTTTACAGGCTCCAGTCTAGCGGAAACTTGAGAAGGCTGCGCCGCCGCCGCCGCCTCTGCCGCTGCTGCTGCCACTGTTTCTGCTGCCGCTGCTGCTGCCACAACGCTTTCCCCGTCCACTCCAGCGTAGCGCACCCTGGCGGCCGCCGGACGAGTTATGGGGAGACCATTGTAAATTGAACGGCGGGCGCGCGGCCTGGCGGGCGGCGCGGTGGCGGCGGCGACTCAACGGCGGGAACTGTTGTTCATTTCAATTGTTTGCGCCGGTGATTTCGAGTGGACACGATTGTGTTATTATCGGGTGGCTGACACACACACACACACACACACACACACGGTAGAATGGCGGGGGCGCGGCGAGTGTTTCCGATGCCGTGATTGGTGTTGGGAACCCCCCATGTACTATACTATCGCTTTCCTCCCTCTCACTTTCAGAGAGTGAGAGAGAGAGAGAGAGAGCAGGAGAGCGACCAGCCCCCTCACGCACAAGAAGCATCACGCACTGTGGGGAGCGGCAGTGGAGGAGGAGGCTACAGAGACTGGCCGCGGGGGCGTGTCGGATCGGACCCCCTCACTTTCGGCCCCGGAACGCGCTGCCATGGCTTTCGGCCTTCTCTCTTTCTCATACAAACGCTGACCTCCGCTGCTCGGCATCCTGTATCCCTTTCCCCCGTCAGTCCTCAGAAAAGACAATGACTACAAAAGGTTATTCGCGAACGGGCTGAGCTGCGTTTCCGAACAAAGACCCGTTCGCATACATCACCCGCTCCGCTCACCTCGCGTGACAGCAGACGGTGTCGTGATTGGCTTTTCGCATGGAAAACGACCACACACACAAAAAAAAAAAACCAAAAAACAAAACATTTCTTTCGCAGCTGACGTATGGCACGTCGCTTGCTGAATATAACGCGGCAATTGACGGGAACGAGACAGTCGCGAAAATTGCGTGAAAATTAGCAAAGGACAACTGCCATGTCGTGTTTTTTTTTCATCTTTTTCGTCGTGCGCCGCCGCGCGCGCCCTCTGTTCCCATATACCGGCCATTTCTGTAGTCGCGGCAATCTGATTGCCAATATGAATCGAACGCGATGAGAATCTATGGGCACCGCAGCGGCCAATAAATATCCGCGGACGCTGCGGTTTTCGCGAACACACTGCTCGCAGTTATCGCGCGGTCGTCGCACGTTTCGAGCCCATGTTCGTGGTTCTTTTATTATTACTGTTATTTTTCTATGCGAAAAGGCTCCACCGCAAGCTGGAAAGGAGGCACGAGGCAAGATATATTCGATACTACCACTGCGTTCCAGGTGACCAGTGAAAAGTCTGCGGACACAAGACGCGATGCCCCGCATTCGTGCGACACACTACGGGGTGCGTATGGCAACGCAGGAGCAGCAAGGGTGTTGGCTTGGGCAGAGGGGGGCGGGGGGCATTCGCAGTGGAAAAGGGGGAAGAGGGGGGTGACGGTGGCGCGTCAAGGCCACACGCCCGCCGAGGTCACTCCGCTCATATCCCGTTAGTCGGCTGCATACCTGGTGTGTACCTGCCGCACTGCGGCGTGACGCAACACAGCAGCGAGGCACCCAGGGAAACAGAAAAAAAAACGCAGCGTAGAATGGCTCCTTGGCGATTTTTACCGTCGTTAGAGGTCGTTGAGTCCCAATCTATGTAAACACCTTATGGTTAGTCCTGGCAAGGTCATGGAGACCCTGCAATTTTCCAAAACAAATCCTGTTGTAGGTGGATACTTTTGCAGAGGCCCTGGACTTCCAGAGGCTGGTCACACTGGAACCAGGGCGCGCGGCAGAGCGAATTCTACCTCGGCGGACAGCTGTGTGCGCCTATTCTTCTTCCTCCTTCTGTCCTCCTCATCGCCCCTCCTTTGATTTTATGTGCGTCCCCCTTTTATTCCTTGCTTTGACGCAACAAATGCCGAAGAAGAGGGGAGAAGACGCATTGCGAAGGTGACACACGTGTGTGTGTGTGTGTGTGTGTGTGTGTGTGTGTGTGTGTGTGTCCGCATGCGGCGTTGTCAGCTCGTGAGCGCGCCACAGAGTCAAAAAATGTGGCAGCTCAGCAGCGCACCAGCTGATGCTGCGAGGAGACGGTGGACGGTGGCTCACCTCCACATATTTTCATTGCTCGGTCCGAAACATTCGAACGAACGAAAGAAAATTTTGGGGGAGCCCTGGGAGTTAGCAAGTACGTCCCCCCTGCGAATTATTCCACGAGATCATGGATAAACAGTCATGAAAGAGCAAACACACACACACACACACGCACAAGCACACGAACGCTTGTGACATTTCAGTCTATAAAAGGCCTTTTTATAGTGCGGGCTGCGGTGCGCGGACCGTTCGGTACGTGCTCAATGAGCGTTCTACCGGGCTTACTGCGGGCACGACGTGTGTGTGTGTGTGTGTGTGTGTGTGTGTGTGTGTGTACTTGCTGCCGGTGTGATGTCAGCATAAAATTAAAAATAAAAATTATGCTGGGTGACGGTGGTGCATATAGTTAGCGGGGGCTCAAACCATCGAGACCCGGTCTTCTGTGATGATGTGATGTAAATACATCAGTTGCTGCGGCGAAATAAAAAAGGAAAATTGCAAAAAAGATGCATTGAATTTTATATCTGGCGTAAGAGGGTCTCTTTTTCCCGTTTGTCGGAACGCAATATCCGTTATTTGCGTACCGCACAAACTTGAGATGGGGCGGGAGGATGGAAGGGCGCTTCGGGAAATCTTCCCGCGCACGAAGAAGGAGGGAGAGAGAGGGAGCGTGAGGGAGAGAGAGAGAGAGAGAGAGGGGGGGAGGAGAGAGAGGGGCAGGGTCAGATAGGGAGAGGGGGAGCTGACGGAGTACTCTGCCGAGAGCAATAAATACATTAGGCCACGGCTAACGGCCGCACCGGCGTTGGCTAGGGGGTGCCCCCGCGGCCCCCGCGGCCCCAGTGGCGCCTGATAGGAACTCCCGCCAGCGGAAGGGTAGAGAAAACATTTATATGGCGGTGAGAGAAACACGTAAGTCGGCTCGGCCATTGCACTTCCTTTTTTCTGGGAGTTTTCATAAAACATTCGGCTCTCTTGAGGTCCACTGGGAGGTGCGGGCACTCTTTTTCCGAAACTTCCTTCCGCATCTCCGCGGGGCAGAAACGATTTTCGCAAACATGCTTTACGGTCTAGTTCGCGTCGTTTGATGGGGAAGTCGTGTGCTGCTGTTCGTTCGTTCTGACCCCGGCCAGCCCCCCTGCCACCCACGCTCCATGCGTCAGAGCGAGAGAGGGTGAGGCGGGTCAGAGGGGGAGGGAGTGAGAGAGCATTCTTTGATCGGAACGGCGTCTAATGGAGTGAGAATTGAGATAAAGGCCATTCCAGAGCGACGCCCGGAACGTGCCATCCCAACTCTCCGAGCCGGGGGAGAACAGTTCACGGTGCAGCCGGGGATGTGTGTTCTAGGCCTCGGCATTCTCTTGAACTTTAGAATCCAAGTTTTAATTGTAATTGAATGAAGTGTACAAGAATAAAAACATGCCAGTGGGAACTCCCTTTTTCATCAACTTTACTCTGTCTCCGGTTGACACTGATCAGCTGACGAGTTGTCCGTCTCTCTCACTCTCTTTGTCCTGGCATCTCTGTCTCTCATGCCCGCAGCAACAGGACAGTTGCCTGCAGAGCGCGCACGCCACCACGGCAGCAACATCACCCACGCGGCTGCGGTGGCAGCAACAGCCGCGCCACGCGCTGCAGCAGACGCCGTCACTGCAGCTACCGCCGCAGCGGCGGCGGCGGCGCGACCGCGTGGCCAAGATGGCTCCCGCGGCCGTTACCATGGCAACGGTGCAGCGCGCGGGAGACGGCGGCGCGCGGTGGTGGGGGGAAGAGCAGACGCAGGGGAGGGGGGAAGAGCAGCGGCAGTGCGGCAGCCGCGGCAGCGACCGGTTCGGCGGGACGCGTTCGACAGCCGTACGATGCGGTGCGGGGAGGAGGGGGGGGGGGGGAGGAGGAGGAGGAGGAGAGGGGAGAAGGAGGAGGAGGGGGAGGATCGGGGAAGCACAATGCAGCGTATCACTATGGGGTGCACGATGGTCGGAATGATCGAGGGCCCTTGTCGGCTCCCCCCAGCCGACGCCTCGCTCGCTAGGGTTGCCACCTCGCACGTGTGTGTGTGTGCGCGCGCGCGGCGGCAACGCACCGTGATATCTTCATCAGACAGGTGAGGCGGCACGGCGGCGGCAGCGGCGGCACTGCCCCCCTCAAAGGCACGCCTGGTTCCGCCCCTCCTCCCGACTGCCGTCAAATGCCGCTCTCTGTCCTCCCCTTTGCCATGATTTTTTTTTTTTTTGCCCTCGGGAAAGAAAGTAGTGTAGTTCACCCTCTTCTATCTGTTTCTCTGTCCCTCCCCCTCCGTGCTGTAGGCCTGTCTCGCTCGCTCCCCTTGTTGTTGCCGCCCGTTCGCCTGATTGTGCCGCCGTTCCCGTGATGACGGAGCAGTTCATTGATCCGGCACTTACGGCAGTCCCGTGTTGATCCCTCGCCGCCGCAAAGTGGATGTCACACATTTCAGCCGCCACGCCGTTCACATCAAGCCTTTTATGCGTACATAGTGCCTTAGTGCAAAACCAAAAATATAAATCAATAAAAGTCGGATGCCAGATTTATTTAAATTATTTTTTTCGTCCTTGTCTACATGTGCGAAGCAATTTCTCACAGTTTTCCACAGCGACATTTCTATAATAAAAAATCATGCATGGCGCCGCTTTTTAGCACTGTCTGTCTGGCCCGGAGAGTGAGATCAGGCTAGCGACCAGAGCGAGAGGAGAGAGAGAGAGAGAGAGAGAGAGAGAGAGAGAGGAGGCAAAGGGGTGCAGAGGCTGTGGGGGGTGGCGGGCGAATATATGACATGTGGCAAGCGTTATGACGAGAGATGGGTTTATAATCCCTATAAAAGCCGGCGTCGGCCGCGTCCAGCGCCGCCATGATAGCGTGGTTTTGGCCCGCAGACTGGTGGCGCCTGTGTCGCAGATCGTGTGATGACGGCGGCGGTGGATTCTAGAGTCTGCGCGGGTCGTTAGGCACCAAACTACGCGCAGCCCTCGATAAAATTAAAACAGATAAAAATAAACCGGCGTTTGAAGTTTTGGATTGTGGAGGTCTCTTCTTATATGAGAAACTACTCTACGAAATACTATCTGACGAAGGTGGCCAAGAGCCAATCAAAATAAACACTCGAAGGTACAAAGTAATTTTCTGCAAAAAAAAATCTTGTCGCTAAACAGCAGCGTCGGGTTTCCTTACTGGGTCATTTCGCGGCGCAGCAGCCCGAAAACATTTTTACGCCCATTCCACAATGAGCCATCCATAAAAAAAAAGATTCCCGTCGTATCATTGAGAGAGCGCACGTCTGCCACTCCCCTTTGTCGACGATGCATAAAATCGCGTTCTCGAAAATGAAATAGTATGAGAAAAGGAGGGGGGGGGGGGGCGACACGGAAAGAAACTAAAAAAAAAGGGTTGTCTCGCTTGAATAGATGAGAACTCGAGGTCAAAAGCAGAGCCAATAAAAATGCAGCAGCTTGTGCTCGATAAAAAATGTTCCGAGCATTTTGAAAAATGATGTTACGCCTAGGGTTTCTGATTTAAAAAAAAGAATCGTTTCCGTAATTTAATAAAAATTTCTTAAAGTTTTGAGATATTGTGCAACTTTTCAGGACTGGAAACCCTAGTCGCGCCCGCTCCAGTTTCGTCGGACGCGAGCCTGTCGCGGCAGGCCTCCCCGTCAGCACCATCACCACCGCCCCCGCCCGCTCGTTTTCACGTAAATCGTCGGCCAATCCATGCGGCCGAGCGGCGCGTACGGCCGTAAAAACAACCCCCCACGCGAGTGGCTTTTGAGTGTTTTTTGAGTGTCTGCCGGCCGTCTGCCGGTCCGAATCCTCCACCCCCTCTCACCCCCTTCCGTCTCGCCGGGCCCCCCTTTACGACCCATTACAAGTCGGCCACGCCTCCGTGTTGCATGTCGCTGGCGGCGGCGGCGGCGTCACTGCACAGAGGACCACTTGCTCTCGCCATTGCATCAACTGAAATGGTTCGCTAATTGTTTTTTCCCGGGCATCAGATTTTCTTACATTTATTCTCACACCTCGTGGCGGGCGGGGCACGTTTTTATTTCGGAGTACGCACCCTTATAACGCTCCTACATCGCGCGGATGCCCTTACAGAACAAATGGTCCCCGGCTACAATATAAGCCTTTGCGTCGTTGGAGGTGGCGGTGGCGGTGGTGGCTGCGGCGATGGTGGTGGTGCGCCCCTGCAGCAACAGCGCCTCGCAACCACCACCGCCACTGCAGCAACAACAACAACAACAACAATGGCGACAACCGAAATGGGTCTCGGAATTGCGACAGGGACAATAGTATCACCAACAGCTCCCGTCTAACCAACTCCCCGACCGTGACAACGCCGGGCCGCCGGGCCGCCGGGCCCCTCCTCCCCGCATTCCTCGTAGCACTTGTCCTTGCCCTTGCGCCCCGCCGGGGGCCACACTGCCAGAGACTGCGAGAGGTAACCGCTGAATGAAAAGCTCCTCAAGCTCCATGAACCAATATTGTGCATCACTCGGGTAATACAGATGTGACGGCATGCCATGCTCGTCGTGTCCCACTGGTGGTTCAGTGATGCCAGAGCAACCTCATAAGCTGAACCACATCACTCGGGAATACAGATGTGGGGCTACTCAAGAAAGGGACGAATTTTACTCTACAAACTTCTTCGCCGTATGATTGTTATCTTTTTTTTTTGCAAAACACCGTTACTTTTTTCCCGAATTTTTAACTGAGAATCCGATAGCAATTCCACCGTTGCCCGGGTCTCGCAGCTTCTTCCTCCCCTTTATCTTTTCTAGGGTCCCTCCTCCCCCAAACCCCTCCGCCCCCTACGCCTCCCTCTCCCCAGGGTGGCCGCCATGCAATCTACGTAGCTGGTAACGGCCCTATATCTATCACCCCTAATGCCCGTACGTGGCGCGAACCGACGCGCAAGAGAGAGAGGGAGAGAGGGGTGGGAAAAGGGAGGGGGGGGGGGGAGAAAGAAGGAGAGATAGAGAAGCAAGAGAAAGGGGGGTGGGGGCTGCTCCGATGGGGGGTCCAGGACGCGCGCCGCTGCTCTGCCCAAGAAAAAGAAAGAAAACCGTGGGGAGGAGGAAAGAGGGAAAGAGAAAGGCGGGGCTGGCACAGCTGAGGTACGTGGTGCGGCCGAAACCCATTTCAGCCAAAAGCTCTTTCAGCTCGGCGGTACTTAGCACACTGAAACATCTAAGAACGTTTCGGGGAAAAAAGGGAAAAAGAGTCAAGAAAGTTCAAGAGTGAGTGAGGGGGGGAGAGAGAGAGCGAGAGAGAGAGTGAGAGAGAGAGAGGTCAGCCCACCGTGTGGGACGCGGCTCGGACGGCGGTCAGGGGTCGCGGTGGCGGAGGCGCGGCCTGCAGCCCGTCGAACAACGACGCCCACTGGAACTGCGCGGGGCGGCGGAAGGCGTCCGGCAGCGCGCGCCAGGTCCGCGCCACGCCCTGCATCACCACCAGCAGCGGCAGCCTCAGGGCCTTCTTGGTGGAGACGAGCGCGGCGGCCATGAAGACCAGCGTCGCCAGCCGGCCCTGCGGCGCGTCGGGCAGCGCCCCCAGCACCGCCAACGCGCACGGCCCGTACTCGGCGACCCCCGAGGACGGCGTCGACTCCCCAGCCGGGGCGGGCGCGGCGTCGCCGGGGACGTTGAACCAGCCGCCGCCGTCCTCGGCGCCGGCCTCCGGGTCCAGCTCGGGGGTCTCGAGGTCCTCCACGGCGCCCGGCAGCCGACGGCCTGCTAGCGGCCCCTGAAGCGCCCACCAACACCGCGCGACTTCAAAACCACGCACAACAAAAAAAAATCCAGCACTGCAGGAAACAATATAAACCGGCCGCCGTTAGAGGGAAACGAAACGTCTTCGGATTTCATTCGCAGTTATGTAAATTCCCTTCCCGTTTTTTTTTTCGGTTTTATTAAAGCGGCGCTCCATCTGACGAGGCCGAGATCTGTGCCCCGACGACTGCGGGACGTCGCCTCGCTCTGTGCTGATTTTATTTTTTTTCCCTCCTTGAGCGCGGCAGCAGCGGCACCAGCGCCGCGCCGCCGCCGTCCACCGCCTGCCGCGCGCGCCTTCTCTAGCCCGCTGCGTATCCCCGCTAACGACATGCTGTATATAAGAAACAATTTTCTTAACGGTCCTTGAAATTGGATTTCGCCTTCCGAACAGATATATGGGGCCGCCGCCGCACGGGCCGGGGCCGCGCCTGGCCGCGCCCTTGCTCTCGCAGCCGCGCGGGGGGCGCCGCCTGCGCCGCCACGGACCCACGCATCTGCTGCGGGCCGCTGCTGCCGGGAGCCGCGCGGACCCGCAGCGCCGGGGCGGAGCCTGCTTTTGTCCGCGGGAACCACCCCCGCCCCGCCGCACCGCCGCACCGCCCCGACCGAATCTTGAAGTCAATTACAAAGTTTCAAGTTCTCGTGCAGCAGGCCCGGTAGGCGGGCGGGCGGCGGCGGCGGCGGCGGCGTAGCGCAGCCCCGCTGTAACTAGATCGCCGTCGTCGTGCCGGGTTAGCCGCCCCCGCGCCGCCCCCGAGCCGCCCCCGAGCCGCCCCCAAGAGGTACGGTAACGGCGGCCAACTCGATTAAAGTCGGTAATAAAAGGTTTTTAATGAGAAACGGAGGCCCGGCGGCGGCGGCCCGCCACCGCCAGCGCCACAGCCGCCATTTTTGGCACACAACATGACGTGCGCCTCGCCGCAGTGCATGCGCGCGCACTGGTGGGTTATCTGGCCGTGACGAACATCATCCGACCGACACGCAGAGAACACACGCGGCCGGAAAAAAAAATACGGGAAAAGCTAGATGCACCAAGAAAAAGAGGGCGGGGGTGGGGGGGGGGGGGGGGGGGGGGGCACGAATCGGCGCGGGCCCGCAGATCCGCCACCGCGCACTGTTTTATTCGCTAGTCGTTCGATAGGTGACAACTCCCCGCCCGGGACAGACTGAGGGGGTGCGGCTGGTGGTGTAGCATCATGGAGGAATACCCCCAGAGGGAGGAGCGGGGAGGGGGGGGGGGGGGGGCGGGACCTGTTGGGGCTCGTAAAAGTCGTCGTCGCCGCCGTCGGCGTCGGGGACCCCAGTGCGGGACCGCGGGGGCGACCGCCGCCGCCGTCGACAAGGGCGTAAAAGCGGTGTCGTTTTGAGCGACAAGCCGAGCCGCCGCCGCCGCGTGCCCGCGTCTCCCCCCCCCCCCCTTCTCACGACGGCTCACTTTACTGGTCGCAAAACGGCGCTGCTGGCTTTCAATCTGACCCCCATTCACCCGATCACCCCCGCCGCGGACGGGCTTCGCGAATAAAACCAGTGTGACGCCCCCGTGACGACTTTGTTCTTTCGTATATTCCCGCCCCCCCCCCCCCCTTCTTTTTTGTGATGTTTCCGCCCGGCAAACACACACACACACACATGGACATTCCTATCGTGTTAGTCCCGCGATGATTGGTTGGCCATTGGTGTCGTCGTGGAAACGGACGATGGGGCCATTCGAGTTGTCGGTTCGGACCCCCCCGCCGGGCGGATGGCCCCCACGGGGCCCCGGCGGCGCGCCCACTCGACAGACCTCGTACCCCCCGCGGACAAGAACCCCGCGCGGCCTCCAGCGGCCCCCAGCGGCCCCCAGCGGCCCCCACGCGCGGCAAAGCCACCCCGCCGCGGCTCGAGCGGCTACCGGCTGACGTCCATACCTGTCTCATATCGGACGCAGTCCTTTTGATGAAGCCATTCCGTTCCCCGTTATGGCTAGCACATGACGAGGCAACATCGCCTCCACGGTAGAGAGAGAGAGAGAGAGAGACAGAGAGAGAGAGAGAGAGAGAGAGAGAGAGGATCTCCTGCAGTGTGAACTACAAAAATGAACTACAGGTATACAGTGTCGTCCCAAGAGTAAAAGCCTCAGACAATCGGAATAGACTATAGATTTTCTGCGTTTACAACTATATAGTAACATTCCCATTATTGGCACTGGCACAGTAGTTTTACCGGAAATTTTTACCCGGGAGCTGTGAAAAAGGTTAAAAAAAAACCTTCGCAGTGGGAGAAGGTGCGAGCAAAATGAGGAGGCTTACCTCACAGACTGGTGTAAGCCGACTTTTCCTCAACTGTCTCTCGCTCTCCCACCTACCCCAGCCTCCCATTCGTCGCCAGCGCCCTCCTTGTTCTTCGAAAGTCTCTCTCTCTCTCTCTCTCTCTCTCTCTCTCACACACACACGCACGACTCGGCACGATGCTTTATCGCGGCCATCCCCCGTAACAAACGACGGACTTGTGTCCGATCCCAACAAATCTGAAAGAATGTCTCCGTCCCGGAGCGGCGGATATAACTCTGCCTTATCGACGGGGCGGGGTCCTGGAGGGGTCCTGGAGTCCTGGAGAAGGCCCGGGAAGCCTCTCCAAGGCCCCCGTCGAATCCTCCTTGCCCTGCGGCAGCAGCGGCGGTAGCCACCTCCAGCAATATTTTCACCCCCTCCTCCCTCGTCTTGTCCGTCCTGGAGGACTTCGAGCGGGAGACGACAGATGAAGAATACGCCCAGCAAAAGGTTTACCCCGTTCGTGTTGGACTTGAGCAGGACGTCGGGGGGGAACGGCTGCCGCGCGGACGCGTCGGCCACGTCCTGATCCTGGAACAGGGTGGTCACGCCGCCGCGGGTGCCGTGGAACACCGCGGCCACCAGGACGGCGACGACGGCGTTCGTCATCGGCATGGTGTTGGGGACCGCGACGGCGGGTCCATGTCGACTGGTGCACTGCGGCCGCGCCTCGCCGCCAGGCCACAATGGGAGGCAGTGCCAACCTCCCAACAACAACTCCGACGAAAAAAATAGTTTGCGCAAGTTGGTATCGCCGCCCTCTACGTCAGGTGAACGCGGGCGGCGGGCTGCGCTGAATATGAAGTGTCGCTCACGACGTCGTTGGGCTCAAATCGTGGATTTGCGGCCCGACTTCGGATCGGTTCGCGCGGGGAAACGGTCGACGGCGACGGCGGCAAAAGGCCACACAAAAATGGCCGTCCCTCCTCTCGCCTCTTCCGCCTCCTCTCCAACAGCGGCGGCGGCGGCAAGATCCGAAAGAAGATATTGGGAATTCAGCCCCACGCGACGCAGCGCCGCGCCACGCCCCGACGGCGGCGACGCGACGGGGGGATCCCCCCCCCCTCCCCCCTCTGGCTCCACCACCGCCGCCAACCTCCCCCCGTGATAAGGTACGACAGTGCTGCCACCGTTAGTTCTCCTTTCCTTTCCCCTCACACCCGCTTTACTTGCCTGAGTGCCTCCCCCCCTGCCGGCGGGGCCCGGGCATTAAGTTATCAGATAGCTCGCCAGGGGAATGGGCTTTGAATCAGGCTCAGCACGATGGATGGCCCACGGCGGCCCCACCCGCCGCCACCGCCGCGGCGCGCCCTGGAGGCGGAGAGAGAGAGAAAGAGCGAGAGAGAGAGAGAGAGAGAGAGAGAGAGAGAGAGAGAGGAGAGAGAGAAACACTGTAAAGAGTGCCAAGTCGCGTTGTTGGGGCGCCAAGCATTCAGCGTTCTAGTTGCAGCCCGAGAATAAATATGGCCTCTAACAATATAAATTTTTATCTCCATAACTATAAGCCAAGGTTTTAAAAAGAAGTAAATTTAATTTTATTTAAAATGTATCCTGCCGATTGTGTACTTTCATGGATGAATTGCAAATAAAATTTTCAATTTACCTTAAAAAAAAAGTTCGAAAGTTTGCAGTTGTTGCATCATATTGGCACCTACATTTTCTTCGCGTATGATCAAGAGAAAAAAAAGCCCTTGCAGCAGTCCGGACGCCGCAGAACGAAGGCGGCGACCTCCTCGTATTATCTGCTCGCCGCTCTGCAATCAGCCTAATTGGAGAGCCCATGATATGTGTGGCGCGGGCTGCGCTGCTGACACACGATTTCGTTAAAACCCCCTTCTCTCTCTCTCTCTCTCTCTCTCTCTCTCTCCCTCTCTCGCTCTCTCTTTCCCTCCCTCACACTGCCCCTCCCTTCTTCGCCCTCTCGCTCCCTCCCGGGTAGCAAGCAGCAGCAGCACAGTAAGTTATCACATCACAAAAGGGATACCCAACATGGCTTCATCCTCCTCCCTCCCGGTCGCTCGCTCCTCATTGGTGCATCCGGAGGGCTCGTTTTGTTTTCCTTTCGGTTGGTTGGGCGCAACTGCGACTACTCGGCGGCGGCGGCAGCGGCGCCGTGCGGGGGCCAGTTACGTGGCTCCGTCTCCCTCGCTCTCGGGGCCGTTTCTTATGACTATAGGCGGGGCGAGAGAGACGCCCAACCAGGGATACCCGGCCGCGCGCGCATCTCTCTCGCACCGCTCAAGTCCAATGGGCCGTCTCTCTCGCACTCCACCGCCGCCGCCCGCCGGGGCCAAGACCACTCGACCGATGAATAAAGATGTGAGTCACACTCCATCATGCGTGGCCGCCGCGGAGCGGCCGTCGGCCCCTCCAACGGGCGGCGCCGTAACTCTAGCCTCGTTCTTAGAAGGGGACCAATGAGAGACGCCCGGGCTCGGAGGCCACCGTCTGAGCTCGGGCAGAGCTGCGCTGCCCCCCGTATGCGAATCAGTGGGTCCTGCTTGGAATTAATTATCAAGCTGCCATTCCGTTCCGGATGTTGTTTCACGCAGTTTCGAGTTCTGTGAGTGAACGCATTCCTGCGAAGAACCACAGCTCATCGACTGAAAATGGATGGTAATCCGGTAGTAGTTTTGGTTTAAAAAAAACTGCATTTTTTGTAAAGAGAACTGTAGTACAGAGGGCGGGGGGATATCGAGGAAAAATATTGTTTTACGGTACAGCAATGTAGCTACAGAAAATACGTGCAGACTATGGAACTACAGCGTGTGCGCTCCGCAGTTGTAATTGTAGTTTCCCCGTGGGGCGGTATTACTTTCAGATTAGAGGCCCGCGTAACGACGGGCCCCCGGTGACAGCAACTGCCGCCGCGCACATGCTCTACGACACCTTGAGGAGGAGGCGACCCCGCCCCACACGCTGCTGCCCTCTGCAAATTACAAGGAAACTTGCTGGGAAGCGTTGCAGGGCGTCATCTTGCACGACAACACACACACACACACACACACACACACACACACACACACTACCCTCGTGGCCGCAACTCTGCACAGCAACCCAGCCAAACTAACCAGAGTAATTCTGGGTGACAAATGATCAGTTTCAAACTTGAAACATAAGCAGAGGACACCAATCATAGACTGCAGTATCTATTCGCACTTTCACTACAAGATTTCGCCCTCATTCCCCCACAAAAACACCCTTTTCCCTTCGCAAGCTTATTCGAAGATTCAGGCCAGCTTATTCGCAGGCTTCAGGCGATAAGACCTACCGCCGCCCGCGCCGCCGCCTCCGCGCCGTCCCCCAGCTACGCCCCGCCACCCGACACCACTCCGAACTCCATTCCCTAATTAAACACCCATGTAATTAAGGCGGTAAATATCCGCCAGTTACGCCGCGCTCGCAGAGCGTCTGGAATGCGCCTGTAGGGAGCGGGAGGGAGGGGAGAGAGAGAGGCAAGGGGTGGGGAGTGTCCTCCGAGGGCCGGCCCCGAGGACGTAGCCTTGTCGGAGGGCGTATGAAAGGAGCCCACACATGTGCATGGAGAGCAGCAGCCGCAATGCAGGCCGAGAACAACAACAGCGCGGTCCACATGCGGGAGGGTGAACGATACCATTATGACACGGGAATAAATGCAGTGCGTTATACGGACGAAAGGGTTGTGTGCGGGCGCCGTGGAGATGCGGGGTGCAGAGTGGATGAGATCGGGGCCCTTTCCGATATTATAATACAGGGAGAGAGACAGACAGAGAGAGAGAGAGAGGGGGGGGGGGGGGGAGGAGAGAGGAAGAGAGAGACCATGAGGGAAAACGACAGAAATTTCTTAAAAATAATAAATTTTGGGAATTCATTTCTACTCCTATTCCTTCTTTGAGGAATTTCTCCCCCAAAATTTGAGTTTCTGAAATTTCACCTCACGGCCTGCTGCCTGACGGTCTTCCCATGCTTCTCGAGTACACGGGCGGAGGAGAGATCCCCCCCCCCCCCCCCTCCTCCAGGAGGGCGGCGGTGGAGTTGTGCTGCAAATCCCGCCACGTTCTCGCGTTAAATCATGACGGGGCCAATTTCAGGCCGGCGGCGCCCGCGCACGCCCGCCCTTCCTATATGTGCGCTGCTGCGAAGGGCATCCCAAGTGTCCGCGCGTGTGTGTGGGCCTTGGGTGTGTGTGTGTGTGACGCGTTACGTAACAACGGCTTGCACCTCTGTGGGCTGAATCAAAGGACGAAAGAAGGTATGAAAGTGGCCAGGAGTTCCAAATCTGTGAACTGGCGGGTGGTTTTCAGCCGCCATTTCGGTGATCACCGCCTAGCGTTTGGGTCTCTGACAGTTGGCGGCCCAAATGAGTGCGAGAGAGACACGTGACACCCCATTTGACTACGGTTGTGTGCCGTCTCTTTCGCTCTCACCGCCACTGGTCCCTGAGCGTCATCACACCCCCGGACGCCCAACGACACCACCACCACCACCACCACCACACCACTGCTACCCCTTCCCACCGCATACCGACCCGCATGCCGATACCGGCTCGGCCGGCCGGAAGCGGCGATGCGATGAAACGGGAAAATCGCGGGCGAACACGCCCTCTGCGCGAGCCGGGCGCGCCGCGCGTGGAAGAATGTGGTAGAAAATTGCGTTTGAGACGCTGGAAGGACGAGCGAGGGGTGGGTGGCGACGGGGGAGGCACTGGACAGCGGTCAGCGTGGGGCGTAACTGCAGACATGGGCTCTCACGAGGCGTCGCTGCGGTGTCATGGGCGAGCGGAGACTCATGGCCCGCCCTGTCACGTGCGAACGACGCCACCTTCTCCAGTTCCAGTCCCTGTGTCTCTGGACGACAGTTCTGGACAGTATTTATTTTTTCCAACAGTTGCGCGGAGCGGCGGCTGGGAAGAAAAGCACGATCGGACTTTCCATCAAACACACGCGAGGGCCGCCTTTCCCCCGAAACACACGCGAAGAGGGGGGACACGGCGGAAGGCGCCAGCGGAAGGAGGGGAGACGAAGGGGAGCCGAAGGCTGTTCGTATTCGTTTCTCGGCGCGCACAGGACTTTAATATTACACCGACTCTTCCATTTGTTTTAATTTCTAGTTGGGGATTCAGGCGGCGTACCCCCCCGCACCCCCATCGGAGCTGCACCGCTTTGCGTCTTTTCTTTTCCCACCCACCCTTTTCCTTCTCTCTATCTCTCTTACTCTCCGCCATCTTTTCTTTTCACCTTCGATTCTGCTGCCTCACCGTCTCCTAGCACACGGCTAGCCATTTTTTTTTTTTGAAAAAGAGGAAAAACAGTACGGCGGTGAAATAACGGTCATTTCTTAAGGAAAAACTCGCATATATTTTGAAATATTTGGTGCCCAGGAGAAAAGAGAAGAAGAAAAGGAAAAAGAGCAGCGCGTAGGTGAATGCAGATGATTTTTTTGAAGCTGAGGTTTGTCGCCGGGGCCGGCGGGCACCGGCGGGGGCCGCCCCCTCACCCTCACACCACGGCGGGGGTCCGGGGGCCTGGAAGCCGTGCGCCAGAGAGTCCCAACGCAATTTCCGCGACCATGAATGAGCTCGGCAGCCGTATTGAATCCATTGAAGCGACCGTTGAATTAATTCAACTGCCATGCAGCGTGCAGTGGCCAACAGTGGAGCGCCACGGCTCGGTCTGTGTGTGTGTGTGTGTGTGAGGAGCAAAGAAGGCGAGTGTTGAGGTTGAGGCTGGTTGCGCGGTGAGGCGCTGCAGAAAACCAGGTGCCAAAAGTGCAGTTGTATTCAGACAGGGCATAAACGCAGACGCCGGTGCGGCTGGTACACGCGGGCCCCACCTGCATGCATGACAAGTTCATTTCGTTATTGCAATAATATGCGTTTGATTTTTTCTTTCTCTCTCTCTCTCTCTCTCTCTCTCTCTCTCTCTCTCTCGTAGTCGCCTAACCCTACAAGGAAGCTAATTCTCGTCGGATTGCCGCCGCAGCCCGGTCGGTTCGGCAGGAAGAGATACGGGGCGGGACGGGCCCCGATTGGACGCAGCGGCTAAGGGCCTATCCGAACGTCGTCTGCTGATTGGTGGACGTGTCGTGGGACCGGTTCTGGCCCAGCATGGGCGGCGGCGGTGGAGCGGCGGCGGCCGCCCGGCCGCCGGGAAGTCCTCAGTCTTCGTAATTTTACTTTTCGACAACATGATGGCCCGGTGGAGTACTAACCGCACTGTGACAAATGTTCTTGAAAATTTCTCATTAGTTTTAAAACAAAAATTTTCCAATAAATTTAATTCTCTTTTCCAACAATTTGGGAGTTTTTGTTGTCCAGTTTCATGCGAAATTTTAGGTGGCGTTTCCAGCAGTCGAGTCTGCCTGCTTGATTACTCCGGTCCGGTGGTGTACGCGGACCTCGATAATTATCACCACATCTCCAGTCATAACTTGGACACCCCCCGCCCAGCGGCCGCCTCCCCGTGGGACCCTGCTCCCCGGCGCCCACCCTCCCGCTCCTTTTGCAAAGCACCCACCAACCTTAGCCATATCTATCGTTAAGATCCCCCTTTAGATTACAAAATGGATCCCGAGCCAGTTGAGGCGGCCGTAAAAACCATTAAAGTACCTCTCTATCTATGGGCATTTCCACAAACTTTTGCCTCCCGCCTGTCGCGCGCCCCTCGGTCTCGGAGGTGCAGCGTCGCCCCCCGACAAGTCACTATCGCTGCACAAAACTTTCTCGTGTAACGAATGTGCTCCAGGTCGATCGAGGAGGCAAACAATACTACCGGGCAGATTCCAAAATTATTGCCAGAAATTTATTTGAATATTTACTACATGAGTCTCCGGATACTTTTGAAAAAAACTCCGTGCAGTTTCCTTTGGAGAAATGCAAAAAGGTTCATAGCTTTATTCAGCCGCAAAACCATTGGTAAAGAAATCCCAAGATTATGCCTTGGTGTGTGTGGGAGGGAGAAAGAGAGAGAGAGAGGGGAGAGAGAGCTGGCGCGAGGGTGACCCTCCCTGGTGGAACAAGCACAGTGCGGCCAATTCCAGGGCGGTAAAAGCGCTTGTGGTAAGAGGCCCCAGGGTGGCGCTCCGCCCGCTACATTCGCAGCCGCCGCCGCGGGGCGGCAAAGGCGGCAAAAAAAAAAGCCGCGTTCAAAAACCCGCTGCCTGTGTTTCAATACCAAAGATGTTTCCCGTTTTTGTGTTGACTGTACTTGAACGTGGGAATAAGCTACCCGGCACGTCGCGGCAGTGCGTTATCCCGCCCTTCAGCAGTCTGGGGTCATAATTGTGTGTCGCACTGCCCTCCGAAGGGCCGCGCCGAGATTCCCAGGGATTAGAAGGGGCGATAAACAGGCGACTTTGCGCGCTCGAAAGCCCTTCGGTACTTAGTGTGCGCGGCCCGCCCGCACCCTTTGCAGGGCCCCGCCGACCCCGGGGTGAGTCCCCGGACCGCGCGGGGGCCCCGCAGCAGCGTCGCAGGTTCTGTTCGGGGAGCACGGGGTGGATGCGGTATTCCAGAAAGGCCTGCAGCGGGAGCGGAGAAGGTGACAGTAAGAACACGGCTGGATCCAGAACGCGGGAGTGCGACGGGTGTATCTTTGTCGCAGGCGTCAGCCACGAGCTGACTAAAAAATTTTGCGATGCCTAGCTCTCGCAATTCTACTTGAGGGCACCGCGCGCCACAAGTCATTACTCAGGCCACACGGAGTAGCTCCGCGGTGGCCTGACCCTACTGAGCGGTCGTGACACATCGGCAGCGAGAGCTAAGCCTTCCATAATTTTTGAGTCGGCTCGTGGCTGGCGCCCGCGGCGGAGATACTCCCCGCTGCGGTACCGCTCCTGAACAGCGCGTTCTTCTCGTCACCCTCTCCCTCTCCGCTTCCGGTGCAGGCTCCTCCGGAATACCCTACTCGGACCGGCAGGACCGAGAGCCCGCCGGGCGCGCGCTTCGGACTCGACCGCCGGCGCACAAGCGCTTTCCGTTCCCGCGCGTGATTTAGCCGTGCGGCGCGGACCCGACCGAAGGGAAGTCAATGGAGTGGAAGGCGATAGCGTCCACTGCCGCTGCAGCGTCCTGCGCTATCCTGCGGGGACCCTGCGGGGACCCTGTGGGGACCAGAGGTCGGAGCCAATGGGGTTAGAGGTTCCAGCCGATGGAGCCGAGGGGGCGGAGGCCGCGCAGCAGTCGGAGCACCGCGGTCCGCCTCGCCCTGGGCCTCCGAATCACGTTACGTGAAGACTCATCGTGGTACCTCCAACAGAGTAATACGTCCTCTTGCGGTCGCGCACCCACCGGTTTTAGACGTCAAACGTCGTGGACCCTCCAAAAAATATTTTTCGTTTCTCTTTCTGATGGTGTCCGAAACATAGTTTTGCCTTCGTTGAGAGCCCCAAGATGATTTGAGTTTGCATTCATTGCGTCAAGTTCATAATACGCGGGGGCTTCTGCAAGTCAGAGCAGGTGAGGGGCTGGTGGGAGAAGGCCGTCGCCTCCCCTAGGTGGTGGTGGGTGTGTGGGGGAGAGGGGTGGGGGGAGGGGGTGCGAGGGGTACAAGTTGTATGGGCTTAAGACGCTTGCGTGCACCGAGTCGCCGGATGCCCCGGCGGCGGCGGTGCGGCGCCTCCGTGGAAGGGGGAAGGGTGAGCTGCTGGTCCAGCGGGAGCGGGAGAGCGAGAGAGAGAGAGAGGGAGGGAAGAGAGAAACAGCAGCGTAGGATAAGGAGATTCATAGCCCATTGCATAAGCAATTCCAGAGCGCCATTACCCCTCGGGGCGTGGCCGGGGGGTGGAGGGGAGGGCGGCGGCGGAGGGCGCTCCGGGGGTCGAATGAGCTTTGGGGTCCTCGCCGTGCTCGCCAAACCCCTTCGGTCCAGCCCGGCGGCGCGCCTTGAGGAAGGGCACCTACACACACACACACACACACACACACACACACACACACACACACACACACACACGGGGCACGCACGCACGCGCAGCACGCACGAGTTTCAGCCGCAACAAAAGTAACAGAAAAGTTACATGTTGTAATTTTTTTCCTGAAAATTTGCCTTGCGGCAGAGGTCCACGTCTGCAGTATAATTTCTGGGCCTGCTGTGTCCGCGCCGCGTCCGGGCCCGCGGGTGGCGGCGGCGGCGGCGCAGGGGTCAGTTTATCGCAGATTAGTTGACCCCTCTAATGCGGAGCACCGTGGAATATTGATGCCCGCACAAGGAGGCCGGCAGGCTGCCAGTGCTGCAGGCCGGCCGGGTGCGAAGGGCGACAATGGCCGCAACGAGGTGAAAATGACCGCGCCGGGATTTCGGACCATAATATGACCGCACCGGCACAGTCTGAAACCTCTCAGGACAGATTACGCGAGGGCCGGGCCCTGCGGGAGATTCCTAAAGAGCAAGACATACGCTCCACGCAGATGTGGACTATCGTGGAAGTTTCGAAACAATTCAGAGCAGACATTCTCCAGTGATTTCTTTTTTAAATTTTGTGAGAAAAGAAATTCAATAACAGTCGAATTTTAAATGAGAATTCAAAAAGTTCTCAAATCTACTCAAAAATATTACAAACGGAAACAAGAAGAGCGCGGCTTCCGAAAGGATTCCGTCCGCGTTCGACCCCCTTATTATCAATCGCACACTGCAGACCCCGGCGAGGGGGACGAGCCGGGAGGGTACAAATACTACCGCGCAACTGGCTGTCTCTCTCACCCTGATCCTTTTCGCCGCACCGTTTCGCCCCTCTGTCTCGCTCTTTTAGTCGCTATCGCACACACACACAGACACACTCGCACACAGAGACACACTTCCTTAATCTTAGAGGATTTACATCTACTTTAATTCCGAAATATAAAAATGCAAATTACCCGCCTCGGCCGTAACTCTCCGTTTCGTTGTCGCCGACTGCGTTGGCGGCGCGGCTGCGGGGCAGCAGTCGGCCGCCATATTGGGGCAATTGCCCGACTCGCGGAGGAGGAGGAGGAGGAGATGAACGGGAACGGAGAGTTATGCGGACACGAAAATAAAAGCTCGGCGATGGTGGCGGCGACAGACGAAGGCGTTCTGTTGTGCCCGCGCCCGGGTTTTGAAAAAATGTGGAATGAAACAAAAAAAAATATTTTTTTGCGGGTCCTATTTTATGCATATTTTTAAGAATATTCTTTTTAGTGCTTTTCTTGAATGTTCATAATTTTTGTAGGTGTCTCCTCGCTGACCGTGTGAGCCGCGAGGGTACCGGTCCATTGAAGTGCACGCGGCAGAGATCATACAGTCCGCTGTGTGCTTTGCTGAACACGCAGATTCTATAATACCGCCGCACATGACGGCGGCTAAGAAATTGCCGCACACAGCACGTCGTGTGGCGCGACATTCTGTCTGTGTGTGTAGTAGTACTCTGCAGTGCGGTAGGCGGGACCGCATCGTCTCCCCCTACACACACACACACACACACACACACACGCACACAGCCACGCTCCTGTTTAGCGAAATGCCCGTGAGTGGGCGAGAGCGCGCGGCACGCGGTGGCGGAGCACGGACGACATTTTTACGGGTGTTTGAACGGCGCCGACGACCGCACTGGGCGTCGCCCCCCTCTCGACACACACACACACACTCATGCACGCCATATTCGCAACAGAGTCTGTCGAGAGAGAGAGAAAGAAGAGAGAGAGAGAGAGAGAGAGGAAAAAAATTGAGGCAACGTAAGAAGAGCGAGTGGTAGGGGGCGAGAATTGAATAGAAAGTAGGCCACGCCGTAGTGAAGCCATTTTTAGAGTTGCAGATTGACACATTAAGCGGCCGCCGCGCGCCTTCCTGTCGTCGAGGGTGCCGGGACGACGGCGTACATCACGGCCCGTAACCCCTCCGACACACCCTCACACCGCTTCACCCCTTTTTTTTTTCTTTCAAATTTCCCGCGCGCGCGAATCTCGTCATGATGGCGGCGGCGGCGCGCCAGTCTGCGTGGCGCCACTTTCAAAACCGCGCCGCGCGCCGCTTTACTTTACGGCCACTTGTATAAACACTTATTAATTGTTACGGCCTGGTTTTACGGTGCCGTAAAGCCGACGCCGCCGCCGCCAGCGCAGACGGGGCACAGACACAGGCGAGCGGACGGGCGGGCGACAGGCAGACAGACCGACATGCGGGACGGTAAACGAGCGTCTAGCCACCGCAGCTCGGCCCACAGCATACCCTGTGTGGTCAACGTACACATGTATCCTACAAAAACCAACAGTCATTCATTCATTCATTTATTTAATTAATTCATTCGTTCATTCATTCAATTTTTCGTCAGGTAAAGCACTGGAAAACACGAGAGAGAGAGGGAGGGTGAGAGAGAGAGAGAGAGAGAGAGAGAGAGAGAGAGAGAGAGAGAGAGAGAGAGAGAGAGAGAGAGAGAGAGGGAGAGAGAGGCATCGCGGGGGGTGAGAAAATGCGTGAAAGAAAAATGAAATGAGAGAACGGAGTGAGGGGGAAGAGGGGAGCGCATAAATATGATGAATGGTCCATAAGAGACCCTCCAGCTCGGGGATGAGAAAGCGAAGCAACAGCAAGCCAGTGGGAGAGGGGATGGGGCATATAATATTGTAAGAAATTGCTGTTACTCTCCCGCTTTCTCTCTTTCGCTCTGCTTCGCGCCGCTTCTCTTTGTCTATCCTCCTCCTCCTCGATGCTGGCGCCACTGGAAAACTTTGTCTTGGCCCCACACTGCCGACGGCCGCGGCCGTCCCGCAGAGGAAGACCAACTTTCCAGTTTGTTTGAAAACTTGTCCCCTGTTTCACTAAGAGTTTTCTCTTCAGCTACCGTTATACGCCTTTACGGCACCACTAAATCGCTTCGGCAATTGATGAAAACGACTCGCCTACGCTGGCCCTCGCTGCTCCCGCCCCGGTGCAGTAGTACTTGGAAGTCGCTGCTTCGAATCATCCTCTCGGTCATGATTGAATTTCGAATGTCCTCTGCGCAGCCCTTGGGGCCCGACCCAAAAAAAAAAAAACAACAAGAAACCGAAGACAAGTAATAATATCGTTGTTGTGCGAGTGTGGATCGGAGGACAGTGCCAATGCGACGCGGCAACACTGTCCGCACCGGTTCTGACCGCGAGCAGCCACCGCCCTCCCCTTCTTCTTCTTGTTTTCTTTTTTCGACCGTCCCCGGCCGCGTCGCGCGCCCCGACATCTATATCCTCGACTCCTTGTGCTCCCCCTGCCCGCCGCGATTCTAAATCTTGCACCTGTACCAGGAACGCCGTCGGGGAGGAGGGAACACCATCTGCACCTCTAACTCCTCCTCCTCCTCCTCCTCCTCCTTCTCCCTCCCATCTCTCTCTCTCTCTCTCTCTCTCTCTTCCTCTCTCCCTCTCTCCCTCTCTCTCTCTCACTCTCTCTAAGGAGCCGACGAGAAGTGCTTTTGTTGTCACAGGGCGTTGCATAAATCTCTGATAATGTTCCAGCGAGGGAGAGAGAGAGAGAGAGAGCGTACGGGAAGGGGGTGGGTCGGAGTCGCCATTGTAAATAGTTGACAGGGAGCTCCGCGACGCCGCGGGCCCACCCCCTCCTCCCACCCCTCCCACGGCACGCCACGATAAACAGGACCGGCAGCAAAGGAGCCGAAAGTGCGTGCGTGCGTCATGTATGAAGATATCCTCATTCATTACGACAAGTACAATGGCCGACTCACTTGTTGTAACTGTTGCGAATAATGCAAACAATTTTAATGTTTGTATTACTGTTATTTTTTAGTGAGTTGGGTAGAATTTGCAAGGACAGCAGGTGGCACGCAGGGCGCCGCAGAGCGGAGCAAGTTTCGCAGTTTACGCCCGTCGTCTGTCCCCGACTTGAACCTGTTTTTCCCGCCGTACCCCCTGTACTCCCCCCTGTACTCCCCCCTGTACTCCCCCCTGCACTCCCCCCTGCACTCCCCGCCCCCTGTGCTCCTCCACGGGGGAGACTTATGGCCTCCCTGGACAGCTCCCCCGAGGCAGGCGGCCCCTTGCATATTGCAGGAAGGGCCCCCGCGCCAGGCCGAGAGCTCGGCCACCGTGGCGTCGCTCTTCAATTGTTAACTATGTACCCGCGCTCACGTGCTTCCGGTTTCCGCACCGTCCGAATTCGCACCGCGCGAAATTCAACCCAGTGACAACCAGCTGTTGTGTTCATATGGATCACCAGCATGGACATCGGTCTTTTGACAACCTCAGGTCCACGGGCTGCCTCTCTCAATCGTTCTCTGCCCCGGCAGCCCAGAGCCTGAGAGAGAGAGAGAGAGAGAGAGAGAGATAGAGAGAGCTGGCCACTCAGTTTGCCGTCTCTCTCTCTCTTCGCCTGCGCCTTGGTTGCCATGGCAACAGGCCTTACGCCCTCAGCCAATCCTATCGCGTCATTGGTCGGCCATAGGTCGTCACCGAGACCGGTGGATCTCATGACCTTCAAAGTGCAGAGAGGCAGAGCGAAGGGTAAAGAGTTCGACGGACTGCACAACGCGGTTGAGGGGCTTTGACTCGGAGCCGTGCACTGACCTATTCCAACGCAGCGCGCAGTGGCGGCGGTCAAGGCCGTCAAATGCAGACCGAAAGAGTGAGACAGAGAGAGAGACAGAGGAAAGCAGAGAGAGAGAGAGAGAGAGAGCGCGGGTGCGAGAGGGAGGGAAAGCTATTCTTGACCTTTTTGTGTCAGTCAACCTCACCCTCTCCTTACGACGCTCTCGATCGCCCATTCAAATCCCCCCCCCCCCCTTCTGCACTCTTCCCTCTGTGCTGGAACAACGTGGACCGAGTTCACAAACAGCCGTGGCATGGAGGGTAGAGTAGCGGGAGGAGAAGGAGGAGGAGGAGGAGGAGGAGGAGGAGGAGGAGGAGGAGGAGGAGGAGGAGGAGGGGGGGGGAGGAGGAGGAGGAGGAGGAGGGGTTGGAGAATTGACGTGAAGCCTTCGGGATCACCGCACGACGCTGGTCTCGGATGACAACCGCTGACAACCTCCCTCCCCGCCTCCCCCCTCACCTCCTCCCGGAGCCGACTGCTCCACCGCCGCCGCGCCGCCGCCCCCAAACGACACCCCTTTTTATCGGCAATGAAATCCACGCAAACAGGCTCTTTACGGCAGACCGCCAGACGGCCGCGTACAAGTGGCTGCCTACTCACCAGGCGCGCGCCGCCGCTGCCGGAGTGCACTGTGCAGCAACCCCGCCTCGTTTATGAGCCCGTGAGACAACGCTTTGACGCGCACGGGAAGCGGGCAGGCGGGAGAAGGAGACAGAGAGAGAGAGAGAGACAGAGAGAAGGGTAAATGTTTCAGTTTCACGCCCTCACCGTTGCTTTCTCTCCCAGCCACCGCCGCTGCCGGGAAAAGGGAGGCCCTCAGACATTCGCACGGCGACGAATTGCGTCCTCATTTCTCCTGGAACCTGAGCTGCTCTGCGGGTCAGCAGGTCAGATACATTGTGGAGTCAAACGTCGTCAAACAGAACCCAATATTTTTGAAAGTAAAAATCACACAGAGAAAAAACAACAACTAACGTAAGCAGACAGCATGGCGCCGGCCTTGTCCGGCAGCCTTGCGGTCAGGCGAGGCGGATGGGTTGCCTACCTGCCGGGCGGCACACGGACTCGACACCGGCCGGTGCACGGCCTCTTTGTCTTCACAGTAGTCATCATCGTCATCATTGTCACCACGATCATTAACATCGTGATCCCCTGACCGGCAGGAGGGGTGATGGCCGTCACCGCCATCGCGGCCCGCGTCGGACAACACACGGGCCGCGCGTTATGTCACGAAAGTGTTTTACTGCTCCTGCTGCTGCGCTGTCCCATTCAACCGCGCCCGGCCAAGCAAAACACAGAGAGAGAGAGAGAGTGGAGCGGAGCGACGGCGTCCGATGGCATTCGAAGCGACGCTCATGTGACATTTATCGCTGAACATCGTCCCTCCGCATCCCTGCACGCGGACGGATACCCACAATGGAGTTCATTTCGACACCTTGTCGGGAAAGGGGGCATATTATACGCTATACTAGGAAGGTGCTTCAGGCTCATTTTTACAGCGAGAGAGAGAGAGAGAGAGAGAGAGAGAGAGAGAGAGAGGAAGGGACGAAGCCACTGGTGGCCATCGGGGCGGACGTCTTGGTCCGACTGTGAAATGACACACGGAATTCCTCTCTCTCTCGCTCTCTCTCTCTCTCTCTCACTCACGCAGACAGCTGCGCTCTGGTACTGCTGTGTTGTTCGACGTGGATTTTAGTATCAATTTTCGGTCATGAAAACGGCGGCCGGTCGGTCCCCTCCTGCTGCGCTGCTGTGGGAACGGCACTATTACAATCACATTCTCGCA
Source organism: Megalurothrips usitatus (assembly GCA_026979955.1). Lineage (NCBI taxonomy): Eukaryota > Metazoa > Arthropoda > Insecta > Thysanoptera > Thripidae > Megalurothrips > Megalurothrips usitatus. Next base: position 4,475,879 of record CM049605.1, read on the forward strand.
CAGTGTGTGAGACGTTTCATTGGGCATCGAGGCATAATCTTCCCGGCCGTATCGTCGGTTTCCTTTCGGCGTCGCCCCGCCGGCACCCGCTCCGCCCACCCCCCACGGACCGCCGCCACCTCCGCCGACAACTCCGCCTCCCGATGGACCGTCAACAGCCATCTTGGAAAAGGGAGTTCCTTTTAGGGCGCAGCCGCGGAAACACAACATTTTTTAAAAAAATCACCCAAAAACAATGTCGTTTTACAGCGGCGAGAGATATGATAATCCTGTAACGCTATGCGTTGTTCACCCTCATGGGGCGCCTGTGGGGTAGGCAACCCATTCAGCCTCCGTGTGCGGCACAACGCAGGATTGCCTACCTCCAAGGCGCTCGGCGACAGCGTTGCAGTGCGAGGTGTGCAACGCGACAGACGATTTGTGACAGAATAATGGAGACCCACCATTCAACGACATATATATATACACACACACAGAAGCCATACGAGCTGACAATGCGAGAAAGTGCGAAATACTGTCGTGGTATGTGTGCTCCCGTTTTCCATGTATGTATGTGTGCGACGCTGCCTTGATTACACGATAATTGTGTTCTCTCGCAGTTATACGCCCCTCCCCCTCCTCCCCCCTCTCGCGCTCAGAGCTCCAGCCCCCCTCCCCCCTCCCCTTTCACCACGCTGCGTTGGGAGGGGGGGGGGGGGGGCACCGCTCTCAGCTGCTGTTTCTGCGGCATCAGAATTTAAATTAAACCTGATGCTGTGCGGCGCTGGAGTGTTGAGAGTTTTACATTTTTTACCGGCGCTTGCACACAGAGAGAAAGAAAATACCGTCGTTTTTTTTACTCTGCCAGCTAGGGGGGGGGGGGGGGGGGGGGGGGAGAGCGGAGGGCAAGAGAAAGCGACCGAGAAAGGGGTTGGAAAATAAAACGTATACACACAAAGGGATAGCAGAGGCAGCAACGCGTTTCCGCGGGCCGTTCGTCCTTCCTGCAGCCCCCCCCCCCCCCTCCCCTCCCTGCTGTCCTGCCCCCCTCCCCCCCCCCCCACCACCACCACCAACTCTCCTACCCCTCCCGCAGTGTGCGCCCCACGCAGGGCAGCGGGGGCCATTCACTTTTATGGGGATTGAGAGAGAGAAGGAGGGCCCCCGCAGCCCCCGCAGCCCCCGCAGCCCCTTCCCCGCCACCGGCCGCGCCGCACCTCGGGGGCGCAGCGCCGCCTCCGGGCTCTGCATCCCCCGCAGCGGCGGCGGCGGCAGGCCGTCCAGGAAACACGTAACGGCGCAGCCGTGCTACATAGTGCGGCACAACCCACGCGATGCACTCTCAAAAACACAATTAAATTCACAGAGCAGAAAAAAAAATTAAGTGAAATTCTATGCAAACAAACTGATGCGTGGGACTGCAGTTTGGGCAGTGTAACTTAAACTGTAGTTTCCCCGTAGATCTTTCTGGCCGGGGCGCGTTGCCCGGTTCATTGTCCATAAAGCACGTTTATACTCCGGGCTCGCGCGCGCGGGAGTTGCCTCTCTCCCTCTCGCTCCCTCTCCCCCGCGGGCCCCCCTCCCGAGCCCTCTCTCCTCCTTCCACTCGCGAAATTAACTCCCACATATCACTCCACAATCCCCGCAAACGGCCGGAAAGAAGCGAAACAAACAGAGCAGCGGCAGCAGCGGCGGCAGCGGCGGCAGCGGCGGCAGCAGCGGCGCAGACCCCATACCGCTCTGCTAGAAGGCGGGAGGAAACGTTTCCAATATAAGTTATCTCAAAATGAAATTGCGCCTGGCGCACATAACGGAACGTACGGCAGATATTTCTCTCTCTCCCTCCCGTGTAGCTGTTGCTCTTTTCGGCGTGTTCATAGAACCACAATAACAACGAAAAATGGCGGCGCTCTGCGCTGAAACAAACCGGGATGAAGTGAAGGTTGGTAGTATTGCGCGCATTTATGTACGCTTTTTTTTTGTCCGTTGCGCGCGCGTGCAGGTTGGCCAGCCCTACGCACGGTGCCGCCGCGCCGCCACCCTCCGACGCAGGCTGACCAACTACCACCACCGGACCGTACGGGCACCATTACACTCCATCTCGCGCCCCTATCCTATTCCCCATTAGAACTCTCTCCGCCGTGAACACATTCTCCGCCTCTCTCTCTCTCTCTCTCTCTCTCTCTTCTCTAACACACACGGCAGCCTCCCTCTCACTCCCTCCTGCTTTCTTTAACTTCTAAATTGCTTCTGGCGTTTCTTTCGCGACCCCCCTCGACCCCTCCGTCCCTCGAAGTCCCCCCCCCCCCCCCCCCACCCCCGCCATGTTCCCATGAGTGTGCAGCACGTTTGCTTTTCGCTCCGTTTATTTGCAAGTTGTGAGCGCGCCGCCAGTTTCTCAGGCCGGACTGCGTGGCTGCGCCTCAGACTCCATAGTAACGGAGCAGTCGCCCTCACTGCCTCCTCCCCCCCCCCCCCCCTCCTCCACCCCAACCATCTTTTCGAAGCCACCCCCTTTTCCAGGAGTAATAAAAAAATACTTTTCTAAATTTTTCAGCACTAACGTATAGGAGACAAGTTCATAAAAAGCAACTGTTTTTAACAAAACAAATATTTATAAAAAAAATCATGAATATTTCTACAAAATATCATAATTGATTTTAAAAATATTCAAAATTGATTTAACATTTTTTGTGCTCTTTAATTCTAATTTGTGATACTGAAACATTACGATAGTGTAGACGTCGCTATTGATGGAAAAAGCATGAGCACCATACTACTACATACATCTCGCAAAAAAAAAAACACTGTCACACACACGACCCTCTCTCATTCCGAACACGTTTCCCAGATAATTCTCCGCACATAAGACGACACGCAAGCTGCCGTACCACCATTATTGCTGGCTCGTGGAGTTACACCGAGAAAGTTACTCCGCGGTGGTGCTTGGGCCCCGCCGCCACGCCGCCGCGCCGCCGCGCCGCCGCGACCCGCAGTATCGCATGCGGCTCTTATTAAACTTTGCACGTTTAATGCCGGAGTGGGGCGGGGGATGGAGCCACCGAGGCGGGCGGTTATCCCGTGAGGAATTTCGGAATAACGCCGCACCGTTGCCGTGGAGGGTGGCCTAACTACACAGAACGGTAAGTCGAGAATATCGACGCGCGTCGAACGGCGCGAAACTATTGCGAAGAATAACAAGTCTCTAGGACGCCTGCTGCGCGCAAGGACATGCCGGCGCCGTTTCACAAAGGGCAAACGGCTCGTAGCGCCCTGAAAACGGCGTATGCTAAACAGTTTCGGGGCAGATCTATCATTGCGGCCTCGGTTAGTTTCCAGAATGATGAGAGAGGAGGCAGTAAGTGCAGGGACGACTACCCTTAGGAAAAGCGTGGATTTCTCCTTAAGAAATGGTACACCGCTCACCAAAAGCCCCAACACAGCATTACAAAACTGAAGTAAGGCAGACATTTCTCACTCCAGTTTTCCAAACGAGCTTCATCTTCTGATGAGTAAGCTCTCATCGAAATAATTTAGTTTTAGTTCCATCTGAATAAATATCAATCTTAGCCTCTCTTGTTCGCTGTTCGCTTCAAATACAAGAGTGCAGAGACGAAAAAGAAGACAGTGCCCGTGCAAAAAGCGTGCGTTGTGCCATTAGTGCGTGCTGATTAGTTGTAAGAAGATTGTGACAAGACCATGCGTAGCTGTCTCAAAGGCTGATTTGGTAATGTTCACTCGAGACCGACTACATAAAAAAATTGAATGAGAACACAAAAAAAAAACACAAAGCGCACCTTCGATACGTTACAAGCAGCTCTGCACAGAGACTGGCGGGCAAGCGGGTGGCAGAATATTGGCATACAAGCTATTATTGATGACGCCAGAGATTCGCCGGGCCGGCGCATCAGGGGTGGTGGGCATGCCGTGGTTAGTTCACCACCAATGAGAGGCCTCTGTTCAAATGAACGCGCACCAGGAACTCAGACCCTGGTGTTACACCTCGTATCAACACACCTCCACCGCAAAGCACCCATCTCACCACCACAGAGAGTTTTTTGGAAGTCAGCAAAGTGAAGAATGATTTTGAATTGACTTACCGAGGAAGAAGGGTATCCACAGGTGAGGTAGGGTCCGCACACGGGCGTCCTGTGGACAAAGCAGAGGGCACAGAGTTAAGACACGTTGAAGAGGAGCGCCACGGAGTCCGAGGAGGCCGACGACGGCTCGAGGCCGCCGATGACGCCCCTGCCGCGGTGCCCTCACCGTGCGGCGGTCCAGGACGGCGGTAGCGTGTGCCGCTGGTGCACCGCTCAGAGGCCGGCACGGACTGAGACACAGCCGACGGGGACACCTCCGTTTCGGGTGAAATATCCGTTGTTCTGGCCCTTCTGCCACCTCCGCCGCCGCTGTCAGGTGAGGGACGGGGTGAGGGCCCCAACTGGGCCGCCATAAACGGCTGGAGTGCGGCGGCAGTTGCGTGGGTTTCACCGCTCCGGCGGCACCCGGTGTGCATGTGAATGCCGGGGGGCTGTAAACCGGACGACCCGCAAGGCTTCGCTGAAGGTGCGCGCCGTCTCACTTGCACTCACTGCAGGTGCGAGCGGGGTGGGAGTGAGAGGGAAGGGTGAGGAGCAAAAACTGTTGCCGCATTGAGGGGTGCGGCACGGTGCCGTACCTGGCCAGCCCCTTGGACACGGCAGCAACAGGACCGGGGGGTGCTCCGCAGGTGAGGAGTGGGACAGCAGCGCTGTGTGCGGAGCGCCCGGGGGGTAGGCCACCCATCGTGCTCCAGAGCATCCACAGCCGCGGGCCGCGTGGGGCGCCGCCTCACGGACGGCTCCACACTCACCGGCGACTGGACCGACACTTCCGATTGAATAGATTAAAATTATCACCCACTTGACAAAAATTCAATACCTTCATAGTATGCCAAAATATTGTATCTGTGTTTTATTGGGCACCTGTGCATGCATTTGAAAAAAAAATTGCAAAAATGGGAGGGCACTACCTCGTCCCAGGCCTCCGCCTGGAACCCTCCTGCTTAACTTCGGTGTTCGAATGGGAACCGGTGTACCAGGTATTGACCGCCGCAAAGACACCGGCACAACGCAGCGGCCTTTTTCAGGGGCACGCTTCCGCAACGGTCAATGTAGCCCCCTCCGCCAGCCAGATTTCCGGAATCAACTCCCTTCGACTGGCTGGTTGGTCTGTGGCACTGCGGCCACTCCCGAGCGGATTGGGGGGGAGGTAGGCTTTCCTATATCGTACACAGCCGAAGCTGCTGTACTTCACGACGAACCCTAGTCGCGACGGCGTGTCCACGTCTGCCAGATTCACAGGGAGCGAAAACGAAGGCACCGAACCCTAGGTACCCCCGTAGCATACACCCGAGTCTCCGAACCAAGTTTCCTTGGTAGACACTAGGAGCTCGAACATGCAACAGCGATAGTTGGAAATGCTTGGACTACCGCTTATTTTTTTTTTTGCGATTCAAAAATAAAAGCCGACTCCGGCAATATCAGTTTTGTATTCTGTGTAGGTGGGGCCCTGGCAGTCACCCCTCAGCCCCCTGACACCCGTGCTCCTCGTCCCTTCCAACACAAGAGAAGAGCAACGCACTGCTTTATTGCGCGTCATGCCAGTGTGTGCAAACAAAGCCGCGACGAATGAATCACACTTTCACCCCGTTTCCTTGCATCCCTCTGGGTTTTTTTCTGCCTCCCGCCGACGGTCGGTTTATTGCGGCACGATATCTGTGCGCCGTGTCAACGGCCTGCTGCTCCCCCGCACACGACACACCCCCACAACTCAGTGGGGACCCCGTGGCGGGTAGCCTTGGAACGACAGCCGTGGAAAGGCTTGACCATTGTTTCGGCCGGGCTTCCTCCTCCAGGCCTTGCCCTACCCCAACACCCCCGCACCCCCTCCCCCTCTCCCTCTCCGCCGCCCGCCCCCGCCCCCGCCGCATTGTATTTCGGAAGGATGTTTCCCCGATTTCACTCGGTTTTGTTTGTGTCCGCTGATGAAGTTGTTGGGACAGGCGAGGAGGCTGACGGGTTAGTTCGCTGCTCGGAACCAAAGGCGTCGGACGGTCTCGGCGGCACGGGGGCTGGCGGGGTGGGCGTCGTCGTGGACGCGAGCACCTCCCTGACGAGGGAGGCGTGCGCTCGCGGTGCTGTACATGCGCGCTCGTTCTGTGTTTTGTGTTTCGCGTTTGTGCGGTCGTCGGGTGCCCTCGTCCAAATGGCACGAAGAGTTTTCACTGCGACTGTCAACCGATTCAATGGATTTACGCCCACCATCACCGTGGGATCACAAAGGCGGAGGTGGTCGTTGTGGGCGATCCAGTGGAGAGGAATGAATGAGAGCTGAACGGCACCCCCGTATCTGTGTCACCGTGCCAGCGCCCGCGGCACGGCCAAGCGAGCCACAAGGAACTAGTGTCGCTTCAGCACGCCGCCAGTGGAAAACAATCCGGTGACACTTCCAGCGCCGATTCCAGCGGCAGTAAGTAGGTACGTCGGGGAGTATCGCCGTAACTACCCCGCGCCGCGAGAGACTCCCTCCAGCGCGCGCGCCGGCCGGCGGCGGCGGCCGGGGCTGCCAACGTGCTGGTTACAAATTGAAAGCCCTGCCGGGTCTTCCGGGGCGCGTCGTAAACACGTGCTCGCGATAAATGCCCCCTTTTATTGTCCTGGAGGGGCGGCGGCGGTGGCCCCGCGGGGCCTGCGGGGTCCCCGGCGTCGGTCTCAGCCGGACACGCCACAGTTGGCGGGCCTGCGGGCGGCGGCGGGGTGCTTGGCGCGGCGCCCGCCAGGCCGCGCCACCAGCCGGCCGCCGGCGGGGCGCTACGCCGCGCGCGGCACGCCGGCGGCGGCGCGTGCCATCTCTCCCCGTGTTACGGCACTACGACGTAAGAACGCGGCCGCGCGCCGCCAGGAAGCGCTAGTGCGTGCGGCGGCCGGCGGGGTGGTGATTCCGACTGCCGCCGACAGATCGCTGCGCCGTCGCGGACCCGTGATGGCGGCGGCGGCGGCCGCGGGGACCCCGACGGCAGCCCGCGGCTGCCACCACCGTCCTCGCGCCCCGCGGCCCGCGACGAGGAGGCTGACGTCCTGGTGCACATACCGCTTGTAGGAGGCCAGAGGAGCACCGCCCTGCTGCCGTGTGGCCGTCCAGGTCGCCGCCGTTCACGGCAGGGAGAGGCCTTTGTGCGGGACCGTTCGGGCGGGCTGTTATGTGCGATCGCTTTTATCCAAGATGGGCCTCAATGGCATCGACGCCCATCCTGCGATGGGACAGTGGGCAGGCTGCCTCGCATCTTGAAGTCCATTCATTTATTCATTCATTCATTCATTTATTCAATCATTTGCCGATTCATCTCATTCATTCATTCATTTTTCTGGTGGATATTTGAATGTTATTTATTTTTCCGGGGCAGTAATTCATGCAAAGTCAGGGTCAAGTCGCGCATTAGCCGCGCAAAGCAGCGGTGGACGACGGCGGTGTGTCAGAGATTAGCTTCATCGAACCGTATTGAGGGGTGAGAGAGAAGACTACTTTCTTGGCCCCACGACGCGACAACCGCCACACTCCCACTGCCACCATCCCTCGGTGTTTGTACAACTGGGCCGTGTCTTCCGGTATAACACGCATAACCGCGTCTCCCCGGGCCGTGTAAAAATACACAGCAACGCTTACAGCTGATGTTACAGCACACTGTTACACCGTTACAGCACAACCTCCGGTCGTAACGTTCCGTAATCCGAAAGGGTGGCGTCGCGCAGACCAGCAGGATACCTCATTTCGAAGTGATGCGAGCCCACATTTTTCTTTTCGGTAGACCGCTGATACTCGGAGGTTTTTTGAAAATAAAATATTAGGTTCAGGCAATTTTCCTGCTCACAACGGAGACACGCAGTGTCACATCGTGTTTGTTTGAAAAATAGACTCTGAGATAAACTAAATCGAACTAATAAATTGAAGATGATCTGCGACCTCTAATCATCATCGTCTTATTTAATTATATCCGTTCTGAGACTGGCGTTGAACCGCTGTACTCTGCAATCCTTCCCCGCGGCGGCCACTTCTGTATTTATGCGCACTGTTTTTACAGCCGACCAGTAGTGGCTGTTTAGCTTGGTGATTATCGGCGGTGGTGTTTTTTGGCACGACGCGGGGCCCCGCGTGGCTGCGCCGTGTCGGGGCCGTGGGCGGTCCGTGCCGTGGCGGTGGCACGCGCCTAGCCAGCCGCACCACGCACCTTTTACAGCCACTTAAAAAGCCATTCGTGCTCATTTTACAGCTGCATCGCCCAGCTTTGGGTGGGCCTCTCTCTCCCTCTCTCTCTCTCTCTCTCTCTCTCTCTCTTTCTCTCTCTGTTCTCATGCTCTGCTATCCACTCTGGGGTCGTGATTGTAAATTTGTTTCCCGAAGACCGAAACGTGTAATGGCACCACTATGAGCTTCCGTTCGCACCCGCGCGCTCATTTCGCGCATGCCGTCTCTCTCCCTCTCCCTCTGGCCGCCCCCGACGTCGTCGTCTCTCCCTCTCGCTCACACATCACGGCCACCATAAACTTTTACTGGTACCTGCGTCGCGGTGTTGACTACAGTGGGGTACTTAATTTCCTGACCCTAAACCGTCGAAAAAAAGAAACGAACTGACCCAAAAAATTATTCACGCCTCGAGGCCTCTCGTCTGAGCCCCGCGTCGGAGAGAATATTTGTGTGGAAACTACTCCAGATCCCGTAATGGAAGAAGTGTGGCCCGGCGGCGCCCGGATGTGTCCCATCGTCGTCGGGTTCCTGGCCAACAGCGCCCCACCGCCACATTATTCTGTATTGGCCGCATACATTTCGTTTTAGTGTCCCCCCCTCCTCCTATTCTCCCTTTTGCGATACCGGTACGTCGTCCGCCGCCCGTGCCACACGTCTGAATTAGTGTTAAACACGCCGTAAAACGCCGCAATCACCCACTACTATTCCCATTCCGTGTGTGTGTGTGTGTGTGTGTTCGGGCGCTCACACTGCAGGGGGGGGGGGGGGAGGCGACACGACTGGCAGCGGAGACGTCCAAACGACTCATAGACGTCACAAGGTGGTATGCGGGGAAAAAACACGAAGACGATATTACGAAGAAAGAGGCAAAGTATAGCAAAGCATCAATGGCGGAAGAAGAAGAGAGGCCTGCGGAAGCGAGAAGGAGAGGAGGAAGAGAGGGAGAGGAGCGAGGCAGGGGGAGGGGGGGGGGGAGAAGGGGTGCGAAAAAGCGGCCCACCATCGTCATATCAGTTGAAGTGGCAACAAAAACGCCACCCGCAGGCAATACCCGTGGCCGTCGGCGGCACCGTTTTCGACAAACGGTGCGAGTGAGAGAGAGAGAGAGAGAGGCAGAGAGGAGGATGAGGAGAGGAGAGAGAGAGAGAGAAGACGAGCCGGATCATAAGCGTGGAGGAAAATGACTACTAGAAGAAGTAGCAGGCACCCTCAACGACGGACCTAAAAATAATACTACACCCACAGAGGAGAGAGAGAGAGAGGGGGGGGGGGGGTGTGTGTGTGTGTAAGTGTGTGTGTGTGTGTGCGCGCGCGCGGGCACCAGCAGTCCCGCGGAGAAGCGAGGTAATATTTCCGAAAGGCGGTGGGGGGTAACAAACGGGTCGTAACATCGATCCTTCCGGCTTCAAAATTGCACCCCCTCGTTATTTATTCGGTCCTCTCACGGCGGTGTAACACGTAATTTATTTAGGAAGGGGGCGCTGAATTATGTGCGTTTTGCGCCTGTATCACACACACGCGCGCACACACAGACACACCCGCACACACACACACACACACACACACACACACACACACGACAACCGGGAGGCGTCGCGAAGCCTCGCGGGTTCAAACACCCGCGGCACCGCGGAGGACTCTGCTTTGCTTCGGGTTTCGCGGGCGTTTCTCTCGGCTGCCGCCAGATGGCGCCAGCGCAGCTGCGGCGCCGTGCCGCGCCACCCACACGGCAGATCCCCCTCGACGGCCACCTGAGCCGGAGCCGAGCTAGACGGCGAGAGACGGACCTGGTCGGACAGAGTCCCTGGCCGATCCGCCGCTTTCGCGCGCCTTGAAGACGCGCTACAGCACGGCACTCCAAAAATTAAAAATAATATCACTGACAATAACAAACAATAATAATCGGACGGTCGTCTTGATTTTCTCAGTTGATTCGATTTTGTTTGAGTCGTGTGACGGGAAAAAATATCCTACATAATTTCAAGGAGCGTAAGAGAGTTCCGACGGGCTCAAGAGGAACCAAAACAAGCCCAATTCGACCCCGCACAGGCACACTGGGGACCCGGAACGCTGCCTACGGGCCCCGGTACAGTCCGTCGTCGGCGGGCCGCGCAGCCCTGCCCGGGGGGACGCGTTGCGGGGAACGCGCTGCGGCCGCGCGGTGCCGCCGCCGGCCGACCAATCAGGGCCCAGTAATGGCGGCCGCCGCGGCAGACTCGCACCGCCGGCCGCTAGATCGCTCTGACTTCGCAGGCGGCCCCGGCGGCGGCGGCCAGACCGGCTGCTGCCTGCCTCCGAGCCGTGTGTGTGTGTGTGTGTGTGTGTGTGGAAGAAAGAGAGGGAAGGTGCGCTCCGTCTCACTTTATCCTCTCTCTCTCTCTCTCTCGACCGTTCTTCTTCCCCGGCCGTCCGCCACCCGACCAGTGTACCCGATATCAACAAACTCTTTATTTTTCCGGGGCGGGCGGACAATTAAAATCGCCAAGGAACTCGATTAATCCCGAACACTGTAAAATATCTGAAATTGATTTCCTCGTCTTCGATTTATTGCAGGCAGGTTTGTGGCATTTTCTTCTTATTCGTCTTAACAGGGAAGAGTGCTGGGCATGATTAGACGGTGGATCTTGGTGAATTCATGTCCGGCAAAATAATGTGATGTGCGGCGACGTGTTGGGAAATTTGCTTATAATGTCACGTAAACAAAGAAAATGGGCACATTCGGAATATAACGCGGCTGGTTTTCCATTCGCGGTCGGGACGTACCTTGTTCTGTGGATAGGACACGCCATCCCCACAGATAATGACTTCCGTGGCGGGCACCCAACGATGTCGTCTTTTTCGAATATCGCCTTCTCGGCTGGCCGTGCCGATTCCCCCGGAGAGACGATGACAGTTGCCCCATCAGAGGCGGCACCGGCGGCCCGGCCACGAGGCGGGCAGCCGTCGGGCAGCCGTCGGGCAGCCGGCTCCCACACGGGAGGTGATCTGATTGGTATGGGTTTGATAATGAGGATGAGCTGAATAATGGGGCACCGCTGTGCTCCGACGAACGAAAAAAATGAATGAAATCCAATTGATGATAATTTTTTTTGTAGCCGCGTCGATACGACAGTCGAAATCAAGTAATACGTAAATGGTCGTTACGAATAAAACTGATCGTTTTAGTCAAACTGATAACTGTTTTTGGAGAGTGGGTCGATTTTCACAGCAGTAACAGACGAAGCATTAAAAATAAATTAGAATCACTAAATTTCTTATAAAACGTTTGAACAGGACACGATGTAATTTTTTTTTTAAACTAACGTGCAGTCGAGTTCTATTCGTGGCCTCCGGTCTTCAATCAGAGGGCGTGCCTTTTGAACCCTTCCGCCGAGTCCTGGTATCCCGACGTTCCTTCCAGCGCCTCCTGTGTAAAGTGTCCTTCGCTCTCTTACGCGCCGAGAAAAGAGTCGACGAGTTTTCGAACGCGCATCGCTCTGCTTGGCGTCCCCGCTCCGGGGGGGCTGCTGCCGCTGCACCTGAGAGGTGTGCGTGCGCGCGCATGCGTCGTGTGCTCTGTCTCTGTCGCTCTCACGGACGGTCGGCGGCCTGGTGCGAGCGAGATGAGCCGCGAGAGCGCCGTGCGCGCGTTCACGTTCTGGACGCACCCTTCTTCTTTCCCACCAAGGAGAGGAGGGCCCCCTCCATGTGCCTCACCGTGTGTGTGTGTGTGCGTGTGTGTGTGTGTGTGCGTGTGTGTGATGCCGCGCCGCCCCACCGCCGCCGCCCCGAGCGAGCAGGCGTCCAAGAGGTTGCCGCACATTTTATGGGCTTGGCTCGCGATAGAATTGATTTATAGAGCAAAAGCCACCGCTGCCGCCGCGGCCCCGCCGCCGCCGGCACCGGACAGGGCCACTGCAGTGCGGCGCCGCGCCAATGGGAGCCCACGGAATGCGGGGATCGTTTTCAAAATTTTAACCCTAAAAAAAAATGAATGACATCCAAATTATTGTAAGGAGTGGGTTAACCTCTAAGTATTCTCTAAAATACCAAAGCCAAAATTCAACATTTCAATTTCAGCGAATTCTAATGAATAAACCTCCTGAAATTTTCAAAAAATCATGCTGTATCTGCTTCCAAATTAATAATTTATTGATTTTGAAATTATCACTTTCCGAGCCTCTCGGACAGTGTCCCCCTTTTTCGCGCATCCCCCGCCGCCCGTCACCCGGCCGTGGGCATGGGCCCCGACTGGTCGTTACTAGAGCCGCTCTGCGGTGGCGGAAGCGGCGGGCGCCAACTTTCAAACACGTCATGCTTTGTAAACTTCGAACAACAATGTAAGTAAGTAAAACGGCGGAGTAATTGCGCAGAGTGCAGCAGAAAAAGGGAGTGCGAGAGAGAGAGAGACAGAGGGGGGGAGGGGAGAAAAAACCGGAGCCCTGTCGACTAAAATGGGAGGCAATTATGCCCCGGCTACAATGGATTTAACTCTGGCTGTCGGAAGAGCGGTGAGTGAGAGGGATGGAGAAAGGCCGGAGGGCTGGGGAGCGAGCGAGACAGAGAGACAAAGAGGAAGGGCGGCGATGGCGACTACGAATAGGTAGCTAAAAATATTGCGGTGAATGCGTCGCTCCCATTGGTGGTGTGTCCTGCAAAAAAAAAAATAATAATTGGGAGCTCTGAAGCACAGTGTACACCTGTGTATTTTTGAAACTGCCAATAATGCCATAAACGTAAACGGCAGCGTGACGGACTGGCTGCTCGCAGTGTCAAGTGTCGGCCACGACCATTGCGCCGTCGCGGTGTGTGGCGGCGGTCCTGACGTAGCGTGACTGATCGGCCGGATTCCCTTCAATTATTATTGTCCGCGACCCTCTTTTCAGAAGGAGGACCATCTTGAATCGCGGACCTTCTTCTTCTTCATTCACGCGGCAACACTTTCCCCCCTTTTTCCCCTCACGTTTTTTTTTCTTTCTCCTCTTTCTCTTTCACTCGAATGAAAGTGAATGTACACGGCAAAGCGATGCATGGACGTGTTTCATACTGCGCATGGCTTCATATTGTTCTTGTTTTCCCCGCTCGCACTGGCTTGTGACAAATCAGCTAGCAGCGCATGATTTCGTATTCAAACGCGCTCCATGTCGTGTCTCATATGAGACGGCGAAAAAAGTTATAAAAATTAAAATGGTGCCGCCTACCCAAAAGGCAGACTGCTACTTCAGTGAGCCGTTCAGTGAAGTAGACAACATTGCGTAATTCAATCATTCATTTTTCGCTGCTTCAGCGAATGATTTAAAATTTTGGCGCCCCGCCCCGCCACCGCCTTTATAAGAACAGCACCGTAATCAGAAGGCGCCGCGCCCGCGCTGTTAGATTGGCAGCAATGTGCCCGGCCCGGCCCTGAGCGCCGCCTTTATGATATTTGGCGCGCGCTGGCTGCTGCAGTACCGCCACCTCGTGGCCGTTTTACGTAGGAAATCTCAGCCTTATAACAATTTCCGCACCACTCTGCCTGCCTATGAAGTCACACGGCCGCCCAGGCCTCTGGCTGCTCCGGGGGGGCTTCTCGTAGTGGCGGGGCGTGGCGGGGCGTGGCGGCGTGCCCTGGTCGTCGTCGGGGCCATGAGCGGGACTAGCGGGGTAACGGAGTTGCGAATGGGGGTGGTGCCGACTCGAAAGGGCCCCTTCCCTCCCTCTCTCTCTCTCTCTTGCTCTCTCGCTCTGCAGCCCTTTTCCAACCCCCGCCCGCTATTCTTTATCTGCACTGCTGAGCGTGGTGGGGTGGGTGGGCGCGCAGGTCCGGAGTGGTGGCGGCTCGGTTCGGCCCTGCAGGAGGCGGGGAGGAGGAGGAGGGGAGGCAGGGGGAGGGGGCGTAGGGCGCGCAGGGGAAGGGCGGGGCCGCTTGGTATTCCACGCGCACCGATCGTAGGGCCGATACGTGCCTCCACCCCCAGGCAGGCCGCCAGGGTAGCCGGAGGCAGGCCCCGCGGCGGCGGCGGCGGCGGCGGTGGGGTGGGCGTCGGCGGCGTCGGCGGCGTCGGCGGCGTCCGCATGGCAAGTCGCCCCCGCCGCCGCCGTCGCGCGCGCGGGGGCCGCCCTGGCAACCCGCGGCGCTTCTGTCGGGGTGGGGCGTGGCGCAGAGCCGCGGGGTGGGGTCTCGCCCCGCGCGCGCCCGCCCGCCCGCCGGCGCTAGCCGCAGCCATGAAAACCAGCACGCAGCGCCCGCGCGACTCCCAGCTGACCAACGCCTCTGCGAACGCGAGGACTCCTGTGTCCCCTTCATAATTATTCATCGGGGAAATTGATATTTTTTTGACGCGCTTTGGTGGTAGTCAATGTTCAGCCTCCATTCTGAATGCCTGCGCTGGCCAGCTCTTCACTCCATCTTCCTCACACTAGTATGCGAAAATATTTGACAAACTCGCTTGTCTTGTACGCTATGAGAGAGACGGACAGAGAGAGAGAGAGAGAGAGAGAGAGAGAGAGAGATGGAGGGATGGGGCGTACATCCTGAGGGATGCGGAAAAAAAATGACAACAATCTCGCCCCGCACATATTTCTTGCGCCTCGCCTTTATTCGCTCCATTGTTTCAATTTTTAATGAGGAAACGCTCCCTTGTCTCCGTACAAGACTCGCATTTTCAGACAAGGCGCGGCCCGCAGCCACGTATTCCGCCCGGGTCGCCCCGTCTCTCTCCCACTCGTAGGATGTGCGCTGCCGCCGTGCGTCTTCCTCGCTCGGGGAAACACACACACACACACACACACACACACACCGGAGCAGCAGCAGCAGCTCCTCGGACGCACCGACAACGAGCGAATCCCAAACGAGAAAACGAAGCGAATAACCTGATCTCAATGAGGAGGAACACAAGACGCGTATAATGAAAATGGCGGTGCGCTCCGTCTAATGGCCGTGAAGGGTCAGGTGGGATCAGTGCAGGTCTCCCCTCTCCCTCCACCCTCCGCCCTCACCCCGACCAGCCCAGCTCTCTCACTCTCTCTCTCTCTCTCTCTCTCTCTTACACTCTCTCTCTCACTTTGTCTCTCTCTTTCGCTCTGTCTCTCTCTCTTTCTCTCTCTCTTTCTCACTCTGTCACACACAGCGGCTCCTTTTGGGGCCGAGCCCGAAGGAAACCGGTGGTGCCGCCGGGAAGGATTACAGAGCGACCACTGGAGTGGCGTGGTTCTGGTCGCACGGCGCGGACGGCGACGGCGGCGGCGACTCTTTCGGCTACGGCCCATGAATCATCTTTGTGTCAAAGGTCAGGCCCTCTTTTTCCACCAACCGAAACCAGTGACGTCGTCGGCGTCCCTCCCACCCTCCCTGCGGCCCCACCTCCACCACCGCCACCACCGCCGCCTCCACAGGGGGATGACGACGGGCGGCTCCCAGGGTGGCCGGTGATGGAAGGCCAACGCCCACAACGGGGTCCCCAACGACAAGTCACATGTCTGGAACGAAGCGCATGCCAGCGGTGTGTGTGTGTGTGTGTGTGTGTGTGTGTGTGTGTGGAAGCATGGCGGATGACGCTTCCGGAATAGAAGAGCCTTTATAAAAATATTTTTGTACACCACCTCAAAACACGAAAAAAAGTGAAATCTTTTTTCACTCTCGGCGCGAATAGTAATGCAGCCATCGGTCTAAGGCGAGCAGGCACACATTCCCGAAGCTATCAAAACCCGACTCACGACACTGACCGCAAGTGATAGCCTCTCAGGTTCTGGATTAGCGTGTCCTGTGATTGCTCTTTTTTTCCTTTCTCTCTCTCTCTCTCTCTCTCTCTCTCTCCCTCGGTGGCGGCGGCCAGCGCTCCGCCGCCGTCCTGGGCACGAATCGGAATATTTTAGCCGTAAAGTTGGTAGTAATGACAGTCGCTAACGGACCGCAGGGCCCCGCGTCGCCCGCGTGGGTCTTGGGAGGCAACTAGGATCGTTATATCTCACACCTTTCGCGGCCGGGGTTGACGCGCCCGGAGACAAGAAAAAATCTTTTCGGAGCCGGCAAATGTCTATCTTTGCGTGGTCCCGTACGGCACCCTTAGCTGCCGACGTGTCATCCGGAAGGAAGAAGTCATCTCCCCGATCGCCCCTTGTGAAAAACGAACGCAGAATTATGAATAACAAAACTGTAGAGAACGGGGTGAACTTTGGGAGGCGACTCGCCTTGCTGTCTGTTGAGACACACATGTAGAAGGTCGGATTTTTTATAATATTTTTTACGAAGTTCGTCTCTTGGCGGTCGGAGTCGGGTTCCGAGGGAACCACCCTCGAAGGCGCACCAATAGGACGTTCGGAATGCCCGCTGGGCGACAAAGCGAGCCGTCTCGCCTGTCAGGTACACTTTCTCTGCCTCACATCCTCGCTCTCGCTCACTCTTCCCCGGGGGGGCAGGTGCGTCGCAGCCATTATTATGAGTAAAACCGTTCTTGGTTGGTTGGGGAGCGTGGACTGAATGCCGCCCTCTGCTAACACCAGGGCGTTTGGGAACATCCAGAAGGCATCGTTATGCAGAAGCTATGAAGTGAGTGAGGGGCTTGCGGTTATTTACGATGCGTTTCGGGTTCTTATCAATGCGAGCCCGAAGCCTGCAAGGTACAGAACTGATGAGACGACGTGCTTACGGCCTTCAAGAGCCAACGCAGAAAACTAGGGCGATGGACCACCGCCTGCATTCACTTCTAGCTGTGGAGTCCCATCGTCTGTCGTTGAAAGATAACGCCTTGAACAAGTCCCTGCGAGTTTTCGGGGGAAACGTCGCCGAAACGCGTGCGTTCACGGGTGCCGTGGCGCGATGGGGATTCGCTATTCGCAGGCCAGGGATTCCTTATTCGCAGGCTAACCTTCCCCTCCCTCATCTGTATGCAAATCAGGGGGCGTCGGCGAAGGTTGGCGGCCCTGCGAGAGGAACGCGCGCGCCTCGCGGCACAGAATGACGCCCACGTATCTGATTTAGATTCGAGGAACTGTCTGCGTGATACGCGAGGACGACACCCGACACCCCTTCCCAGTTTTGTGATAATCAAACCAACCCGATCGGCTGACTCGGCGGTGACTAAGAGAAACGAGTGAATCAGTGCGGTATGGAATGTGTGGTGGATCACGGACACGGGGTGCTCCTACCGTGATTGCGAAGTCTCACGGTAGAAGCGGATTTTTTTTTCTTTTCGAAAAGAAAGACGTTGTAAGTTCTAGAGATTTTTAATCATTTATTTACACAAAAGTTCGACTAAAGCTAATGTCTCGTTCAATTCTTTTCTGTATTTTCATGAACATGAACACCAAAGCAATGTTCTCTGAATACAATCAATATAATAAACTTCATGCTGTGACAAATTGAACTGTACCTTTCTTAAAACATAATCATACACAAGAGACTCATCACACAGTTTCAACAAACACAAAACTTAAAGCACAACGCCCCTTTGCGTTATAATCGTGTCAAAATATTTGAGATAATAATTTGTTTTGCCCGAATACGTCCGAGTTAATTGCCAAATATCTGCGTACCATTTCTTTGAAACTGTATGCCTATACTTAGGTTCGTTTTTCATTTTTTTATAGTGACCAATCTTCAATTAGGTCAATTATACAGCTTTTTCAATAAGTAATGTAAAAAGGAGCTGTGTTGCAAGTTTTGACGTTAAACCTACTTGCTATATCACAAATAAAATCATTATGCGAAACCAACAAAATGAGAAAATACTGTTTGGAAAATTCCTACGAACGAGGGAATCTTTTATAGAGCACGACTATTCAGTCACACTTCCATGACAGAAGCAAAAGAAAACAATAAAACATTAGGGCTGCTGGACATATAACGTGTGTGTAAGCCTGGACTCAGTTTACCGAGTTATCTTCGTTACGATTACAGGGTACCACTGCCGTTTATTAACGTAAAATGGGGGTAAATTAATTACCAGTGCCTCAATCTTTACCAATTTGGAGTAATATCAGTCTGTTGACCGTAAGGACAGCTTCAGTAAAAATCGGCCACATAATCTTCGCACTTCCATGTACTGAATACCTTGACAGTTTTAAGGCTTACGGGCGCTACGCAATTTACTTTTTAATAAATACGTTGCAAATAGTGGGAAAGAACACCTGGGCTCCAAAAACAATCAAGGGGGTACTTTGTTTGTCTTGCCTCTTGCACATGTACAAAAATAATTTGTTGACGTCACATAGCAGCAATTAGTTTACGGAGACAATGTGACAGTGATTCTGCAGTCTATGGAGTTCATAAATTTGAAGTTATTTCCAGGATTACCAGGATGAGTTCACTGGCGAAGTGCTCTGATTCTTCCAAATGCGTATATAATTAAACGAAAGACATAAACTGATTCTTTGACAGCGAACCAAATCGAAGCATCTAACAGGTTATGAGATAATATTCATTCAAACAATGAGAATCATTAATAAATAATTTATTCTAATCTCGTTCTATTCCTAGGGAAGGTCCTACCCTGACACCAAATTACGTATAATTTGCTACTCTTTATATCACTTTGTTGACTCAAACTTGAGTACCTTTAATGACGCATGTGTTGACAGCTTTATTAATTTAGTCATATTGCACGGACGACGTTCACCAAATGAGGTTCTTAACAACTGATTTGTACTCATAACGTGTGAATATGGGAAAGGAAACTGCGGACAAGTTATTTACGTTCAGGATGGGACATGCTTTCACTATCCAGAGAAATACAATTTGAGGTTATTGCGATACATGCCCGAGTCATACAATCCCTTAAAACAACGTGCGTACTTGAATTTATTATACTTGCAGAGATTAAATTACATTGGCACAAGGAAATATTTAAGATTCGTCAATCGGAGTAATTATGCCTAATTTAAGAGGAACAATCACAATGTTAGATTTGGACTTAATGTTGTCAGAGTGGAGTAGGTAAGACTTGTACACAGAAATAAACGTAACTAAGTCATACTTGAGAACCTAATAGTTAATGGATACATTACGGAGCACAGTCGCTCGAAAAATTTTACTTGCCATGCTGCCCTTACAATTCTAGAAAAGATTGATTTTTCCCGGATGCCGGTCATACAAGCAAGTCTCCCTACAATGCTTGTACCGTGTTTCTGCATATGCTACCTCTGTGGGATGGTGCGAGCAAGAATTCACTTTTAATGATTGTAGATAGTAGTACCAGCAAGATATACAGAGTTTAGGATCATTTAAATATGAACACCAGCCTGAGGAATATTAATCGGAATGTCTGAGTGAATAGAAAAGGCTACATGGCAAGTCAATTTCGATGAGCTTGGAGTCTTAAACTACCTTACATTCTATTTGGGTAGGTAAAAAGATCAACTTGGCCTACACAAGAATCACAAAACAATGAATAAAGGCAGATAACGAAACCAGACAGAAGTGGAAAGTTGCATTGGCAACCATACCAGCATTCATAATGAAAAAACTTCGAATTCTCGTACATTTGTTAAAAGCATACTGTTTATGACATATGTGCTCATGAGAGATGCGCATAAAACAATTAAATAATCATTCTTTACTAAACAATAACTCATAAGAAATAATAAGTTCTTCGTAAATTAAAAATGGCAGTTAGTATCAAATTCTAGACTGATCCATAGTTATACTCAACCAAAAAAGGACAAAATATTTAAAAATAACAAGTAACAAAATACGTATTAAAATCACATCATAAAACAAGTTAGCAACAAGAGTGTCTCTCAGCTTCAAAACGCTGCCCCCTGCAGGGTCCTGGAGCACCCTGTCACACCACGCTGGACAGCATGGCCGGCAATAACCTTACTACAGTACGGAAATAGATATACTCACGCACACTTTCTCAATCTCACTTATACATCAAAAAGATTGCACGATTAAAATGCTTCCACGCAGGACAACACATGTTTGTCACTTTTGAAGAAATTTTGATAGAAACGAAAAACGCAGGGAGTGTTCATTTCGAAAAACACTGAATTAAATTTACGTATCGAAAATGTTATCTACTTTTGCTAAGAGTACACAAATCTTTTTAACTCAGGTAACAATAAATGGCATTTGTCAAGTAATCTTTAGAGTGTTCGCGACTTTACAATCGGTTCCCCGTCATCACAATACCGGCGGATACACGCACCAGGGGACACAAACGAATAACTTGCTATCGAACAGTTTTCAAACGCATCACAAAGAAGGAAATACTGTATACATTTTCATCGTGGACAGGTTTTACCTAGAGACCTTAAAAGATTTTCAAAACACATTTTAGATTTTAAGATTTCCAAACAACAGAAATACAATTTCAAACTTAGGCCAACATCGAAACATTTACGTATTAGGTGAAGGCAATATTGGACCCGCTTTTCTGTAATATATACCATTTCGGAGAATACTCGCGTGTATTTACTTTTTTCTGCGGGGTAACCGTTGAAAATATGTCACACTGAACACGGGGACGTAGAGAGGACGATATATACACAACCGTTGCGGTCAGCAACATTCTCTTACGTCGTGGAAGGGCTTATCGAATTAAAATTACGAATAATTATTACGTATTTGTTTAGGCATATGAAAAGCAGAGTCTCTATGTGGGCACTTTGCTCACTGCTTTCAAAAGGTCTGCTCCGGGAACTCCCATCTTATCCCCGAGACCCCCCAGCAGCTTACTGTGATCGTGTTGAGGCTGCTGTTGGTGTTGGTGGTGGTGACTAGAATGGTGCTGCTGCTGTTGCTGCTGCTGTTGTTGGGGCTGGTCAAGCTTGGCGTGCTTCTCCTGCTGCTGCTGCTTCAACCGCTCCTGTTCTTCCCTCTCCCTCCTTGCCTGTTCATTGATCTCCTTCACCGCTCTAAGTTCCTTTTTGAGCTTCATCCGCCGGTTTTGGAACCAGATTTTAATTTGTCTCTCCGTTAGACACAAGGCGTGGGCTATCTCGATGCGCCGCCGCCGTGTTAAATAGTGGTTGAAGTGAAACTCCTTCTCCAGCTCCAGCGTCTGGAAGCGCGTGTAGGTTTGTCTTCCTCGGCGACGCGGACAGCCATTGGGACCTGTTTGGAGAGGGCCAACAAAAACATTTCTCATTAGATAAAAGCTGCAAGGGATGTTTTTTGAACTTCTAGTTTTGCGTTCTAAATGAAAGGTTTTATACGGCAAGCGAAAACAATGTTAATTGCTATAAAAATAAAACAACACCGACTAGACACATTTATGACCATGCACAGCAATGCCAGTCTACGTTGCAAGGAAATATAAAAACAATAACTCTGAAATGTGAAAGTTTATATTATTTTATCCCTATCTCCCCAATGGCCAACTTCAATCTTCGAGTATAATTTTTAACGACTGCCTTCAAGGTGTGGATGGCTCCCGTACAGTTTCCGGACAAGCCTCGCTTATTTTTCGATGCACCTTGGCATGATTTATTTACTAAACGTCAAGTCAGGAGGAGGACTAAGAGCACGCGCATCCCTTGACGTGTGTGTCGAAACAATGGACCGTAAACTGCATCTGCGGCTCTTGACTTGACGTTCAAAACAGCAGACCGAGCGGCCATCTCGAAAGTAAGAATACGCGGGAACTCGGCCTTATAACGGCACTGCCTTTTACAGCACGCTTGCTCCGCTCTTTGGAGTAAGACCTCAGTGTTCGGCTGACATGCATGATGCGGGGGGCAACTGTGGTTTGGAAACGTCCCCCGTGCATTATTTTTGCAGACCATTTAAAACAGCTAGCCTACAAAGACCCATTCCCAATGAAATGCACGTCCTAAAGTGTGCCGTGCACATTGTGGCCCCACCCCCTTCCCCCAGTCGCTTGTCCCACAGTATGGCATGGCGTATTTCTCTACAGCCCTTACAAGGGCAATCTCAATGGAAATTATATTCTGTTTGCGTTTATTTGGAACGTGCCCGCGCATAGTGGCACACAGCGCGGGGCCCCAGCATTTTCTTATTCCAAAGGCGTGCCATCACTGGAGGCAACAAGCAAGGGGCGGGAGATCTGCGCTGGCAGCAGGGGCGCTCCAGGGACATCGTGGAAGGGGAAGAGGACGGGAGAGGTGGAAAACAAAAATACGATATCATTCCTACAGTATCTATGTTTCCTCGCTCACCCAGTAAACTTGGGCGTCTACCTTAAATAATCTACTTGCCACAAAAGAAAAGCAACAAAATGTTAGTGCGGTGCTCACTTATCGACTAATTTGTGCGACTAGAATATATGTGCCGATGTTAGTATTGGAAGCAGATCCTTATGTCAGAGCAGCGAGCTGATTGTTGACCACAAAAAAATGAGCTGAGCGCTTGCAAAACAACAAACAAATCAGAAGTAAATTCAACCTGCTTCGCTGCTCTCTGGCATGAGGGATAATTAAACTGTTCAGGAAGTACACTATACCTCTTATAAAATCCCCATAGATGTCCGCCAGTCCAGGAGTCTGTCTGGCTGTAGGCCCACCTAGAAAAATAGTTTACATTTTCAGTAACGCCACGTTTTTTCAATGTGTGGGCCACACGTAGCATCTGTGATCAGTAAACTTAGCCTATAAATGCGAATGGAACATGAGGTGCGATATGCGAAGCCAATCAATGATGCGAGATATGGAATGTATCTGACAAGGAGAACGACGATAGCAACGAGTACAATGTGCCACTACACTGCAGCAGGAGGGAAGCGCAAAGCGGTAGGAATGCAGCAATAAAGTTAAATAAGCGGAGGGGACAAGCGGAGCGGCAATGTCTGGATTAGTGGTCTGATCCCTGCACCTCCTGCCAGGCCGCGCCGGGCCACGCCGGGCCACGCCGGGCCCCGGGACTCCCACGCCGCAAAACGACTCCTCGCCGGAAGTCGATTTAACGGCCAGTAAAACACATTGACGAGGTGTGAGCGGCCCAAACGGCCCGCGCGGCGTGGCGCACGGCAGTGTCACGGCCTGCTCGCACGCCACAACGCCACGGCATCCACCGCCTTTGCCAACTTGTCCACGCACAAAGTGTTGTTATTGGCGGTGGACTTTCTCACCGCCTTCTCGGGCCGCGTGACGTGCGCGGACCACCCTAGCGTAATGAGCTCGACCGGGAGGCGCACTCTAGTTGAAAACTCCAATAACAAGTTTTCGAGTCGGCGCCTCATTAGCATACGCACTGCATGCATTAGGCTAATGTGTTAATATCAAGGGGCAGCGACATGCCGGTGCTCGTGTCGGACGACATCACAATTTGCGGGTTTTAACGTTCGGTCGGTCGGAGTGGACCGAGTAAAAGAAGGCAGAAACCGGAGCAGCGCGGGGAGTCTCTTTTGAACATCCTCCGGTGACCACGTCGGCGTTCGTGTGACCGTGGCGGTTGCACCCTCCCCGGCGGCCGACGCCACCTCGCTGGGCGTGCACTTGAGGACGGCGCCGCCACCCTCCAGGACGGCAACAGCGTCCTCAACAGTGCGCGCAACTTCTGTAAGACCTTTCTTGGCTCGTTTGCATGCCCGTGCTCCGTACTTCTGTATGGCAAACTTGCTATCTCCATAACGGCGCCGAGAGAGAGAGAGAGAGAGAGAGAGAGAGAGAGAGAGAGAGAGAGGAGGGGGATGGAGAATGAAAGAGGGGTAGGAAGGGGGAGGGGAGTTGCGCGATGGGGGTACGGGCCACCAAAAGTCTTTGCATAAAAGACACACACACACAGAGCGATGGCGTAAGTAATCCCTAAGGATGTTCCTCCCCATGGCGGGCTGCTCGCGGGCCTCTCTATCTCACCCGTTCCTTCCCATTTAGCTCTCCGTTCATGCCGCGCGGCGGGCAGGCTACATATTTCAGGGGCAAGGTTTATAAGGATTTAACTCGGGGCCCTGGTGGCAACAAAGAAGGCCCTCTGCCCCTGCTCTGAACAACACGCAGACTGCGTCGTGCGCTCCAAGTTTTTTTTGAGACTCATTCGAGTTCGAATACACCACTCTGCTAGGCGTTCGCAACCAGAAAAGAGGCAAAAACGGCGGAAGAATGCCTTCCTTATTCCTATCTCTCTCACACACGCTCTCTCTCTCTCTCTCTCTCTCTCTCTCTCTCTCCTGGACCGCCCCTTCCCTACGCCGCTCCCCTTCTCTCTCCCCCCACTGGGCCCGGGCGGCGCAGCAAGATGGCTACAATAACCATCGTAGGCATGGGTCCCGCCCCGGGCCGCCTCGGCGTGCCGTCGTCGGCCCGATGGCGAGGCCGATGGCCACGATGGGCTGGATGGCTGCTCCAATGCCCGGCCCGGGCTGCGCGGGGCCTGTGGGGCGAGCGGGGCGCCGCGCAGTCAACGCCCACTTCATTGCACGTTTTGCCAACAATTTTTCTGCGTACTTGTACTTGGTAATTGGCAGCACGCGTACCCCGCCGACCCGGCAACTGCGGCGGCGGTGTGGGGCGAGACGAAAGCAGTGCCCCCCCCCCTCCACCTCCCCCCCCCCCCCCCACTCCGGCGGCGGTGGTGGTCAAATGGGGTAAGACGCGCCGGAGGGCGAGCACGAAAAGGCCTAATCCGATCATATTCGAACCCTCGCGCGCACCTCTGTACGATCGTCATGTCCAGGTGAAAACCAAGGAGGACAAACCATCAGTCAAGGTTATGCCGGCCCGGTCGCGGAGTGCTTATTTTCCGTGTGCAACTTTTATCAGGCGGCATAACGAGATTTCCCCCCGCCCTTCCCCACCCACCACCAACCCCTCTCGAAAAAGGCGCCACTAAACGCAATAAGCCAACATCTCGATTATTTATAGAAGCTCCATCGTGGAGCGGCGCGGCGGCGCGGGGACGGTCTCTTATACCACGCCCGAGATTAAAACGCATAACTTTGGCCGCGTCCGCCGCGGCGGCGGCGGTGGCAGCGGCGGCGGCGGCAGCAGAGCCGCGACCCTTTTTCCTTCCCATTTCGTATCCGTCCCGCGTTTCCAGCCACAACTCACCGCCGCCTCACACGCACCGCGTATGAAAAATTCATCGGAACGCGGTGCGCGCGCACACACACACGCCGCTTTATTAATTTCTCATCCCGCGCTGCATCACGGCCGGACGCATATAATTAGTTGGTATTATCCCTGGTGGAGGAAGCGCCACCTCTTCATGGGGGAACACACAATAGAATGTCGTTTTGGAACCTGGCTGCCGGGAAGAGAAGCCGGCGAGACGTTCATGCGAAGAGACTTCCAGCGAGACTCGAAAACTAATGTTGACTTCCAGGCCCCCTGAGAGCACTGCAGGGTGTAAATTTTAAAAATTTATTTAAAAGTCAAATTTTTTTTTTTTTTTTGTTTGGTTTCAAGAATCTACTGAGCTTTCGGAACCCTGCCCCCAGAAATCATCACACTAAGAAATCCGGTGCTGCCGTTTGCACTCCCTCGCGTCCTCGCTGGAAACCTCGGCGGTGAAGTCATATCGGGGCCGTCACGACGCTGCTTCCGCACGGCCCCTCCGGTCCCGGCGCAGCCCCCCAGACCGCCTCCCCTAGAGAGGGCGGTGACGCAGGGCGACCCGACGCCGCCGGCGAGGGGGGGGGGGGGGGGGGCGGTGCGGGGCGTGCGGAGCGGCGGCGGTGCGCGAGCGCAAAGGAGAATGGATGGGCCACGATATACAGCGACGGGGGTAAACGAAATAAAAACAGACGACGCCGTTCGGTTCGGGTAAGCTGCTTTTGGCGGGGCCTCGGCCAGGGCCGACAAGAAGGGCGCCCCCGCCGCAGCCTCCGCCGCCGCTGCAAAAACTTGGATGAAGTAGGGAGAAAAAGATACCGAATCGCGCTGATATCGTCCATTTTCCAGCGAGGCGAGGGGTCCAACTTCTGCCCCTTCCTTTCTGTCCCTCTCTCTCTCTCTCTCTCTCTCTCTCTCTCTCTCTCTCTCTCTCGCTTTGCTCGCAAACACACGGGGCGGATTGAGGGGGCGGTGGCTGGCGAGAGGAGGGGGGGGGGGGACTACGACGACGCCATCCCCGTCGGAATTTAGGTGCTTTCCGGACGGAGGACGCCGTCGTCGGGGGGTCGTCCAGGACGCCGAAAACGTCTCGCACAGCTTCCTGTCTCTTTTCACCTTTCGCCCCATCCCTCTCTCCGTCCTTGTCGTCCCGACGGAGCACCGTGCCCCGCCGCGTGTCCGCCCCGCCTCTCCAGCGCCGAATCCGAACCCTTACTCCGCTCCGCGCTGGTGGGGCCTCTCAACGGTCGTCGGTCGCGTCTCTCTATCGGTACATCAGGGGGCAGCGGACATCAGAGAAGCTCGAAGAAAGTTGCGCGTTTGGGGCGGAATAAAAACTCGGGAGGAACAAATGCGCGATCCACCCTGCAAACGAAGATGTATACACAGTATATCGAAAAAATAAATACCGCGGCGCCTACTCTTCATGCCGGAAAAAATATGGATTTGTATTTTGCGACCACTATTAATAAGAGTTTCCAAGTGTTAGTGTTAGTTTTTACAACTAAACTTGGCAGTTGCCGCAAAATCGACTACTGTAACGAACTCGTCGTTTCACGCGTTTTTTTTTCCCGTGCTGGTGATGGGCCCTCGAATTCCGACGCCAGACGCGTGGATCCGTTGCGGGTCCCCCTGATAAGAAAGGGCCACATTGTCAACCCAGGCGGTTGGGCAATACACATTAAAAGGGAAGGGAGTGAGATAGCGCTGCCGGCCGGGCCACGGCTGAGTACAGTCGCTGCCGGGTATCGGCCGCCCCGCGGGCCCAGGCTGCGCCGCGCCGACTGTGTCACCTAACGGTAAACACGAGTCAGAGAGAGAGAGAGAGACCGGTCCACCCGCCTGAGAGCGACAGAGGCGGCCAGAGATGTCCCCTCCGCGTGACGTATAGGGATCCAAGGTTGCGCGCACGAAGAAGGGGTTTTTGTCCGGTCCTTTTGTCCAGGAGAACGGCGCGCGCGGGACGCCAACGCCGACGCCGCCGCCACCGCCTCCACCGCTCCTCGATTCTGCACACTTTCGCGTCCCTCACACACACACACTCACACACAAGCAAGCGTGAATTTTGCACACCCTTTTTGTTGGTACAACACACACACATACACAAAGCTTGTCGAACGACGCACCACGCCGTTTCTTCGGTTTTAGGGAAAACCGAAGCGAAAGCTATCCGCCTTCCTGTGTTTTTTGTTGTTGTTGTTGCTTATTGTCTTTCGTCCCGTCGTGCAGTGCATCCTTTCCGTGTCGTCGGCTGGCCAACAGAGGCGCGCGCGCCCACACACACAGAGGAGACGGCACACGCGCGTCTGCACGTGGCCATTCCTGCGACGCGTGACCCGTTAGTCTCCGTAAGTGTGCCGCGGAAATTAGCACAACAAGGAAGGGTCAAGGACGACACACACACACAAACACACACACACACATGTAAAGGAGAGCAAGGATGAGTGACACGACACATGTGTCCTGCTAGAGAGACGCAGTAGGGGTTGTGGGACCAGAAATAGGGATCGGATCGGGGAAAGGGGGATAGAGAGGAAGCATGGGAGGATAAGAGAGAGAGGAGAGAGAGAGAGAGAGAGAGAGAGAGAGGTCTATGTTATCGTCACCCGCCCGCAGACAGAGCATCCGGGGCAGCCGCACCGCCGCCTCCCATAAAAGTGAAATTAGGTGTCGAGATTTCACATGACAAATCATAGACGCGCGCGGCGGGCGTCTGCCATATCGACACCGGCATGACAAGGGCAATTAAACCGTTTATACAGCCCATTAAGTGTGAGAGTGCGGGCGCGGAGGGAGAGAGAGAGGAAGAGAAAGGCAGGGCGGGGGAGGGAGAGGGACGGAGAGAAGGATCGCCACAAGTAAGCCTCTAAGACCCATGCTATAGTTTTCATAGCCTTTCGGAAAGATTGTAAGATTGTGGTTCCCCGGCGGTGCGACAGAGAGCAGTGCTCATTTTCCTGTGTGTGGGAGTGCGACACAAAGTAACCGCTTCTGCATGCCGGCGGCTCCACGTACCCAGCTGACGCGGAAGCGACGTCGCTTGACGACCCATGTTTTTGATAAATGTATCGAGGCGCGGCAGCGAGCCGCATTTGACGAGGCTGGCTGCCGCGTGGCTGCCGCCCCCTCAGCCGAGGAGCCGCCGCCGCCACGACACCACACCTCGTCAGGGGAGGGGATAAAAATTAACTTATGTGTCGGTCGGCGCCGCTGCTGCTACCACCGCTGCCGCAGCTTCTGCCGCCGCGTCCACCTGCGCGCCGCTCACCACGGCCGGCCTGAGGGGTCGTATAACGGCTTTGCCATAACTTCCCCTTTGCAAAAAGCCTCCCCGGACGATCAGTCCCTCTCTCTCTCTCTCTCTCTCTCTCTCTCTCTCTGTATCTCCCACACTCTTCCTTTCTCTCTCTCTCTCTCTCAGCTCTTTAGGTCTCCAGCCGCCGCTCACTTACGCAGGATAATTGCGGGCCGTGGTGGAGCAGCAGCCGATAAGGAACGTAGTAAAAACGGCCCATTTTTATTTACGTCGCGCGTTATTGTTGTAAATTACGGAGAGACAAACTGTGCGTGCCATCTTTTTTGAACTGAAACGCGGGAAAAATGGTTCCACGGACTGTTGTTGTTGTTGAATTTTCCTCTTCCTAGTTGGGTTTGTCCGGGGCTGCACGTCGCGGTCCCCGGGAAAGTGGGTGGCTGATCGAAAACTCGTCCTGCCCTTCTACCAGCCGCCCTCTTGGAAGCCGAGTTGGCGTTCATCGACTTCCGCAGAGGCGGTAAGGCTGCGGACGCTCGCTGAGAGCGGACTGCTGCTGCGGTGGTGGGGGCGGGCGGAGGCGCGCGCACTTTCAAAGTCAGCGACTACGACGCGGCCAATCTCCATAATAAGGAAACTTCCTAACCAACCGTTACAGGATAATTAAAGCGCAAGATTGGCTGCTGCTGCCGCTGCTGCTGCGGAGAGGAGAGGCAGCCAGTCCCCGCGGCAGCAGCGCCGGAGAGCAATATGATGACAAACATAAAAAGGAGCGAAAATCGAGAGGGGCGGCGGCGGTGTGCGACTCTCTCAATTTATAACAGCAGACGACGATACGGCCGGGCCGATATTATTTCTGGAGCAAACGGGGAGCACCAATAAAATGAGTTAATTGAAAAGGGGGTCCTTGGGCCCCTCCCCGCGGCCCGGAGACGTGTGCAGCCTGAGCCACCGCTGCATATCGTGCATGCACGTCGTCTCTAATGAAGCCATCTGCGGACGAGGAGGCAGGGGAGGGGGGCATCTGATGTGATGGTGTGTGCCATCCAGTCGTCAACGGCCTGTTCGTACCTTCATAAAATGCACCTCACAGAGGCGGTGCCGACGACGTCCAAGGTCACCCGATGAACGAGGTCACGACCGAAGGGGTCACGAAGTCGCCGAAGTCACTAGGCAGACGGCCACACCGGACAACGCACTGTCTTCCATTTCCTCTGCCGCCAATCACTTGCCAGTGGAGCGGGAGGAACTGGGCGGCTTGAAAAAAATCGTCGTCCTACGTGTAAAAAAGTGTACAGGGTCTGGCAGCACTCGCGCGTATATTTTCGGCCCATACACGGCTATACTGTCCGACCCCGGTTCTAGCGCTTCTCTGGCCCAGCATAGGTGGACTTTTGACCCCCTGGGTCCGGAGTTCCGCAGTGGGGTCTGGAGCTTCGTGCCACTGGGAGGGGGTACTCCTGGGGTGGGGGATATTAACGGGCTATGGGTTCTTAAAATATATGAATATATGGGGTACATTTTAGAGAACCAGAGTTGATTGTACCCGGTTTGACACGACCGTAGCAACTGTCTGCGACACCCGACTTCTTTGGTGGAGGGGGACAGACCCAGCAGCCTTAGAGGCACTCTATCCATTGGGGACACGAAAAGGGACGACCAGCAATCACCATATATTTTTCTTAAGCAACACACACGCAGGAACGCTGCTCTGAAATATTACAGGCCCAGGTCCCCACTTTAGATAATGTGACCCTGGTCGGGGTCCCCATGCTGTACGTGTTGTGTACACACTCGCGCGGTAGGGCCGTACACGGACCGAAACGGACAGACAGAGAGAGTTGATGCGGCAGTGGAGGGGGACAGAGAGAGGGGACACGAAAAGGGACGACCAGCAATCAGATATATTTTCAACACAACGCAAACGCTGCTTGCTTGGTCGGTCCTGCTGAGCTCCGTCGGGACATCGACCCTCAATCGTCCCCCTTTCCCCCCACTCTTGCTCTCTCTCTCTCTCTCTCACTCTCTGGTATGTGTCGCTGTCTCCGTCTGCCACAAGGGCCGGGCGCCACCGGACTGGAGCTCTCCTCCCCGCCCCCTTCTCCCTCCCCTCTGTAGGGGGCGCACACTGCCATCCATATTTCACCTTTCCATCCCCCTCGCGGCCCTCTCTCTCCCTCTCCTTCTCCCTCCCATCCGCCCTCCTATTCTCCTTCTCCTCTTTCTTTTTTAGGGTGAGACCTAATCAGGATGCCATGCTGCTCGATCTCTCTCTCTCCCTCTTCCTCCGCTCCGTCCCTCTCTCCCACACGCGCGGAGACAATATAGTATAGTATAGAGGGTGACCAGATGTGCTCGCGGGCTCTGATTGGTCCCAACACACTCGTGGATGGCCAATGGGAGGGTCGGGAGCATGTGAGTGGGAGAGAGTGCGCGGGCGGCACGGGTGGGATTACACATCACCACCCCCCTCTCGCATCAGTTTTAATCATTGTCAGATTAAAATTAAAATCGGATTAGTGATCGCCGTGAGCTAATCAAGCCAGTATAATGAGGTTCGCTCCCATTCCGGAAAATGGCAGCAGCAGCAGCATCGATGTATTATTTTACTCCCTGCTTGAATTTTTTTAATATAACATTTTTCTTCCGGTGACGTTAGCGAGAGCGCAGAGGAGAACCGAAAACAGAGAGTTGTTGGTATGGAAGGAAAGAAGGGGGAGGGGGGGGGGGCTGCTGTGTGGTAGGAAGCAGCAACAGCACAGCAAACGTGCGCGGAATGGCACCGAAGCGCCACCCCATGTACATTACACAGTTTCACGGTACAACAAATGTGACTCTCTCTCTCTCTGCTCTCTCCCTCTTTCCCTCTTGCGCGGTGCAGCCAACCTTCCCCTCCGCCCCTAGACTTCCAGCAGCAGCGACAGCCACCCACCCGTATATATATAATTGTAGTGGATGAACGCCCCCAGGGCCCACTATATAACACGCTCGCCGTGCGCAAAAGGAAATTGATGAGAGAGAGAGAGAGTCGACCAAAAATACGTGAAGGAGGAAAGAGATAGCCAGAGAAAGATCTGGCGAATGTGCGTTGACTCGGCGCGCGGGGCTCTTTCTCTCAATGTCACAAGATGAAAAATGGAAAAATAAAACAAAATGTGATTTGCAAAAAAAAAGTTAAAAAATAAATGATAGGTTCCGAAACACGATTACTGTGAGTGCTGCGATGCGCGGCATTTACTTTCCATTTAGATTAGGCATGGCGCGCGCTGGGGTGGGAGGGAGAAGGGTGTGGCAGGGTGAGGGAGAGGGACAGAGACCGCCGGTCAGTCCGCACGGTATGGCGCCATTGTCGTCCCGCCCACCGCTGCGCGCTGCGCTCCAATTTCGCTTTAATTGTGCATTGCACATTCCTCTGGATGAGGAGGGGGCTGGAAGAGAGAGAGAGAGAGAGAGAGAGAGAGAGAGAGAGAGAGAAAGAGAGAACAGCGAATGGAAGTGGAGGAAAAATGTTTGGGGTGGGGCAGGTATTCACCCTCTCAGCGTCACCGTGTCACCCCCTCCGTCCTCTCTCTCGCTCCCTCTCTCTCCACCTCTCTCTCTCTCTCTCTCTTCCTATTTTCGTCTCTATTCACCCTGTCCTCTTCTCTTTCGCTCTTTCGCTCGGCCATACACCGCTCTAATGAGTCGGCATTCCAAACCGCACAACGAACCAAGCGAGAGAGAGATGGAGAGTGAGAGAGACCTCTGGAGCCGCTGGAGTGGACGAGAGAAATATTTGTGGGTTATAATAGATTTTATTTTTCGAGCAAAACCGCAAAAAAAATATTTTGTTTGACGTTTTGTTATTGAGGAGCTATCGGGATCATCTCGAAGGCCACCACTCCGCCGCGACCCTACTGTACGAGTGCGAGAGAGACGGCCCGTGAGACACGCGGAGCTCAGCAGCGGAGCGAGAGTGACGGCGATACTATCGGCCGCAGACGTCAATTAATAACGAGCCACATAAAAGTCGTGGAAAACTGTCGGTAATAGTCCATCAAAGTCGATCGTGAAAAAAATAATATCAACGACGTGCTGAACGTGTGTGTGAACGTATGTGTGTGTGTATGTGTGTGTGTCTTTCGCGAGACAGCGGGCAGACATGTGATTGTGTCATGTCACACGGACTTGACTTATAGTGATTGAGGTCCCCGTATATTATGCAGACTGCTGAGGGTGAATAGTCATTTGTCCGCAATGACGAAGCCCCCCGCAGGCACACACATGCTCACTATTCGCAGACGTGCACGCACTATTCGCAGGCTGAGTCCGGGGGGCGCCGCTACACCCTCCCGGACCAGCACTATCTTACAGGTGGATTTATACGGACGTTTTACGATCAATCGTAAAATTTACAAGTGGTGGTCGCGCGCGGCGCGAGGCCCGGCGCGCTCTGTGTGTGCGCGCCGGCTAGCCGCGGCCGCCCTGATCGCTGTGGTGACCATCGCTACCATCACCCACAACCACACAACGACTCCTACCACCACCACCAACTGCTACCATCACCCAGCAGCCAACATGACAGCGTCAAACTACCACATAATACGCGGGCGTTGCAATTCCACGGTCAAATAGCGACGCTGTCAACACACACACACACACACAAATCTGCAGCAAATTACGTGTCCTGCAATGAGAGTGCCGCCGCAGCCGCGTCCAGTCCGTTTTCTAATCGTTAAAAAAATGGCCATTGGTCCGCGTCAGCAAATGAGGCTTATCGCAGAAGAAGACCGCGTGACATTTTGTGCGCCAGGTGTCGGCCGGCGTCACTTTGCAGCGGCCTCTGCGGACGCTATAAATGCATCATATCGCCTTCTTCCGATCGACAACATTGTAACTTTAGCGGCATCTCCCTTGCGCCGCCCGCCCGGGACCTGCCTTATCCGGAGGTGCGAGGGAGACGGAAGTATGCTAAGCCGGTAGGAGAAAGGGGGACGGAGAGAGAGAAAGAGACAGAGCGAGGTGTCGCTGGCCGCACACAACTCAGTCTGCCATCTTTATTTCTCCCGTGGTGGGGTGACGTGTTGTCCGAGCGCACAAGTAATGCTGCAATTGATACCGTGGAAGCAACATTGGAGTCAGAGCGGAGCAGCGGCGGCACAGGGACCGGAGGCCGTGTGTGAGAGAGATAGAGAGAGCAAGCGAAAGAGGGAGAGAGAGAGACGGAACCTGCCTTGCAACTCTTTGAGGCCGCGCCGTTCCTACGGAACTCATGGGATTAACTACAACGTTTTGCTGCGTCTTATCGGCGATTCGGTCTCTGCAATTAGAATTCCACCTCCTAGCTCCCTCCCGTGGTCTATAAGCTCGCGAGCGGCCAAAAGCGTATGCGGTGGGAGACGGGATGAAAGAGGAAAAGAGAGAGACAGAGAGAGAGAGAGAACGAGATGAACGTTCTCCTTTTATTTCAAATTAGCTGCTGTATAATGGACCACGAAGAAGGCCATTAAGTGCCCCATCTGCATTGGTAACTCGGGATGAACAAGCGCCGCGTCGTGATGTAGTTTTCGTGTTTTGCGAAAAACGTGAGCACGAAAATATAAAAAAGAGTGGGGTTCGTTTGATAGCGAGGCGTGCGGTACGGCGCCTTGCTGCTCAATCGGTTCCTTAGCGGCACCCAGTTTGCCGGGCAAGACAACCGGTGCATTAGGACCCGTCGTTCGACAAACAAAAGACCCTTTCGCCCCGCCCTGGCGGCCGCTTTACTCCGCTTTACGATAGGGAGTATCATTCAGTTTCGCGTTGCACTTCATTGTATGCATGCGGGGCGGAGCATTTCATTTTGCGTCTGGTGTACCCGGCTGGGTTACACGCATCGGCCGATGGGCTGTTATTGTTGTATTGGGCTTCGACTGGGATCCGTGAGCAGGACTGTGACCTGCCCGAGGTAATGCCATGTTATTTGTCCGGTCATTACTGATCATTACACCGGGATCACCATGTACACCCGAGCGAGAAGCGAGATGATGGTTGAACACAACCCGATACCCGCCGCGCATTCAATTCTCCAGGACGCGGAGTCCCCCGTATTACTGGAGGGAGAAGGAAGAGGTACGATTCCTCTGGAAGTGAATTAGTGGGGAGGAGCTGCCGGGGTGGGCGGCATGAAGGCGACAGTCCGTGGGGGCAGATGCACCTGATGGCGTCCGACACTCGGTATGCGTGCTGCGGCCCCTCCCCCCACCACCGCCGCGGGCTGCGTCCGAACGGGAGCCGGAACACAGTGAGAGAGAGAGAGAGGTAGGTGCGGAAGGGGAACAGAGAGAGACAGCTGCTGCTCATCCTCGGACGCGCTCCCGTTGAGGTGAGACGGGGCTCTCCGACATCCCGTGAGGCTTGCTTTACCAACCCACGCCCCCTTTTCCCCTCCCCTGCTGCCGCTCACCGTGTGCGCGTGTGTGTGTGTATACGTCCTTTTGTGTCGGCGGATGAAGCGATGCATGGAGTAAGCGCGGCACACACACACACACGCACGCAACACTGTGGGCGGCGCACAGGACACAACAGAGAAGAAGCGATACGCCGTCCGACTCTTTTTCGAAGGAAACGAGTATTATTTTTGGGGAGGGGGGAGAAAAGAAAAAGGAAAACGTTCGTCATCGCGATTGTCATAATTTTTCATTCTGTCCTCAAAATCAAGAGCACCACAACTGTAGTCCAATGGGACGCAGCGTCTCTGTCTCTCTGTCTGTCTGTCTCTCTCTCTCTCAGCCACTATGCGCCTATTGATCCGGGTTATGCACCGACCGCACTGCCACCACCCCCGCGGCAACCGCGCACGCGACCCCGCAGTGCCACCACCTGATTTTTCTCTCTCTCTCACCCACTCTCTCTCCGTCTCTCTCACCGCCGCCACGACCACTCCTTGTCAGAGGCAGGGCGTTGCTGGTTCGCTTCCACACGATGTTACGTAACGCGTTCGCACGGCCCGCCATCGGGTACAGACAGACATCGGGCGCAGAGGCCGTCCGCCTACCAAACTACGGTTCATGGAGCTACAGTTTCGGGCACTGTAGTTTCATCGTAGTTCCAGGGACTGGGCTCAGAGGGCGCTGCGTCGGCCAGCACTGCGGACCGTACACACAGCAAGGAGGTCCCCCCCGGGAGCGGACGTCCCCCGACCCCGGGCTGGAACGGCGCCCTGCCATCCCGGCGCTGAAAATCGAAACCGGCCGTTCCATCGAGGCACATAACCAATACGCGCTGCTCAGTCAACTGGTGTGAGGGAACGGGCGGGAAAATCTGAAAGGCCCCGCCACCGCCGCTCCGTATCCCTTGCCATCGTATTGACTGTGGGGCCGATTCCACCCCCTCCCCCGCCGCGCCTCTGCTACTGCAGCAAAGCCACTACTGGGCGGCCCCCGGCCTCTCCCGCGACCCCCTCCCCTCGCTCTCGCGCTCTCTCAGCCCGTTGGAGGAACATTCCAACCCCCAAAGGACTCGTGCAGACCACCACCACCCTCTCCCCCTCCCGGGAACCACCACCACCAACACCAGCTCCCTCCCACGTCGCCGCAGTCCGGGGGCGAAGCAGCGGAGCACACAACACAGGCCACACCCTATTAAATTACAACCTGCGCTGCAACGCCACAGGCCGAGCCACTGTTCACTTCCGTAGGCCATTTTACAGAAAAATGCATTTTACAGTTAATGAACGATGACAACGCCTGTGAATAGTTGGGTAGAGGCAAGCCGTCGTGCTGTGGGCAGTCCGTGGTACTCCTAACCGCGGCAGAGAGAGAGAGAGAGAGAGACAGAGGAGCGGCGGTCAGTATCAGCACCTTGACTGAGGGCTGGTGCTGTCTCCCTCCCTCCCCCGCTAGGTGTGTTGCATAACGTCACGACGACAGAGACGAAAAGAGAGTGGGGCGGCGTGGCGAGAGAGAGAGAGAGAGAGAGAGAGAGAGAGGGGGGGGGGGGGGGGAGCGGCAGGCGAGAAGCTTGAGGAAAAAGAGAAAGAGAGAGAGAGAGAGAGAGAGGGGCAAGAAAGAAAGGGCGAGGTGATTTATGGTGTCACTTTATTGGTCCCGTTAGTGGCTCACTCGCTAAAGACACCCCACATCACACCGAGAGGTGCTGCTAGACGACAACAACGCTGCCCCCCCCCCCCCCCCCCCTAATCCCGCCCCCTCCGACCAGAGACAGCGTCGTGAAGGCGACCGTTCTGGTGTGTGACGTAGCCGTGAAGCAGTCACAGACATCACATTTTTTTCTCGGGACAGTGTCCGTGCTGCTGGACTCGGTGCTCACAGATTTCCACCACCGATTCATTTCGTCGTTCGTAAAAAAAATCAATAGAAACGAGAGTCGAAGCAAATCTCTTGTCCCAATATTTTTAATCTGATCGGCCTATTGCGGAGTTTTTCAGGCAGAGGGCAGGGCAGAAGCCGCCACAACAACCCTGACGTGTGGGCGTGCGGGCGGAGAGACGCCGCGACCAGCTGTGCCAGTAGCGGCGCATGCGCAGAAGTTGTCGAGAATAGTGGCCTATAAAGATGATTACATGCACTATTAGATAAGTGTGTTTACGGGCCGTAAACGCCTGGCTGCCTCTTTTGGTTCGACCGCACGCGCGCGCGCGCGGCCTCAACTCGTCTGCAAATAGCGTGCGGTGCGCGTGGTCGCAGCCGCCGCGCGGCAGGTCGCGGGTTCGACACCCGGTAGATGTCTCACATCGGTCATATCACCCCCGAAAAAGGCGGGACAGCCAGGGAAAACGCCGCGACTGGGAAACAAACGGGAAACACAAGAGGCATGTTAACTCCTGTGTGAATTACTCACACTCAAACTTTAACGACATGTCGTGCCGCGGCCTTTTTTATTGTCTGTGTGATTCTGGAGCAGCGGGTCACACGTCAGCTGACTGCCTTTACAGCCTAGCTCAACAGCTGATCAGTTCGGGCGTGTGTGTGTGTGTGAAGTAGGTGTGAGCGTGTGTGTGAGTGTGGCAGCTGCAGCGGTGGGCAGAGCCCTCGCAGAACACGCTGCCTCCGCTGCCGCCACCGCCGCAACAACAACTCTCTTCGAAAATCACTCTTTTACGAGGGATTATATTTTATAGGCCTTAAATTTAATTGTTACTGCCGCACATAAAGGCCCCGCCGCGCGGAGCTCGCGCCCGCTACCGCCGCGCAGCCCCGACCTACCCTAACGTGACCCGCGGGAGACCCTCGGCACATGTGTGTGAATGTGTGCGTGTGTGGCTTCCGGCGTGTCGCACCAGCAGCATTCGTGTGTGAGTAGCAAAGAATACGTGATGGTCCCGCAGACGAACCGAAGACCTCCGTCGTCGGCCAGAGACGCCACCGCCGCCGCCTGGGATATCTTTTGACAAAGTCTTTGACCTCTGCTTGGGCACAAAGTATAAGGCCGTGCGACACACAGGTGACCACACGCGAAAAAAAGAAATGCAGCGTTGCGAATGGCGGCCATCACGTCCGTCCACCGCCGCTTTTTTTTTTCGTTTTTTCATATTATTAAACATTTCAGTCTCGTGCTGGACAAAACGGATACACTCCAGCATGGCCGTTAGCCTGCGTGTTCCAGACGCTCACGCAGTCACGGCCGGAGCGGGCGGGGACCGGCGGGCGGCAGGGGGCGCGCGCGCGCGCCTGGTGTGCGAGCGAGACGGACCACCGCCGCCCCGGGGACCCCCGCGCGCGCGACAGAGAGGCCAGACCCGAAACGTGGCAACGCCGCGCGCGCCGCCGCCGGGTCGGGCCTCCACGCAGCCAGCCGGCGGCGCAGCAGCAGCAGAGCCGTGTGGTGCTGCCGGTAGGGTGGGGCGGCGGGAGGGCGAGAGGAGGCGAGAGGAGGCGGGAGGGTGGGAGGGAGGGAGGGAGGGAGGGAGGGAGGGAAGGGGTAGCGGCGGCAGGCAAGTGTCGCTCGATGGCCGCGGAACAGTTTTACAATGAGGCGCCACGACGCGGCGCCGGTTTCCCGTGCCAAGCAAAGCAGCGCACGAATATGAGAAATTCGTGTCGGGACTCGGCTGGAGCGTCAACAAGCGGCTCTCGGAATAACACGGAGCGGGCCGGCGGCCGTGCCCTCCGGGGCCGCCGCCGCAACCGGTCCCCGGCGGGTACCTCGTGACTGGGAAGGTCGAGTACCCGAAGCGAACTGAGCAGCCTGCCCCTTCACCTCTTGAAACAGTACCCGAAACCATCTTCTCTCCTACGCGAAGCTGGTCGATGCAATGACACGGACAATCATTCGAAACGAGGCCTCCGGAAGTGCATTTGTCGTTTTATCCACTGGTCGACCCTTTTTCGATTGTTCGAATCAGCTTCGGAAACGTCGACTGGACGCGATGAGTTTAGGGGCAGGGCTTGCGAGAGGCCGCCGGAGAACCCGCAGGGCACGCAGGGACTCATTAGGTGTGTGCGACAGAGAGGAGAGCGGGAGAGAAAGAGAGAGCGAGAGCGCTGGATAAAGAAGGAGGGGAAGCAATGGATTATCCCCCCTGTCCGACAGGTGAAAAAACAAAATGGCCGCCACCCGGCTGACGAGGGAGTGCGAGAGAGAGAGAGAGAGAGATAATAACCCCCCCCCCCCCAACGACCATAGGCAGCACCATCAATAATCCGAAGGGAGGTGTCACATTTTCTATCCGCCATCGCAGAGCCGGCGGTCATTTCCACCAACCTGCGATGGCCTGTGATGGATGGCTCGGTCCGACAACAGTGTACAAGTAGAAGTTGTACGCTGCCGCCACCAGCAGCAGCAGCGGCGGCGGTGGTGGCGGTGGGACCGCCAACAACAGCCCCTCGGGGCGAGGGGACAAGTGACAAATGGTCCTTGTGCGGATTACTCCGATACGGAGAGAGAGAGAGAGAGAGAGAGGAGAGAGGGAGAGAGAGAGGAGAGAGAGGGATGGAGATGCCCGGGGTTGGGGGGGGGGGGGGCGGTCGCTGCTCCACGACAGCGATGGAAGGGGCAGTGCCCGGCGCGTCCGAACGACACGATCCCACCGTCAGCATTAGTAACCCCCGGTGCCACCCTCGAAGCGGTGGCGTGGTAGTGTAATTGGATTCCTCCAATGTTTATCACGCTCGGTTTGAAAACCTAAAAAAATAATTCTAAAAGTTTCAGGGAAAAATTTTTTTTCGAGACGCCACCAACAATGTAAACAAGGACGACAACGAACGGTTTTCACCGAAGGGATCGTAGGGATCCGTGGGCGCGTCGCGGCGTCGCAGGGATCCGGTTACCCGAGAGCAAGCAGCTGGGAGTGACGACTCTACGGGGACGTCGGATTCCGATTCAGGTTCGCTGGCAGCGTCTCGGCAGCGGAGGCAGCGGCGTGGATATCTGATGTCATAATCGCGCCCGCTTGACCCCGCGGCCCGCCGAGGCCCGCCGCGGGAATCCTCCTTTCTTCTCATTATCACCGCGTCGCCATTCACAGTCCACGCGTCCGAGCCATTCAGACGGGCCGTAAACACGGAAACGGCGCGTTACCGCGGACGGTCGAATGGCGCGCACGGTGTTTGTCAGGGGGGGGGGGGGGGGGGGGGCAGCGGTATTGTGGTGCCGGACGCGTCGGCAGAGACGCCGTCGTCAAGAGGGTGCGAGTTTTTCGCGCGCGTTGATGCCGACAAGAATCCGCCCCCCGAAAGCGACGCCGCCCGCATCCAGGTTTTGCGCGGGAATTGGCCACAACGAAAAGACGAATAACCCCCTTGTGCTTGAGGTGGGGGGGGGGGGGGGGGGTCTGGTGCTTTTGCGAAAAGCGATCAGTGGCTGCGATAGCTTCGCACAGTAGCGCGCGGCGCAGGGGGACCGAGGCTGGAGGTGGGGAGGCAGGCGTGGCGGGGAGGCCGCAGCAGCCGGCGCGGCCACGGGTTTTCGCAAAAGAAAAAGAAAAAAGAAGCGATTCATTTCCCCGAAAAGCAGCGCGCGCGGCGCGCCGGTCGGCCAGCCAATCAGATGGCAATATTTTAGCGCGCGGGAGGAGGGGCATCCAGCCAGGTCAGCACGGCAGACCCACTCCAGCCACTCCAGACCAGCAAAAAAAAAAAAGACACGACGATGGAATTGTCGACGATTTTCGATTAAACATTTCAGAAGTAGCTGAACCGTCCCATCGCAATCGACCATACACACACATGCACCACAGGTATACTATAACACCCGCTAGAATTATTTTTCACGTCACCTCGCCTCCCTTTTTCTTCTCTGTAAAAGTTCCCCGTCTCTTATTTTTGAGCTTGTTCCCCTCTTTTATCTTTCCTTTTTCCACAAGTGAAGGGCAGGAGAAGGCGGCGGCGGCGGCGGGCCGACAGACTTTTCTCTCTTTTTTATTCTTGCGGTGTGTATGTGAGGGAAAAGGAAAGAAGGAGGGGGAGCTCGGGGAAGCGGGGGGGGGGGGGGGGGGGGGGGAGGGTGGTCGCCGCCGACAGGACTGGAAAGGGAGGAGGTGGGGTCGCAGGGGTGACTCCGTAAAAAACAACCGTTTGAAATTATTTTTGATACCACACCCACTATATCCTTTGTTTTTTATCCCTTTTTATTTTAGGTGAGGGGGGATTATTTTGTACGATATTTCTATAAAATTCAGGATTTGACAGACTTGTGCTGCCTTTTCAGGAAACCGATTTTTGCCTGAGTAGTGCACAGAGCACGCGCCGGCCGCTGAAACCAGATGTAATCGTTTGCGCGGAGAGAACGACTTTGCCATTGCCGCGTTCCCTCCTGCGTCTTTGCCTGCCGTATTTTTATTTTCCTGGCGGCTTTTCTCTCTGGATCGCTATCAGAGGTGACAATGTCGCTCGCGCTCAGAGTAGCACTCGCGACGTCGGCAAAAATCTTAAATTATTTTTTTTTCCAACTCCAATAATTTTTTTTTGGAACGACGTACCTTTCAGTGACATACTAATTAAGTGGTACCGCGTACGTAAATTTGTCGGTTTCTATGCGGTCGTATTGTAATTTCGCACCGCGGCGCCAGTGATGGGGAGATAGTGCTACCGTGACGGCACACACACACACACGCACCCACACGCACACACACCCTCGCCAGGTGGGGTGAGATGGACTATATAGCGCCACTATATACCGGCTCACCTAATAATACCGTAATAATAACATCGTGGCCCGCGCGCGTGGCGTAGGGGAACTGAATTTCGTAATAAATTAAAAGGATGGCGTCGTTGTGGGAGCGAGAACGGCCGTCCGCCACGCACACGCCTGACAAAGAGAGCGAGAGAGAGAGAGAGAGACAGGGAGAGATGGAGTGAGGGAGACGCGAGAGGTATAATGAATTGCTAATATCCGAGCGATGTCCCTCGCCGTTGCCGCTCCGTAGTCTCTTTGCGATGCACGAGGTGGGATCTTATATAATGAGTGGGACGGAGATTTCGTTGACAAGCGCTCTCTCGCTGCTCTGTCTCTGTCACACTCCAGCGCTGCGCTAACGCCGTTGTCTCTGTCGCGCTGGCGCCGCCAGATGTCGTCTGTCTCCGTCACACTCTTGCCTTCTTTGCCCTCCCAACGCCTACTGGAGCAGTTTGTCGTTCCCTGCCCCGCCCCCCCCCCCCCCCCCCCACATCCTCCCAAGGACACAGCGCGGAGACACTACCCCCTTCCTTCGGCCTTGGCTGTCGCAACGGGACTAGACACACACACACATGCGACGTCTCTTTTGTGAATCCGATCCAGAAAGACAAAAGAAGAGCAAAGACGCGCGCGCTCGGCCGTTTGAGGGGTCGGGAGTGAACGACCTTCGGCCGGCCGGCGGTCGCAGCCCGCGGGTTCAAGCACCGTGCGCGCGCGGCGGCGGCCCCCGCGAGGCTCCTCGTCATTAACGGACGCCCCCTGCTGGCCGCGGCGTATTGAGACAGGTGCCCGCCGCGTCAACTCACGCTGCGTTATCGTAATCAGATCGTGGTCCACCGAGGGGGTCCCTGTCACTCCAGCGGCGCCCCCCTCCCCCTGCGCTGCGAATAGTGATGCTCTCGAAAACATTAAACGCAGCAGCGCAGGGGATATCGTGTGTGTGTGCTGTGCGGCGCACGCGGGAACTGCGAATAATTCGAGACGTCATTATGCGCAGTGGGCTGGCCACTTCGCGTGCACTGTGGCCGACCAGCGCAGCAGAAACAAAAGCAGCGAGGGCGACTTAAAAGTGCAGAAAATGCTTCACACATCACACACCCACACACACGAAGGCACTGATACCGCGTGCACTGCGCTATGCACCCCTCTTGGGGTTTCCCGTTTCCGTATTATGGTTATGAATTCCGAAACAATGAGCTCGGTACACACACACACACTAACACACGCACACGGTGGTATGTATATCACGATCTGCGTGGGTGGGTGGAGCAGGCACAGGGCCCTGAACCGTACCGGAGCAGAGCGGGGCAAAGACACACGGACGTTGACAAAACTGTCGAGAGGAACACAACTGCAGGTTCGGCCGGCCACTCTGACGCCGTGCAGCGAGTATCTCATCTTACCCCGACTTTGACGACGGTCACTGGCCGAAAAGTTAATTCAAGTTTAAGGCGGTTTGATTAAAATTTCCCGAGTGTACCACGTTTGACCCGGCGCATCTTTAGCCGTCGCCGGTCCCCTTATCCACCGCGGCCTCCTCTGCGATACAGGATTTAAGATTCCAGTCATGTTTTATGCGTCCACCTAAATCACAAGGCGGCTACCCTTTCTCTCTCTCGCACATCCTTTCTCTTGCTCTCTCTCTCTCGCACTCTATGAGCGCGCAGGGGCGGCGGCGGCAGACCCGCGCGCGCACAGTAATTTACAGACACGACAATAAAAGTCCAACATTATGAAGTTCGGCAGTCAAACAAGGCACTGATGCTGCCAATACTGCCAGATCTGGATCCCATTAACTGGACGGATTTCGCGGGTGAGTTGCGCGGGTTCGATCCCGGGCCGGGGCCGGACATGATAAAAGGCGGCGGGCAGCGCTCGTGTAATTTACACGTGATATATTATGATCCACGCACACACACACACACACACACACACACACGCACGGTATAGGAATGATATAAAACGCGGACGCATGATATACGACTGGGCCGTCCTCCCAGATAACCGAGCAGTATTTGTGCCCCTCGGCGGTCCGAGCGGGTCATTATTATTATTTATCGGGTGCAAATAAGCAGCGCAGACCACAACGATGAGCCGCAAAGTCCCAAAATTAAAATAATTGTCCCGAACAGTCTTTTTGAAAAATTAAATAATTAAATTACAAAGGTCAACAAAGACACAATATTTTCGATTGCTGTCGATGACAGAGTCCATGTGAGCTGTGACTATTTATCTCACTGAAAATGAATGCAAGAATAAAAAAATATATTCTGAAAATACCAACTTGAAAATTAGAGTGGTCTAAAAACTTGCGCTTATCAAATCACTCTTTCCCGCGCGCCTTTCCCACCGCCGCACACGCAGCGACCGATCTCAGATCTCACGCAGAAGCGGGTTTTGTCGGCGATAGCTTATAATAACTGGCTCTGCCCCCATCCAGCGCCGCGCGACCGGCCATGCGACCAGCCAGCCATGCGGGCAAAGTGTGCGTACAGTACGCGGCAAGCCAGTGGGAAAACGGAGCCGCGCTTTCATCCTGCGACGGCTGTGGAAGAATCTCTTCCGCCTCTGCACGGCTATTGTCGGTTGAATTTGTCAGTATATAGAAGATTCTGATCACAAGCTGTTTTAAAAAAAATTCTGGTGGGATATTGAAGTTAGTTTTTGATTGGGACTCCTGATTTGCAGAATGCTTTTCTGCACATTTTCAATTTTTCGAAAATCAATCTAAACAAAAAAACGGGTTGGAATCTTTCAAGAAATTTTGCAGCAGAAACCTTTTTTAAAAACAAAAATTGTCACAGTGGCACCGGAAAGGCCTCGCACTTCCACGTCATTAGCCGGCCGCGCGTGCAGGCAGCCAATCGCGTCGCGGCGGGGCCGTGACCCCCAGCCAATGGCAGCGCGAGGACGGGAGGGGCGCGCCGGGCGACAAATTTCAATTCCGGCGGGGCGGGCGTCGACCCTCGCCCGCCACCACCACAATCCTCTTTTATCAATTATCGCCCGTTAATGCCCGGCCGGCGATGGCCGCGCCTCGCAGCGTGGGACCGACAACACACAG
This sequence comes from Megalurothrips usitatus, assembly GCA_026979955.1. NCBI lineage: Eukaryota > Metazoa > Arthropoda > Insecta > Thysanoptera > Thripidae > Megalurothrips > Megalurothrips usitatus. The sequence continues at coordinate 4,520,458 of CM049605.1, forward strand.
CAGCAGCAGCCCGATCGGAAACCGGCAGAGGGCGCTGAAAATATTGCGCGGTCGTTTCGGTGAGTTTATTCTGTCCGTGGCCCGCACCCGCACACCCTGGAGGGGTCAGCTGCTTGCGGGCCCCGTCTGTGTCTCACGCAAGAGACTTTCGCTGGCGGCCGGCACCCTGCGGGACGTCGCTCATTGTCACTGGAGAAAGGGGTGGCACACACACAATCCTATGCACCGGGACGGACTGCGCGTTTGTATTTTTTTTGCTTTCTTTCTGCGCGCAACCTTTTTCTTTTTTTTTGCACGGCCGAAGGTGCTTTCTAATTTGGTCCCCCCCGTGCGCTTCCCTTTTGCGGCACCACCACATTCGGGGTGACCGTCGCCGTGGTGGCCAGCCGTTGTCAAGAAAAAGGGGAAGAAGAATTCGGCCCGGGAGACACAGCCAGCCGATAAAGGGGACGGAATGGGGACGCATCCCAGCAGGTGGGCGTTCCCGGGAAACTCCCTGCGAGGGGAAAAAAAAGGTTTCGCCTTCATGCCAAAATGTGAGGCCCGCAGGAGCAACGAAACATTCTCCCAATAACGAAACATGCATTTGTCGATTATTTCAGACGTCTGCTTGAGATAATAAGAGGCAACGCCACGTGCTTCATTAAAGACAGTGCGCCTATTTTTTTCAATAAAGTAATAATAATAAAAGAAAAACTTTACAGTTGATGGAGATCGCGATCATTTTTTGATATCGAAGACGTTGATCTGCACAATTTTTGTGCCGGTATCCCTTTTTTTTTTTTGTACGCGGCGGCAGCAGAAGCAGCGAAGCTTCTGTTTTCTTTTTTTTTCACGGTGTCACGGCTACTACGTGACGCGACAAGGCTGCGGCTGCGTACGTGACGAGTCACGTGACAGGTGGCGGGGCGTGACACGGGCGGGGCGTGGCGTGGCGGAGACAAGAGTCAAGTACGCGGCCGCAAAACACATCTGCGTACGCGCGCCGCGCGAGGTTGGCAGCGCGCTGCTGTACTGCCGATGTACAAAAGTACCATGGACGTGGCCGGACGACACGGCACGCGCGCGGCACGCGGCCGCACGCGGTGGCGGCCGCACGGTGGTGGCAGCACCGTGTCCCGGCAGCCGAAATGATGACGGTAATAATAGCAGAAATTCTCCCCAAAAGTTTGTGCTGCAATTGTTTCTTACGGCTTTCTTCTCAGAGAAATCCAAAGCGGGTTTTTATTTTCAAAAATTATATACGGATATCTCATAAAATATTGCAAATTCCCTTTATAAAAATTTTCTGAAATGTTTTGGATAAATCCAAAAAAAAATCTTGCTTCAATTTAGCCTGTTAATTTCCTGGGATTGTTACAGTGTAGCCACAGGACTGAATTTCTCGTAGTGCCCTGCATACGCAGTTCAGTACCCGCGGTTGACGGTTGCGTGCCGGCGACGGCGGTACGTCCACGACACGCACTGCACCACTTGTGTGGGTTCGAATTCCGGCGCCGCCGCCGCCAACGCCGCTTTGGCTCCTTGTTTTTGTTGCCCGCCATGTCAAAGTGGCCGTCTGACGCGGCGAATGAAGCCATATCCAGCATGGCCGCTGCGTCGCCGCCGCCGCCGCGCTCTCACCCACGTAACTCTGCGAATAGTCTCGCGCCGTTGTGTTGGCAGGCCGACGTGCGCCGCTGCGAGTGCTCGTCGTCGCAGCCCCGGCGCGTCTGGGCCTTCGGACGCCTCGGACAGATTTGTGCTGTCATATATCGCTCGGCGCGGGGCCTACGACGGTGCACTGCGTCAGGCGGTCTCTCTCCCACCGGAGCGCACTATGCACCTCTCTCTCTCTCTCTCTCTCTCTCTCTCTGTGTCTCTATCTCTCTCTCTTTCAGCTGAGAGCCGCGCGGGCTAGCGTTTCTCAATCGCCAGCGCGGTCCCCCGTTCCCCGCTTATAACCTCGGGACTAGAACACCATCGTGGCCGCTAAGAACTTTTCGCAGGGAGTGAGCAGCTCAGCCCGGCACACGGCGGCGATCACACGGTTTCGCACAGCCTTGGGGAAGTAAGCGGGCGATAGCGGAGTACTACCATCGTCCCGCGTAGTCGCAGGTCATGTTCGAACGACAGCCGTCAAGATAAGTCACGACCGAAGCGGAAGAGCGGGGTTTTCGGCGGCGGTTTGTTGCCTTTGACTGCCCCGGTTAGTAAACTCCGCGGGCCCGCGGAAATTATTGCTTCGTTTTGCGTAGCAGCGGAGGAGTTGTGCACCGTCCTTCTCGGATGGAAGCCAAGCCGGCGCTCTCGGAAACGGCTGTGTGGCTTGACCGAGGCCGCACTATGTGACAGTTTTCGCAGTTTTCGAATCCGACCCGCGCCGTCAAGGACGGAACGGAACGGCTGCACACACACACACAGTCGCACACACACACACACAGCCACATACACTCAGTCACACACGTGGCACGCTCACATGCACACTTCTATGCCCGACCCCCCGACCACCAGAGCCACCCAGGGAAGCTTTATCGCAAACTACCACACACGGCACACACATGAGCAGAGGAGCGCACGAAGGGGGTAAATTAGAATGGGAGCAAGCGAGCAAAGCCAGGGAATGCTGAGGTTGTGGAAGTAGAAGCCGGGTCGAAATGACCGGCCACTTTGGCTAGATGACGACGGTGAGTTGTGATTCCCTCCCCGCCTGCGCCATTGCGCGAAGCTCTTTTGAAAATAGTAACCTTACGAACGGCATGAGAAGGTCTCGCCGCGGGCGGTTTAAGCGGTCTGCAATGTGAGATTGCAGTACATACTCTAACAAAGAACAACCGCCCATGTAACCAAAGTGTGCCGTATCTCGCCACGAAATGAAAGAGGAGTGCGTCAAAATGAGTTGCACTCGCAGTTCAGCGACCTTCGCTGCTGTGAGCGGCTGCAGTCGCTCAACTGACAGTGAACCCATTTGACCCCCGTTTCTGAACTACTGAACACAGATGCTTCGTATGATATTAAAAAAATTGTGAATCACACACTTGAACTCCACTTACCACATACAACTCGGTCAAACGGGCTCATCCAATCTGCGAATGGAAAAAAATGTTTTAATTACATTAAAACTGCCATGATTGAGCTGCTGTTCACAGTTATTAGCTATTGTTTGTTACTCCAGTCGGGGCATTCGTGAGACAATGCTATGTGTCTGCAGCGATAAGAGGGCGTTCAAGAACCACATGACCGTGCTCTCACATCTGATTAACGCTGCTGAAGTTAGGCACTGTGAAGTCTGGTTCAGTCTAGTGAGTAAACTGTCATCGGCACGGGCTCCGGTCCCTATGTGACTGCAGGCTCGGTGGGTTCGACTCCCACAGACAGCCTCATGGACTGATTCTCCACTGAAATCGCGACCACTGCACACGAAACTGCACTCCCAGAAACGTGAAGTCAAGTCGTAAAGTCTTTTTTTTTTCGTGTTTACTTGAGATGAGATCTCTTACTTGCTTTTTTTTTGGTACAGTATAGTCAGTTAGCTATCTGAGTTTTCGTCCATTTGACTCTCCTCTTCCAACAGTGCAGCTCATGGTTCATGTGGTTCTTGCATGCAGTAGGCGTGTCCTTACCGGTGATTGACATCCACGGGTACCGGGGGATGTCCGGCAGGGGCTGTGTCGCCGCGGCCCCGGGCTGGGAGCAGCTGTTGAGGGGGTCGGCGGCGGCCGAGGCCGCGGCCGCCTGGTGGTAGAACTGCGCCGCGGCGGCCATGGACGCCGACGCGGCCGACACCGAGTTGGCCGAGACGGAGGAGCCGTTCTGGTGACCTGGGACACAGGCTAGAGAGCTGATGAGGGTGAACAGAGACCGAGACAGCGGCGGCGGCGGCGCCGGGGGCACTGGGCAGACAAAGCCGCCGCCGGGGGCTGCGGGGGCGTCGCCGCCTCTTGTCTCCGTCGGCGTGACGAACCGGGCCCGCTGTGAGGCAGCGTGCGCAGCTCACCGGCCGACACCTCGCCGCAATTTCTTTCTGTTTTCCTTTTCCCCCACACAGACCGGGTGAAATCGAGATGATATCGAGTACGCAACGCGCTTTCTGAGAAGCGCGTGTGTAAAAGTGAAAAGGAAAATGCCACCGAGGCCAGCTTAGCAATGTTCTTTCAAAATGCAAGCGGGGCCGGCCCATGCAAAATTGTCAATGTGACAGATTATTGCAAAAGTATGGCATGCGACTTTAAAAAACTTAAATTAAGGGTCCGCTTTTCAATGGATTTGATACTGAATTTGAAACTATCATGACAGGAATGTCTTTCTTTTGGAGTCAAGTGAAAATAAAGTGAAGAATGAAAAAAAAAATACTACATGCATTACAGTGAACCAGTCTACAGTATTCCAAACATGAGCCACCATCCATTAACATCGAATTGTCAAACTACGATACATTATAATACGATAAGCACTGATTGGGGTATTATATCGCACTGCAGTAAAATGTGCCTATAAAATACAACAGCTGCTTGTCAATAGTGCTGGATTTAACGGCGATGTAAACGATTGTAAATAAGCAATAAAACCCTACAACTAATGTCCCATTACAACAGTTATGGCTGCAGCACTCACGTTTCGCAAAATAGCGCAATAACAGATCATTCCCTCTGTCATTATAGGTCATAGGAAGCCTTCCAAGGTGACCGCCAGGGCTTTCCCACAACCATCAGTGCGCTCGTAAAATGAGCGTAGAAAAACGTTTGTAAATTGAAAAGGAAAAAAGTAATTGTTTGGCGACTCATTGGAGGTGTCCGGCCGGGACAATAGAGAAGCGTAACTAAACGCTCCTTCCTTCGCGGCAGCCGGCGGCGGCGGCGGTCCTTGCGGTGCTGATGGCTCCGCTTTGTCCGAAAGCCACATCGTCAGCGCATTTTAATGGCCCTCGGCCTGTGGTGTGCGGCCGTTTCCTCGGCCAGGTGGTGCCGCAGGGCCGGGCGTCACATTAATTTGTAAATATGGCAGAGGATGTGTCAGAAACGCGGCATGCGCTGCCGTACAGACAGGTTCTACTTTTACTTTTGCATTGGAGGGAAAATGAGGACCCCGGCAAGCGCGTGCAGGTTTCAGAAAGCGCCGGGGAAAATATCCATGCAAGGCAACGCGTCAGCGAAGGCCCGGTAGCACCATGCGGCGCACGACACCGCTGCCGTTCACACACTTTTAACGCTCACCTAGGTAGTTGACCATGGAGTCGGGGGTGGGCACGTTGCCGGTGAGGGCCGCCGTGTACCGGCACGATTTGTCGGCGGCCGAGGCGGCGTCGACGGCCGCGGCCAGGGCGGCCGTCGAGGACGACGTGAAGGTGCCGGGCACCATGGAGGAGGCCCCGAAGGCCGCGGCGGCCGCGGCCTGCTGCTGGTGGTGGTGGTGCGCGGCCGCGGCCGACACGTAGGGGTACATCCTGGAGCTGACAAGCGCGGCGCTGGGCGGCGGCGAGGACGAGGACGACGTCGACGAGTAGTTGACGACGGAGCCGAGGCTGGAGGTGGACTCGGTGGACGTGGTGGTGATGACGGGGTTCAGGAGCCCCAGCTGACTGTGGTGCTGTTGGAACTGCTGGTGGTACTTGGGGAGCATGCTATCGATGATGAACTTGGACGTCATGATCTGCGGCGGGGAGGGCGTCGGTGGCGTCGGCGGCGTCGGCTCCGGGTGACGGCGGCGTGGACGGCAGCCTCAGACGGCCTCCGCGGGCCCCCGTCGAGCCATCGCGGGCACACACAACACAACACAACACTCGCGCTGGACGCACTGCGCGCTCGCGACCGCTCGCTCGCACCACTAACAATGCACTAATGCTCCTCTCGCGCCACGCTCGCGGCTGGCTGCGCTCCGCGACGCTACGCTGCGCTACGCTCGGAGGCTCGCACGGCACTCTCACACGGCGGCGCGGCGGCGTCTTCCAATCCTTTATGGTCGCTGTATATCCCAACTATTGCCCCGTACAACTATACTTGTTCTCTCTCACCTAAAATGTAACCCCTTAGAATAATGGCGTAAGCGCTAGGCTGGCCTGCCGCTGGCCCGCCGCCGGCCTCCATGGCCGCCCACCGGCCGGCGCGCGCCCCTCCCGCCGCCGCGCGCCGCCCGCCCGCCGCCCGGCCGACCAATCACGGCGCGCGCCGCGGTGCGACAGCCAATCAGCGCGCGAGCCGGCCCCCGATGAATGGGCGCGCCGCCCGGCGGCAACCGGCCTCGGCGGCTCGCCGGCGCGACTGGGCGCTGCGTCCTTGTCGCACCCGTGTGGCCGCCGCATCGTGCCGTCCTTGTCTGCGGCCCGCGGCGGTGGTCGGGGCGCGCTCCTGTCCCGTCTCGCTCGCACCTGCGCCCCGGGCCGCCTGCGCTCCTTGTCTGGCGCGCTCGGGAGGGCGACGCGAGCGCCATCCTGCGGTCGGCTGCCCCAACTGCTTCCCCGACGGCAGCCGAACTCTCTCCTTGTCGCGCTCCCGTCTCCCGTCCTTGTCGCACTCGGGCGGCGGCGCGTTGAAAAGATGGTAAACATTAGGGGCTCGCCACTGATTTTGAGTACGTTCATTGTCCCCGAGAATGACGTGTGAAATGAACACCAGGCGGCGCGGGCGGCGGGGACAGAGCACTGCCGCCAAACGGGCACATAAAAACGCACTGAAGGTCGTTTACCTACTAACATGAAAACAAACACTGTGTCACGTGGTCCGCACAGGGGGCGTGTCTTAGACGGTAAAATGTTTTAGTATTTCGCACTTTCGCTCTCACTTCCACGTCACACGGACAGACCACGACGCGACGCCCGCACTTCCGCATTTCGGAGAGCGAGAGTGACAGTGGTCGGTGCGGGTCCCCATAGCGCTGTCGATGAGAGTGAGTTATCGGGGGACGTTGAGTTGCACTGGCCCCCACGCTTTCTCCAGCGGCATGCGCCCTTTATTTATTGTGTTTTATAAAATTATCGAATCGCAATGGCATTTTACATTTTTAGAACTTAATCAGGACTGTGCTTCTAACGGTTTGTGACTCACCATTTCTGTTCAGTCGTGACGCACCTGAAACAAACGGAGACAAACAATTGTTATTTTTCTTTCAGTCATATTTTCTTTTTCTTGCTTGCATCTACTGGTGTAAAAACTGAAATCATTTATTCCGTGTTTCTCCAGTGGAATCGTATCACTCAAGTGGAGCCCACATGCAGTAGCAGCAGCCACCCATATGGCGTTACAATTCTCATCGTCGGCTGCTTTCTGGATATAATTGGTCTTCACGCCCCTCTCCCTCCCACCACAGGGCTTGTATGGAAGAGGGGGGGGGGGAGGAGGGGTCAATGAATACAGCTGGCGGCGTCAAAAGTGCTCTCTCTTTCTCTCTTTCTCTCTCTTGCTCTCTCCCACGGGCGGCATTGCGAACGCGGCCCCTGGCAATTATCGAAACGTCTCGCCCTGATTGGTCTGTCATCGGCGCCCCATTCGTTTCGGGTGGCCGCGTTCGAGTACCGCTGCTGCTGTCTCTGTCACACACACGTGCGAACTCTGTGGTGATAGAGAGAGAGACAACGATACTGCATTCCCTTCGGACGCCGCGTGCACGCATAAAGTGCCCCCCGTGTGCAAACGGCAGCAGAGAGAGAGAGTGAGACAACAAAGGACTGTCTCGCTTTGTCTCGACTGTCTGATTGCGGTGCATTGTGGGTGTCCTGGACCGCCGCCGCTATTGCGGCATTTATAACGGGCCGTGACTGTCCGCTCCCCCCCCCCCCCTCTCTCTCTCTCTCTCTCTCTCTCTCCACTGGTTATCAAGGAGGCTTTTGCTGTCGTTTTCGTACGTGAAAAAATAACCGTTCTATGTCGGTAAATAACGAAAAAACGGAGGGTGCGAAAGTAGAACAGGGTGCGTTCGAGCAGCGGGGGGGAACGCGGAGGCGGCGCCGCATCGCCTCTCGAACGTAGCCAGGACGCCGATTCATCACCATAGACAACACACGGGGTCATAAACGTGATTCCCAGCACCGCCCACTTCTCTCTCTCTCTCTCTCTCTCTCTCTCTCTCTCTCTCTCGCTCTCTCGCACTCCCCCCAACATGCCCCCCCCTCCTACCGTCTGTCTCTCTCACTCCCACACTAGACGTGATCGGTCTGACAGCGAGAGAGAGAGAGAGAGAGAGAGAGATGGCATGTCCCATAAACACGTCACACACATAATACGGAGATTTGCGGTTTGTGCGTCGCCGCCGCGGACGGACGACGCGAAGTAACGTCCGAATCAGCATCATCATCATTTGCCATCATATCGAAAGCGATTGGACACGAGACTCGAACGCGGCCGTGATGCCGGTCGCAGTCTCAAATGCTCCACAAACTGAATTTTTTTTTTTGCAAGGAAAATGAATACTGGTATCAACTGCTGCTCATTTTTTAAAGATTTATGTTCGTAATGGGAATGTGTGGCAAAGCAGGAAGTCCTCTCTCTCCCTTCTCTCTCTCCCTCTCTGCCTCTTTCTCTGTCTGTCTGTCTGTCTCTCTCTCGGTGGAGTAAGTACCCCGTCAGTGGCACGCCGCCCGACCCATGGGCCCATGTCGCCCGCGGCGACGGCTATGGCCATGGCGGGGCGGCGGGGACGGCGTCGTTCATGAGCCCGGCTGATGGTAATGCCCTGATGCGGTATGGCCGTTGATGGCACACGATGAGTCCGTCTCCTTCATGACGCCCTCATGAGCAGTGGGAGAGAGAGAGAGGGGGAAGAGAGGAAGGGGGACGGGGCTGCGTCCGCAAACGACACGGCGTGTCATCCTTCTCCGTCAGACTCCCGCGATGAGCCATACATCGCTCTCTCTCCTTCCCGCGCCGCGATGCCGACGCAGTCTGATCGTCGGGACGGATGGTTTTGGTCGCGATCGGACGCCCCTTTCGGTTGGGTGGGAAATTGCTGAGGCGCAAGTGCTTCCAATGCGGTACAGAGGGAGAGAGAGACGAAGAGGGACGTAGGGAGAAAGAGAGAGAGAGAGACGAACGGAGGGAGAAAAAAAGGGGAGGGGGAAGAGAGAGGATTGTTGATCCTGAACAGATAGGGAGGAATTCGGTGTACGAAAGAGTCAGAGAAAGAGGGTGAGAAAAAGGACAAGGAGTGAGTGAGAGAAAGAGAGAGACAGACAGAAGATAATTAAGGCGACGCACGGCTCTCGCCTTTCGCCTTCCCTCCCGCACTTTTTCAACTTTTTCAACATTTCTCCGACATGGATTGCAGCGTTATTCGTTATTTTAAGCCGATTCCAGCGGAGGAAGTGTGGACCTGCGGCGCCGCCGCCGCCCCGCGCCGCCAGCAGCGCGAAGGCGCCGCCGCCACCGTCGGAAATTCGGGGAACGACGGGCACAGACGACAACGACACCAGTGGACGGGCGAGGAAGCCATCCCCCGCGCCATCCCGGCACTTGTTCTACTCATTCTGAATTCCCCCGACGACGAGGGAGGAGGAGGGGAGGGTGAGGGAGGGAAAGAGAGAGAGATAGATAGAGAGAGAGAGACGGGGTTGGGTGGGGGGTGGGGAGGGAGAGGAAAAGAGGGTGGATTCAGCGGAGAAAGCAGCAGTGCCCGCCAGGGGTTGAACCGGAGCTCAGCAACACAGAGCGGGAGAGAGAGAGAGAGAGAGAGAGAGAGAGAGAGGAGAGACTTACCAGGGCGGACTGAGATGGGACATGAGGACCAACGTGAAGAAAAACATCCCAGAAACCGTCCCTGACATGTCGTCATTGAGAGACTGACCTCACCACCGCCATTTCAGCAGTTCCGTATTCCGCCTTTCAGGTGCCCCCCACCAAAAGTCTGGTAAGAAGGTGATTGTAATGCGAAACTGAGAGATGGAGGCTGGGAGTATGGGAGCGTCGCCGTGCCAGCGGCGAGAACTGCGAAGGCAGAGGGGGAGGAGGGTGCGCGGGGGAGGAGGAGCCAGCGAAAGTTTCCAAGACAGGGTTGGGGGAAGAGGGTGAGTGATGGTAGGGAGGGTGGTGGCGGTGTGTGTGGGGGGGGGGTTCTGATAACGTCTCGCGAGCTGCGCGCAGCAATGGGCCCCGGAGCCCCCGCAGCCCCCGCAGCGGCTGCTGGGGAAGTTTGGAGCGGCTGGAACGGAGGAGACCGGGGTGAAAGGGAGTGGGAGTCGGGGTGGAGGGAGGGGGAGGACGAGACCCCCCCCCCCCCCCTACCCCTCCCTCTCCACCCCCGGTGGCTGCAAACAAACTTTTCCCGTCCTCCTTTGTGCGAAAAACGGAGGACGAAAGTGGCTTCTGGAAGCGACACACTGCTGCCAGTGCTGGAATTTACCTTCATTGTCCGGTGCTCTTACAAAAGCCGCCGCGCGCTGGAATTTCATCTCTGAAAACTCCCCCCCCCCCTCCCTCCGGGATCTCTTTCCCATTCCTCCCCCTCCCCCTTACTCACTCTCTGGTCCCATCTCCCTCTCTCATTCCCATCCTCAATGCTGCTCTCTCTCTCCCTCTAGCACTTCGTCCCCAGAGCTAAGGGCTCACAACCATACCCAAGATGGGCAAAATCATGGTATATATTGCAGTTGGTCGTGTCGTCCACATGAAACGTGACGGCTGGATAAAAAAAGGAGATATGAGAAGAGCAAGGGCATGGTGGTTTCAGAGGGAGGGAGAGTGAGGGAGAAAGACCGTCACTGTAACCGCAGATAACGAGGAATGGCCTCTTCATGGGGTCGCTGTGACAAAAGATGACGGCCGTGGAATTTAAAAAAGAACTGGAATTGGCGCCATTGTGAGAAAGTGCGGCAGCGCGTGCCGCCCGCATCCCGTGCACGCTTCCGTACTTCCCTCCCTCTCTCTCTCTCTCTATCTCTCTCTCTCTCTCTCTCTCTCTCTCTCTCTCTCTCCCGGGTCGGCAAATCCGGCGCCGGCCCCGCGCGCACCCCGTTCCCCGTGCCACAGCGCCGTAAGCGCCCCTCGGCGCCATCTTGGCAACTGTGACCGCCATGACGCCATCTATCTTGCAAACGGCCCAAACGATGCCGCCGCCCGTAGCGTCGCCCCGCGGAGGGCGCCGCCGCTGTTGGGGCGAGGGCGCGTCCAAGAAACACGTCACGCGGAGGTCAGTGTGAGAGGGAGAGTGTCGGCGGCGCGTCTGACTGCGGCAGCGCGAGAGAGACGCCCTGCCGTCAAATGAGGCGCTCGCGGCGTCCCGCGACGTGGAATAGAGCTTGCTGGACGGCCGTCTAGACTATTGTACAACGATGTAAAATCTCCGGAAAAAGAGAAAGGGATTGCTTTGTGAAGATGGCGAAAGTGAAAGCAAGGGGATCGCCAGGACTGCGTCCGAGCCGCGAGGGCTGCGGCCCGGACACGACGTGAAGCCGCCGGCCTGCGCTCCGCCGCGGTGCCGCCACGGTCGACGAGGGTGCATAGGAAGGGCGACAACGCCGCATTTCGCTCCCTCGGCTGCGTCCAAAAACACGCATACGCGCAAATAAAAAAAAACAGGACGTATGGCGCTTGGTGTTTGTTAGGGCGTGCCCATTTCGGAAGCGGCCCCCGAGAGCAGAAGGGAGGCGGGCCGCGTCGGCGGGCGCGCGCGGCGTGGCAAATACGGGATACGACCAGGATTCGAGCCGTTCCATCACCCGAACGGCTCGACACTTAGCGGAATGGGATCTGCAATGAACACGAACTGCGAATGTCGTGTGCCGAATCAGATGGACTCGCTAAAATATTCTCGGGGCGAAGTTGCAAAATTTTTAATTTTTAGCAAACATTTTTTTTCTTCTTGGTCTTCTGTATAACGTATCTGCTGGGATGACATTATAGGGAAAAGCGGGAAAGATGATAAGAATAGTGTGTGAAAGTTACACGTGTGACTTTTACGTGCCATTCATTGCCATCTCGGACACTATCCGCGACCCTCTATTTATTTTTCGGCCATTTCGGCCGCGACGTCTGCAGAGGGGGTCATCAGGACGCAAACAGGGGTACGACTCGCAGTCATTGTCGTGCTGGAAGAGGAATAAAATGTCGCCGTGTGGAGGAGAAATCGTCGTCTCCGATACCGTTGTCGCGTCGTCTTCGACAAAGGGAAATATAGCGAAGGTATTACGGAGCCCGGAATGGGTGTCGCGGTGGTGGCAGACGTGACGCGCCTACCGCCAAACCCCGTGGTGCTCATGTCATTAGGCCACTGATGCAATGGTCATCACTGAACACGGAGCAAGCAGGGAAACGAGCGGCAAAAGGAAAGAAGAGAGGAGGCGATAAAAAAAAAAGGGGGCGAGTATTCGCTATAAATCGTCAGAGGCAACAGTTTACAGCCTTTAGCAAGCAGTGGTGGTGGTCGTGGTGGTGGTAGGACTTTCACTTTTATTCACTGGCCTTTATTCGCTTCTCGGCATCCACCACAATCGTGACGAGGGTTGCTCTGTTGCCACCACCCGGAGCTGGAGGTGGACGAGAGAGAAAGGGGTCTGTGCCGAGGGGTGCCCCAGAGCTTCCAGTCAGTGTAGGCCTTCATGTCCAGTCACTCTCCAGTCAGAGTCCAGCCAATTTCCATTCCGGCACGTCGTGTTGGATACAGTACCGGGAGCGCACGGCCGACCTCCACCGAAGCTCGGTAGCCGAGTCCAGCCGGCGGGCGGCTGGTCGGCGGTTTGAATCTTTGCCGGCCCGTGCATTTTTTCTGTCGGCTCAGCTACGACGACGGTGTGTAAAGTATAGGTCTGTGTCTACCAAGGGAACTTGGTTTGGAGACTCAGGTGTATGCTACGGGGGTACCTAGGGTTCGGTACCTTCGTTTTCGCTCCCTGTGAATCTGGCAGACGAGGACACGCCGTCGCGACTAGGGTTCGTCGTGAAGTACAGCAGCTTCGGCTGTGTACGATATAGGAAAGCCTACCTCCCCCCCAATCCGCTCGGGAGTGGCCGCAGTGCCACAGACCAACCAGCCAGTCGAAGGGAGTTGATTTCGGAAATCTGGCTGGCGGAGGGGGCTACATTGACCGTTGCGGAAGCGTGCCCCTGAAAAAGGCCGCTGCGTTGTGCCGGTGTCTTTGCGGCGGTCAATACCTGGTACACCGGTTCCCATTCGAACACCGAAGTTAAGCAGGACGGTTCCAGGCGGAGGCCTGGGACGAGTTAGTGCCCACCCATTTTTGCAATTTTTTTCAAATGCATGCACAGGTGCCCAATAAAACACACATACAATATTTTCGCACATAATGAATGTATTGAATTTTTATCAAGTGGGTGGCAGTTAGGCGGTTTAGAAAAAAGAAACCTTACACGGTGTGAATTCTTTGTAAAATTTTTAATCCAGTCAATGGAAAGTGCCTGCTAATAAATAAATAAATAATAAAGAAATTGATTTGTTTAATTACATTGTTGTAGTTACAGAGCAGTGGCCCGCGACAGGGCAGCGGCTTCCCAAATGTTGCATACATGCGTAGTTGTTGGCGGCGGCAGCAGAAGGGAAAACTCGACGATAAATATTCGAAGCCGCTGCCTGCCTGGCCCCCGCGCCGCCCTCACCGAGGGCCCTGTGTACCCTGCGCCCGCATGCGGCGCGTCGCAGCAGACCGCCCATAGCAGTGCTTGCGACCATCCCCTATCCTGCTACTGCCGGGATGAGTTTGGGGGCTGCTGCTTGACTTTCCTTGCCGCGCGGGTGTGGAAGGGAGAGAGGAGCTGGGACGAGAAGGAGGGGCGAGAGAGAAGGGGGCAGCTCATTCCGACATAATTTGTAAGCAGTAATTGTTAAGAGCACACCCCCTCTGCCCATTCTGACCAGGACGTCCCCCACCAACGCACCCATCTCCTCTCCATCCCCTCCCTCCTGTAATCGCCCCCCCTCTCTCTCTCCCTCTCTGTCCCCCTCTCTCTCCCTCTCTGTCCCTCCTACTGACTGTGTACTTTTACTCCATGCTTATGTACGTCCCATATTTCCTTCAGAGTTCACAATTTTTTTTATTTGCGATATTTGAGCAGCGAGAACCTTCGATGGCCAATCATCCTTACGCCATCTTCACACCCTTCTAATAACACATATGTCGCAGTAGCAGCGAAGTCAGATGATTTGCATTTTTTGTCTCGGGCAGGCAGCGGCGAGGGTGCTGCTGAATCCTTCTGGCGACCGTCGGGTCATCCCTGACTGCACCACGACGGTGTCACACAGCTTGCATTCTCCAGCCGCTCACCGCACACGTCCCTCCGTCTCAGGTTTCCTCTGGCCTCCATACGTCTTTTCCCTCTCGCTCCCTCCTACTGTGGGTGTTCTAAAGCAGCACAACTGCACCCGATTCAAGAGGCCGTTACGTGAATGTGGGAATTCAACAGACACACACACACACGCGCGCGCCCGCTCAGGACCGCCCTGCTGGGAGGAAACGCTCCGCCTGCAGCAGCGACACGGCAGGCAGATGAGCAAGAGACCACACCGCAACAACAGGCCGTTTGTGGTGACATAGACGACCCGGGGAATGGGGTGGGAAATGACCTTCCGTGAATTATTTCGCCGGCCGACACTTTCGGGTGCCGCCGCCGCCGCCTCATGGTTGTCCTTGGACGCCCCGTGGTCCAGGAGGGGGCTGTAGACGTCGTCCTCTGTGTGGCGGCGTGCATGACGTACGAGGTGAGTGCGCACGCCGAGACGTGCCGCGTCTGACTGCGGTAGTGCAAGAGAGATGCCGCAGTCAAATGGGGCGTCTCGTCTCTCTCGCACTCACTGCCGCCATATCTGACCTCCTGCCGGCGTGACCTTCGAAACGGTGGCGGCGGTGGTGGTGCTTCTGGAGCGAAAACTAAACACGAGCGAGCGGAGCGGACGAGTGAGGAAGAAGAAGGCATTTCGGCTGCCGGGGGACGCCCTCTAATTTACATTTCGCAGGGTTAGCGAGAAGCGACACTCGTGTGCAGTTTTACACCGGTTCTCGGGCTCCACTTTCGGCAAGGCCAATGGCCAAGGGGCTGTAGAGTCAAACATACAAGATCACTGTTTGTTCATCCCCCTAAATGAGCAATCTTATTCGTGCAAATATTTTTTTCTAATATTTTTTACGCTCTTAAAAAAAATTGCGGATGCGTCCAGCCGAGGACCTGTGTCTCCTGCAACCCCGTTGGTTGGCAACCCCCCTTCAATTTCCCCCCTTCCACCCCCACCCTGCTGCACAGCTAATGGCCCACGTTGGAGTACGTGCAGGGCCACCAAGATTAAGTCCAATATACGTCCATTAGAATAAGCCCGCCCTCACGGCGGTACACGCCGGGGGCTGTAAGGGCTGCCAGTGCAGGGGAGGGGAGAGGGGCACTGGTGAAGGGTGGGTGGGGAACAGAGAGGGGGAGGAAGCAGAAGGGGTGGATGTGCATGGTGCACTGGCCAACGACAGCGGGCACTGTCACGGTCCTCGACTGTTTGCCAATGCCATCCCCAGGATCACAGTTACACGACTGAAAAAAAAATAAAGATGCCTGAAAAAAATATACGTGGAGCAGTAGGAAACACATGGTGGTCAGAATGCCTAACCTAGCAGCATCAGCATTGGGGAGTCGGCCTGCGGGAGATAGAGAGAGCGGGGCCCGAATTTGTAATTAAAGCTGTAATTTAGGATCTACTGAGGGAGAAGTGTTAATTCTCCACGTCCGCCTGCCCGCCGCCCTTGCGGGAGGAGAGAGTGAGACGGAGCGTGAGAGGGTCGTGCTATGCGGGTTAGTGGGAGCAGGACAGAGAGAGAGTAGGGGGGGGGGGGCAGAAACGTTCGGATTGGGAGTACTATATCCCATCCTGCATCGGGATTGGGGGAGAAAGCGGGCGAGGGTGGCTGGAATGGAGATTAATGGCAGCACTGCAAAAATACTTTTCTTCACTTCACAAAAAAGTCACCCTGAAATTTTGTTCAAGAGGTTTTTTGTCGCACAAAATAGCTGTTACATAAACAACTGTACCTCAGCAGATAGAAAATAATTTCATCGAGCGTTTCCGCCCAGATGCGACGAAAATTTCGTAGACAAAATATTTCGACAAGTGCCGAGAAGTCGTTGATTGACGAAATATTTAGGTGACGAAGTATTCGTAGGGAATATTTTTACAGTGAGACCTGCATCCTCCTATAAGAGGGACCCGGGGCTTCTCGTTTATTAAAGTCCCCCGTCTTTTACAATAAATCTCTTTCGGGGCCCATGTGGTGCGCGCAGCGAGCGAGGGTGGTGGGGGTGGGGGTGGGGATGCACAGAATGGAAGGTGCTGCCGATGGCGGGGCTCATTCAAATCACCCCACCAGTCCCCGCCCCCTCCCACAAGATAAATGACCTGTCCGAAGGAAAGCGGCGAGAGGATCGCGTGAAAGCCTTGCCGCCGCCGATAATTTCATTTTCCTTCGGATTGAATAAAATATTGGTAAGGGCTGGAGCAAGGGTGTGAGGAAGGTTGTCGAAGTCCGTGGGAGAGGCAGTCAGGTGGGGCTTCATCCCTTTAGCGGCTAGTTGTCGATGCATTCGCAAGAAGCTCATCTTCGTCCAGAAAGTCCGACGCCAGCGTTCGACTCTTCGGGGTTTGCGGCGCTGCGCTCCAGTGTCTGGCATCGTGCGGCGCCGCATTCCGTTGGTGCGGCGGAGACGGCGCGTGCGTCACCCTCCCGCGCTGTCTCTCTCGCTCTGATGGGGTAGTGCGGCGCGGCAGTGCGGTAGTTCACCGGGGCACCGATGAGGGCGCCACCGATAAACCCGGGGGCGATGCGGGGTTGCCGCTGCCACCCGCCGCCCGCCGCCACCCCTCCCCCACCCCCTCACCCTACATACCGGAGCCTCGAGCCCCCGGAGCGGCCTAGGCCGATCTGCAAGCGAGAGGTTCGCCGGGGAGCGCAGCCTGCCTGGAGGTCCCGCGGTTTCCGCAAAAGACGAACAGCCTTAATACCCATCAAAAACCACCACATCTCCCTTATCCTCTCCCTTCCTCCCCCCCTGTCGGTGCCCCTGCCTCCCCCTCCACCCCGTCTCTGTCTGTCTCTGTCGCACCCCCCTCCCCCCGACAGCCTCTTCTTGGCCTTCAGTCGTAAAAGGGAAATGTAGAGCAGGAAAATGGTACTCCGCGGCGAGCGGCCCCCGGCGGCCCCGGGCCGTGTGTATCGTTATGCACTTTCCGGAGACGCACCGGGACGACGCGGTGCTGCAGACACACGCGCGCAAACCTGGCGTACCTCCGTGGTGCAGCCCGAGAAAATGCAAGCGTCTGAACAGGTATTTTAGTTCTATTATTAGCAGGAACACGCGCAAGGTCTGGGGCCCCATGTGGTGGCCACACGCCTGAAAATAATGCCGCCGTGAAAATAGAAGTCTCCATTTCTTTTCACCCCGCTGACACGGCGACACGACACGGGTAGTGGCAAAGCTGCTGCTGCGGAGCTGAGCGGGGGAGGGGGGGGGGGGCTGGAAAGGAGTGACGAGGAAAGGCAACACCGATGTTACGCGACACACACGCACACACACACGCGCGCGCACGCACGGCGGGGGAAAATAGAGGGGCTCCGATCCCATAAGTCTTATGAGTAGGGTCGCATGAAAGATACTATCGATCCCATGGGCAATCCAGCAGTTCCCCCCCCCCCCCCCTCCCCCTCCGGCCGGGCCCCCTGGGCGCCGAGGGCGCGCCGCCTTCAGACCCGCTCAACTGGCGGGCCGTCGGCGCGGCGTTGGCGTGGCGTTGGCGTTGGCGTGGCGTTGGCGGGCTGGCGGCGTGGCGGGCGGGCCACCACCGGAGGAGCGTCGCCACCGGGCGGACCAGGAGAGGCGGGCCGGGCCGGGAGAGGGGGTCGCGCATTCTGCAAACTATCAAGCTGTCGAGGAGATTTGTGCGTGCAGTGTTTCGGGGCGCTGTTGGGAGGAGCGCAGTCGACATCGTTGGATGACGCGGAAACGATGAGGAGGATTCAGTCACCTTTGTGGGGGGCGGAATATTCTGAAGGAAACCGGGGGGAAACAAGACCTACATTGCATTGTTTTCCCTCACATGTTTGTGGAGAGCGGCGTCTCTGCAGTATCCCGCGCGTGGGCGCTCCAACAGCCAGAAACGCTCGGGCGCAGATTTACGACGGAAGTTTTGGTCCCCGCGTTCGCCTTGCTCTGTTTTTCCTGTCGTCCGCTGCCGCTACGGACCGACAACTACAACAACTTTTGGCCGGAACCCAGACTGCGTTATCTGATCTTATCAAGCGTGCGCTGCTAGCTGCTTGCTGCTTTAGTGTGAACTACACCAAGAAACTGGAGTTAATCTGCAGCTTTTGTACAGAAAACTACGGTTCAGCTGTACTAGATTATTGCGACATATTATTGTTCTCGCAGCGTTCGCTATACTTCGGGTCAGGAACAACAATTCTACGGTTCATGGACGTACAGCTTGAGCTCTGTAATTTTTCACCGTTGTTTCCGTACAACCTTCTACCCGCGGGGAGAAAGAAAAACCCCTTTTTACAGTGAGGTGGAAGGCTGGTGTGTAACTGTAAACTAACGCTGTAAACAGTGCACTTCCAGGTGACCTCCAAGGGGCAGGAAGAGAGAGCCGCAGCCGGGCAAATGACGGCGGTGCCATTCTGCGAGAGGTCCTCGTGGGGAGGGACGTTAGAGTGTACTTTTGGCGGACTGGAGTGTCGGTGGTGCGGTGCGAGTGTGTGTGTGTGTGTGTGTGTGTTGGGGTAGCAACCAGGTCCCGGGATGGGGGCGTCAAGAGAGCAGCTTTTGGCGTTCTCAGACATCGTCATGGAGGGCGGGTCGGTCCCACTGGCGTCCGAGGCAAGCGATGGGGCATTCCGGGCCGTGCGGAACGCCCCCATGCAGCAGGGCGGCGCAAGCCGCCAGCAATGTCGCTCGCCGGGCCGTTTGGCTAGGTCCTGGGCCCCGCCAAGGGGTAGTTCAGGGAAGAGAGAGAGAAGGGGGGGGGGGCAGGGAAAGAGAGAGACGGGGGGAGTGAGGGAGGGAGGTAGAGAGAGAGAGGGAGGGAGAGTCATAGCGGCCATGCGCTGCTTGCCGCTGCTGCTGCGCGAGCTGGATCCTTATCGTAAAACTGTATGGGCGGCCCTGCGCGAGCAAGAGAGAGGGAGGTGGGGTGAGCGGGAGTGAGCACGGGAGAGAGAAAGAGCGGGAGACGGAGAGAGAGACGGGGCCGTACACAAGGCGGCGCCCCGCCCCGCCAAGAGGCTTCGCGCACGGCCGTGTGGCTGCGGGTCGGCCGGGTGCGGCTTTCGAACTAACTCCTCCCTCAGCAATGGCCGGCAATGCTAACGTTACACCGCACCGCCGGCCCCGCGGCCCAGCGGGGCGTTCAGTGACAACTTCTCGTCATCTACAAGACGTCTCTCTCACTCTCTGTCTCTCTCTCTGTCTCTCTCTCTCTGCGCTGCTGTCAGTAAGCAGCACTGGACATCAAGCTATGCGTGCGACCGACTAACTCTCACTTTCATCTCTCTCCGGTATTTGTCCGTTTTCCGCTGCCTCTCTCTCTCTCTCTTACACTCCTCGACTGTGCCCCCATCTCCTCTCCTCTCTTTCTCCCGCTCTCTGTCTCTCTTTCCCTCTCCCTCGTGCCCCCCTTTTCCTCGTTCTCCGGATGGCCGATGAGGACTGAGACGACACTATGATAGCCGGCCAGAAAGAGGTCTTTGATGTTCCTGCGTGGGTGCTGATAATGCGACGGGGGAGGGGAAGGGGAGTGAGGGCGGTCAAGTGGAAAGGTGTGTTGCCTGCTGCTCGCTTATGCGGACGGGTTGTCGGCAGAGGCTGCGCTCCGGTTATAATGTACATGTTTAGAGTGGTCCTAGGTGTGCTTGTGGCCATTTTTCAGTTATCGGAAGACCTAACGTGATGATACGTCATGGGGACCCGCTGCAAATCTCGGGAGGTTGGGGAACACGGTATGTCACGTGACTACATGGACAAGGCTGGAGGCGCCGCGAGGATGGAAGGTGGAGAAGAGGAAGAAGAAGAAGCAGACGGAGGAGGAAGAGAGGAGGAGAGGAGGAGGAGGAGGGCGTCTGCGATCGATTGCGGGGCGGTGGATAATACGCGAGGGTGTCCTTCCCCCACCATCAGCCCCCAGCGCACGGTAGAGAGCGACCCCGCGCGCCCCGGGTTCGAATCCTTCCCGCCACGATTTAAAAACGAAACAAAAAACAAACCAGACATTTTTTTTACCACAAGGCTGAAGCTTCACACTTCCGATAAAAAGTGTCTCCAGTGTGAACGACACCGGAAAACTTCTGTTAAACTATAGTTTTTGTACTAAAAACTTTAGTTGTACTGGAGGAAATTTGTGAGATAATTCGGTGAAGCCATTGTTTCCAGTGTGTTTTGACATGTGGTACGGTTTATGAAATTACAGTTTGGGGCACTGTAGTTAAAACTGTAGTTGCAACGCGGATCCCGCAGCCAGCAGACGCAGCTACGCAGATTGATTTCTAGCGTGCGTGCCGCCGCGGGTGAGATGGGTTTTCAAACGTCGTCGGAGCGGCGGGGCAGCGGACCGCGGCCGCGGCGCGAAGCTTCGTTTTATCGCCGTCTTCCTAATCGTTTACCTCGGTCTATTTGTACTGGCGCAAGTAATAAAAACCCCGCGCGGCGAGAGTGCGAGTGCGAGAGAGATGGGGCGCGCATAGCGTGGGGCGCGCATGAATGTGCAAAAAGGATGACAACATGCGAGCGCGCCGGCGGCGGCGGATGCCGCGGCCAGAAGAACGCGGGAAAAGCCATTAAAACTAAAACCGCACATAAACGCGTCGGAACCAAAACACACGTCCGCGGGGCCCGGCGGGGGCCGGCGGGCTCGTAAAGCGGGGTGGCTGAGGGCGCCCGACGGCCCCCGACGGGGCTGCAACGGCTCCCTGACGGCCCCCGACGGGGCTCGCGACAGAAAGCCAAACAGGAGCAGCAGCAGGGACGTTCCCCGGACGCCGCCGCCGGCCGGAGAAATTAAAACTGCTGTCGCAATCTAGCGGGCGGGTGTGAAGACTGCCACCACGCCACGGCCGATGACAGCGCTGCCTGCCGGCGGCAGCGCCAAGCTCCACAACCCCCCACGTCCCCCCCCTCCACTCGGCCCACCCCCCTCACCACCACCACCCCCTATTGCAGGGGACAAAAAAAAAGGGAGACACGAGAAAAAAATTGGGAAGGGTCCGTTTCTGCTGTGTCGTCTCAATGAGTCCTTTGAGTGTTTGGAAGGGAAAGTTTGGGGTCATAAATCAGTGACAGGCACTGGTTGACAGCGCTCGACTCGCTACCCTATAATATCATAAAATAAAAGCACACAGCAAATATTTATTAATAATTATTTCACTGCGCATGAGGGTCTTCAAACAAAAGTACAGTTCCAAGCCTGATAGGTTCGCGAAATACAGGCAGTAGCTCAATAATCTGCAGTTTTCACTTCCACTTTCCGTGAGACCGTAGTTTTCTTGTCAAAAACTACAGCTCAACTGTACGTCACACGTGTTCTGTACAGTACACTGCTGAAAACCTCGTGAGAAGCCAGCCACAGGGGGTCATTTGACTGCCCTCCTCCAGGCGCTGTTGTTGGCTCCCCGGCTCCGGTCGGCAGTTCGGGCGGCCCTCCTTCAGCCACCTCAGCAAGGGCCGTGCTGGATACGATGCTTGTAGGGCGTCGCGATGGGCGCTGCTGCGTCAGGTGGGCCGGGACAACAGCAAGGCGGCGGAGAACCACGTACCGGACCGGAAGCGGACGCCCTGCTGCCGCGCGGCGTGCGCGCGCTGAGATTCAAAAGTGCGGCTGGCGGCGGCGGCTTTGCTTACTCAAAGGGGTGGCATAAGAGGGCGCCACCGCCGCGTACGGCGATGCGTAGCACCACTCCAACGTACGCACCGCCTACCCCTCCCTGCTTCCCGCTTCGGCCCTTCATTCTCATTACACGTCTTCCCTCTTTTCTCTCTGTTTGCCTTTCACTGCCGCACCCTTCCCCTCTCTCTTTCTCTCTCTCTCACACACACACAACTTAGGGCCGCTACTGCATAAGTAGGTGCTTGACAACACCAACACCACCTCGGAGGGCGAATACTACGGCTGTAGCCCGGTTATCGGCACGACCATGCGTCCCATCTCACCTCCCTCTCTCTCCATTCCTCTCTCTCTCTCTCTATCTGTCTCTCTCTGTCTCTTTCTGAGTCTCCCGCCGCAAATGTTGATGACAACACCCTGTCAAATGTCACTAACGGCAAAGAGAGAGCAACGACTGAGGTAGAAAGGGATGCCAGTGGGAGTGTTGGGGACGGAGAACAGGTGAGACAGGCATCACATGCTTCCTACAGTCGGAGCACACCACCGCAACTGACCCAGACACACAAGTAGAGCATGAGCTACGGGCTGCGGGATATGACCCAGAGATGCGGTGGCGTGGATGGATTTTTTTTTCAGATATACACAGCCGATCCCGCGCTGACCCCCAATGTCTCGAGTAGCCCCCTCCCTCCTCTGCTCTCTGGTGTCCTCGGGGAAGATATCGCGGGAGGGAGTTCATTCAATCGGATCAACTCTTTCTCTCTCAGTATCTCTCTCTCTCTCTCTTTCTCTCTCTCTCTGTCTCGCGCCTTGCGCTCCTCTTCCGATCGGCGTGACGCTATGGAGAGGATAGTGCACACTGAGCCCGACGGAGGGCGTTCAAACGGGCCGTCGAATCTCTCCCACGTGTCTCTATACACACACACACATACATAGAGGAACCCCTGCTGCCGCCCCCGCGCCCCTCTCATACCCCCCGCTACCGCGATCTGGGGGAGCCCCGGTGAGAAAGGGGGTAGTCTGGGCTGCGCAAAGGTGTGCGGGACCGCCCCCACCCCCTCCAAAACACACACACACATACACACACAGAGGCGGGGCGTTTCTCCTATACTCCTACCCTGGCCATTCAGGTCCCAATATTCTGCCATCTCGTTTCATGGCAAAGGGAGCCACGCACGACCTGGCCGGGTGGGGAGGGGGGAGGGGCACCAGCCCACCCCTTCCCCCCTCAAACAGGCAATACTCGCCCGCGCTCATGCCCCACTTGGGGCCCCCGAGGGGGGACAATGCGCCCCTCTGCGGAATATCTTCTTATTTTCACCGCGTTTCATTTTTCTCTTTTACGCTTCCCCGATCGTCGTCGTCCGGTCGCATTGGGGGAGGGGGTAAGAGACGGCTCTCCCCTTCCAGAACTCTCTCTCTCTCTCTCTCTCTCTCTTGCCCTCTTCTTTAGACGTTCCTCGCTATCTCTCTTGCTGTACCCTGCCTGCCCTTGCGAACCCCGGTTACTGCCTTTCAAAATTTTAAAAAAATAATCAAATTTTCAGTTTTTGTAAGATCTTACTTTAAAAGTTTTGGTGCCTTCTTTCTCTGTATTTTATTAGTCCGCTTTCGGGCTCCTCCTCAGCTGCTGACGATCCGATTCTGCCCAAATCTACCGATCGATGCGCGAAACGACGGATTCCTCTGTTCGGCGAAGTAACAAAGAAGGAAGAAGTCGACGCCATGCCGCCGGCCGCCGCCGCCGCTACCGCTGCCGCCGCCGCTACCGCTGCTGCCGCCGCCGCTGCCGCCGCCCGTCCGTCCGTGAGTGATTGATGGTGCTCTCTGATTGGCTGAACGGGCAAACGCAACGCGGCGTGCATGTTGCAGCACACACGGCGGGGTACACGATGCAAATAGCATCGAGTTTGTTGTGTTGGTACGAGCGACTGATACACCGACGCCGTTTTATTTATGTCTTGTGGGTGGAGAACGCGGTAATGGACTGTTGACGATGCAATATCACCTGCGGTTGTTTCTGATCTCGGCAAACTTTCGCTCTTGAAGCTCCACCGCGAGCAGCGGCATCCAGCGGCACACGCAGCCACCCCGCGCGCCGCAGGGCTTGGCGTCCGAACGCGCCACTGTCACAACTCTGTCTCTCTCTGTCCCGCTGTGCCGCAACACCTGCCGCGTTGGGGTGACAGAGACAACACGCGCTGCCATTCATACGCGACCCCCCGACACCCCCGCTGACAGTGGCGCCCTCTCGCCGGGCGGCGCGGCGGGGCGCGGAACTGCGTCGCAGCGTCCTCCCCGGCGGCGCGCGAGGGTGGCCCCGCGGCGCTCGGGGTTGCGGCGACCGCCGCGCCACCTAGCGGCGGCCGGCCGAAGTCGCTCGGCTCCGGGGGGGTGCCTCGGCGGCTCGGTCGATGCCGACAAGCGAGCGCGGCGGCGTCCACTTCCGGAGCGCCCGCGCGCGCGGAGATTCGAATGTTGTCGCGAGCCCTCCACCCTCCACGTACAATGGCCGCTCTGCTGCACCGCGGGCTCCCGCGGCACTCCAACATGATAACGTCGAAAAGAGTCACAAACCACATCAAAGTGGAGACGAGTCGTGATGTCTTCATTAACGAGTCGCTCCCTGGGTGAGCTTTCCTTTGTTAAAAGCAGCGCGGGTGTTTTGAACGCATTAAAAAAATAGAAGGAGAGCGTCCACGCGCGCCTCATGTGAAGCACCGTAACTGAGGGCCACGGCCTCCGCAGTTGGACGTGGGTCGACGACACCTTTCTAAACACGACCGCGCACGCACGCGCGCTCTTAAAGGTGGTGCGAACGTCCCCTATAAAAGTCCTGCTGTAAGGGTTCACTCAGTGTGCCACGATATACTATATATACACATACCTATCTAGATTGCAGTTTAAAAGAAAGACGCCGCAAAGCGTGAAACGTTGCGCGGGCATATCAAAATGGCATGAGTGGAGAAATGAATTTATGAATGCATAATTGCGCAAATGAAAAAAAAGCACACGAATGAATGAATGAACGGAAGAATGAATGGAAGAATGACTGGTCAAATCTACAAATAAATGAATGGGGAATTAAAGAAATACTAAAAAAAAATAGAATCGCGGAGTGCCTTCCAATAATTTATTTGGTCATAAGTTGCTGTTTCGAATATTGCAAGCGTCTGGTTTACGCCCCGAGTAAAATAAATTGTCGGTAAAAGAGGAGGCCGAGGCGGGAGAAGGCCGAGAGTGAGGGACGCGGGGGAAAAGGTGGCGCCGCAAACGCCATCGCCGAGATGTACGGTATGCCGCCGTCCCGTCCAGAGCACGTGATGTATGGCTGCGTATACGGGAGCGCCACCGCAACCCGGGAGAGGGAGAAAGAGAGGGAGAGAGAGAGAGAGAGAGAAAGAAAAGGACTCGTACCGACGCGGAGAGTCGCAAAACGCTCAAACACAAACATTACGGCAGGCGTATTCGTGCAGTACTACCTCATACAGAGTACACAACGCATACACACACACAAACCCACGAAGGAGTGGCGCGGCAGGGGCGCACGAAAGCCGGAGAGCGCGGGAAGGGGCGCAAAAAAAATTACAAGAGGGGGGGGGGGGACAAGACGGCGGCGAACCTGCTGCAACACTCCTGCATTAATAATGCTAATAACATGTGCCGTAAGAACGCTCGGTGCCCGGCCGTTCGCCATCCTTGGGAGAGGGTGGTGCGGCCGCGCGGCGCGGGGGCTGCGTCCGGGGTCCGGGGGCGCGGCCGCCACCGCGTGCCGCCCCGCCGCACCAACAGACACTCTCGGACGCGGCCCCGGCTGCTGCTGAACTCAACTGAACCATTTGGCGTCGCTCATTCGGTTCGCGGAACGGCCGCTTGGGGCGCCCGAGTGCCGCGCGGCCGCTCTCTATCGCCCCTAAATACACTCTAAAAGAGGTACTGTGCCGCCCGGAATGGCTTCTTTGTTCCCTCGCTTATGTCTCTCTCAAAAGGTCCATAGAGTACACGGTGCGCGGGTAATGAGCAGGTTAGCCCCGCCGGCGCCGCGGAGAGGGAGCGAGAGAGAAGAACAAAGAGTGAGGGAGAGGAAGGAGAAAGGAATGGAAGGAGAGACCAGAAAAAAGGTATCAAATGCTGGCGAAAACCTTTAGCAACATGTGTGCATAACAATGCAAATGATCGGTGAACCGTGCGGCAGTAGGAACGAATCATAATAATTATTATTATCGTATGACGACGTTATAAAATTACAGGAAGATCAGGTTTAGGCGGGCGCTGTGCGACCCGGAGACCGTGCTGCTGCTGCCGCCGCCCGCTCAATCGAAAAGGAAACAAACGGAATTACAAGAAATAAAAACGGTGATGCCATAAATGGAGAAGAATGCGAAGGAGACGAAAAGGGAGACGCTGCCAGCGGCGGCGGCGGCGGCGGCGGCGGCGGCGGCGGCGCGCGGCCAGATATCGAACCGTCGTGGTGGTGCGGCGGTCGGGATCCTGGACGGAAAAGGGTTGACACTTTTTCTAAGGGACTTGCGGAGCGTAGCCGAGTATTTTATGGGCCCATAAAAGCGAGTCGTGTCCATCTTCGCTTCTGAGCAAGCGGCAGCAGCAGCGGTGGCGGCGGCAGCAGGGGCCGAAGAGGAAAAACAAAAGACATGAGAGAGACAATTCAGTTGGCAATGGCCCCCCCCTCTCCCCCAATATAAAATATACGCCCCCTCTCGCCTCCCCCTCAGCCCCGATATGATTCCCCCCCCCCCCCCCCCCCCACCCTCCCGCCTTACCTCCAAACAGAGTGCCCCCCCCCCCACACCCCCCTCCCCTCCTTCACGTACACATGGTCGGAGAGTCATGTGACACGACCGAATTAAATGTTTGCGAATCACAAATTAGTACGCGTTCAGATTACGTAATCAAACTTATGTCGTTTTCTAGGTGGAGACGTCAGAGCACACACACACACACACACACACACACACACACACACGTCAGGTTGAGAGGTCGAGTTGAATGACACACCATCGCCGTCCGCGGCACGATCCCTGACCAGCGACAACAAACAACAACAACGATTCGCGCCGTGAAAAATTGGAAACCGACGTAACTGTCTGAGGGGGTTTCGCGGGGCATGTAAAGCCACGCGGCACGCACACACACCCACACACATACGGGCCGGTCTACGCGGCATTCGAGTGCAAATTGTGTCTCTGTCTTCGTCACGCTCATCGGCCCGAGTGCGGGAGGAAGACAAAGAGAGCGCGGAAAAAGGGTCGCCGTTTTGCCCTGGTTTGGCCCGAATGCGCAACACAACGGCCGGCACTGCTTCAAGGTCAGCCCGACACGCACACACACACACACGCGCGCACGAAGTCCGAGTCTTCTCTTCGCAGCGCATTGTCTAAAAAGGGTTGCGTTCGCTTCGCTTTTGTCCGAAGTCACAATAATATCGGACAGTCGGAGAGGACACACACACACACACAGAGCAGGGAGACAAAAACGGAGCAATATTCCGGAAGGTCATCGCCCACTTTTATTGCACTGCAGGCGAGCTCTGCAGGCTAGCGCTGTCTCTGTCGCACTCGGTGCTCTATAGGAGAGCGACAGAGAGGCCCGAGCCGCCGCCGCCCGCGCGCTCGCCCTTTTCAGATTGCGTCGGTAACCGGCCCAAGGACGGCCCCATTATACGGCACAGGAACGACGAGAAGGGTTGCATGGGCTCATGACCTTGGCATTGCACAGGTCTATGTTGCGGCGGCGGTGGCGGTGGCGGCGGCGGGTGCGGCCATCCTGGGGGCCTCGTCCTCAAACAGTTTTCGGTGAGTCTCCAGTCAGTCGCGACGTCGGATGCGGGCCGCATGCGCCGCCGTGCCCGCACACCCGCGCCTCCCAGAACGCGTCAAAAACTGGGGCGTGTTCCGGAATCCGCGAGTCGCGCCGTGACGTCATCGGTGACGTCACCACCTGCCACCGCGCGCGGAGCGGGAGACTCCAACGCAGGGGGGTGGCGGTCGGCGCGCATCACCGGCGAGGGGTATCGCCGGGCTCCTCACCGTGTCCACGAACGCGGGGTATCGCCAGCTTATTCCACAGCTGCCGCCTGCCGCCGCCCCCGCGCGGAACTCGGTGTTTGTTGTCCCTCCTGTGCGCGCGCGGGGTATTGCCAGCCATCCTCAGTTCGGCTGGCTTCGAGTACCGCCGGCCCGATTCACCAGCCCGACGTGGGGTATCGCTCGTCGCCCCCGGCGGACCAACAACCCCGCTGGGACTCTTCTACATTCGACGATGGTCCGAGCACCTCCGAGAGTCCTCCAGCTGCTGGCGGCCGCCGCGCGACTACGGTGATCCGAAGACCGTCGCAAGGAAGT
Source organism: Megalurothrips usitatus (assembly GCA_026979955.1). Classification (NCBI taxonomy): domain Eukaryota; kingdom Metazoa; phylum Arthropoda; class Insecta; order Thysanoptera; family Thripidae; genus Megalurothrips; species Megalurothrips usitatus. The sequence goes on from CM049605.1 coordinate 4,548,576, forward strand.
GTCGGCGGACGGCAGTAAACGTACGGTACCTGTGGAGGAGGCCTCCGGCACGCCGTAAAGTGGCGTCACACATACAGTGGACGGGGGACACGCGCGTGACGTCACACGCGTGAGTGTGTGTGTGTGTGTCATAAAAAGGCGATAAGTGCCTTAATAAAAGTGCGTCATCGTCATATATACGCGCGAAGCACGTGTTAAGTGGCATATTAGCGAGGTGTAAGTGTTATAAAAGTGAGTTACGGGTTGCCACCGAAATCCTCCCCGTGGGCGCGGCGCGCCGGCCACACACGACGCCCCGATCGGATGTCACGTGACTCGCCGGATGGTGACCGCGCAGGTGAGAGGCACGCTGTAACCACGCAGCGCGCGGCCACGCTGCGAATTGTCGCCAAAGTTTCGTCAAAATTCGGCAAACTGTCGTAAATTTTGAGTGAATATTTATCTTTCAAAAGCGAACAAAAATATACTATAACAAGATCCAGTTAAAAAATGTGATTTGAAGCCTAGTTCTCCTGTAGCTAAATCTGGTTTTCTAAAAAAAAAAAAATTGAAAACATTTCGAAAAATTTAGAATAAATATAATAATGTACATTTTTTGCGGCTAATTCATGAACCCGCTGTACTTTGGCGGACGAAAATAATGATAAAACGGTTGGCGGGGTACCGTTAAGAGGCGTGGAATCGAAGCGGGGATGTGAGTTGGACATATCCGCGCGGCCGTCCCCCTGCCCACGGCGGCGCGGCGGTGCCACCTTCGCGCTCGTAAAAGTGAACCTCTCGCGCCGATTCGCACGGTGAAGTGTATATGTAGATAGCACTAATGCAGGCCCATTCCAGCGCGCCGTCCTGGCACCGGGCCAAAGCGTCGTTGCACGCGGCCCCGCGTAGGAATTTTCTGTTATGGGGTAAGCAAGCGCAGATCATATTTTCGTTTCGCCCTTCCGATCATTCCGTTCCATCTCTCAGGCCAACATCCTTTAGCCACTTTGCAGGAGTCCTCTTTCAATGCCGTACCCGCAACGCTTGATCTGACGTTGTAGTTGTCTGAAGCGTTTTTGGGAGATTTGGATCTCTACATTGGCGGACCATGTTCACCGTAATGATTTTTTTGAGAGACAAGATATTTTTAAGAGACAAGGTCTTGATATTTTAATTTTCTTCAGAATTTTCTTAGCAGTAAAAAATATAAGTTTGAGCCCGGCTCCGTCCATTTTCCAAACGCAAATTTTTGAAAAATTATCTTACAACTCTTGGCAGTGGTACAGGAGGTCTTACAAGTGCGCTGCACCGCTGCGTGCCCCGCGGGGACCACGGCTGGAGTCCGACTTTAGCTCGTGTCCCGCGGCATCAAGGTGTGATTGGTTGTTGAGGTTGACTGTACCGGGCCGGCACGAAGCAATGGGGCCGTCACCATGGCAACCGTGTGGAGGGAGGGGCGGGCGGGGAGGGGGGAGGGGCGCGCCGTAGGGGAGCCGAGCCGGTCTGTCGGCGTGCACCCTGTGGCGAGCGGCGGTGGAGGGAGGCAGCAGGCAGGCCGGTCCCCGCCGGGTCCCCGCCGGCCAGGACCGCCGGGTGACGCCTTCTACACGCCCATCAACATTATTTAAATTGGACATTTCTAAAAAAAAAAAAAAAGCATTCCTGTCGCGGGCGTGCCGCGCTCTCGTCACAGCCTCTGCCCACCGTCCGTAAAACACTAAATAAATCCAGGGTCCAACCGAATAATACTGTTTCCCGACGGAAAATAATTAATAAAATACTGGCGTGCAGATATTTCTCCTGGAAACTCGTCGTACGCGGAGAGCTGGCGCACCTCTGCGTGTCCCCCGCCTGAGCGGTGCTACGTCGTTGTACTCATCCGACGTCCCGGTCTAACGGGGCAATAAAAATTGTCACACGACGACAGTAGCCCGTCAAGAGGCCTCCTGGAAGAGGGGCACCTCCGGGAGGGGAGGAGGGAGGGGGCGTAATGCCTGTCGGGTAGGGGATTTGGGGACGGTCCCCGCGCTGTAACGCACCGGGACCGCCGCGCGGCCAAGTCAAGATCCCCGTGATGGTGCACGGTTGTGTGCTCCCCCTCTCTTTCTCCCTCACTCTCTCTCTCTCTGTCTCTGTCTCGCACACACACATTGCCGTGTGTGTCCTGCCAGCACAGAGAGCCAAACGACCCACCCAAGTAACGCTCACGTTTTTCCCCGGATTCGCGGCCAAATCGCTGCCAGGGGAGGAGGAGGTGGAGGAGGAGGGTGGATACATAGACGCAGTGTTGTGACAGCCGGGATGGCCAGTCAGTTCGGCCAAACGTCGCGTCGCGTCTTCGGCGCGGACGGCGCGGCGCGAGCGGAGGTGCGCGCTCTACTGCTAATGCGGAGTAATTCAGAGCCGGTGCCCACCTCGTGCGCCTTTACGGCACACACAATAACCACCACTGACAGCGGTGGAAACTTCACCCGCCACGCAATGTCGCCGCGTCACTCTATCAAGAGGAAGACCGCCGCTGGTCGTAAAGTTTGTGTATTCGTCTAGGCGGTCGGCCTTTCTGCACACACCGACACACACACATACACGCACACACACACACACATTCATGCATGTGACGGCCACCACGGGCGACAGATTCACTGATCAGGTGAAAGTATACGGCGGCTACGGCGGCTCGTAAAACCAGCGGGCCGCGCTACAGTTTGAACGGTCCCGCCGCAAGTAAGAATGTGTGATGTTCATCAACTGGTGCGCGCTCTGTGTGTGTGTGTGTGCGCGCGTGTGTGTGTACGAAAATGCAGCGGGAAAAAAAGCTGTCCGCCGCAGCTCCCTCGAAATGTGTGCGTGTGTGTGTGTGTGAGGCAGCTTAGGCCACAGCTCGTAAAAAGATAGAGGCAGATGCTACCGGCCGGCTAAACGGAGGCGTCTGTCAATATCTCGGCCGATTCTGCGTGTGTGTGTGTGAGTGAGAGCGACAGAGAGAGAGAGAGAGAGAAAGAGAGGGAGAGAGAGTCCGCCGCTGTCCTGCTCCGTCGCCCTCCAAATTTTATTTTTATTCGCCATAAAACGGGGAGTAAAAATTATCTTTATGCATCTCCTAATGGCACGTGTTTATGAATTCAGTGAGTTTGAAAGATCCCTCCCTCCCGCGCGAGGAGAGAGGTGTCGTGGTGTGCGGTTTGTATGTGTGTGTGGGTGCGTGTGTGTGGGTCTGTGTTCTATCCCGCTCTAATTCCGCCGGAACACACAGAAACAGCCGCGGGGCGGAAATGAGAACGGACACCTAATTAGGACTGTATTTGTCGAAGGCCTGTTGTCGTCGTCCTACCTCAGCAGACGGAGAGGATATGGGGGACGCCCTCACACAAATATAGTATACAACACCGTGCGCCGTTGTGGTGTGCGAAACTTACAGCTTTCAGCTATCGTAGGCGTTTCCAAAAGGGGGTAAACGGAAGGTGGGCAGTCAAAATTCAAGTTCAAGTATGGCGGGTCTGGTTCACCACTCCACAGCCAGTCAGTGGGTCCCCATGACAGGTCATGCTTGACCTTCGTATATTCAAAACAAAAGCTTATTAATATTTTAAAATTCCTTTTTTTTCAATTTTTCTTTAGAATTTTGGAAATGTTAAGAGCATGGAAAACAATGCCAAACTTACAATTTCTTTTTTAATTTGCAAACTGCATACAAGTGACATGGGACGTGAAAGTAGTTACAGATAAGCGCTCTTGGGCGGGCAGCGGTGACAGTCGCGCGGCGCTCGGGAGCCCACTGCTGCCGCGGCGGCGCCGTGTTTATGAGGGCGGCCGCGGCTTTTATAGGTGGATAGGTCCAATTGATTTACAGGGCCGTTACAGGGGCCGTAAACAAGAGGTCGTCGCAAGTGTGTGCCACTATACGCGGTGCGGGGCGTGTGGTTTGCACGAAATAAAAATTATGATTGGTTGTGACGGCGAATCCGTTTGTTGAGCTCTGCGCCCACTGTACCAAATTTAGGGTTTGGTCAGCGAAAATTAAGAGAGCATAATTTTCGCAGGTACTGCCACTTAAAACATTTTATACCTATCTCAGTTTTCAAAACAAGATTTTGAGGTGAGATCAACGAAAAAATTCATAGTTTTTCGTGCATAACAAATGAAAATCAAGTCGAGTAAAATGGCGCGTGCGCTGGAGTACTCCTCTGGCATTGATGAAATTTGACGAGATTTTTGCCGCAGCGCTGCCACCTGTTGGCAACACTGCGCCTCCGCGGGGGGCCGCGCATTATAAAATCATGCATGCCGTGCCGTGTATGGCTGGCCGGCTCGCCAACCCGGCTGCTGCCGGGCTGCGTACGGACGCGCCACGCCGGGCCGCACCGGGCCACCGCGAGGGGTTGGAGCGAGACGGTACGCTCCGCTTTCCGAACGCGGCCCCTGAAGACTGCACCGCGCCAAATGCTGCTTGTTGCTTGGCTCTGCTGCGCGCCTCTCTTTCTCTCTCTCTCTCTGTCTTCTGCCCGCGCCCCGCCGACGGGAGCGAGAGAGGGAGACAGATGCGTGGTCGCGGGACGTTTCGGAGGCCACGGGCTGCCTGAATGGTCCGGCCGGCTTTATTCTCGGCCGCTAGACAAATCAGCCATTCCGCCGGGGGATCGCAGCGTGCCGGCAGCCGTATGAATGGGGCGGTACGGCCGTCTGCATGGACAGGCCATGGGCAGGCCAGAGGCCCAGTGCACATTGCGACAAACTCGGGCCGCGTGACGGAACGATTCAGCTCTAGTGCCACTACGCATGCCCGCACTGATGCGAGGGGATAGTAAACTTTAAAAAAACACTCAGCGATGTCAGTGAATACATCCTCTGTAATTATCAGAATATTTTATTTTTCAAACTGGTCGCAAAAAATGACTCTCTACTTTTAGACCCACTCTGGCGCACTTTAAAAGCAGAATGGAAATGGCGCGCGGACGCCGGAAGTGATGCCCGTCTTCCGCATAACCGTATTCTCCTTTCGCTCTTTACCCCCCCTTTTTTCATTGCAAATTGTGCAGGAGAACGCTATTCGCAAAATAGCTCCGGCAAAATTGGCGGGGGTTTGTCGTGCGAGTGCGGGTCGGAATGGCACGTATCGCCCCGCATTATGAGGAGGTGGACTGACATTCAGAGCGGTCGCCTCGCGGTGCATGGAGTCTCTTTTTCACAAACCCGCGTCGCGTTGTGTTGTGATATGACATTTCGTGAATGGAGTCGTAAACCTTTTGGCACAGAGGGTGGATCGTGTTGAGCTCTCTCTCACACACTATCTCTCTTTCTCTGTCTTCCACTACCTCTCTCCTAAAAAATAAATGCACCATAACGGAATTAATACCGTTTTAGCTAGCCTCACCGTACAGGGTAGCGAAATCGTTTTTTTTTTCGCCCTAATGTGGAATATGCGCCACTGTGCATTGTCGTTCTTCAGCCATTTCTTTTTCTGTCTCAACTTGAGCCTCTTTTATTGTTCCTAGTGGCCGACACCCACTAGCGGTACCTTGCATGCGCACACACGCACACACACGCACACACACTAACCCCTTTGCGTGGGTGGGCGTCGTCGATATCCCCCGCCACATTGTTCTTGCCGTGTGTTAATTCCAACGCCACTCGCTAAAATATTTTTTTCTCATATTCTCTTGCACCCTTTGTTTCCTCCGGGGTTGCCTTACGCAGCACGCGGCTGCTGCAGAATTTTAACGTGCGGAGCGGCGACGCTTTCAGGAGCGGGAATTGCAGCGGCTGCGATTCGGGGCCGACGCCGGCGTGCAGTGGGGGCCGAAGGCCGCGATGTTGCGGCTTGCGGCCGCACAAGCAGTGCACTCGTTCAATAAAAAGTCAAATAATCGTGCACACAATTATGTCATTTCTGGACATTTTCGACCAAAGATTTGCATAAAATCGATCATGAATAAAGAATCGGGACTCGTTCATCAGCTTAACTGCAGATTTTCAGAAACTTTTTGTCCATTTTTTCGGCACACTCATTTTTTCTGCACCTTAAAGCTAAGCCGTTTTGTTTTCAATGTAAACGTTTGAATTGTGTCCGTTTTCCCGCGTGGGGTTCCGCGCGGGCTCGAGCTTCCGGCCTCTTGTCTGTCGCTGCTCCCGCCGCTACGTGCGCCTTCTGTTCCCGCGCGCACGGAGCCCTTCTTGTATTATTCTCGGAACGGCGAGCGCTGCAATTTGTATTGGCAGTTGGAACGTGCGCAAAGTCTGTAAACCATACAGTAAAGCCCCTCCCCCTCTCCCCGTCTCGCTCGTTCTCTTGCCCGTGACGCCCCGCTCTCCCGACTGTCTCCCTCCCTCTCCCCCAGCAGTGCACACAAAGCAAATGCCAGTCAGTCTCTGCCGCGTGCTCCGGCGCCGTTCGAAGTCGCCCAACTCGCGTGCGGACCCCTGTCTGGTTACGTCCCGTTCACACGTCTCGGCCCCCCCTCTCTCTCTCTGCCCATCTCACTCTCCCTCCTCCTCCCCCCCCCCCCCCCCCCCCCCCTCTCTCTCTCTCTCTCTCTGAAACGACAATAACTGCGAGAAGCGATCATCAGCAGAAGTATGGCGCCATGGGGCACCAACAGTGAACGGTGACTCCCCCTCTCTCATTCTCTCGCTCATTCTCTCTCTCTCTCCCTCTGCCAGCTGAGTGCAGGATTGACGTATCTCCGGGGCAGCAAGGAAGTCCGCCTAGTTGCTCGGCGGACGCCATTGTCTTGCTCTCCTTATTGCTTCTTTACTCCGTCCTGCTCTCTCTCTCTCTCTCTCTCTCTCTCTCTCTCTCTCTCTCTCTCCCACCGTCTCGGTAGTGGTGATGACTCTGTTGTGAGGCGCTTTTTTGCCTCCCCCTTGACGACGCAGAATCGTGCGGAGTGCACTGTTGCGCGCGAAATGACGGGGAGAATGAGCCCCAACAACGACATGATTGCTTTGTGTCCACTCAGGACGGAGTGGGCGGCGGAGGCCTCACGGGCGTCCTGAGTACGGGAGGGGGCGGGTGCATTTGCAGCAGGAAGCTTGCTTTGTTTCAAACTTCAAAGCGTCGTTGTGGCCAGCCTAGCCTGGCTTTCACATTCATGGCCGTCGTTCTCTTGTGTGTAGGTGGGCTTTGACTGATGGAGACACTTTTATTGGACACACAGTTTTCAGGCAGTTTTTTTCGATGGTAAACTGGAAGAGCCCATAGTGGAAATTTCAGAAATTTATATTATGATGCAATTTTTCCCTGACAATTGTTCAAAGTAGCCGTTCCCTTCCACCTCCCCCTCAAAAAAAATTAATAGGTAGTTGAAAACAGAAATTTTATGAATACAACAATTTCTTTTAGGGTCGTAATCAAATGAAAAATAATTACTCGATTAAAATTTTTCCGGTGGTCCAGCAGTTGTATTTTTTTTTCTCGTTAGTTAAAATAGTAATTTTTCAAAAGAGACTTCAGAATTTTCAAAAAGTTTAAAAAAAATTAAAAATGAATGGTTTCTTACAGTGTGCAAGGGCACGTTTCGGTGCCGCTCGTGGGCAGGCTGTAATTGTCGGCCCGGCCGCTGATTGGGCGGCCCTCGGAGGCGGGCGTCGCGGGGCCCCGGCCGGCCGTCCGCCCCGCACTCAGAGAGGCATTATCGGCGGTGGCATCGGCAGTACGGGGAAGACGTGTCGACCTGACGAACAGCAACGTCTTCATCGTTGTCATTATTTCTAGCGTCGAGCAACGCTCATTCCTCCGTTTTTATCTCGGTAAGAACTGGAACGGAGTGAGGCCCGGCGCAGCGCCGTATGACAACACGGGCAACGACACGGCGGTGCGCATTTGTTGGGTCGTCGTCTCGGGGGCCCCGTCAGAACGGTGTCGTCAAATCGCCGTCAAACGATGTCAACGACGACGTCGAATCGTCGTCAGGACGACGTCGTCGCCGTCCGTTTGACGGGGCGGAGGGTCTCTCTGTCTCTGTCTCTCCCTCTCTCTCTCTCTCTCTCTCTGGACGTGACGGCCCGTCCATTGTCTGAAGGACCCCGAAACAGCCGTTCTCCCCATCACCGGCCGATTGGCATGAGAGACAGGCCACGAGGCCCCCGATGACCGGAGGTAGATATGGGACGGCTTCTTGGATACGGACGGTGCAGGGTCGGGGGCGAGAGAGAGAGATAGAGAGACGTAGGACGCCACATTTGACGGCGGTGGTGCAAGAGGGAGAGAGAGAGAGAGAGAGAGGGGGGGGGGGGGGGGGTCGAACCTGGGATGCCGCCCCGGGTGCGGGTGTCTTCCTCGCACTGCCGTGGTGAAATGGGGCATACGTCCCATCTCTCTCGCCCTCGTGCGACGGTATCCTTGTCAATAACCAGCTCGACAACCGTACCAGTGATTATCTCCGTAATTCTACCGAAAAAAAAAATACCACTGGTTCCGACATCTCAATTTTTAGACTTTTGATTTCTGGAGAGCTGTGGATATTTTTTTTCCCGCGCGCGTCTTCACGAAAACGGTCGAAGCACAGCCAAACGTCTGCAGGCCTGCGTTCTGCACCCGTTTCTGCCGTGCCGTCGCTGCAGGCGGGCGACATCTGCCGCGGAGTTACGAGGCTCTTGCGTCGTCTCGCCCTCTGGGTCAGCGACCTTGGCAAGGCAAGGGACGCACCTGCGGAGAGCAGCCACCCCCCTCCCCCCTCCCCCATCCCGCCCCTGACAACATCTCCTCCCCCGCGTTTTCGCTCCTTTTGTTATCGGAGAATGCGCTCGCGGAACGGCGTCGGCCAATGGGAGGCGGCTGCGAATCTGCGAGCCAATGAGTGTGCTTTGCGAAGTCTGCGAACGGCGCGGCGTTGCCACGTCGTCGCAGTGCGAATCACGCCGCGCCGAATTTTCATCCGTCTCGCACCCCGAGGATTTACTCCGAAACTACAGTTTCAATTGCAGCGCCCAAACTGTCGTTCGATAGGCTCAAGTTTTACCGTAGTTTCACCGTTACTGAAACTACAATTCGCCTCCAATTATGTTCGTTTCTCCCGTGGAGCTGCAGTTTTCAGCACAAAAAAACTGCATTTGAACTTAAGTTCTTCGGTGTAGTTCACTCTCAAAATCCTTTCTCCCGAGATCCCTAAGCGTCGCGGACCGCCGGAGTCCTCAAATACTGTACCAGTGCAAATATTGAGACAGGCCCTGAATACATGAATAATTGTAAATCCGTTTGTTGCAGGGGAGAAGGAAATGTGTGCGCGCGTGTGTGCGCCCCCCGAAACTCTCTTTTTCGCCTGGAGAAATAAAATAAGGGGAAGGATTGTACATACGGCGCGTGGTTTCCTTGGCTGTATTGTCTTGGACTTTATCACGGTACGCGTACACTCACACGCACACTCATGCGCACACACACACGCTCACACGCACACGAGACTTCCACCAGAGGGGGTGAAGGGGGCGGGGGCAGGCCCGATTGGGTGGAGGGAACTCGACACAAGTGCGATAGAGAAATAAACCTCGCGATCAAACGACGTCGGAGCCCGTCTAGAGACTGTGGCATGGAGACCCGACTGGGCGAGAGGGGGAGGGGAGGGGTGGAAGGAGGGGGGAGGGGGGCTCTGGTCTCTAGTGGGTGTGTCCCGGGACGGTCTCTCTGGAGCAGTGTCAACTACCTTTGTCGAGCTCTGTTGGCTTCCCCTGCACCCCCGAATCTCCCCCGGAACAGTTCCCGCAATGCCGTTTGTGTATTCGCGAGGAAAACTTTGCCTGACGTGTCCAAGAAGTACTCTGCATGTTTAATGTCGTTGATCATATCTGGCTCGGGAAAAGGAACGAAAGACCTCAAAGTTTCTCATCGCCGCCGGGACAGTCGATACGTGAACAATGCCGACCCGAAGCAGTTCCCCGCTTTCTTTCTGAGGCACATCTCATCTTTTTCGGTGTTTCCCCTCCCCCTTCTCTTCTCCTCCGTGCGCCCTCTTTGATCGACAAACCGATTCCCCATAAAGTTAATGATGATCGCGCCCCATGACATGCCATAAACTGCCTGTCCAGGGTTATCAGAAATGACACAAAATGGCGTCCGCGTCCGGGATTAACAGGGGATTTGTATGGCCGTGCGCGCGCGCGCGCCCGCACCGCCGCCATGGCTACCGAGCGGAGCGGCGGGAGGCGGCGAGCCGTGCCGAGCCGGGCCGGGCGGCCGGTCGGGCGGAGCCGAGCCGGGGTCCGGGGGCATAAACACCCATCTCTATGGAGAGCCACCTACGGGCCCCCAGCAGCGGGCGGACGGGGTGGGCACCGAGCGGAGGATATGATGATGATAACAATAAACATGCACGAGATGCGACACTGCAGTCACACACACACACACACACGCACCAGGGCCCCCAGCAGAGGGGGGGGGTTTTGGTGTCAAAACCCCCCCCCCCCCCCGAAATTCTGGGACGAAGGAAAAAAAGGAGGAGGAAAAGGGAGGAGGAAAGGAAGAGGGGGAGAGAAGCGGCAGGGGTAGGGAGAGGGAAAGGCAAGAGAAAGGAAGCATAACAATGAACTGCATGAGACACGAGATGCGACACTGCAGTCACACACACACACACACACACACACACATCGGGACACACACACACGCACACACACAGGAGGTCGGTAAGGCAAACCTCCACCCCACGGAGCGGCGGCGGTGGTGGGCGGTGCTGCGTGCAGGCACGACGAGCGAGAGGTCCCAGGTGTTGATGTCGGAGAGAGGAGTTTGTATTCGCACTCCCTCCCACCTGATGCTGACGCGGACCCGCCAGCCCTGGAGTGGGGAGATGTACACATCCGGATGAGAGTGTTTTGACTGCGGCCGCGATGGCGCGTTTTGGCGCGATCGGACGGCCGATTCAAGCTGCCCGCGCCGCCGCCACCCCACGACTTTGATCCCGCGTCTGCCCTGTGTCACTGCTGCACTACACGGCACGCGCGTCTCTGACGGTCCGTCTGATGCCAAACGGGCCGCGCGCCGGGCGGGCGTGAGTGTAAATAACTAGGAGCGATGCCTATCGGCAGTGACAGTGGGTTTACGGTTCTCCCTCTTTCTTGCCGTTGCCTGTCGTTTCTTGCACGGCCTTCTAGGAGTGTTCTCATCTACGTCGCAAAAGTAAATTCGATTTTTAAAACGAAAAAACAGAGCTTTACCCCCTAGTTCACTGCTGGGGGGACCTGGATAAGTGGTGTTTTTTTTTTCTGGAAAACAGACGAAGGAAAGAAAGCCGCGAAGCAAAGCGCACAACACCTCTGCCAGCCAGACCCTCACAGGGTAGAGAGCGCCCTCCCTCGTCCAGTCTCTCTCTCTCTCTCTCTCTCTCTCCCCCCTGCTGCGGTGCGCGCAACGCCCTTCAGCGGTGGTTCCGAACCCCTCCAGGAAAAATTCAGGAGCATTGCGGTTGTCATCGAGCTAGTTTATGAGCAGTGCTGCTTCAAGACGCGCCTCTTCTCCCGCCGCGCTTCACCGCAAAAGTTTTTCTTTCTCTCTCTCTCTCTCTCTCTCTCTCTCTGCCGCGTGCCGCGCCCATCAGTGAGGTGCGCATGCAGTCGGCGGCCTGGCCTGGGATCGTGCAGTTTGCGCGGCGGTAGATGCCTGGAGAAATATGGAGAGGGAGTTGCGGCGGCAAGGAGAGAGAGAGAGAGAGAGAGAGAGAGAGAGAGAGAGAGAGAGAGAGAGGGAGAGAGAGAGAGAGAGAGAGAGAGGGAGGGATTGAGAGAGGAGGGCGTCGTCGGTGGCTAGAGAGTTTCGCTATCCACAGGTTCGCAATATAAATTAAAACTTTTCGCTGCCTAGGACGGCGTTGGGGCGTTCGTATAGGGCAGTAGCGGACAAGCAGGAGACACCAGAGCAGCAAAAGAAATTCACAATCGTTTACCAGAAAATTCGTCCAACTGCTAATTTTCTGGTCTGTGTTTGCTTATGAGAAACAAAACGCAATTTCGAAATATCGAAAACAAAATTTAAAATAAAAAGAAGGATTTTTTCTAAAAGCTGTTTCGGACAAAATTCAAAGCAGCCATGCACGTAAATCATTCTAAGTGGCTGACTTGTCCAAGGGGTCTGTGCGCGTGGGGCTTTGATTTTGCCGGAGGTTCGGTGTCCCTTGCGCCGACAGAGAGGGAGAGAGAAAGAACGAGAGGGAGAGAGAGGGAGGGAGAGAAGGGGAGAGAGAGAGAGAGGGGGGGGGGAGGGAGAGGGACTGGAGGGGCGCGTCGGCAGCCCTGCAGCTCGTCCGATAAGCCGGGGTGCAGGAGGGGTGGGAGTGGTGCAGGAGGGGAGGTTAGAGGTTTCAAAATGAAGGATGAACCGCTAGCTGGAAGAGCGCGGGCTAAGAGGGTGGCGCGGGGAGATAGTGCGCGGGACACGAGGGGCGTGAAATTAGAAGCGATTTGCATTGATTAGGATGAAACAGTATCCACTCAGGCGGCAGCGCCTGCCAAGCGGGGGAGCTGCGGTGCGAAGGGAACCTCTTTTTGTGCTGCCGAGCGCGGCGGCAGAAACCCCGCAGCCCTCACCTAGACCGCTGCGCGCTTGCCGGGAAGAAGATGCCCGACGGCGTCCCTTCCAAGTGCGGCCGCAGTTTTCACACGCGACCTCGGAAACGGGGCGAGGCGGATCGTTGTCACCTCATCCATCGCAGCGGGTCTCGCGCGGCGGGAGTCCGCCACCGTTCCCATCGAGTCCCCATCAGGTGCCCATCGGGTCCTCCATGGGGTTGCAGAGCTCTCGTTGACGCGCGGAGGTGATTCACGAAGCACGATCCCCCGTAAGAACCGGGACAGTTACACGTTGCGCGACTCCACGTTCTGTTCCGGAAGTCTTCCGACCTAGCCACAAAAAAAAATGAATAAATTACAGCCGGCGAATCGTCATGGAAGGCGGTGTGGTGACAGCTCCCGTCTTATTGACGGCTGCCTTTGAGTGCTGAGGCGCGAGAGGAAGCCGGCCGTTGGGCGAACCTTTTGCCCTGCCTACTATAAACTGGATCCACAAAAACCTTAGGGGACGAGCGCGGTGTCCTCGGTCACTTGTGATAGCGACCTTCCCTGGTCCAGCTCAGCTCGGACGGCGGTGGCGGCAGCGGCGGTGGCGGCGGCAGCGGCGGCGGCGGCGACCCGCCCGGTCCGGAGAGCGCGGCGCGACATGGCGTCAGCTCGCATATCCCAGAAATGCTAATGTGCTCGAATAAAACGTGCCATATTACGAGCAGGGCTGTCCAGACGGAAGGCAGGCGGTAGTGCCACCTCCCGCCACGAGGTGGCGCCACTAGCCTGCCCTTTCAGCATACTCCTGGGAAGTCCGAGTATTTTACAGGTTTGCTGCCGTTGCATGTTTTGCTTTTCGTCGATTACGCATTCCAAACGAAGCAGCGTGTCGTAACAAGTTTTATATTTGTAAAGATGAGTTGCGTTAAAAGTTTCGAGTTTCTTCGGGGGTTGTTTGTGATCGCCCGACTTTCTGCACCTGACACCCTCGCAGAAAGTCGTCCCTCCTCTCGCCTCCGTCCCTCTGTGTGCATCTGGCAGTGTGGCGGGACGCGCAGGAACGCGACAACGTCGAAAACAAAAGGGGCGAGCGCGACACGAGCGTCACACCTGAGCAGCGGCGGCAGCAGCAGCGGCGGCAGCGCACGGTTTGAGCCCTTCCCCACTGACTGATGATGAACGTGACAGCAGGTGTGTGGGGCCGGCGGCAGCTGCTAACACGGGAAGCGCTTTCAAATAAACAACACCCGTTTCTCCACCTTGTCGAGGTGTGAAATTAGCATTCAGGCAACGGGAAGCGCCGATCCGTATGTACTTTTTTTTTGGTTTCTTCGTTTTTTGACTTTGGAAATACAGTTGTTCTCTGATTATTGCTTTAGAATTTTGTAGTAAAAGTTTGAAAACGTTGAAACATTGCAAGTATAAATTTTGTGCTCACAACAAAGAGTTATTTCACGGCACGGCGGCCAGTTAAAACGCATAGTAAACATGTTTTTAGTCCCCCCCCCCCAAAAAAAAGTTTTGTACCACCTATTTTTCGAACAACTGTGTGAAACATTTTCAGCTCTCCAGGTTCGTGCTTCTCCCAGCAGGATTTTTATTTTCAAAACTTTGTCTTCTACTCCTTGTCATCATTTTGTATGGTGAGCCTCTATGCGGAGCTGTGCATTACGAGATTGGCGGTTCGATATAAGCAAGAGCAGCGAGGCTTCGCTACTCGCGGGCGCGCGGGAGAGAGCGTGAGACCGCGGGGAACTTACTGCACCGCCCTCGCGGAGGGGTCACCATGCCTGCCGGTCGGGTACCCACATTCTGGCTCCTTTTACCCGAGTTTCGTTCGGGCCGCTACACACGGCAGCACCCGTTCCCCACTTTTTCAGAGAACGAAAAAAATTGTAGTTACCTTCAATTTAGAAACAAGCCCCGCGCAGTACGCCGCAACGAGGAGACGAAAAAAAAATTCGGATATTTAGAAAATTACGACTGGAGTCGGGTTATCGATTCGTGAACGGCCCGAGCGTTAAGGTCACTCGGTTGTTATTTACTTCTTATAATCCCGGCGGCCAATAAGATTAACACTAAATCTGCATTACGGGCGAGAGAGGTGAGGGAGAGAACCCGTGCACGGCGTATTTGCCCAACGTAAAGTGACGGCCCCGTAACCTTGCCAAGGTCGAATAGGGAGGAAGAGAGAGAGAGAGAGAGAGAGACAGAGAGAGAGAGAGAGAGAGAGAGAGAAGAAAGAGAGAGAAAGAAAAAGAGAGAGTAGAGAGAGGGAGAGAGCGAGAGGCCAGGGGGGAAGACAGTGTTATGAAAATGGCGGCCGCATGGGTCCTAAAAACACGAACGGCCGCGCGGCGGCGAGAGTAAATTGAGACATACACGCCTCAGTTGTGAGTCTCGAGGTGGAAAGATGATTGGCTAAATAGCTTCGTTTTTCCGCACTTGCGGCGGCGGCGATGATGAGCTCTCCGCCCTCCTCCCTCTCTCTCTCTCTCTCTCCTCTCCCTCTCTCTCCCTCTCTCTCTCTCATTCTCTCTCTCCCTCTCTCTCTCTTTCCCCCCTTCTCCTCCCCCCGCGGGTAATGGCCGCTGATGCCGCTGTTTGCCGGCGCCGCGATGCCTCATCGTGGGCCTCTGCGAATAATCCCCCGACGGTCATGACATACTTTCCTTCCTCCTTTTCGGACCATTTTTCCGCGCGTAAAAAAAGCAGCTCCGCAGCGCGTACTACATAATCTGGGGCCGTTCTGGTCGTGGCGGTAATCGCCCGCAACGGCCAGCGGCAGCAGCACAGGAGCAGGCGGCCCTCCGGTGTGTACCGTGTAATATTTTTCGCCGAAACGAGTCACGCTACGTTTACCATAAAAAAAAATATTGTTTTTGACTGATTTTACTTCGAATTGCAAACGAAAACAACCCTTAGGGTTTGCGGATCGATAGCTAGCATCCCTGTTTTTATCGTGCAGACGGATCTCTGGCCTGAGTGAGACGGGACGGCCCATTTGACTACGGCAGTGTGAGAGAGATGCCTTATAGCCGGGCATCCACGCGGTTGCGGGAATTTCTCCAGCACTCTGTCCACATTCAAAGACCGGCATCCCGGCTCTCTCGCACTCAGCCAGAGTACTGCTGCACTACCATCCCCTTATCTCTCTTTCTCTCCCCCGCTCTGCCCTTCTCGCCTGCCAACCCCTTCCTCCCGCATCTTATTTCCTATACGGAAGTCGGCAGCGGGCCGCCGCCCCTCTGAAGCGCGGGCAGGCTGGCAGGGCCTACGCCGCCCCCACTACGCCGGTGTATCCCCCCCCCCCTCCTGGTTCCGCCCACGGCCGTCGCGCACCATCCCCGTCCTTGGCACGCCGCTTCTTTCCCAGCCATTGAACGGTCACGTGACATCTTGGGCGCACTTCTGCTCCCCGCGCGCCGCTCGACGCCGCCCCTATCGACTCTGCCGGCACCCTCTTCACCCTGCAAGGGTGCTGACTCTATTTTAATTCCTGCCCACGCAATTTCTGTCGTTACGTTTTTAGATTTGTTTACGTCTGATGATGAACGTTTTAGAAAAATGCTGCTATTCGTGAAGTTTTGGTTCGTTGTGTAGCTGGCGAAAAACGAGGGGGCGGTTGGCATGACGAGGAGAGAACTGACCCACGGAGAGAGATAGAGAGGGAAGGGGAGGAGGGCGTCACCAATGTGGGAGAGCAAGAGAGACGCGAGCTGCTAGAGGGTGAGGGGGTTCGTCGGCGTCGGGGGATCGGAAGATAAGGGAAGTTTGTGTCGTTAAAAGCAAGAGTTGCGGCTCCAGTCTATCCGCCGCCGCACCCTCTCTCGCAGGGAGTTCCTCGGGGCTGACAGGCGCGCGGTGGCGTTCGAGACACCGCAGCGGGGCGGCGGCCGCGCCAAAAGGAGTTTGATTTTCGGAGGCGGCGGTGGCGGTGCGCCGAGGAGAGTCCCGCGGGAGGGCCCGCCGGGTACACACCCCGCCAAAGCCCTTTGCGGGCCTGTCAGCTCCGCGCGCTGAATTTTTCATCACCGTGCCCGATACAGTCGCGCTACTCTCTGCCCGGACTGTACCCCGGAGCTGCAGCAGAGATTCCCCGGCGGCTCCGATTTCGCCTGCATTCTGCCGCTCCGGACAGCGGCAGTGCAAAAGCTACACTTTATATCAAGGTCGGCTCGCGCGGCCGGCCGGCTGGTCACCCTTCCGCGCGCGCCACATGCGGAGCAGCGGAGCAGCACCTGGCCGGCCGCCGGCGTGGGCGCTGCGGACGACATTAGCGCCAAGGTCAGGGTGCCGGACGGGCCCCGCCGGACCGAACACCCTCGTCTTTGCGCAACGGGGCGACACCCCCTTTTATTGTGTGTGTCCCTTTTGGCCGCAACCCTTCAGCAGCGGCAGGGCTCGCCGCGAGCTCTGAGGCTTTTATCGCCAAGGTCACGTGTGTGTGTGTGTGTGTGTGTGTGTGTGTGTGTGTGTGAGGTCCTCCGCGCGGATCGCAGGGGAAGGTGCGCTTCGAGCAGTCACTCCGGCAGATTCCGCGAGGCCAAGCAGAAAATGTGCATGAGTCATGATAAAAACAAAAACACAGTTATTGATAAAAGTTTTCAAAAATAAAATGGATGTCAGGAAAATTGGAAAAGCTTAGGGGTCTCAGAAAGATATATCGTAGTCGTATGCTTGAAAAAACACAAAAAGTATTTTATTTAAAAGGTACAGTAGTGCGTGGACACCATTCGCCCCCCCCCCCCCACACACACACCACTTGATCGGCACCCCTCGGTTATCATAGGAGGACTCAACAGTTTATTCCCATCGGCCGCGCGCGCGGGGGACCGGCTCACATCCATCCTCTCGCCGCCCGTAAAAAACCGTAAAAAATCACAAACATGACACCGCTTGGGCGGCCGTGCTCGGCCATGCCATCCCCGCCTGTCGCTGACCTGGAGCTGCTCAACGCGGTGTGACGGCGGCGAGGAGTGACGGGCTCTCTACTGTCAACAACGACATTCACCCCTCTCGCGCCGCCGCTGCCGCCGCCGCCGCTGCCGCTTCCATGGGCACCCAACGGCGGCGGCAACTGGACGCGACGTCCGAGCGAGTTGCGCCGTTCTCTCCGGGAGCGGCCACCGTGCGGCGGTTCCGGCCGCTGCCCGAACGCGGCGGAGCATGTCATTTCTCGCTTATC
This sequence comes from Megalurothrips usitatus, assembly GCA_026979955.1. Taxonomy (NCBI): domain Eukaryota; kingdom Metazoa; phylum Arthropoda; class Insecta; order Thysanoptera; family Thripidae; genus Megalurothrips; species Megalurothrips usitatus. The sequence goes on from CM049605.1 coordinate 4,566,220, forward strand.
CGGAAGGGTGTGTCCCGGACGGTGTACGCGGCCTGGACGCCGCGTTGCGAGCGGCTATCTGGGGCGGAGTGGTGTTGCCGTCGCGAGGCCGGCCCTCCGAAAGAAAACATGGCGGCGGACCCGCGGCATTTTGACACCGCGTGCGTGTTTCGGACCTCGGAAACCGACCGTCCGACCCCGCGATTATCCACGGAACACATTTTTAATCCTCCGGCGGGCACGAGTGACAGCCCGGCCCGTCCAGATCGCCGCCAAGACGCATAAGGTGACGAGTGGTCCATTCAAGTCGTCGAGGGTCGCAGTCACCCGCCAGCGGACTCCCCTGTTCCTCCTCCGGCAAAGAAAGTCCCCGCATTACGCACGCACGATTGATCTCCAGGGGGAAAATGGCTGCGGAATAGCGGGGGCTCGCGTGTGTGGCGGCGCTCTGCACGAGTGCGAGAGAGAGATGACGCATTTGACTGTGGTAAGTGCCGAAGGTACCCGCGCGGCCGTCTCACTCGCACACGCACGGTCGAATGGGGCGGCCGTCTCTCTCGCACTCACTGCGCCACACGTAGCGCGGCTATCGCGCGCATCTCTTCCCGCACATCTGCAGACACTTTCTTATGGACGGTCTCGGCCACTTCGCACACTTCATATATATAAATATACGCGGGCCGGAGGAGTCACTCCTGGAGGTGGGGCTGCCGCCGAGTTTCGCTGCTCCTGTGCTCGCAGGGCTTTCGCCCCCTCTCTCTCTCTCTCTCTTTAGCTGTCTCTCTCGTTCGCTCTCCCAGGAAAAACGCCAGCACGGGGCTGCTTTGCTACGCTCCAAATAAGGGTAACTTCTACAATTTGCCGCGGTGTATAATTCATGCATAGAGAGGCAGAGAGAGAGAGAGGGGGGGGGGGTTGTGGCACTTGCGGCCTGTGTGTTCCGCAGTGCCCCCGCCAGCCGGGCTGCAACAATGTGCTCGGGGGGGCTGTGCACCGCTCTGCACGGGGCCCATTGACGGTGTGGCCAGCCGTGTCGGAAAGGGAACGAGACAGAGAGAGATACACGCACAAACTTCCCCGAAAGTCCACCCTCTCTCTCACTCACTCACTTCCGTCGCCGCCGCGCGCGCAGGCCACTTCCAGTTCATCCAGCGGGCACATAATCAGTTACCAGAAAGACGGGCACGCATACATTTTTGCGCCCCTTCTCCTCGCCGCATCCGTTTCGCAACGTAAATGTACCCTGTTGCGGCTTTCAACGTCGCTGGCGCGGCGGTGATAGGTCAGGGGATGTAAGTGAAACTGGATTTGAGGGACTGCCGGGCTGCGTGGCGTGTTGCCTCACCGAGGCCGCGATGGTTGCAAAAAATGTACTGAAAGTTTTGCAAGATGACCACCATACCAGCTGTTTCGTTACAAAAAATTGGGAACAAGGAAAATTCGAGCAGTTGACGCTCAAATGAATGTGGGCGAGTTCCGTGGCCTTCTAACCCACATAGAATTCACAAAGTTGTTTCAGAACTCTGTACTGATGAATAACTTACAAATGACAATTTCAATTTAAATCCTGGAAGTTGGTTTTTGACAGGTCATTGCCCCATTTATTTCATCTTCCAGTTTTGCTTACGGGAACGAGCACGTTTTCTCGCAGCTGTACCGCAGCATGGCGCGCGCATACCGCGGCGATGGCCTCGCGCAATCCAGTGAGGAACGGCGCTAATCCGCCGCTCCTTGCGGGTCGATGCGCGCGAGCAAAAAATGAAAAATAAAAATGAAAAAATGAAAATAAATCCCCCGGACGGACCTCTTGGTGCCTCTGCGCGTGAATAGACGCGTCAGATGAGCGCGCGGCCGTCTCCATTTTGCTCGGAGAACTGGTTTAAAGACGCTGCGGGATTGGGCGGTGAGAATTGTGCGTGCGACTCTACAGGAGGGCTAAGGGGGAGAGCTTACCCTTCCGGTTATCCATTGCGTGGTCCACACACACACACACACACACTGTCTTCGCTCTTGATGCTATAAGTTATCCACAAATGCGATGCCGGGCCGCGGTGCTCCTGCAAAAAAAAAAACAACAACTAATAATTCAAAGTGTCAGGTCACAATATAATATGGTGTGGAGATCTTTCCGGTTCGAATCTCGCGGGCTCCTTTCAGGTCGCGCGGTGCATGTAATTTTCCGGATAGGGCCGCGCCCCCCGCCGTTCTGCAAAGAGTTGCAGCGTACGCTATAGGCAGGTGAGACTAGCGAGGTGCCACCTCTGGCGCGAACAAATTGCCTCTTTTGCTAAAAGGAATGTCAAAACTTTTCCTGCAGATAGGCGGTATCCGTCCTAGAGGAGACCCCCCTCGTCCGCATCCTCGCACTTCAAACTGCACCCTCCTCCATTCGACGACTGGCCTCGCCGTTTCCAGCGGTTGTCATACATTTGTGTGCGTGCGTGCGTGTGTGAATGTCGACTGGGTCAAAAGAAAATAAGGGGGAAAGGCAGGAAATTCTGCAATACAAATAATTTTGAAATTTCCTTTGCAAAACAGGAATGTTGTAGGAAAAGTCACATTTTTGTTTGCTTTTTTCAAAATTGTTCTGGAAGTTGTTGAAAATTTCCGGCCAGTCAACGGTGAAGTAGTATACTGTCGCACTGCAAAAACGTTCCTGTGGACTTTTTTTTCGTTTTCTTTTTTCTCTCTTTCCCAGCGCACTTTTAAAGGGGTGCCGCGCACACACCAATAGCACTCGGTTTCCGTTCTTAACGCCCCGTTCGGACGCGATGAGACGCCGGGAACGGCCGCTTCTCGCACGCAAATCACGACGCGATGGCGGCGGTAAAACGGCAAGAAAACACACTTCCGCCGCCCGCCGTGTGTGCGTGTCTGCCTTACAGCGGCGGCGCCGACTTTGTAAGCGATTCACCTGGACGGGAGAGAGACGGGGAGAAAGAGAGAGAGAGAGAGAGAGAGAGAGAGAGAGAGAAGGGGGAGCGATAGGCTCCCAGCCATAGCGTGGTGCCGCATCTCCGCGCCAATCTCTGGCAAAACGCTGTCGGACGATTGGCTCGGAGCTCCGCTTCGCCGTACAGCTCATCGACAACGACTGCACACCATCAAAACCCGGATGCAGGGCCGTTTTGCAGTTTTGTTCGTTATTTTTTTTTTGTCTCGTTGTCGCACAAGGGGTTATTCAAAAGTATACAAACTTTTGGGGTAGTTTTGTAGTAATGTTGCTCAATGCAAGCGGCAGATGGCGCCACCATCGCCGTGCCCTTAACCCCTTTGCCTTGCGCCGCCATGGTTTGGGACGATCCGGTATCTCTCTCTCCCTCTCCTTCGCTTTCTATCTGTCTCTCCCTCCCTCCCTCTCTCTCTCTCTCTCTCTCTCTCCCTCCCTCCCTCTCTCTCTCTCTCTCTCTCTCTCTCTCTCTCTCTCTTTCTCTCGCTCTCTCTCTCTGCGCCACCTCGGCGAGATCATCTTGCAGAGCAAGATGGCGAGAGAGAGAGAGAGAGAGAGAGAGAGAGAGAGAGAGCGAGAGGCACGATGGGGGGGCACGGCGGTGAGAGGAAGAGCGATAGAGAGAGGCGCCCCCGCTCGCACGCAGCCGCTCTGAATCTCATTTCCATAATTCGTGCGGCGAGGCGGGGCGCGGCGCTGGGTCACGTGACCTCCCCGCCGAGGGCCTCCGGATACGTCGTTTCGGGTCCGGGCCGCGCGCAGCGCGCGTGAGCGAGAGAGATAGCGCGGCGCGGCGCGCGGGAGGCTGGTGTGAGAGGGGGTGCGCGTGGGAGTAAGAGAGAGAGAGAGACAGAGAGAGAGGGAGATAGATAGAGAGAGAGAGGGAGATAGAGAGAGGGGGAGAGAGAGGGAGGGGGAGAGGGAGGGAGGGGGGGGGGGGTATTGCTACGGACGGCCCCACCCCGTGCACGACGTGTCGGGTCGAGAAGTCACGGCGGTGCGCGCGCGCGGCCTTCGCCGCCGCCGCCGCCGCGCGGTGTTCGAACCCACGTAAATCGTAGGGGGAGCGCAGGGCGGGCGGTGTGGGCGTGTGTGCGCGCGGCGTGTGCGGCCCGTGTCAACACCCGATACCCCACCGAGTTAGCGGCCGCACCCTGTGCACGCAGTGTGTGCGCGCAGTGCTCCCCGCATCCGAGGCGGACACGGCGGGGGAGAGGGGAGGTCGCCGCCGAGACCATCACCTCTGCGCCATTGGGTGCCACTCAGAGCGACGGCCGTATCGGCACTGCAAGGCGTTCCGGCCGAAGGCGGCAGCGGCTGCGTCACCGCCGCGGGTGGACAAGGACAGCGTAAGCGTTTGGTGTTGTAGGTGCGAAAGAAACAGAGTAAGCGCCGCGGGGTCAGCCGGCGGCGGGGGGCCTCAGAGAGGTCTCCGCCAGTACACCGCAACTGTTTCCGCACTTGTGGAGCCCCAGTAAGGGCCGACTCGGGAGGTAACGAGCAAATGAATGAATGAATGGTTGGATGGATGAATGAATGAATGAATAAATTTTAAGAAAATGTATTTTAGGAGAATTTACTTTAGAAAGTAAAATTTGGAGGGAAAAATAAATGTGGAACAACAAATTTTTGAAAAACAAATCCTCTGAAAATTCATTTCGGGAAAATTTGTTTTCGAGAAATGAGTGTGGGAAGATTTATTTTTCGAAAACTTTATTTCGGCAGTGCGTGCGTGCGTCCGGCAGAGGGCCAGTCGGACGCGGTGGTGGGGCGCGCGGAGGGTGCGAGGGAGACAGGGGGAGGCAGAGGGAGACAGAGAGAGACGACTGCGGCCCCGCCGTCTTGATGCCGTCAATGATGGCCGCGGTGATGGGCCGTGAATGCGACCATGTCACTCGATGATGCACTTCGCAGTGATGCACACACACACACACACACACACACACATGTGGTCGTAGCATTGATACAGACGGGCAAGCCACTTAGCGTCGCGCTGCCGAAGAACGCCCACGCGTCTATGGACCGTCTGCTCTACTCCAGGTACCATCCCCTTGATCTGACTTCTCTCTCTCGCTCTCTCTCTCGCGCTCTCTCTCTCTCTCTCTCTCTCTCTCTCTCTCTCTCCCCTTCCCTAACCCTACGTTTCTCTACCGCCCTCCTCCCCTCTCTCGTTCTCTCTCTTGATCGGAGAACGCCCATGCGTCCGCTGAAATTACAGCCTCTTGTCTAATTCGGCCCCTGCACCCACCACCGGCAGCCGCATCGAGAAGTCCTGAGCTTTTGGATTCGATTTTTTACGGCGAGTCTCGGCATCCGCCGTGCGGAGATCGACGCAAGTCACGGGGGCCGGGCGGAGAGATGTGCCGCCGGCGTCCGGGCCCCCCGTGCTGCCCACGCGTCTCCTCCATGAAGCACGCCAATAAAATGGGGAGAGGAGGGAGAGAGTTGAAGAGAGGCAGAGAGGTGGGGAGAGAGAGAGAGAGAGAGAGAGAGAGAGGAGGGAGAGGAGGGGGGTGAGGGAGAGAGAGACATGACGGTGTTCAAATGGAACTTGTTGGCAAAAATCGTCAGAAAAAAATATATAGCAATTTATGAGCTTCCATGAAATTGCAAACAATTTCTTTTTTATTTTACAAAATAGTGCGTTTAAAATATTTTGGTCATGTTAAATAGCTACCATATTTTCTGTTCACGAAAATCATGCGTTTTGACATTTCCTCCTTCCGATTTCCTTCTTCCAATTTGGTCCTTTGTACTGTAACTATATTTTTTGTAGACCAGGATGAAGTTAGAAAGAACACACGATTGCCGAGTTCAACACAGGCGTGTGCACGCACACATACACACATACAGTCACAGGCACACACACACACACGCAAACAGATGAGACGCCATGGAAGAGGCACTTTTTACTCCTGATAAAGTGGAAAATACTCGGCGACGGGCGGACATAAAGTTGCTGGAAACACAGCGACGTAGGAGCGGCAGGAGGTTCTCGTGTGCGGAAGGGGTGGCGAGGGCGAGGACGGCGGCAGCGGCGGCAAACGGACCGAAAGGGGCCAGAAAATGAAAACCATTCCGGTAGAAACCGGGCGAATTCGTTTTTGAGACACGAGACGCCTCGTCGGAGTGGCTGTCCTGGCCTTTCCGGCGCGAGGCCTTGGCGCTCTTTACTTTCTCGCCTTTCCTTAGGTTCACGGGGCTCGCCGCGGGCGGGGCGGCGGGGGCGCCGGGCGGCGGAGGGCAGAAGAAAAATACGGGAGCGAGAGAGGGTGAGTTTTGGTAATGGGAGGGGGTTAATATACGGTGTGTGCGGAGGGAGGAGGGTGGAGTGGCCCCCGCCGCGCTGCCGGAGTTGCCACATTTGGGGGAGAGTTCACGGGGTTGGTTCACAATGCGAGGTTCGAGGCGGCAGCGGCGGTGCCGGCGACAACGGCGGGGAGCGCGCCGAGGGTGCTGGGCGAGGCCGCCGACGAAGCAGCCCGAAGGCCGTGTCCAGAGCTCCGTGTCCAATCGCGCGGCAGTTACCTGGATCTGGGCCCGGCCATCCTGACCTTTAGTCCGCGGAGTTCGAACCGAGCCGCCGGAGAAGAGACCCGGGCCGCGCCTGCAGCTGGGAGATAGCACGGCAGCGTGAGCGAGACAGAAAACAACTTCCAAGGGTGGACAAGCAGGGCCCCGTCGGGGACTCCGGTGCCGCTCTTCGGTCCGACCGGCCCTCTGGGGACACTGACAATTGTCCCTCGTTGCCACCCCCTGTTTCTCCAAGGCGAACAAAGTCCGCTGGAAAATGTCCCTTCCGTACCTGCTGATGCGCGGCTGGTTTTGCAACATTACTCGAGTCCGTGGATTTTTTCTCTTCGAGTACACACTCGGTGTCTGCCAGGCTCTGTGAGACACACCCACTTGGTTGTCGACTCCCCCTTCCCCCCACACAACCGGTTTGACTTCGCTGCCCGTGACAACCAGACAGTGTGACACTGTGTGCTATCGGTTACTGCCCTGCGACGCACAAATTTGCACCCTCCTCTTTTCCTCCTTGTACGCCTCTAGCAGGATGGCGGTTCAACGACAGCTGATTTTTTGCACGTTGTTCATAAGTTAGTCCACAGTTTCTTTTCGCCCTCGCCCCCCCCCCCCCCCCCCCCCCCCGTATTCCCGATAAGGCCACTTAACACGTGAGATTCTGGAGATGGCATACGGCACATCGTTTTTACTGCCTTTTAAAAACCGACGCTTATCCCCGTAAACAAGGAAAACGCACTTTCCTCCGGCATTTCGCATCTCCCCGCCGGTCCCCCACTGAGGGCCCCCCCGCGCCCTTCCCCACCGCACTCACCGTACTGCTTCCCATCTGATCTCGCACGCTGTGCGTCCGCTAAACCTATCACCACGAACGCATCGCCGTGCGGCCCGCGTCCGTCTGCGTGCATATTTCCCTTTTCATTAAAACCCGCGGTGAAGGATCGCCGCGTGTCGGCCGGCTGCGCGGCGGCTTCCCCGGGCACGCCGTGCGTAAAGGTGGTTACTGTTGCCCCCCGACAGTGTACATACTCTAGAGCGCGCGCCCGTGCGGAGCGCGGTAAAATTTAAACCCGCCGCCGCTGCCACGCAGCCACGCCCTCGAAAGGGGTAATGAGTATAGCGCATAGTGGGGCCGCAATGATGAGAAATTCATCCGCCATATGCCGCTCGTCGCGCATATCTCTTCATATTTCATCACTAATAAACAGCATTCCACCCAGTACAAGGGGCGGGAGGGGGGGGGGGGGGGGGGGGGGCACCGCATCAGAGCACCCTGTCTCACCGTGGCGGATAGGTTTGCATATTCATGCCCGTCCCCCTCTTCTATCCCCCCCCCCCACTTCTCTCTGTCTTTCTCTCGCTCGTCGCACCACCCTCTACGCCCAGGCGGGGCCCTTGAGTCCGCGCGTCGCTTCTGCTGGGGCAGTATCACGAACCTTTACGTTCAAACTTACACCCCACAACTCGCCATAAATCTTACATCTTTAGATTCCCGGAGAAAAGTACACGACGGCATTTGAAACAGAATGGTACGACGGACGCGGAATTCGGCGCATTGTTTTCCGGGTCTGGGTCCACCCTCCGCCCGCCGCCATCTCGCTGCATAAGCAGCCCCATCGCCCTCAGCCCCTCCCCAACTCCCCCACATTTCTAACGCGCCGACGGAGTGCCTGCTCTTTTCATTCTCCACACCCAACCCCTGTTATTAGAATTTTTTTTCTCAGCCTCCATTTCGCACATTTTACCCCCCCCCCCACCCCCTCTCTCTCCATCTATCTCTGTCTGTCTCTCTCTCTTCAACACCCATTCCCCTCCGGCACCCACATACCCCTCTCCTTGTCTCCCTGCCCGCTGCGGGCCGGACCATCTCTCTCGCACCCCCATGCCGGTCGCAGCAGCCCGCTCCGGGCCAGTCACCCTCCTCTGCCGAGAGCAGCACACCCGATTTTTCCCCGGCCGGCTGGGCACGGCGGCGCTGCGGGCCTGCATGTGTTTTATTCTCCGTCCCGCTCCCTCCTGTACGTGCACAGCCTCTTCTTCCTCGTCGCTCCAGCAGGCGGCCGCCGCTGCCGCCGCCGCCGCTGCTCCGCTGGTGGTAGTTGTTGCAGTAGTGGCGGTGTAGTGTGGTGAGGCTGGAGCACTGCTGGAGCACTGCTGGAGCACGGCTGGAGCACGGCTGGAGCAGAAAGGCGACTCGCGGAGGAGCATTCGTTTGGGAGGCACGTCCCCGAGGTGACGTTGTGTCGCTCTCCTCCGCGCCGCCGGGCGCGCGCGGCCTGGATTTTGAAGAAGAAAAAGAGAAGGAGCGGTCTAAACAGCCGTGTGTGTGTGCGTGTGTGTGTGCTGTGTGTGCGTGTGCCCGTGTCACTTAGCCGGCTCCTAGCAGGGCCGCCAACCTAAGGTGGTGCGGCATCCCGGACGGAAGAGGTAAGGCTGGCACCGTGTTGTCCCGACGCTTGTACCGCGTGCCTTCTCGTGGGCGGGTTGGTGAAACTGATCCGGCCGGCGGGGCGGCGGCGGCGACGACTGCCGACCCAATCGGCGCCGTGACGCTGGCCAGCCTACTCGCATCAAGGTGGCAGTGATTCGTGGCCGCTCCCGAGAGGAGATCAAAGGACGGTGTTTGGCTCTAGTGTTTGTTTACGCTTCGCTCGCCTATCAATCCCTCGTGTGTAGCGGCGGCGGCCAGCTCCAGCGCTGTCTTCTCGCGCCTCGATGCGGAAATTCGAGATTTGTTGGTGTAAATAGCTTCATTTCTGCTGCTTCAGATGTGCGCGGGGCCGGACGGGCTGGGCGGCAAGAGAAAGGCTGCGGAGGGGCGAAGGGCAGGATGTAGTACGTGTGTGTGTGTGTGTGTGTGTGTGCTTTGGGGGCAGGGGGTGGGGGCGTCTGTGAGGTGCTGTCGGTGAGGGGATAGTAAATATTCAAACTGCTTCCGAAGCTACTGCAAAACTTGCCTTCGGAATATTCACTGCCTCGTTGAGCCAATTTCCTCTTCAGCCTCTGACCACCCGCCATTTTTCGGTTCCGTGTGCTTTCGCCGCACTGCGGGAAGGACCTGGCACCATCAACTAAAAATAACTGCAGCACGCCACACTTCAGCGAGCGGCGCGCCCGCAGCCCCCAAAGCCGGGCCGGGCTGTTGCTGCATCTTTTATTAGACGTTGGATGCACGTGGCGGCGTGGGTGCTAGAAACGTTATTCCGTCGGTGCTGTTCCCAATCGCAGTGAAAAAGGCCGTTTTAAAAACTAGTTTCTGTTTTGGTTTCCCGGGATTTTGATGTTGAAGCGGCGCCGCAATGTCCGTCGCGCAGCGCATCGCCCTTCTTGTGACAAACGCCCCGCGATCGCACGGCTACGCTTTGCGTTTGGAGAACCATCTCTCGGGGCTGTTCGCCGGGGAACAACCACTGCCTTGTAGAAAATGATAACCGGCCGGCGTCACGTGAATATTTGCCGAGCTTCCAGCGGCGGCCGCAGAGTGGCGAGGGCGCTGTAGGGCAGCCGGGACGGCAGCAGCGGCGGGGCGCGCGCGGGCGCCCTCCCCCCTCCACCGGGAGAGGTGCCGTGGGGAGGGGGAGGACGGGGCGTGGAAACGGAGGATGATGAACGGAGGGAGGGAGGAGGAGGGCGAGGAGGAGAAGAGGAGGGCGCGTGTGTGTGTGTGTGTGTGTGTGGAACAGACGGAGAGGGAGAGGAGGGAGACAGAGAATGTGCGGCTGACGGTCGAAATCAAATCTGCTGTGGACGCGCTGTAGATTTAGTTCAGTTGCGAGGGTCTGCTACGAAGAAGAAGGGGGGATCAGAGAGAGACGGATAGAGAGAAGAGGACGATGAGGGGGAGGAAGAAGGGGGGGGGGGAAAAGAGAGAGACAGAGAGGGACTGAGAGAGAGAGGCAGCAAGGTGCGGCAGCAGTGGGTAGGTAAAGGGGTGGTGGGAGAGCCTCACGCACGTCCACAATGCGGCAGCGGCCGCTTCTGTCGCCGCACCGAGACCCGCCCACGCGTCCCATAAATTTTAGGGCGTAGCAAGTTCTAATAAGCCTCTCCCTCTCGCTCTTTTCCTATGTCTCTCTCTCTCTCTGTGTCTCTCTCACACGCCCCGTCGTTCGTATCACTCTCTCTTCCACAGTTCTGCAGAGGGGCGGGAGGTCATGCAGCTGCCTCATATAGTTGGTCCGGGGAAGGATGGCGCACCGGCGTCAAAGGCTTTGGGGGACAATGCATTGGGTCTTTGTGTAAACAATTATACACGCTCATTTATGGGGCTGCGGAACTAGACCCACGTACCTGCTGGCGGGGCCCGCGCGGCTACGGCAGCGAGCCGGACGCGCCCCCGCCGCCCGCACAATTATTGCCTTTTTGAATAGGAACGAACATCAAGGCGAGCCGGTGCGCCATCCTTCCCCGGACCAACTATACCGCCGTGTGTGTGTGTCTGTGTGCGCGTGTCTGTGTGTGTGCGTGTGTGCGCGCCCGTCTGCCGATACCCCACGCCGGGTGCAGCAGTCCCGCCGCCATGGGGTACACACGACGCCCCGGTATATTCGTGTTGCGGTCCTTGTTTTGCTCTTTTGACGTGCGCACAGTATTCATGAATGGGCCGTTCGACTCGTGCGTCTGACACGTTCCGATCGCAGACATCCTCTCCCCCTCCCCCTCTCTTTCACTCTCGTAGGCAGAACGTCATGGCCATGATATGGATTCACCATGAGCTGAACGCGGCATTGGCGTGCTCCGACGGTCCTGATTTTAGCGATTCTCTTGGGATACAGCCGAGTCAGTCGGCGATGGCCACTGACTGATAATGCAGAGTTTTCCGTGTGGAGGCGCACGCTGTGTCACTTACCCAGCCCCTCCACACCATCTCTCTCTCTCTCTCTCTCTCTCTCTCTCTCTCTCTTGCGATCTCTTCTGAGTCAGGACTCCGGACGTGTCGCCCACCCCTCCGCTACGCCCCCGCGGCCCGTACCTTGCACCGTGTAGTACCGCCTAGTGGGCCATATGCCCATCACCATGCCCATGACCAAAGAGAGAGAGCGAGAGAGAGAGAGAGAGAGAGAGACATCGACACGCAGAGGGCGGGGATGTCAGCTAGTGCGAGAGAGACGGCTTGCGTAGGGGAGGCGTCGCTAGCAGCCAGACCAAACTGTCGCTTTATCGACTGATACCCTCCCTTCTTCTGCTCCCTCTCCGATTCCCTCCCTCTCTTTGCCTCTCTCTCTCTCTCTCTCGCTCTCTCTTGTCATTCTCTCACTCTCTCTCTCTCTCTCTCTCTCTCGCTATTCTCTCTCTCTCTCTCGCACCGTGGGCGCCGGCCGCACCCCCCGCGAACGCGGCGGCGGCCACCCCGCGAGGCATGCGCGGTGTGCGCGGCACCCTCGGCCTCCCCTCCCCGCGGCGCGGCCAACGGCGTCAGTCCACCCGAGCGACGCCGCCGACGTCACTCGGCCGCCGGCCGGAGCGGGACCATCACGGCCCGTGCGCCGCGGCCTCCAGACCCTCTCCAGCGGCTTCCACCGGCCTCCGCCGGCCTCCAGCGGCCTCCAGCGGCCTCCGCGGTCACCTTCCAGGAGGCCCCCGTCGCCGACGACGACGCCGTCGGCCCCAGGGCGTGAGTACAACACGCGACCACGGTCCGAGCAGCCGACAGTGAGAGAGAGAGAGAGGTAAGAGCGGGCAGACCGGGCTGGCAGCGGCGCGGGCAGGCGGGGCAGACGGAGCTGGCGGCCAGCTCGCGCGCGGCGGCCGCCCGGGACCCTCCTACCTCAGCAATGACAGTCGGAGGCCCGTCCCCATCGGCCGTCGTCATTGTGGGAGGCCTCCGCCCGGCCGCCGTGCTGCCCGGCCCGCGAAAAAACTACAAAACTGCAGTGTCGCGTCCTCAACTCCTGCCGCGTGCCGCGCCTGTGAGTCCGCCGAGTCCGGCACACGGCCGACTCCCAGCAGTGCGTCGTCTGCTAGCCGTCACCGCATCTGACGCTGCCGGTAAAGTCTCCGACGGTCCCCTTGGCGTCCTGTTGTTGTGCGTCCTGTCGTCCCCGGCGCACCTCAGTCTGATCTCGGTGTCGCTGTCCTTGCGTGAGTTTGCTAAACGCTCTCTTCGCCCGCTAAAAGAAAATCAAGTGTGCCGGCTCCGACTGCGGAAAGCCTACGTTGGCTGCGGTCGAGCACGAATTTAAATTCCCCAAGACGTCAGTGTCGTGTGGTTCCGACGTGCCGTCCGCGCCCTGCAGTGGCCGTCTCGGTCCCCATTTTTCCGACTGTCCCCGTTTCCCGGCCAGCTCTCCGCGTTCATTTTCGTACCGTCAAAATTAAACTCTGTGCCTTCTGAATGAACGCGATGCGAAATTGTATGCAAAGGAAGCGCGCTGCTCGCGGCGGCGCAGCGACGCCATCTTGACGGGGATGCGCAGACGCGGCCGCGCAGGCTATTGATTTTAAATATGGCCGCGCGGGAGGGGGGGGGGGGGGGGGGGGGGGGGGGAGGGGAGGGGTGGGGTCGCGCTCATATATACATAAACCGGGCGGGGAAAGGTCGCAGGGAGGGGAGGGGGCGGCACGACCCGCCTTACGCATACAGTCCGGGTGTCAAATGAACCCGAACTTGAATTTAGGGAGCTTTTCTGCTCCAGCGCTGCGCTGCCGCCGCCGCTGCTGCCGGGGGAGGGGAGAGGGAGCGCGGCGCGCGCAGACGTGCTTTGCATAAGTTAACGAAGGCCTCTTTCCTTCATCCCTTTTCCCGAGGGGGAGAAGAGAGAAAAGGCTTGCGCGGTGCTGCGCGGTGCTGCGCGGAGCGGCGGTCTGCTCGCATTGATAAGATTGGCAACCCTGCAGAGACACTGGAAAGCAACGGAGTAGCACAAAGCTGATTTCGAGGCGTCCGCTGCTGCTGTTGCTGGACGGTCCCCCGGTATGGGGTGCTGTACTACCTGCAGGGCCGGCCAAGGTCCCTTGCGCCCTTTTGTGAGAACTGTCTCTGTGGGCCACACCTGCTGCTGTCTCCTAAATTCGGTCCAGGCGGGGGGCGGCGGGAAATATCGGAGGGGCATTGTGGGTAAAATGAGATTGAAATCTTTGGCGGGGTCGGAGACAGGTTCTCAGCCAAGGTCAGGGGCTGGCCGCGGCCAGCCGTGGCCAGCGACCGTAAACATCCGATGCAGCACGCGCTCATTTCCCATTAGCAACTTTGCAACAACCAGTTCAACGGCTTTTCTCGCTGAGAGTAATTCTTTTTCCTTCTTCCATTTTGTTCCAGGTGCGGTTGCCAGCCGGATTCAACCACCCGCGCCCAAACCAGGAGAAGAACAAAAACAAAATGTCATTGTCCAAGCTTTTGTCATTTTCGTAGCCTTGCGTTTGTAAAACACACACAAATTGTTGTAGCTTCACCCTTTTCTTGCACGACTCCCGTAGACGTTGATGTAGCAGTTGTGCAGCGTCCCGGTGGTTTGTCCTCTGCGCCGTCGCGTCGACATTCGCGGGGCACCCTGTACGTATACTGAATGTATCCTGAGTGTTTCCTCGTCCGGTATACCTTTAGTATACGTAACAGGAGGCCCTACTATTCACCGCTGGATTCGCCGCTGGATCATCCTTGGGTGGCGTGTTGACGGCGACAATCTGTATTTCACAGGAAATGCTAACGAAGCAATTTGCAATTGCACTATGGATGAGTGTCGGAATTTACAAGGGCTCATTCTCTTGCAACTTGCTTAATTGCTGTTACATTGCCCAAATTGTTGTATTGTCGATGACTGTTATATGTGTCCCGTCCCGACCGAAATACTATTGTAAATATTCAAATGGCAAATAAATTTTCTTAATTAATGACTGTTTTTTTTTATTATCCTCATGCGTACCACCGACAGCAAATGTCAAAGAGAGGAAAAGATATTCAATTGTTCTCTCTCTGAAAATGAAAATTGAAAAATTCTGAGGCTGCTACCCGTGGTGTACGACAGTAAGAAAGACAAAACAAAGCAATGGAGATACACATTTCATTTCTTAGAGATAACATGCACACTGTCTATAATTGCTAGAACTGCAATTTTCATTTCAATCGTGCAAATAATCAAATTTACAAGTTTTCACATTTGTGGATTTGTTTGCATTGCTGCCTAGAGCTGTTAAAGCTTCAAATCGGAATCACTATATGATCCGTGTATTGGTTTCGGTCATCCGAGAATTAAACATCTAGCCTCATTGAAATATTTAAAATAATTTCAAACCGCACAACCACACATTGTTTGCTATCTCAAAAAATAAAAACGACAAAAGCTGGAAAACGAATCACATATAAAAAACGATGTACCCTTTCCCGGAATGAAACGGGAGCGGTTCTCCGTTTCCACGGAATCGCGCTCACAGTGTGCGGGTCGAATAGTTTTCGGTGCGATACAGAAAAAACAGGGGAGAGGGGGCAGACCTGACATAATAGCTGACAACAGCGGGGCAACAAAGGGTTCTGTGCCGGGCCACGTGAACGGACCCCGAGACCAGCTATCCCCCATTCAGATGGCGCCCAGTTACGTGGGTTCATACGGGCTGCAGTGACACACACACACACAGGTCAGTGCCTTTTCCACAAAAGAGGAGACTGGTCTACAAAATGACAAAAGCTTGACAGAACTGGCTCGGGCCGCGGCACCCGCACAGTGCCTCAGGGTTGCTGTGCGGGGTGCGCGCGGGGGTCGGTGGTGGGAGGGAGGTGATCAATTCTGGGCAGGAGAGAAAGTCGGGTCCGATGCACCCGAACAGCCAATCAGAGCGCAAAGGTGCGCGTAGGCAACCCTTCTGCACTAGCGGGCGCGCTTTCTCTTTTGCGTACCCGGGGGGACGCCGGTGGCCAGGCCGCCAGTCGAGCACCGGCACCCTGAGCCCGCCGGACGTCGGCCGGGCCGCGTGCACCACCGCCGTGGCGGGGCCCGCGCGCGCGCGCGACGAAAAACAATTTCAAAAACACAGTCAAATTCGCGCGCGCAGAGTAGTGTCACCGAACAAGAGTCAAATCCGTGGATAAGCAGCAGCGGCATGTTCGACGCAGTCCAGCCATCCGGCGGCGCTGCCAAGGTCACGTGGTGAGTGCATCCTCAGTTTACGCCTGACGCCGCCGTACATGTAACGACCCCCCCCCCCCCCCCCCCCACCCCCCTCCTCCGGCCACGAGGTGTCACAAATCATACACTGGGTGTGGGAATCCCGTTTTTATTTTGGTTCATCGCTGTCGATATCCCTGTCGGACACGCGGTCGCCCGACACACGCGGACAGTCCTATAAACAGAGGGAGAGAGAGTGAGAGGGAGGGAGAGAGAGAGGAACGGCAGAGGAGGACGGAAACGGACAGTTTTACAGGCGATAAAAACGGCGAAACAGAGCAAGAGGGCGGGAGGTCGGCGGCGGTAAGAGCGTGTGTGTTGGAGAGAGAGGGACGAGTGCGGCAGGTCAGGCAGCGGCCGCAGTGCATCCGGAAGGGGTTTACAGCACCGATGGACGCACGGCATTTAGTAAGCTGAACGTGCGGAGGAATCGCTGTGCGTCGCTCATTTCAAATGTTCGCGCCAACGCGTGGGGACGATGCGGTCGACGGTGGCGCGCTCCGCCGGCGGACCGCTGAACCCGGTCGGCGCGGCGGCGGCCCGCCGGCCTCGGCGGCTCCCCCGCCCCCCTGCCCCACCGCCCCCCGCCGGCCGCCAGCGCGCGGGCCACCGCATTGGCTGGCAGCGCGCCAGCATGGCATCTCGGCAGCACAATGGAGTAGCATACCTCCTCTTTTTTTCTGTCCTTGTCGTCCTCCGGCGCTCCTCATACCGACGTGTGTTTTTATCCTTTTCTTTTCCCTTTCCTTCTCCGGGGCGAAAAGGGGGGGGGGGGGGAAGTGGAGGAGAAAGGAGGGGTCGAGGATCTCGAGCTTGCCCTTGTGTTATTGAAGACTGAGAGAGAGAGAGAGAGGGAGAGGAGGGGGAGGGTCGATGCCTTTCCCCCCTCCAGGTCGCCGCGCGGGCCTTCGTTGCCGTGGCAACCAGCTGATATTGCGGGGAGGGGCGGGAGGGGGGGGGTGAGCGGGGCGGCGGGAACTCTGATATTGCCGCCCGTCTGCCGGCGGCAGCATCTCCGAGTTGCGCCCTGCTGGACCGATTTAGCGAATCGCTTCTCGCTCGCGGCATCCCTTTCCATTTTAAACAAAGCCACCCCCCAGGACGCGGCCCTTTTCTCTGCCATCTTAGTTCCACGCTTCCGACTCATTCCATAGTATGCGCTTTCTGTGCCCCTCCTGACACGCGCCACCGTGTTCATGGAGGTCCATTCTCCTCCCATTTACGCCCCCCTCCCCCCCTCCACTGACCCCCACTCTCTGTTGCACCGCGCTGCGGGATGGCCCAATTGAAGTATCAATTTAAAAATGGCCATAAAATGTAACGGCCCGTGGACAGACGCGCAGGCGGGAGGGTCACGTAAGGACTCTGTGTGTGTCAGAGTGAGTGTGTGTGTGTGTGTTTGCGTGTGTGTGTGTGTGTACGTCAAGCGGGTCATAAGGGTCCGCCACGGTCTAGCAGCCATTCGGCCGGACTGTAAAATGCCCGCGAGTGTTTGAATCGGGTCCTCCCAGCAATCTGCATGACGGAAACGACCGATCAGTCTCAGTTGATGCGACCCGTGTGGCGGTCAGCCGTGCGGGCGTGTTGACTGGCCGACGACCGTTTGTGTGACGGACTGTACGACCGGGTTGCATGCCGCTCGCCCAGACATGGCTTTGTCGACTTCAAAGATGCGACACACCGACATTTTGTTTTCAAACATTGCAGACAATTTTTAAAGAAAATCTAAACGCTAACTTTTCCAAAATTTCAGACCATGTTTTGACAAGAAATATCCATAACTCGCCTCATGCACTTCTTTCCTGATGATGCCATTATATTTATGTTATAAAATTTTGATTGTGATTTTTTTAGCTCTTTTGTGCTAAATTAATGATCAACATAATTTTCTCAATTATTTTGAAAATTTTTCCAGAATTCTTTTTTTTCCGTGTGTGACCGCATTCTTCGATTACTTTATTTCTATGAGGGTATGCCTAGTTTCAAGTTGAAGATGTGGAGCCCGCGGGGCCGCTGCTGCACTTGAACTCGTCCGCCGCGCGCGCGCCGTTCTCTTTCCCGGCGGCGCCCGGCCGCGGCCCGACGCCTCTGGCGATGAGAAAATGCCTCTTGTGGCTCTGCAAACCGAGCGGCGGCTGCTGCCGGCTGCTGCCTGCTCGCACGAGGCGCCTGTGATTCGCGTGCCTCGAAACGGCGTGGGGGGAAATTGTGGCATTAGCATCCCGTCCATGTGTACGGCTGCGGTACTCTATGCATGCGCGGACAACACCGGGAGAAGTAAAACAAAATAAAAATCTTTGCAAGTAGTGCCGATACAATGTTAAACGGATGCACATCAACAGTGGCGAATGATCGACACCAAAATGATAAATAATAATAATTATAATAATAATGAAAAGGCAATCTGTGATTCTATAGTAACAGTCCGTAATTATTCAATTAGCCACGGTTATACATGCCGGCCGAATAAATTGTTGCTCTAATCAGGCGCGTCTTAATCTTGACTGCCGGATCTGGGCCGTAATTCACACACACACACACACACACACACACACTCGAGTAGCACTGCTTTGCGTGTGACGTCACCCTCTACGCCGGGCCATGGTACGTAACGTCAAATTACGAGCAGTAAACACAACAGCTGGGGGCGTAAATTCTTTCTGGCTCGCCTTTTCTGTCTCTCTCTGTCTCTCTCTCCCTCAGTCGCGACCATGGCACCACCGTCAGCCGGTGGTTCTGACCCAAAGAGGCTTAGCAAAATCAGGTGTCATGCAACTAAGAACTAGCCGAGTTTTAATTTGCATTTTCTTTCTTCCTTTATTTTTTTCTGGTGACAAAGGCCAGGGTGCGTTGAACTCACCACATGCGTCGGCGGCGGCGTCCCGTGGTTTCTTGCGTTTCTTCATTGTCTTCACCGGAAAGCCGTTCGACGAACTGCAAGAAAATTAAAAAGAAGCGTTAATTCCATTTAGTCTGATTGTTATTTTCGTCTCTCTCTCTCTCTCTCTCCCTCTCTCTCTCTCCTTCATGGGCGTAGTACTAATGGTGTCGGAAAGATTAAGAGAAGGAAGCCGAGGAATGGTAGAGAGAAAGGGAGAACGTAGCGAGGTCCAGAGGAGGAGAGGGGCGGGAGAGAGGGGTAAGTCCCCGTGGAGTGGCCATGTTGCCAGAGTGCCTGTGTAGCCGACGGGCGGCTGGCAGGCGGGCGGGCGGCTGATCCCAGCCACTGGTGCCCCTTGTGCCCTGCCGGGATGCCGAAGTTAAAAGTGTATGAAAAACTCGTTAAAATTTTATAATGATCCGGACCCGTGCCGCTGTGGGGAACCCTTGCTGGGCGTCACAGCTGCGGGATCTCCCTAAAACATGTGACCTGTCCTCAAGGCCGTCCACGCTCCGACGAGGCTGCTCGCACCAGCCGGATACGGCTCAAGGCCACGGACGGGGGAGCACATGTGCGGTACATCGATACTCTACTGCAGGGTCGAAGACCGCGGAGGTGTGTACTCTTCCAAAAAAAAATGACTGAAAAACCAGTCTTATCCCCGTAGTGCTGGGCCAGAAATACAGCACTGACCGCGCTTCATCCTGATTGTCGCGCTGTTTACAGCCAGCGGGCTTCGCGCCTCGTCGTTTGTGACCTTGACCCAGACACACACACACAAAAACACTCTCACCACAGACGGACACTTCTCACAAAACTCCCCCATAACCTTGGCCCCTTCAGACGGAGCCGGCGGCAGCGATGCACGGAGTAAATGATTCCTAGTTCATAAAATGGTAGTCATTTCTACTTTTATGTGGGTCTGTTTATGGCCCCGGGCACACGCTCGCCTTTAACTGTTTTGCGGTTCGGGTAGGTCAGTGTGCGGGTGTTTGTTTTGCCTCTGCTTTGTGGTTTCCCGGTCCGTTCCTCTGGGTTTACTGCCCCCTCTTTTCTCACGCGAATACAACATGCAGTCTGCCACACCGGTCGGCGGCGGCGGTGCCCCCGCGCGCGATTCCACGTAGCTCAGCAACTCCTTCTCTTTTCCCGCCCAGTATTCTGAATTTTTACAACCTTTCCCTTGTGAGGTCGGTAGCCATCGCATGAAAGAAGGGCCAAGATGGTGCGACAAAGAGCTGCAGGCCCTGGGGCTGTTCGGTCCGCCCGCGCTGCGTCCCCCTGCCGCCCCGCCGCCCCGCCGCCGCCTCTCCCCTCTCGCA
This sequence comes from Megalurothrips usitatus, assembly GCA_026979955.1. Classification (NCBI taxonomy): domain Eukaryota; kingdom Metazoa; phylum Arthropoda; class Insecta; order Thysanoptera; family Thripidae; genus Megalurothrips; species Megalurothrips usitatus. The sequence continues at coordinate 4,585,975 of CM049605.1, forward strand.
CTCTCTGACAAACGCAGCGTTCATCTCTGACAGTCTGATGGCCGTTTGCGCCAGTGGGAGGTTCACCCCCGGGACGATAGAATGGGCGAATATGGGATGAGGTATGGGAAAGAGAGAGAGAGAGAGAGAGAGAGAGAGAGAGAGAGAGAGAGGCGATAGGGGAGAGAAAAAACCTGCATAATCAAGACAACCGCCCCCCACCCCGCGGCCCCGCCCGCTGGCTGTCTGTCACGCCGACTGATCACGTCCTGTCAACGAATGCATAGACCCCTCCCCCCTCCCCCCTCTCTCCTCTTCTTCTCTATCTCCCCCTCACACGTTCTTCTTTTTATTTTCCTTCTCACTTTTTCACTCACGCACACACTCTCACCTACACCAACACATAGGCAAAAGTCTCTTAGTTCTGAATCTTGTCCACAGATAGCGACTCTGCGGTGCTGCAGAGGCCCAAATCCAAGCCTCTCTCATGGACGAGTTAGACATGGAAACGAATTCATGCAAATGATGAGCGAATTGTTCGGAAGCTGATCTAAATTTGTTAATTGAAAACTATTTACACCTCATGCCTTGGATAGTTAGGTACGCATAAACTGGTCTCGATCCATGCTTTAAAGCAAAACAGAAAATTCGAGTTTTGCAAGTTTTCTTTTGTTTCAGCAATAGTCGTGTAGTATGGTCCAACAGTGTAGAGGCGGGCTTGGTCCGGTTTGCTGGACGCACCGGCCCATCCCTTCCTCTTCTGCTCGCCTCCGCCTTGCAATTCTTTTGTGTGGCTCCGGAATGGCGAAGGCACGGGGCCGCATAGTGACATTGTGTGCGAAACTCGGGTAGCTCATTGGCGACCGACGCGCTCTCGTCCACCAATGGCACCGCAGCATGGCGGATTTTCGCAAAGGTGCGCGTGTTGGCGGTCCGAGCCTGGGCCAATCCGAACCATAACCATCGTCGGCTGAAATTCGCAGCCATTCAGATTATTTCGCGGGCGCTGCAAAATTAGGAATCTTATACGCTAAAAGGTCCTGCAGTTTCAGAACGCGCTGTCTGATCTGTGTGCGGGTTTTTGCCGCCCTCTGTGCGATTCGCCTCCTGTTTCCAAAGAAAAGCAGACGACACCGCGCCGTAAAATTTAACCATGTGCAAACCGAGTCTTGGGATGTCACCGGTGTATATTGTTATTGGGTGGTCTCGTCTCCGGTCCCGCTTTTATATTTTGTTGACACGTCGCGTACACGGCGGGTTGGCGGAGAGGCGAAAATCCGGGTGTCAGGTGTCGCGTAACTCTGACGCGAGCGCGGCCCAGTTGCGGCGGTCGGTCCCCTGTGCTGCTGCTCGTCCAGCGGGCGCAGGCCGGCGAGCAGAAGAGAGAGAGAGATAGAGAAAGAGAGAGAGAGAGACAGAGAGAGAGAGAGACGGAGAGAGATAGAGAAAGAGAAAGAGTTTTCTATTATTGTAAATAGCGCCCCGCTGCTGCAGGCGGGGAGGGGAAGAAAAGACGGCGGGCAAATAGCCGAGCGGGCCGAGGCGATTGTTCGCCCTGGCGGGGCGCGCACCTTCCAAATAAATTGTAGCAAAGTGAGCCAAAGTGACAGAGGGTTGGGAGGGGTGGGAGGCTCCCCCGGACCGGCAGGGAGAGCGACAGCGAGAGAGAGAGAAAGTCCGGCACGCACAATGAAATAGAAGGGGCCGGCAGCAGCAGCAGCAGCGCTCGCTAAAGAAAGAAGAAAGGAGGAGAGGAATTTTTCAAGGTGCGGTGCGGTTCGGGCGGCGGCGTTGGGGTGGTTCGGCTCCGTGAATCGGGCAGGCCGTCGTCCTCCCTGGGGTGGCCCGGCGGCCCGGCGGCCCGGCAGCTGGAGGCTTCCCCCGGACTCGACATCGCTGGATACGAGTCCTATCTAACCGCTGCATGCGTCGCCGCCGCCGCCGGCCGGGGCCCTTTCAGAGCCGAGACCAGCGACGACGCTCGCGAATAAAGTCGAACGTTTTATCCGTCTTTTGGCGCGCTGCAAGGTGACAATCCCACTTTTATTCCGGCCGTGTGCCGGTTTGTGTGTTGCAGGCGGGGCGGCCGGCCCTGCGATGGCGGCGGCGGCGGCGGCGGTGTTGCAATGCCCCCGGACCGCAGCCTGCGAACCGCCCCGACCCTACGGGTGGCCACGAAATGCGCGTCACAAAATAAATGCCTGCGCAAAAACTACAGACTAACTACAGACTCCGTCGCGGTCTCTTTGGCCGCGTGCCTTCCAGCGGGGTGGACGTGGACACTGCCCCGCGGTCCCCGCTCAGTCAGAACGAGGTGTCAGTCGGTCAGAATGCGCGCATAAAAACGCGCTTTCACCGCTGCTGCCGCCGGTTTACGGTTTACGTCGTCCGTTTCCTTATTCTATGTATTTCTTTTGCGGTCGAATCAAACGGGCCGCCGCGGGGCGATTTGACGAGCTCGTCATGTGTTATATTATGAGGCGTGGACGTCGCCGAAGAAAAGGCCGGATGCGGTGGATGTGTGCCTCTTCTTCTCGCACGACGGACGGAGGAGCTTTTCCCGTGCGCGCTGCGGTGGCAAAAGTTTGCCGGGATGGGGTATGCGTGTTATCAAGCGGGCCGGCACCGCGGCACCGCACCACCCACACGGGGCCGCTCCCCTCCAACGCCGCGCCAGAAGCAGCGGAGGGCCGACCACGGCTGCCAACCCCCGCCTCGATGCAATGTAATCAATACGGGAGCATGGCGCCGCCGGGCGGGCCGCGTCCGGACTCTACCCTCTCTGTCACTCCGCCTCTCACTTGCCAGACGCGCAAGGAGTCTGAGCATTCTCTCTCTCTCTCTCTTTTGGACCCCCCGACATTTTCGGACGCGGACTCTGCGTGGGTGGGTAGTGGGTGGGCTGCTGGTGGGTGGTGGCTGCCCTGCGCGCGCTGGAGCGTGCGAGACACACACACACACACACACACACACACACACACGGGATGTAGGGGTGCGGCTACTGTCATGGCGTCACCGTCCGGCTGCTGGATACTCCGCTCCCGTTAATATCATTATTTATGATAATAATGATGATGATTTTTATTATTATTTTTATTATTATAATTATTATTATTATTATTATTATTATTATTATTATTATTATTATTATTATTATTATTATTATTATTATTATTATTATTATTATTATTATTATTATTATTATTATTATTATTATTGAGCTGTATTGCTACCTGTCAACCTCACGTACCTGTATTACCAAACATATTAAACGATTTTGAATAGTGTAGTCCGGGTCCCAGGAACGAGGCCCGCCTGCTTTTCTGCAAATAATAAGAAAAGCGCCAGTTTTCGTTTTGCTTTTGTTCTTGTTTTTTTTTTTATTTTGCCGGAAGTCGAGTCTGGTGCGCAATAAGCAAGACGGGGCCCCCCATCTCATTGCAAGGCATGGAAGTCGATATGGTGTGTTGCATACGAAAGGAGCGCGGAGGGCCCCGAAGCCGATGCAATCGGTCCCTCGCCAGGCGTCGGCTGATCGAAACAGACTCGAGGGATCGACTTGTGTGGAACAGGCACGCGCGCGGGGAAAAGACAAGAGGAGCACAGCGGCAGGCGTGAATGATGCTCGCTGCTTCGGTATTTTTTTCCCTCTTAGCCTCTAGCTTTTCTCATCTGCTATCTCTCACGGAGGCGAGTCCTGATAGCAGCGCCCCCAATATCCTCCCCGATTCTCCGGCGTTCGGCGAGCAGCGCATCGGAAGCTGCCACTGCCACTACTCTGTGGTATTAATATATATAAAGAGAATTGCGGTGCACATGATTTAGTGACGTTTCTCATCTGCATTGGTCAGCGGCGTTGCTTTCTTCAGACGTGCTGCCTTGCGGGCGGAGCAGCAAGACCCGCGAGCGGCCCCCGTTTCCCGGTCTGCCCGCACAGAGGGCGCCACCGGTCGGGCCTAACCGGCTCCCGCCTTCACCGCCCCGCGGCCGGCGGAGGCTCGGAGCGCACGCCGCTGGTTTGTGCCGACCCATGTGTGCGCGCTCCCAGCGCTCCCCGCCGCTGCCGCCACCGCTGCCGCCGCCGCCCTCTGTAAGGTCCCCCCTGTGCAGGTCCCGCCGTAGTCGCCCCCGCGGCGGTGCGGCAGCGGCGGCGCGGCCTGTTCCAAGCCATTTGCCGGCGGAATGCCGCAAAGTTCCGCCCCGTAGACCGCCGCTCTCCCTAACAGGAGGAAGGAGGAGGGGTGGAGGGGCTGGGAGGCTGGTTGCCGCGGCCTAAAACCCCACCGCCGTCGCAGGCGCTCCCCTAACCGACCACCTACACACACACACAGAGTCAAACACACGCACACACACAGGCACACACTAGGCAGCGATGGCCACCCGCATTCGAGTTGCGCCCATCACGCGGGGTCTCTCATCGCCGACACGATGTATAGAGTGTGCCGCGATGAATGAAGCATGACCACGGTCACGTTTCATGAAGATTGGTCGCACACGGGTGCCGCCGCCGCCGCGGGCTCGCGACCAAATGGGATCTTATGGACGAGGGCGTCGCTGACATGCGCTGCGGGTAGGATACTCCGTGGCGGTCCATGACGGTCACGAAGGCCGTGAGATGCAGCCACACTGATGGCAGAGTCTTATTATCAAAGTTCCGAGCAGTGCCCAGGAGCTGCGCTCTTATTGCGTGCCCCTACCTTCCCCCGGGCGCAATTCCTTCCGGCTCAAATCCAATACTGCGAAGCGGCGGCGGCAGCTGCCGCGCCCCGCTGCGTTTCCCGGGCCAAACTTTTGAGCTCCCCAAGATAATTCTTTGTCGAGATGGGAAACCGCCCCCGCTCTGCAGCACTGGGGTGGCGCCGGGCAGGGGCGGGGGTGGTGGTGGGGGCGAGAGGTGTTTGTCCCTGCAACCTCTTTGTGCATAGGAATTGAGGGCACGTGCTGGGACCTTCCACAGTGGCCTCCCTCCCACCCGTCCCCCGGCGATCCTCCAAGCTCGCCGCTCCCCGAGTCCCCTTTGGCTTCGCTGAGCGCCAGCCAGAGTCTCAGCATTTTCACGACCAAAGTTTTCGAGCATTGAATGCGAGTCGGCAAAATTGGCTCTCCGGCATATCCGAGGAGCGCTGCGCTTCGTGGCGCGGCAGCAGCGGCGGCACAGCGATGTTCTACCCGGCCCCCGGGACTGAAGTTGCTGGGGTCGTGGAGCAAAAGAGGAAAGGCGAACGGGTTACGGATTGGTGGTCGCAGATTTCGGTGGACATAAACCCCCAAATTTATTTTTAAGGTCAACAAAATTGTAATATGTGTTTAATTTGTTGCAGGTGCCGACCGCGCCTCGTGACGGGCGATATGAAATAATCCAGTGCCGTCCATCAGAATCAGCAGTCACAAACAAGTAGGTAGTAGAAAACTTTGTCAAAAATATTTTTTGAACCGATTTGATTTGTGGAAAGCTATTTACAACTTTCTTAGAAGCCTTATCGTCTTCACGTGCGTCTCATTTTGAGGACTTCCTGCTCAATGTACTTGTTTAAAACAATTTTAATTATTTATTTGTTTTTGGAGGTCGAAAAGCATTCTGAAGAGTGGAGTTAGATGGGGTAAGGCGTTAGGGAGGGGGAGGGGGGGGGGGCGTTGGGGATTATAACTCATAAGCTAAGCATGAATTACTCGACAAGTGCCCCGGCGCGCAATACAAGGTTGCATACTATATGCGAGGACCATAAACAAGTCATGCCCAGCTACCGGCTCCGCGCGGCTCCACACGGCCGCGCCACGCCCGCAGCCATCAGGGTTGCCACGGGTTTGCCACGCCGCGCCACGCCGCGCCACGCCGCGCCACGCCGCGCCACGCCCCGCCACGCCCCGCCACCAGAGGCGTCATCAAGACCGTGCCGAAGATGGCGCCCGCCGCACCACGCGGCCCGACACTGCGGCCGCGGCCCACTTGACTGCGCATCATGATTAGCCCCGATTTGGCTGTTTCATAAAGGCCGTGAGTTGGTACAGTCGCGCAAAATGGATATGAAACGACGTTCTGTGCTTCACCAAATACGAAGGCCGTTTTATACGATTTTCGGGCGGCAGCGCGCGCTGCATTCGACCGTGTTGTTTGCGGTCGCCGCGCGCTGGACGCCTAAAAGCTCTCTGTCCAGTGGCCGGGGGGATGCCGGACGAAGAGCGAAGGGTGGCCGCATCCTTCCCTCGCCTCCGTCTTCCGCTTGTGCGTTTCTAAAATATCCCCAGGGTGCTGTCGGAGCCGCGTAACTGTGCGCGGTGCCGTCACCCCTTGCGGTACGCCGCCGTTCGGACGCTGTCGTACGAGAGACTCAGAGGCAGCGGGGCCGCGGCCAGCGCACTTTACGACACCCAAACAACGCGTTAAAGTAAAACGAGAACACTGAATGATCATTTACGTGATGTAAATGCGTGTGTGCGTGCGTTCCCGCGGCACTCGCGGCGGTCACGCCAACGGCAGCGCGCGTGACTTACTCGTTGTGGCGTTGCGGGTCGCCGTGCCCGGCGGCATGCCAGCGCGCGCTGCGTGAGTGCCCATATTGATCAACTAAATACTTGCTCGCTACACGACGGGCCCCGCAGGCGGCCTCGCAACAAAAATACATTTCTCAGCGAGCGCAAGGTATTTTTTTTTCTCGAAATCATTTTTATTATTTTATTTTATTCTGCGGCACGACCTGGGTGGCTGTCCGCGTGCGATAGCAGATCGGTTGGCTCGGGGACAGACGGAGCAGGGAGGCGGAATGTCGCCTTTTGCATTCGCCGCTGTCGCGAACGAATGACTCGGATGAACAGAGCGACGCGGAGAAAATCGGCCCGCCGCCCGCCCCGGAGTGCAATTTTCTCATAGTAAATTCTCGCTGCTGTCTAGGAGGAGGCGGGTGTCGTAAAGACGGGCGGTGCCGACCGGCCTGCTAGCAGAGCTCACCCCGCGCGCCATCCGTCCGGGGGGGATCAGCCTTCGGCAAAGGTGCCGGCCTCCCCGTCTCCCGATGCCCTTCTCACAATTTTATCTTTTGCGTCTCAGCTCAATGGCATGCACTGTCTAAAAATTATAAAATGTAAAAATTGAATATTTGGAAAAAATTATACAAAGACTTGAAATTTCAAAAACCTTGTGATTGAAAAATGTTCAGAATTGAAAATTTGCAAGTTTTAAAATACAAAAAAAAATGATAAATTTGAAAACTCAGGTTCAGAGCTTTGAAAATTTCAACATTTTGGGATTCAAAATTTTGAAAAATTATAAATATTATGACGATGATGTTGCTGCACTGGTAGTATTTCAGGAACAGCCTGTTCCGATCCAAGTTATCTGCAGCGACCGCTCTCGGGGCCCACGCGTGCACAGCCGCCGCTGTTTTATTTTCAATATTCGCCCTCCGATAACGACGACGAAAAGACTTTGCGCTGCCCCGCGATGAAACAATTATTTACCCATCGCGCCCGCCGGCCGTGGTCATGAGTGGAACGCTATCGTGAGACACGCCTCCCGCATTTACGGCGCCATATAATAAAGCGATTGAGGCTGGTCATCGCGCCGCGATATGGCCGGATTTATTGCGAAACAGGGTCGTAAAGCTAATTTGGGGCCGAGCTTTTGGCTCCCTGCGAGGAGACGCCGGCGGCAAGAGCCGCGGGGAGGCTCACGAGACGAACGCATTCACGAATGCGTTATTGGAATGGGGATCCAATACGCCCCCGTTCATGACGACGATAATTAGGAGCGGGTAATTCAATGAGAATCGGTGCGCGAGGAGCTCGGAGTCGGAATCAAAACGCAAACTCTGTGGTCGGCAGCTCTAAAAATGACGAGCGAACGTGAGGAGGGAAAAGGAGGAGGTGGGGGGTCAGGCACACACACACACACACACACACACACACGCGCGCGCGCGCGCGGGCAAGGAAGGAAAGGGTGGGAGAGAGAGAGACCGAGAGAAAGAGGAAGGAGGAGGGGCGTCGCCGGGAGGGGGAAGGGATCAGGACAGCTGACGATAAAGAAGCAAGTGTATGGTCTCGGGGCGGGCGCTGGGCATGGCCGGGCTGGGCTGGGCAGGCGGGCGCTGCTGCCGTTGGGCTGCGTCTCGGCTGGGCCCCGGCCCCGCTGCCGGGTGGATGGACGCGAGCGGCCGGGTCGACAGCCACGTATCCCGGCAGTTCCCCGCCGCAGATACGCCACGCGGCCGCCACCGCGGCCGGCGTGCGTGCCGCACCAGCAGCAGTGTCAGTTGGAGCAAACGAACATTGACTGCAACTGACGCCCACCAAATACTGACTCTCTCTCTCTCTCTCTCTCTCTCTCTCGTACTATCCTCCGTCTCGTAGCGGCCATCCCTCCCTAAGATATCGACTTGCCCTCTTGATTAAATACGCCACCGAAATATTAAGTACCCACGAGGGAGGGACAGAGAGAGAGAGAGAGAGAGAGAGAGAGAGAGGGGAGAGAGAGAGAGAGAGAGGGGGGGGGGGGGGGGAATTCGACCGGTTGCCCGGGTAAACGGGGGAATGAGGGCGGGACTCACGATCTGAGTCCTCACTGCACGTTTTCGAAAATCCAATTTTTGACATAAATCGCGTCGGAAAAGTGGAATTGTAAACATTTCGGGAGTGCATTCTTTTGGGTGGGTAGGGTGTGTACGTCCCCAGCGACGTGCTGGAAGGGGAGTGGCTGGCAGGCGGGTCCGTTCGGGGCCTGGGCCGGGTCCTGGGTCCTGTCTATCCGACTGGCTCCGTCTCTGTCTGCGTGGCCTGGGCAGCCCGCGCGTAGGTGGGAGGGAGAGAGAGAGAGAGAGCGGCTTGCCGCGGCCGTGCCTCGCACGCAGCCCCCCCGGCACGGCAGTGCCCGACCGCCACTCAGGATTAAACTGACACGTCCTGTTCCATAAGATAGTGCGAGATATCCCATGGCACACGGAGACAGATCCCACCAGGGGCGGCGGGCCGGAGGCGGCTGGAGGCGGCCTCCTCCAGGTCCAGGTGGTTGGCGGCGGCGGGCGAGGGGCGTGGCGGGGCGTGGCGGGGCGGCCGAACCCCCTACGGATACCTCCTATGGCGGCGCCCGCTCCGGGCAATATTCTGTATGAATTATTCCCGGTCCAGACGACCGCACAGAGGAAACTTTTCCCGAAAACAAAAAAATCAAACTGCAAAAAAATAAAACTGGAGGCACGCGGTAACAGGCAGCACATTATGTGTACGGCAGGTCTTATGCGGGTTGCCTACCCTATCTGATGAGAGCCGCATCGGACTGCTGTACACAGTAGATCTGAGGCTTTTAAAAATAATTGTAAATAAAACCGTTGGACGTACACGACGCGGCGAGGGTTGTGCGGTTATCCGCCGGGAGGCCACTTCTGCCCGCACGGGAACCTGTTCCCTATGCAAACGAGGCTGTTGCACCGGGGGGCCGGCGCGGCGCGCATCGCGCCCGGAATAGAAACGTTCGCGTATTACAATCCTTTTCACGTCGCGCCGCCGCGAGATTCAAAGTAAGCAAAATGTGTTTCCCTCCGCCTTGCGGCGGCGGCGGCGGGCAGTCCGCCTGCGATAAGGCGGTGGGAATTAATTGAGATTAGCCAGGGACGACCCTGGCACCGCCCTCTGAGCCTTTCCGATCCGGAATTCATCGCCCTCCTCGTTCCTAATCTGCCATTCCGTCTTCTTCCGTCTCTCTCTCTCTCTTCTCTCTCCCTTTCGCCTTATCATCCTCTTTCTCTTCGGTCCTCATATGGAAGGGGCCCCGACCACATACGCCACCCCGATGGCCACTTTATCCGTTAAACCTACTCTCTGCCCCCCTCCTGGCCCCTTCTTTCTCTCTGTCTCTCCGTCTCTCTCACTCTCCCTCTTGCCATCTTCGTCTCTCCTGCCCGCGACGTGCTCACCGACCCTGTCTCCCTCGCTCAGTCCACCCCCCAAACCATTCTGCGAGCGCGCGAATGCCCCGTTCACCTCTACGCCAACCCCTTCCGCGCCCCGCCGCACCCCGCCACGCCCCGCCACGCCACAGCAGTGGCCAATCTCCCCAGACAAGCAGGCGACCGCGCAGAGGCCTCAACCCCCCCTCCCTCCTCCAAGACTATGCCGCCGGGCTTGGCCGGGCACCGGTGGGGTGGCGTGGTGGGGTGGATCCGAGCCGCGCCGAGCCGCGGCGGGACCTCGTCAACCCTCCACGCTAGGTACACTGTTAGCAGTCGATAAAAACCGGTCGTTCGCAAACTCTTTACCACTACAATATAAATAACGAAAATGGGGTTCGTTCAAATTTTTCTGTAGCTGTACAGATAAACTTTCCAACTTTTCCCCTGTGATTTGGTTCCTAATCACATTGCGCTCTTATCTTTAAAAAAATAAGGCGTTTTGAAAAAGGCACAAAAAGCAAATGCGGAATGGCGTCAGTGAACCCGCCAGTGCCGCGTCTCGAAAAGCTTTATCAGCGTTCTCCATATCTCCACAGCGGAATTTCTCATCTAATCCCTCTCCTATAGTAATATGTGTATAATACATGTCTCGAAAGTTTCCCGCCGCCATAGTTTCCCAGGGCAGACGGGGGATGCTGCGAATGAGAAGGGCGTGGGGGTGGGGGCAGAAGTGTGCACCGAGAGAGCAGCGACGGATATTGCCTAGGCCTGTGCCCAGGCTCCCCCCCTCCGGTCTGCCTCCGAGGAAACTCCCTGCTGCTGCTACTGTACTGATTGCCGTCACAAAACGATATTAGAAGTCTCGGGTCCTTGTCAGCTGCGACTGCTGCAGCGGAGGCGGCAATATCAGCAGCAGTAGCAGTAGCAGCAACGCCCGGCAAACGCTGGCGCGAAAAAACGGGGATGACGCCGTCGGAGCAGAAAAATGGTCGACGACCATCGCGTCCATACGCTGGCGTCGGATCTGTCATTGGCGATGTCGTTGTGACACGAGAATGACATATTTCACCCGTCGCAATTTTCCGCACACACCCCTGCTGCTGCTCGCAGTCTCTTTCGCACAGCCCACCACCACCATGTATCTTTCTCTCTCATTCTCGCCCTCCTTGGAATCGGAGCAGTAGCAGCAGCAGCAGCAGCAGCTGGACGGACAATGGTCCTGGCCGCCTCCACCCTCCTTCTTGTTTTCGTGTCCGATCCCTTCAGACGCGGCCCCGACGCCCTACGACCCTTCTGCCATCCGTATTATTTTTTCGGCGATTGACTTCTGCTTCGCAGGCCGGGCACATACCGCATCTCAGAGGCCCGCGGTGTTCGAGGGATCCCGTCGTGTGTGTGTGCGTGCGTGCGTGTATGTGTGAACGAGACGCAATAACCTGACCTGATAAATAAGGACCAGCAACCGAAAAGAAACCATTGAGATTTGAACCATGGTTCATTTGCACGTAGGAACATCTCAATATTGATGAAGCACAACTAAATGTGTGAATGTACCAAATGGCATTTTAATATTTCATTAATTTTCATCATCAGGAACTATGGTGCGGTCTATGTATAGTGCGGTTTAATGGACAACGAGTTTCTCACTCTCTCTTTCGGTCTGTCTTTCTCCCTCTCTGTCTGTCTCTCTCTTTCTCCCCTGACTGTGTCACTCTCTCCCGCTCGCTCCCTCGCTCGCTCCTCCCCCGATGGGTATCGGGATGTGGAATCGTTCACACGATGAGCCGAGCGTCGGGCATAAACATCATCGCGAGTGGTGTTTGGGTGGGAGGCGATGGCTGGCCGCGTGGTGCAGCGCGTGGTGCCGGCTGGCGCGCGCAGACGCCGCGCCAGGTTGTATGCTGGCTGACGACCTTCCCGTTGCCTAATCCAAATCGTCAGCCGAAGAAAAACAAGAAAACGGCCCGAGTGATGACAGCCGTGAGGCCACGCGGGAGGGAGGCCCGCGCACGTGGCGCGGGCAGCGCGTAAACACACGACCGCGCTCAAGATGGCCGTGCTCGCGTTACTGTAGCGCCGTCCGCACGGATTTCCTAAATAGTGTACCACAAAATTGAAAATAGAGTGTGCGGGCTGAAGGGCCCACGGCGGAACTACAGTTTACACTTCAGTGCCGCCAGACTGTAGTTCCGTGATCTGTTCTGTTAATCGTCTAGTACTTTTTCTCCGGCGGAACTGTAGTTTTATGTACACAGCCTGCACAGTGTGACTGTAGTTTCTTGGTGTAGTTGTAGACTCCGGCGTGTGCTCTCGCGGACGGACAGGTCGCGCCGCCACGTGCTCGCGGAGGGAAGTACACGGCGGCGGCGGTGCGCGGCCCCGCCGCGAAGATGGCGCCACCGGGCGGCGCCTGCGGTTAGTTCCGGTGGCGGCCGCGGCGCGGCGCCCCCCGACAGGGCCTAACCTCCGCACTACGCCAGCCGGGCGCCGCGCGGCACCGTGTCCGACAGGAAGTGTCGCTTTAATGGTGATCGCGGTCACGGCGCCGCGGCGCTGCGGTGCTCAGTGAGGCGGCCACACATGAATCAGACCCTCGTGTGACTAAAGCAGTGCCGCCCCACCCGCGCGGAGCCGCGGCGGCGCCACCCGGTTGGCGGGACCACCTTCAAAATGAGGGCGTCGGCCGATCGATGCGCGGCAAACACTGCCGGAGTCGCGCTGGCAACCCGTGCAAACGCTACACCGTCAGAAAAAATAATAAACAAAAGCTGGAAATTTGATCGAAAGTGATTAGGGCTTTGGGGGAGTCCTTAGAGTCTGTATTGATAAAAGGGCTAGGTGCTCATTGGTGAATTTCAAAATTATTTTTTTTAATAATCGGGGTCCGTTTTGTTATGGTATGTTGATGTTGTGTTGATGTTGTGGTGCGTGTTTTTAATGTTCTCAGGCGCCGATGCAGTTCGACGTAGTGACCTGACCATCACCCCCTTGTGGACAGTCGTTCCTGGACAACGGCCTCCACCACGCCGTCTGCATGACGGCCTCCACCACGTCCTCGGGCTGCATGACGGCGTCCACCACCGCCCCGCGGCCGCCTCACCGGAAGCCCCCCGCCGCCGCGGCCGCCGTTTTACTGGCCTCCGACAATGGGGCGCGCCATCTTCGAGCATGTGGGGGCGGCCAAGGTCGAGGTCACCGAACTAGTGCGCTGGCCAGACACGAGCCGGCCGCCGCCCCCCGCGTGGCTGTGGGTGGGCCGGACCCCACCCCTACCCGCCCGCAGCACGACCAGTGTTTGTTGTGAAGCCGAGAGGACAGGCGTCGTATGCAAATGGACGCCTCGCGTTGAGGACGATGCTAATAAGTTTCACGAACTGTTTTGTATTTTTTGTTCTTAAGTTCCTCGTGCTGTTGTAAGGATGTGTATGTGGGTATGTTCTGTGAAGAAAAGCCTCGCGTAGGAATAAAAAACTTTTCATAATCGAAATAACACAGACTTTGTTCAGGACATTCATAATATGTGTATTAATGTGGCACCTGTGTATGCATTTGAAAAAAAAAAATGCAAAAATGGGTGGGCACTACCTCGTCCCAGGCCTCCGCCTGGAACCCTCCTGCTTAACTTCGGTGTTCGAATGGGAACCGGTGTACCAGGTATTGACCACCGCAAAGACACCGGCACAACGCAGCGGCCTTTTTCAGGGGCACGCTTCCGCAACGGTCAATGTGGCCCCCTCCGCCAGCCAGATTTCCGGAATTAACTCCCTTCGACTGGCTGGTTGGTCTGTGGCACTGCGGCCACTCCCGAGCGGATTGGGGGGGAGGTAGGCTTTCCTATATCGTACACAGCCGAAGCTGCTGTACTTCACGACGAACCCTAGTCGCGACGGCGTGTCCTCGTCTGCCAGATTCACAGGGAGCGAAAACGAAGACACCGAACCCTAGGTACCCCCGTAGCATACACCCGAGTCTCCAAACCAAGTTTCCTTGGTAGACACTGGGTTACCCCTCGGCTGGATCAGACAACGCCGGTGGCCGATCATGCACCGGAAAGAACTTCCTTGCTCAGCAAATATGAGAGAGCTCACTTTGCTATTCTCCCTCTCTCTCTTGCCTGCGCCGCTCTCTTAGCCGCACACTCGCGCGCGCGCGCCTTGAGGGGGCCGGCAAACGCGCCGACTCGCATTGCATAGTAATTGGGCGAATGCCTAACAAGGAGGGCCGCAGCAGACGCCCTACAGCAGCAGCAGCAGATGTCCCTCGTGAGGAGGGGGAGGAGGAGGAGGGGTGGGGGAATCAGCAGACGACACGAGAGACTTTCTTCGCAAGGAGAGCGGAGAGAGAGAGAGAGAGAGAGAGAGAGAGAGAGAGAGAGAGAGAGAGAGAGAGAGGGTGAGAGAGAAAAGTGTGTGCCTCAAAAGAGGAAGAAAAAAAACACAGGCGTCGCAGACGCCGCCCGCCGTTTTGCCTCGATCCTCCTTCCGCTCCTCTCCGCCTCCACTGCTGCTGCTGCTGCTGCTGCTGAGAGAACTTAGCGCATACAAACTTTGATAAGAGGCACGTCTCCAAGGCGTGGTGAGGCCGAATCTTATTCCCCCCCCCCCCCCCCCCCGGCCCTGGCAGCCCCGCGGTGAATGCAGTAGGCCGCCGCCACCACCACAACCACCACTGCTGCTACTGATGATGCTGATGCCCCCTGCACCTCCTCCCCTCTCTGTCCCTCCTGCCGCTGCTGCTATCTCTCGCGCTCCCTCGCTCAGTTTGAAAGCGATTGATTCTCTCACCCCCCCCCCCCCCCCCCGCGCGGCCACGCTTTCCATCTCCCTTTTGACTTCGCAGTCGCTTTGATATTGAACGCGCGCGCGTGCGTAGGATTTGGTATTGGGTCGGCGGCGCGGCGGTAGGGGCGATGCAAAGTCGCTCTGCACAGCGTCGACGGAACGCAAATCAAATTAGAATTGAGAGGAAACACTCCCGGTAGGAAGATCAAGAAACTACAGTTAAGCTGTAGTTAAAGTACGGAAAGCTGTAGTTACACACTCGCAACTTTTGACTAGAAACTTTTGGGGAAAATTCCAAACAGCTATAACGAAAATCTGTCTCCACTTTTTTTTTTGAAAATTTCAAAAGCGTGTTTTACAGTGCCGGAGAAAAGAAAGTGTTTCTTTTTAAAAGGAGAAGGTGGATCGCGCCAAAAACGGTGGCTGCCCGTCGATTGTCAATACCGTGTCTTACGACCGCAACAGCGCCGCGGCCCGTTAATGACAATATTGTGTTCAGATTGTCCGTTCTTTTCTCTCATTTTTCCCTCGAAAAGAGAAGAAAACCGTGCCTCGTAATAAAAATAAGTGAGTCATTGAGACGGGCAGCCCTGTCCACTACTGTGGGCCCGATGAAAGTCCCCGATAATGGGGTCAGGAACCCATCGCCGACCAGGTGCTGCGTCCGGGGCGGTGCCGTCTCTGTCGCACTCACTTGCCGGCGGCGCCCGCGGCGGGGGTGCGACAGAGACGGACGAGGGTGTCGTCGCGGGAGGCGGCCCCGGGGCGATACCAGCGCCATCCCTGGTATCCGGCCTCACTGCGTCTGACGGGGCGCGCCCAAAGGAGTTGCGGGATGCGCCGCTAGAGGGCGCCGGCTGGGGGCTGGGAGAAGGGAGCGGGAGAGAGAGAGGGAGAGAGAGAGAGAGAGAGAGAGAGAGAGAGAGAGAGAGAGAGCTGGTGGTGGAAGGAAGAGCGGGGAAGCATCATGTGTGGCGCTCGAATATCAACGCAGGACCGCTTCATGAAACATGGAACTGACTACACGCGGCCCTACGGGACCCCTCACCCCCTCCCCCTCTCCTGCCCCTCATTTCTATTCCCCCCCTCCCCCTCCTCCCCATCCTTGTCCTGAAAGCTGCCAAGGCACGTCTTGGCAGCGGCGCCGCCGCAAGAAAAGAAGCGGCCCCGAGGCGGCGGCTGTCATTGTAGTTTTTGATGAAAATTACACGAAGCCCGCACCGAGACCCCCTCCTTCCCCTTTCTCTCTCCCTCCCCCCCCCCCCTCTCTCTCTCTCTCTCTCTCTCTCTCTCTGTCGTGCACTTTCCATACTGAGTTGTTCCTGTCTCCAGGCCGGATAGGACACAGAGAGAGAGAGAGAGAAAGAGAGAGAGAGACGGAGAGAGATTGGAGAGGGAGGGGGCGTCTTGCCCTCCCTTTTCTTTTCATCTGGAGCTCATTTTTCGCGCGCTCGTGCTCTGGCATCTCTCTCGTGGCCGCCACTGCTGCTGCTCCTGGCGGAAAAGACTGTCTCCGTGAGGGGTGACTTTCTCCTCCTAGCGGCTGGGGAAAAAACACAGGGTTGGTTCCCTTACAATTTTTTTTTCGGTCTTCCTAACGTTGATACAAAGTCCGAATAATATAAGCAGAGGCAAATGTTGGTATATTTTTGAATACGCAAGTTTCGCGATGTTGAGTGCATGTCGGTTTGCACACACACACACACACAGACACACAGCCTCCTGTACCCGGCTAACTCCCCTCCCTCCACCCCACACGCGGACGCTCCGCGCTTCCAAATTGTAAAATGTGCCGCACGTGGCCCCCGAATAAGCTAATTGCATCGCCAGGCTGCGCGTCGGCTGCGCCTGCCATCGCAGCAGTGCCCGGAGATGGTGGGGGGGGGGGGGGGGGGGGGCCGCCGGCCCAATTTGATCTCGATTCGAGCCGTTACAGCTCAGCAGCAGACGCCTTCCGCACTGTCTAGGTGAGTTTGCCGGATAGAAAAGAAAAAAAAATGGTTGGCCCTGCTAGAATTCGGTAAGTGATCACCATTCACATGATTAAATGGAATAGCTCACGGAGACTCATCAGAAGTGGGAAGGGCTGGCGACGCAGCTTTCAATTCCATTTCCTTTCCGGCTACGCCATGGCGATGTAGCAGGGCTGCAAGACGGGCCGAGAGAAAGGGAGACAAAGAGGGACAGAGAGAAAGAGAGAGGGGGGGGGGGGACGCAGAGGAAAAGGGGGCAAATCGGCAGCCGACCCGCCAGTTTGTCACGTCCTGATATAAGATATTAGCAGAGAGAGAGAGAGAGAGAGAGAGAGAGAGAGAGAGAGAGAGAGAGAGAAGGGGGAGCCACCCTCACCGCGCCGCCCCGCCTCCTCCGCGTCCTCTCCAAGCCTTGTCTTCTAATAACGCGCGACAGCGTCTTCCCCCATCCCCTCTCTCTCTGTCACACTCGTTGGCACCACCACCGACACCGCACCTCTCTCTGTCCTTCTCTGTCTCTGTCTCTCTCAGGGGCGCGTCACCGTCCGTCTTCTCTCTGGCCGGTTTTGGGCCCGAAAACTTGGTCACGTGGATCTGGCCAACCCGGACTAATCAAGGGTAGGGACGGCGTTGGTGAAAGTGGCGGGGCGTGGCGGGGCGTGGCGGGGCGTGGCGGAGGCGTGGCTGGCCGGCAGCGGCCCGTACAATAAGCCCGGACAAAACTTTTCTCATCCATATATCGAACAAAAGCCGCATCCGTGCGCGGCATGTATGAAAGGCAAGAGAGGCCCAACCAAAACTCTCTGTCTCTCTCTCCCTCTCCTCTCTCTGTCTCGCTCCGCTCCATCTCCCACCATCCCTTCATGTTCCGTTGTCCCGTTTGCCTAAAAGCCAACTTCCACACTATCCGCGTCTCGACATTTATTTATTTAAAAAAAACTCCCGCAATCTCAAAAAAAAGTTTCAAAAATTAGAAAAGGGCCTTATTTTGCTATGAAATGCACACGTCTTACAACGTCATTTTCATTCCTGGCTTGAGCATGTTTTCAATAATTTGGAAAATATTTATGATTGTAGCCTGGGCGTCTCACGTTCTCTCACGGCCTCCTCCCCGCTCCCAACGCTACCCCCCGTCTCACCACAGCCGAGACATCTCCGGACGCTCCACTCTCCTCCCCCCTTCCCACGTGCCGCGAAAAAAGCACGACGACAACCCCCTCCCGGCGCGACGTCTAGTCCGCACCTCATGACTCTCATTCCCCAGCTGCGCTCGAAAGAGAGAGAGAGAGAGAGAGAGAGAGAGAGAGAGAGAGAGAGAGAGAGAGAGAGACAGAGAGACAGAGAGAGAGAGAGAGAGAGAAATGGTAGTGGCACACACATCGTATATGAGGGCCCGCACAGTGGTGCGCCCAGACGCCGTTGCGGTGACGCCCCGATCGCGTTAGCAGATGTAATGTATTCGTGTAACCGCCTACGTCAGAGAGAGGTGACCGCGAAACCATCAGCTCCGAAAAATAATACCATTTCTTTTACAGTTTTTCGTTCAGATATTAGCACAGTAATTATAATGCGGCGCTATCCTTTATCACACAACTCTTTATCACACTCCTTTTTTAAATTTGTACTTTTTTTTGTCCATTTAGTAAAAACAAATCAGCATTTTATTGCTATCTACCGCTATCTCTCCCGCGTTGCACGGCACATATGCCACTTGCAGGGGGGGGGGGGGCCTCGAGGCCTGCCAGAGCAGGTGTGTGATAGATATGCATCTCGAGATTTTATATCGATCACGTCTGTCGAGTACCACCACCGCCACCACCGCCGCTGCAGGCTGACTTTGGTAGAGAGAGGGTGAGAGAGGGAGTGAGGGAGTGAGAGAGAGAGAGAGAGCGGGGTGGGGGTGGGGGCAGGCACCCACGAGTGTCGTCGAGCGAGACGGCGCGAAGGGAAAACTCAATTTTGGGAGCGCCGACATTTGCAAAGAGGAGGAAGCAGAAGGCAGGCAGGCGCGCGCGCGTGGGTGGCATCGCCTCGGCGCCACACGGGAGTGGGAGAGAGAGAGAGACGCGGCGACGGCGGCGCGTGCGGCGCTACCGCGGGGTAAAAAGAGACGGACGGTGACATATCTCTTCTCAACTTGCATCAGCGGAGGCGCAGCCGCAGCGGCGGCGGCAGAGGAGGCAGCGCGCCGCGGGAGGAGAGCAGCGCAAAGACTCCGAGCGCGTCTCTCTAGGCTTGAGGCGTGGCGCTGTACGGCCCGACGCGCAGCTCGCAGCTCTCACAACGCACACTTCATCACAAGGCGACGGGCCTCCCACCCCCTCTGATAAGGCGACGCAGGGATTACCTGGCTCCTGTCTGATACCAGCCGGAGAGAGAGAGAGAGACAGAGACAGAGAGAGAGAGGGAGAGGGAAAATTTGGGACCGCAAAGGAGAGCGTCGCCGCACACCGCACACTGCGTGTGCGGGTGGGAAAATTAGGCATAGGAGACACAAGGCCCCGAGAAAAGGAGGGAAGAAAAAGGAGAGAGAGAGCGAGAGGGAAGGTGAAGGGTGTGATGGCGGCAGTGCGATAGAGGGATTGGGGGCCGCCAGGGCTGCCAGGGTGCGGTGCGCTGCGAATACTGCGGTGCGCTGCGAATACTTCGGTGTTGCCCGCGCTGGGCCGTAACCTCGCGCACTCATTATCCTAATAATTTGCGCCCGAAAGTATGTCACTTTCGCTGAGAGAGCAGAAAAAAAATGAAGAGCTCGGGGACAGAGCGGGAGAAATTACGTGCAGGACCTTTCATTTTATTTTTTCATTTTCAATATGGAAAATCCAATCTTTTCTTTTAAAAATTTTTGAAAAATTTCGATTTATCAAAAAATGAACCATTCTTTATAGAGTTTACTGAGCAGGGCCTAAAATTACGGGTTCTGTATTCGTTTAAATATTTTTTTTAATTGGAAAATTCTGTGCAGTTTGGTTTTCGGTTCAACAATTCAGATAATGATTACTCGCGTGTGACTGCGTGTGGATTTTCGCACAGGGCCGCCACCAATTGGACTTCCCTGCCGCCTGCTGCCGTGGCAGCCCTCCTGGGGCTTGGACCAGAGGGTAGCGCGGCCACGCACAACCCTCCTGCGTCGCCGCCCGCCAGACGCTCTGCCACGGTCTGTCACCCCTTTTGCAATTCATATCTCTCTGCGAGCGGGGCGGCCGCGGCGGCGAAGCCACGTAACTGGCGGCGGAATGGCTGCGGCCTGCGGCGGACAGACGCTGCACCGCTCCGGGCGGATTGGCGACACGTCCGGGGGCGTCCTGTTCCGCAGCGCCGCGCACCCGGAGCCGCCCCCAAATTAGGCAACCCTAACAAGACGCCGGCGCCACTCCTGGGCCGCCTCCGGGGCCGCCCCCGGGGCCGCCGCCCGGCTAACAAGACGCCACCCCTTCGCATTCCAGGCTCCGACAACCGCTCAGGTGGTGTGAAATGCGCCCCTGGGAGCGCCACGGCATGGCCGGCACGGCATCATCACGGGGTGGGGGAGGGGGGACATACACACACACACACAAAGTCCACATTTCAAAATCCATTCAGCGCAATGGTAAAAAAAATTAACACACACTCCCTTCCCCCTCCCCCCGCCCCCTTCTAATGATTCTACTGATACACTGTAGATGATTCACATGTTTGATTTCCGCCACACCACACATCGAATTACCCAGAGTGCACACCTCTCAACACAGATATTCCATATTGCATGAAAACTTATTTTTTTCTATACTGACTCACAGTTTCTGTGCGATAAATTTACTTTAATCTCGTGTTTTCGAACCATTTAATGGCTCACAAATTAATTTCCCCCGTCGACTCGACGGTAATTTATTTCCCTGGTTTTAATTTCTGCTCGCAGGCCCCTCCTCGGCCGCGTGGTTCCATGGCCGCTGCCGCCGCCTGGCAGAGGCGGCCGCTCAAGGAAGCGGAAGATTTGTGAGCGAGGATAAACGTCGGTGCGTGTCACCACAAACAGTGGCATCGGCGCGTTTAGTTATGCAGCTGCGCGTCCTTCTCTCTCTCCCACTCTATATCCTTCTCTCTATCTCTCTCTGTCCCTCTCACGCGCTCCCCTCCTCCCCTTTCTCTTTGTCTTCTCTCACTCTCTTTCTATCTCTGTCCCGAACAAACAGACCGCCGTTGTGGCTGCCGCGATGCTGTAAGGTGAAAAGAAAATGCCCGCGATGATGCAGACCACCACCACCACCACCACCACCACCACCACCACCACCACCACCACCACTACAGCCACAGGCGTGCTCCAGCACACACACACACACACACGCGCGCAGGAGACGACGCTGGAGTTCAAATATTTGAGCGGGAAAGGGGATGGGAAAGGGAAAAGTTTGAAGCGTGAGGGGGGGGGGGGCGAACGAACGCGCAGCACAGTGGCTGCGCGGCTGCGGTAGCAAGTATGGCCGACAGACAAGATCAACGGCGCTGCCCTGCCTGCCGCGGGCCCCCGCGCCACGCCGCGCCACGCCAAGCTGCAGAGGGGTAGATTGACAAGGCAGCGCAACCGATTCCCCCGGCCGCGCTCGTCCCCGGCCGGAGCACGTCGCGGTGCGGGGGCTGCCTGGCGGGCTGCGTGGCCAGGACGTGGCCAGGACGTGGCCAGGACGTGGCCAGGACGTGGCCAGGACGTGGCCAGGACGTGGCCAGGACGTGGCCAGGACGTGGCCAGGACGTGGCCAGGACGTGGCCAGGACGTGGCCAGGACGTGCACCAACTACGTGCTCGCCCGCTCCCCCACGGGGTCGGACACACCGCTGCTGCTGCTGCTGCTGCTGCCGGCTCCCGTCTGCCCGCCCTCCTCACAATTTTTAGCAGTCGAAAATTGAAGTCGGTGTATGATGTCACGGCTGGGGACCGCAAGCGCAATTTGTATTCAGATTGGATCTCGGCGCCGCTGCCGCCGCCGCCAGCGCGCACGCCACGCCCCAAGAAGACCCTCCTCCTCCTTGCCCGTCGGCTGCACCCCAGAGGGGCCGCGCTAGACAGGCGGGCGCCACCCTCCCTTCCTCTCCCTCTCTCTCTCTCTCTCTCTCACTCCCTCCCTTCCAGGAGGCCTATTGCTATCTCTGTCAAGCAGCGGCGCCACAAGAGAGCAAGAAAAGAAAAGCAGAAAAAAAATTGGTACACGCAAAAAAATGTCAACATGCGCGCGAAATAAAGGTTACTTATAAACACGCCGATAACTGTGGACGTTAGAATCGGACCAGCTAGATGGTCCCCCGGCTCCCCGCTGCACGACCCCCTGCGAAATCCTCTCTCTCTCTCTCTCTCTCTCTCTCTCTCTCTCTCTCTCTCTCTCTCTCTCTCTCTCTCTCCTACCATTTTTTCCCATTTCCTCCCCCATCTCCGTCGGCATGCACGGCGCGTTGCCTACCCCCGCCGGCGCGCTACTTATTTCCCAGCGTGCATGCATTTTGCACTAAACCCTGGCGTGCCCCGTCACCACAGGCGGCAAGCAGCCAGTGCCCGCGCCTACTCTGAGGAGGGAGAGAGAGAGAGCGCGCGAGAGCGAGGGGGAGAGAGAGAGAGAGACTTGAGCAGGAGGAAAGAATGACGGGCGACGTGCACGACAGAAGAAAAATGTAAGCGAAAAGTGTGTGTGTGTGTGTGTGTGTGTGTGTGTGTGTGACGGCACGGACTGGCACAGCACTATGCCGCACCAAAAGACACCTAAACTTCTTTGATTTTTTTAAAAAAGCGTCATAGAGTATAAAATAATCCCATCAGACACGTTCTCGTACAAAAGGGCGTTCGGGGCGCATAAAAATAGGCCGGCCGCTCAGACGGGCACCCACAACCGCCTCACAAATACGGCGTTTTTTTTCTTCCGCGGCACCAAAATATTGTGTTTCGGGGGCCGTATCGGGTGATTCACACGCACGGGAGGCCGCCGCCGACGTCGTCCTGGTGACGGTGGGAGGGGCGCCGTCGGCGGGGGCCTTCGCGCACCGCTGCCTCCGCCGCCTCCGCCGCCTCCGCCGCCACCGTGGATAAGCATATGTTTACATGATCGCGCACGATCCGGGGGTCTGTGGGAGTCACGCAGGTCCGCCGGCGCTGCGGGAGGAGGCTGTGACGGGGCCCCGCGGGGGCAGCCATAACAGGCCCGCGCTGGGAAGCCGAGGTCGGAAGGACGACGGTGGCAAAAGAGGCGCCAGTTTTCGAGAACGCGGCGCAGAGAGCTCTGCGATCTTCGTCGAGTATCGGTAGCGCAGTCGACTAGCGATCGGGCCGAGAGCCGAAAGATTCGAAGTTCGAACCCGACTCGGGCCGTTCGCATTTTTTTTTTTTTTTTTTTTTTTGCTTTCACGACGGTACTCACGGTGCGTGCTGCTCTCTGGTGTGGTTGGTCAGCTCCGCCGGTACCCGCCTGGTACCGGCCAGGCACCCGTCGTCGGCCGCCCCCGCCAGGATCCCGACGTCGCACCGGTCATTGCGAGAGCGCGGGCGACACTGCGTCCGCGGCGGGCCCCCGCGGCGCACATATAGGGCGGAAAAGGGCCATAAAGGGTGTCGAGAGCGTTAAGGCCTCGATAAGGGCAGCAGGCGGCCTCAGCGGCCGCCGATATCGAAGCGGTATTTTTTTTCCAAAGTTCAACGCGGTTTACGAGGCGAGGCGAATCGCGGCGCGCGGACAGCATTGTGCCGCGGCCGACGGGGCGTGCAGCAAGGCGACAACGGTTATGACCCTCGGAGGTGCGAGATGCAAAGTCACAATTTCACCTCAGTCGACTGGGGAAAATCAATCAGAAAACGAAAAAGTATGAGATATTTACTGCTATGTAGTACTGGGATTTAAAAATCCGGAATATTTTTAGTGGGGAAAAGGAACACAATTATAAATTAGTAAATACTGGAAAATTCCCCATCCCCCTTTTTCCACACAAACGAATTTAACGAGTGAACAAGAATGTACCGTTGTAGGTGTTTTTTTTTTCAGTGTCCTCCAAGAGCAGTCAGTGACACGCCGTCGTCATCGCGTCGTCATCAGAAATGTATCGAAGGCAGCGGTGCCACGCCCTGCCACGCCCCCACGCCCTGCCACGCCCTGCCCCCACGCCCTGCACGCCGAAACGCGCACCCCCGCACGGCAACGCTGCCCCAAGAGTCCCCAGCACGCTAGCACGCCTTTTCCAACGGGGGAAAAAGGACAAAAAAGAGAGAGGGGAGAGGTGTAATCAGAGATGCACGGAAACACGCAAAAAATAGGAAAATGTCTGCAATGATAATTTGCGTACCAAATCAGTTTTTTCTGTGTTTCAGCGTTTGAGTGCTGAGCTTGCTCCACTAGATCGGTCAGGCAGTCTGTGAGCTTTGATTAAAAATTTCGAATAAAAGGCCAGAAGTTCCTTGCAGTGACCGCGGTGCAGCCACGGCTTGGCGAGGCCTGTAGGCCGCTGACACCGGAGATGTATGAAGTATCGACACACGATTCCAAAGTTACTCCGACTCCGCCGCGGGCCGCGGGGGTGGCGCGGGGCGGTGGAGTAGTGACGGAGGGCTCACGGAGAGGGGAGGGGCGTTCAAATCGACTCGCTGAGCGAGACGCTGAAGGGGGCGATGGGAAGGGAAAGGGGGGGGGGGGGGGAACCGAGTCAGGGCACCAAGAGACGGGGTGACGTAGTAGAGGCATCTACTATCAATCTTTCTCTCGCGGTGCGATAGGAATCAGTTGTGACGAGACGGATTTTTTTTCTTCTCTCCTATTTTGCCTTTCTCACTCTGCCGTGTCTCTCTCTCTCTCGCACTCTCACTCTGTCTCTCTCTCTCTCTCTTTCGGGGGCGCGAAAAGTATACCCCCGCACACCTTCAATACTCCGGCAGCAGCAATGGCAGTAGCGACAGGAGTGAGTGAGAGAGAAAAGAGGAAAAAAAAGGGACGAGAAGCACTGCTAGCGATCGCCAAAGTTATATTTGACTGTTCTGCGAGTCCCCGGCTAGGAACCAATCTCCTTGCATTCCTGCGGGAGGAACGAAAAAGTCATTGTCTCCTTCCCGAAAAAAAAATAAACGAATAAAACTTTTCGCGTGAGGTATGATACACAAGACCTGGCGATATCTGTAGGAAGGGGGCGGCGAGGGGGGGGGGGGGACACCGTGAGGGTTATTGGTCGTAACTATCGCTTTCTTCTGCCGAAGACGAGCGCGCATGTTCCCATGACCGAGCGGCCGGGTGCCGCCCTGTTCACACCCAGTCCGAGTGTCACGATATTGACATCCGACATCAGACATACCCTGGAAGAAACTGGGTTGCGAGGGGAAAATCTCCACCGTTAGTATTTTGTGAGACCTAAAAAAAGGACTAGAAAACTATATGTCAATTTCTGATAAAAGTTTCAACAGACATTGCCTTTGGACAGAGGGGCGTGTGACGCATCGGCCGTCCCCTGTTCCCCCCCCCCCCCCCCACCTGGACGGCAGTGGGCCGCGCGGTTCCTCGCAGGTGATATTTTATAGACTGTGCTTTCTGTCGTCGCAAACGGCGAACATCACACGGTCCCTGTTTTGTATTTTTTGTGCCGGCGCTCCGGCAGTGCACCTCTTGAGGACGAGCAGCGACCTTTCCGGAAGGCACAAGGCGTTCGGTCGTTGCCCCAGTCCTGGCGCGTCAGTGCCGTTCCAGTTGCACAACCCTGATGTCACCGCCGCCGGCCCTTCCGGGAACGAGGGCAAACAAAAGGGACAGACGACGAGCTGCCGGCGGCGTCACGTGTCAAGGACAAGGACAGCGCTTAGGTAATAGAGGCTGTGTGTGTGTGTATGTGTGTGTGTGTGTGTGTGTGCTCCGGTCATTGCTCTCGGTGCGGCTCCAGGAAGAAAGAGCACACCTCTGTTAGTCCAAAAAAAATAAAATGAGAGTCTAATGAATGAGGGGGAAGCAATAATTATTTTATGATTGTGGACATTCAGAGAGACCACACAATGCTATGTACTGTTCGCCTCCCTTCTCTGTCTACCCCCGCCTCGTGACCCTGAATTCAAATTTTCGGGCGCACTGCGACAGACATGGCGAGAAAAATATCGGAACGACCGGAATAGGAACGCCTCCCCACGCTGACGAAAACGTCTGAGTTTGTTTCGGTGCCTGTTTTGGCGGTATGGAAACCATTGACAACTTCTAGTGGGGCCAGCACATTGAGTGAAAAATGTGTGCCCAAAAAAAAGTCGTTTGAAATACAATGTGTGGTGAAATGTCGCGATCGTCGAAATGTTCTACCTTCGGCACGATCTGCTTCAGCTAAAATTTTATCCTTGCAGCCCAAATTTGTGCTACAGCTCAGTTATTTATTTTTTTGGCATGCTCTAAAACTGTTTTAGGATTACATAGCAGGGAAAAATAATTTTCATTTGCCTCGTTCGACCGCGTCTTGTATGAGTGGCGTTGTAATGACCACCGAATTGTTCATCGCCAGCTCAAAATGCATATGCCTCTATTCCCTTCGTTGGCCCCGGCTCTTGGAACACCCGCGCCTCAGCTATTTCTCATACCGACCCAGAAGTCTGGGGCGCAACGCAAGAAGGCAGCATACCCCGACCAAACGCACACCGGAGCGCGGCCTCGCGCCCTCCTGTTTGAAAAAAGGGCGCGAACTGGAAGGGCGCGCGCTTCGGTCCTGGAGCAGCGCGATCTGGCGGCCAGCCGGTTCAACTACGTGCCCGATACGCGCGCTGATTGGCTGCCTCGCCGGCGGCCATCATGGATGCGCACAACTAAGTGCAGTGAGCATAATTTACGCAGGTCGGCGGCAGGGACGACCAATGGGCGCGGCCGTGCGCGCGGCGGCCGCCGGGGGGTGGGGGGTTGGTTGCCGTGGCAACCGGGGCCGGCGCGCACCCCTCGCCTCCCCGCGCCTCCCCGCACCCGACGGGGTCGCCGGGCGCGGCAGCTGCTCGCCTCACTCCCGGCGCCCGGCCTACGCGGTGAGGCTCGACCCAGTGGCGTAGCCGAGGAGTGGCGGTCGGCGGCCTCGTCCAGGACCACCCGCGGGAACACCTCACCGGCAGGCCACGCGGAGACGAGTCGCTCCCCATCGTCCTCCAAATTCATGAATACACAAACAAAATTTTAAATATTTTCTTTTTGCAATAACAAACACTGGTTGCTTTTGTTTTGGAAATGAGTTTCGAAAAACATGAACATCTGCCACATTTATTTTAACTGTTGAGGGAGGGGGGGGGGGGGGCCGTATCGGGTGTCCCTATGTTGTGGTACGGTAGGTACGGAGTGCTCCTCCTCCACGTTCGTGCACACGAGTTTCTCATGCCGGCGAGAACCGGGGCGCGGAACGGAAGGCTAGAGCGTCGCGCGCCGCCGTGGGCGAGGGGGTGCGGGGGGCGCGGAGCGATGGGAGGGGGAGCCGGGGAGTGAGCGAGAGAGACGGGACGAGCCGGGTAAGGGTGCAGAGAGAGACGGACGGTGTGGTTGCGGGGGCTGCGGTGTAGCGGCCGGCAGACGCCACGCAGTTGGGCGTCCTCTCACCAGATAGCGCTGCCAGTGCCGACGCCGACCTTGGAGTCGTGCCTGCAACACAAGAGAGGGAGTGTGAGGTGCCGGTGGGTGGTGGCCCGGGCGGAGGGGTGGGCGAGCCGGGCCAAGCTGGGCGGGTGCCGCGGCGCCCAGGACTCGCGGCCGGGCCGGCGTGAGTCAGGACCCTACCGGGACCCGACGCAGAGAATGCCATGACGATCTAATGATCTGATTCCGCGGCTGGTCGTGCAAGCGCATCACATGATGTATCATTGCTCTAGCCAAACATGAAAAGCAGGGGTGGCGCCGAAAAACGGGCCGAACGCGATCCGTAGATCATGTGAACTCACACGCGGGACCCTGTCGCCACCGAGGTCGCTCTGAAAACGCACACAGTAGCCACGTCCACCACTTGTAACGAAACGGACGGCCGGCTGTCGAAATAGTTGCTCGGGGAACTACAAGGGATAAAGTGCGAAGACTTAGCGCATCCGCATATAGAAAGTGCCCGAGAGCTCTGTACGCCGTCATACGATGCGACCGGCTCTCTCTCTTTCTCACTCTCGCTCTCTCTCCTCTCTGTCTCTCTCGTCTTAGGTCACGTTGCAATCTTGAGACAAAGTTATGATAATGCAGCTGTCGTACCTTGGCAAGCCTTGGCAAGCCTCGGCGGCGGCGGTGTGTACGCTGCCGGCAGAGCGACCGATCCCGCCGGGCCGACGCCCGTAAACGGTCGCAGAACATAACTTTGGGCTCCGAAACTAACACACCGCGAAAGTGTCATCGTCATCATCAGGATCGTCATTACGTCTGCCGCAGAGGTCAGCCCTTCTGGCCCGTCTGGCCAGCATGGCGCCTGATGGGTAGGCCGTCCCGCAACTGCAAGTACACTCGTGCCGCGCGGGCTGGCCTACACGGATCGCGGCAGGCGCTATGTGCTCATATGTCATGTAACAACAAGACAGTTGAATGAGCCGCGGTGTCACCTGCATGTCAGCTGCATCACGCGTACGTGATGCAGCTGTCGAGATGCACTCATACGCTGCAGCCGGGACGCGTGCCGTGCGAGTGGGTGCGACAGGAGTGGGGGCAGTTTGCTTTCGGAAGCGACTTCCCAGCCATAACGGCGGCCACTTGCCTCACCTTAAAACCGCCGTAAAACTACTGTGGGGCGGCGGCGGCGTCCGCGTTTACGAGTCATGTCGCTGCGTCTCTGTCTGGCCGCCGCTCGCCGTGAGGGAGTGCGAGTGAGACGGGCGAGGCCGAGGAGGGCAACGCAAAAAGTAGCAGGGCGGCGGTGGAAGTGATTCAAAGGTATTTTTCTAACGCACTATCATGTCATTCATAACCGTGCAAATCTCATTCAGCATACAATACCCCGTTTTTAAGTATTTGAAAAATTTCTGATCGTTTTTTTTAACCTTCTTTTAAAAAATATGTGGAAACTTTTCTGAAGCTTACAAAAAAAAAAAATTTCGGAAACAAGGCAATTTTACTGTATTTTTTTTTCAATCGCACTTTCAATTTCTCATTGAAAAAACGCAGACATTTCGATGTTTCTTGCGCCTGGACACGGGCGCCACTGGCCCCCGCTTCGATAACGGAGAACAATGTTCCACGAGCGGGTCGGTAACGGGTCGTTAGAGCTTCTGCGCGGAGTACACTGCAAAAGACGAAGACGGGAACAAAATAGTCGACGTCAGAGATACAGTCTGTAGTGTACCGCGGAGCGGGGGAGAAGGGGGCCGCAGAGTGCTGAGGGAGAGGGAGAGAGAGAGGGAAGGAGGTAAGGACGGCAGGACCGGTTTGGGTCGGGGCGGATTGGTCCGAGGCTCAAACTCATTAGCATAGCCTGTCCGAGCACCCCGAGGCCAACTTCGACGGCGTACGTTCCGTTTTTTCTCTCCTTTTTTCCTCCGTGAAAAGAACGGAAAACCTTTTTTATTCTTAGGATACCCACGTATTTCAGGGCAGGAATGTGTGTGTGTGTGTGTGTGTGTGTGTGTGTAAGTGCGGCGTTGCCGCCGAGTTTCGGGTCAGGAGAGCGGCGTGCCGCTGCGGGAGGATACAGTGGATAACGAGAGAGGGAGAGAGAGAGAGAGAGCGATAGAGTCTATGGTATGGGGAAAAATATAAGAATCCAGTGTAAAAATTCACGAGCATGTACGTAAGTGGTCCATGTCGAGTGATTCTCCGCTTGTCGCGTTTTCGCCACCTTTCGGGCGCCGTTATCGCACGGTTATCGCCTCTAACGGCGCATAAAATGGCTTCCGCCGCTCACAGGCCACTAACTCCTTTCCGTCTTTTCGCCGCTCACACCGACGCCACACAGACGCGAACGCACACACTCTCACACACACACACACAGACGTGCGCGCGCGGGAGGGCTGTAAACGCGTGTTTATGTCCGACAGTAAAAGTTAAAAGTCAATGAAAAGGAGGCGACAAGACTTTTAACACCCTATGGTCAGCCACCCACAGCAGCAAGCGCGTGAAGTGTGTGTGTGTGTGTGTGTCGGTGTATGCGTGTGTGTGTGTGTGCGTGCTCCCAGCTGGGAAGTGAAAGGAACGGCCTGGGAAAAGGGCACTGATTTTTTGGCAGTAAGCGGCCACTTCTCTCTTGGCCTTAGCGGTGGTGGTGGTGGTGCGGGCGCGGTGCGGCCGTGGCGGGACGCAGACTTCCCGACGTCTTTCGGACAAACAAAAAGGGGGACTGTTCGCTCGCTCTCTGGGTTTGGTTTGGCGCAACGAGCAAAATAAGGAAAATAAAAAAAGTCGACGGCTCTGGGATTTTGTACACTCGTGAGAGAAAAGGAACGGTGCGGGAAAAAGGACAGAGGTTCTTTTTTCCCCCGTTGCGGCTGCCCAATTTGTGAGCTCTATGGTGTGTGTGTGTGTGTGTGTGTGTGTGTGTGTGTGTGTGTGTGTGTGTGTGTGTGGAGGCTCGTGCTTTCGGGTCCACCTGATGTCCTGTGCCACTAATCAGTCCTGCCCATAGGGCACTGGCAGGGTCTCTCGGCCACCACTTCCCCCACTACCCTTCACCATCACTCCATCCTTCTGCCCCCTCCCCCACCTTGCTTCTCTCTCTCTCTCCCACTCTCCATCGCCCTCTTCCCTCTCTTTTTGCGTCCTCTTCATTTATAGTTACGCGGAGACTATGATGACCAGCTCCACCCCGTCCAACCACCCACTGGCTAACCACTCCAGGGTCCTCCCCCACCCCTCTCCGTCTATCCCACGTACACTCTATCTTTCCTCTCTTACTCTCCCCCCCTCTTCCTCTCTCTCTCTCTTTTCCCCCGTTCCGCCGCAGCCCACTGGGGACGAGGGCTAGACGAACAGGGCTGCCACCTATTGGGCGGCCCCCCTGCAGCAGCGGTGCCGCGCGCCGGTCCTCGGGGACGCGGCAGGCGGGGTGGTGTTGTTACCCCTGCGCTGTCTCCTCGGACCTCTCCCTCGCTCTCTCAGGGAACAGCCCACGAACGCGACAGAGACAGAGCTACGAAGTCTTGTTCAGAAGCAGCCGGCTGCTGGGGGCGCGGCACGGCTGCGGGCCGCTGCCGAGGGGCCTACTGCACCGGCGAGTCAACAGCAGCAATGCTCCGAAATACCCAAGTAGATGCAGTCTATTGATAAGAGACACAGGCGCGTCTACACGAACTCAGGTGGACCGTGGTCTTTGTACAGAAAACTGTACTTTGAACAGAGAGAAAGCACTACTTATTCAGAGTAAACTACAGTTTTTTTTTTTGCGTGGACAGTACAACTGCGAGTGACAAAAGTACTATTTAGTGACTGCAGTCTTGGCGCTGTAGTTTCAACTGTAGTTTCACAAGCCACCTGCCCCCACAATCACGTCTAATTGTAAGTACAAGCGTGCGGTCGCGAGACCAGAACAACCCGCCAGCTCGGGTCACCCGGCCGCCATCGCGGGGTAAACCCCCTCCCGCCTCCCACCCCCGGTGGGCGCACCCCCCGGAGTCGCGCGCTGCGCGTTTTGTTCGCGTGTGTGCGAGCGCGCACGGGAAACAAAAACAACAACAACAAAAATGAAGAAAAAAATATGAAATAAAGGCGCATGGCGTTGTGCGAGCCCGCTTCCTACATATTGAATGAAACGCGACACCGTTCCTCTGCCATCGCCATGCACAGCAGCTACAACAACAACAAAAACAACAACGGTAACGCAATAATATCAAAATAATAACAATAAGGTTTTGGCGCGCGCTAAAGCCTCACACAGTGCAATATGACGCACCGCTCGTGTTACACGGCGGACACAAAATTATGCGGTCCCATTTGACTCAGCCCCGCACACCCCCTGACTTCCTCCATAGCATCCATGATGCATTTATATATTTTTTTCAGTTCGGCAGTCGCTACGCGTAGTTGCAGAGTGCGTGTCTTTGAAATGGTCACTGTTCATAGCGCAGTGTAACTGTGTCCGTTGATAAGGAAAAGGGGTATCTTGTCTGCGGCCGCCGCCGCAGCCTCTCCTGGACAATCATCCCCTGAGACGGATAAGGAGGACGCGTCATCAGGGATGCATGGCCGCGGGAGAAAGAGGGAGAGAGACAGAGAGAGGGAGTAAGACGAGAGAGAGAAAGAGAAAGAGAGAGAGAAATGGTGGCGGAAGGGCCAGTGGCAGCGAGATGCGGGCGGCATGCTCCGGGCGAGATAGGTAGGAAATTATTTATGAAGGGGGTGGCTTCGCTAAACCGCCCCCGCGCGCCAGGTCCGCTTCCCTGCTGTCCCTCGCAAGCGTTACGCTGCCGCGGACGTATCCGAGGCGGGCTCACCGCACCGGCTGCGGCCTTCTGTACCCGGCCACCAGCTTCCCTATCCAACCTGAACGAGGCCCTGTGCCACCAGCAGCAGCAGCAGCGGCAGCAGCGGCGGCCCAGCGGTGGCGGCAGGCCCGGCGGCGACCCCCACTTCATCTGCAGAGCGTACCAATCCACCGCGTCGTGTGCGGATTGTGTGTGGGGGGATGCGATGCACTATGCAGTGCTGTGCTACGACTCGAAAGTCGCAACGAAGCCAACCGTAATGTGAATGCCAATGTAAACGTATACTATGCATATTTCGGCACGTGCCGAAGTAGCAAAAGGGGCAATCACCATGACATTGTCTGATGTAACTTTATTGCAGGCCGAGAGAGGGAGAGAGAGAGAGAGAGAGAGAGAGAGAGAAGGAGGGGAAAATTCGACTGAGTCTTGTGCATGATTGCAGTCGACGTTGCGGTGTCTCAAAAAAATAGTTCACCCAAAAAGTATAATACTTACAGGCAGGACCGTCGATGGTCAAATTCACCCACGATACATTTTTCTTTTCTTTTCTGTCATCTCGACGGCAGAACGCAGACCGTCTCGTCCTTCTATCATGCCTCATGTCGTCCCATACCTCTTCTTCTATCCTACCTGCTCCGTTCCATCAGCCCCGCAGGCCCGCGCGGCCCGGAGGCAGTACAGTGCAGGTCGGATTCCGCCGCTCCTCTGATTTTATTGCCCCCAATAAGGGGGGCCCGATCACGGTCAACTCTTTCAAGGACGTCGCCGTGAAATTCAATCGACCTCGTTGCATGCGGGTGGGATCGGTCGGCCAGTCCAGGAGGGTGGACAATCAGGACCAGAGCATCCTGCAGTGCTCCTCCATTCTGCCTCGCTACTTTTTATATTTTTATATTCTTTTTTTCCCCTTTTCGTTTTTTTTTTTCTTTTTGCAAACCGCACCGGGTACCTCCCAGACCTTTCGCGGGGCACACAGAAACGGGCCTGGGCTCTCTGCGTGACGAGCCATATTTGCCTATGGAGAGACAGAGAGGGAGAGGAGTGCGGGAGAGATAGGAGGAGAGAGATATACAAAGAGAGAGATAGAGAGCGAAAGAGAGAGAAAGAAGAAACAGACACCGTGGTATGCAAATATGCGTGTGCTTCTTGCTGCTGCGGCCTGATCAGGGCCCGCGGGGGTGTTTGGCGGGAGGGGGTGGGGGGCGGCGGAGAAAATAGAAGGAACTGATGAAAGATAGAGTGCGGCGGGGAGGGGGAGCGAGAGAGAGAGAGAGAGAGGGAAAGGGGGACAGGGGGAGGGGGGGGGGGCGTATGGAAAACGCAAGGGGGACGAAAGAATGAAGCCAAGACGTGTGTGTGTGTGTGTGTGTGTGTGTGTGTGTGACGTGGATCGGAATCCTCTGCTCCTGGCGTGGGCGGGGCGTTGCGTGCGCTGCCTCCATGCTTTGCAGAAAAGGGGTACCACCGCCCCGTCTGGGGGCGCGCCAGAGTAGAGCGCACACAGGCACGCTCACATACACACATGCACGCGCAGACACACACACTCGCACACACACATACACACCCCCACTCGCACACGGGGCCACGTGGTATTCCCGGGACCGAAATTGGACGGTGGCGAAGAAAGCCCGGGGAATGTAGGAGGAGCCCCTGCGCGGCGGCGGCGGTGGCGGCGGCGTGCGGGGCAGAGCAGCCAGCCAGCTCAGACAGGGGGAAGGGGTAGAGAGGGATGGAGCGTGAGAGAGAGGGAGGGAGGAAGGGGGGAGGGCAGATGAGGCCAGGAAGACAGGCAGGGGCGAAAGGGGTTGAGCTGACGCAGTGCTAAGCAAAGTCTCCCAGCGGGGCTCTGGACACGGCCGGTGCGTGTGTGTATGTGCACACGTGTGTAAGTGTGTGTGTGTGTGTGTGTGTGTGTGTGTGTGTGTGTGTGTGTGTGCACGGGGTTCGGGGTTCCAGAGGGCGCGCGCAGCACCCCCACCGCAGGATGACACCAGCGCACTGCCCCCCCATCTCCCCGCCGCCATGTTTCCCCCCTTTCGCTCCTTCTTCTCTTTCTCTCTCTCTCTCTCTCTCTCGCCTCTGTGAAGCTCCTAACACGATTTGGACGGTGACGGCTTACCCCAGACAGGACCCGCCCGCCGGACAGAACCCAACGCCTGCCCCCCTCTCCTTCTCTCGCTCTCGCTTTATCTCTCTCTCTCTCTATCTCTCTCTCTCTCTCTCCTTCGTGTCTATTTCCGCACCACCCCGACACAAGACCCACGTGAATGAGAAACCATCGATGGCCAGCTGCAGGGTTCTGTATTTGGACCTGTCGGGTCCCATTCAAACATGCCCAACTGGCAACGTGTGTGTGTGTGTGTGTGTATGAGAGAGAGAGAGTCCCGGGCACGTCATTCGCGCAAACTTGTCAGCCCGTGGACACGAGATTCGACAGAGTTGTCCTCTTCGCCGCTGCACCCGCCCGCTCGGCACGACGCGTGGGATGAATTTATACGAAATGATACGAAATGTGGCAGGTGGATCGGAAAATAACAAGGGGCCTCGGAGTCAAAAAAATACAATACCCGTACGTTCCGTATCCGGGCCTTCCGTCTTGTTCTTTTTTTTTCCTTCGTCTTGCTCCAAAAGACACGGTGAGGCTGACTTTTCCTTTTTCCCCCTTTTTCTCTCCCTCCCTGGCGGCTCCCCGGCCCTTTTTCCTATTCTGCGCAGAAAAGAGCTTTTGCCCGTTCCCGACAAAGAAGAGAGGGGAGGTCGGAAGATAACTGATAGATTGAAACTTTTTTCCCTCTCGTCGAAGACGGAGAGGGGCGGCACAGTAAGTAAGGGGCAGAGAGAGAGAGAGAGAGAGAGAGAGAGAGGAGAGAGAGAGAGAGAGAGAGAGAGAGAGGGAGAGAGAGAGAGAGAGAGAGAGAGATGAGAATAGTGGGGGAGGTCACTCTGGGGAGCTGTGTGGTGCAGCATGGCTGCACTTTTCCTGTCCTGTCTGTGAGGGAGCGAATTTCCTCTTGCTTTTCCCTCTTTGCTATCTGAGTGCATGGTTCGTTAAGACATCTGTCCTTCTCTCTCTCTCTCTCTCTCTCTCTCTCTCGCTGAAAAGACAGGGAAATACTGGATAGAGATATGCCAAAAAGGTAGGTGGGTAGATGGCTGGATAGACAGTTGGCCTGAAAGAAGGACAGAGTGACGCAGGAGACCAGCGCCCCCTGTTTGCTCAAAAATTGTGTACACGAGACATGCGACCATGCACAACATGGTGAGGGGAGGGAGGGGAAAAGGGAGGGGGTGAGGAAGAGGGGGGATTGCCGGGGCAGAAAATGGTGTGAAAGGGGCGAGTGTGTCTGCGAGGGGTTTGCTGAGGGGGTGGGCTGGAGTGGCAGAGGAGGGGTTCCACCACTAGCCTCCATACCCTCTCTTTCTCTCTCGTTCACTCCCGCCTTTCTGCACTCGCTCTCTCTCTGTCTCTCTCACCCCCTGGGCCCCCACGCCGTCGCTGGTCTGGCGCTGGCAAAAAGATGGAGATCTGATAAGGTGAGAACAAAGTCGTGGGGAAAATGTACGCCCGCTCGCCAGGCGACCATGAAGCGCAGAGGGGGTTGGTTGGGAGGAGAGAGAGAAAGAGAAAGAGAGAGTGAGAGAGAGAGTTTGTACGAAAATGCGAGAGAAGAAGAGAGAAAAAGAGGAGGAAATGCCGTGTGCGTTCGGAGGGTGGCGTGTGCGCCCCCTACGTACTGCAAGTACAGTGCACCTCAAAATGTACTGCAGCGTAGCTCTCCCGGAATTCCTGCGTGACGTCACGCGCCACCAAAGGAAAAGGAAATGAGAAGGAAATAAGAAAAGTATGAAAATGGGGCAAAAATGGGAAATGGAAAAAAAAATAACAGACACGAATAATTTTTTTTAAAACGCAGCTGGGAAACGACCCTCTTCTAATTGGTATTGGTATTTTTCAAGAGCGAGGACGTGAACAAGTACAGTCACGCGAAAGAGAGTGCTGGGCGTCGCCTCGCTTTGAAGAATGCACAAGTACTCTGTACATTCCGCACGAATGCGTCGTGACGCGTCGCCCCCCCCCCCCTCGTTTTTCGGACTAAGATGGCTGTCGACTGGTCCCAGGAGGGCTCCCCCATGCCCCGTGCGCACGCCAGCGCGCGAGCTAGCACACGCCCGCCACCGAAGAGGGGAGGGGGTGGTGAGGGGGGAGGAGGTGCCCTGCCCCTCAAACGCTGCCGGCCTGCACTTGATGGTAATACAAGACAGTGGCTGCGGAAGTGGGAGCGCCGCTGGTGTGTGTGTGTGTGTGTGTGTGTGTGTGTCTAGAGCGTTCCATCGAAATGAAGTCGGAACCACCTGCCTCGCCGCGGATAGCCGGTCATCCTTTTAATAATAAACATGGCTGAATACCACATCATATGGCCACAAAAGTCTGCACTTTTGCACCCACCAGCGCCGCCCGACCAGATGCTGCCACCGAGGTGGACAAATTGGGGAAGCTGTTCGCGGATTCGTACGCGGACGCGTCGAGGGTTGTGAGACGCCGCCGTTGTCGTCGTAGGGTGCGAGTCGACCGCCCACCGCGCCATCTCAATCCAGAAGGAAATTTGAAAACATATTTTTTCCCGACACAGCCCCTCCCCCTGGCGCCCTGTTTGTCGCAGCGCAGATGCTGCGTACGATCCATAATGCATGCCGCTCCGACGAGGCCCGGCGGCCCGGCAGCCCGCAAGCGACCCGCACTTGGCACCGCCCCTGGGAACTACGCTAGGAAACTACAGTGGAACCACGTTTAAACTGTAGTTCCAGTACAGAAGGCCGTAGTTGCACTCGATAGAGGGGTAGGCAATGGGGACAATGACTACACTTTAGTAACAATGCAACATCAATAAAGTTACAGCTTACACGACTGCAGTATGGGCACTGTAGTATAAGCTAAAGTTGTATCGTGAATTCCTCCACCTAAGGTAACACATTTTCTGTGCAACTAAGCCCACAACACCTTCCCACATTACCACGGAATAAATACCGCCCTCAGTGAAAATGATTTATCCTACTAGGTAACCAGGATTCGAGGCTGAGTACGGCAAACTGTGAACAGCTATTCTATCCACGTCCAGCGCCGCGCAGCCGCCTCCCTCTATCCCGCTCTATCCCCCGCCCTTCTCTATCCTCCTCTTCCTGACCCTCATCATGGCGCGCGGGGAGGGGTTCCCGCCGCCGGCCTGCGGACCCCCGACCCGACCCGACAGCGCCGGCAGCAGCGGCAGCAGCGGCAGCAGCGGCAGCAGCGGCAGCAGCGGCAGCAGCAGCGCCGGCCGGCCTGCCGAGGCACGGCGCTGGCTGCGCGCAGCGTGTTCTCGCTCAATAGGGCAACTTGAATTCAAATTCCAAACTTTGTAAGCCCCGCTCCGCGGCGGCAGCTGCAGCGGCGGCAGTGGCGGCGGCGGCGTCGGTCCGCCCGGGAGGCCCCCCTGGCCGTCGCCAACGAGGCATCATGGCCGACGCCGGCGGCGCTGCCCAGCGAGGCTGCCGTCATTGGACTCCACTGTCCGTGCAAGGCGCAGGCGGCGCAGGTCAACAGGCAAAGTCAAATGCCTGGTAATGGGTGACCAGGGCTATCGCGTTCAGCGTTCCGAACCCGCCCGCTACGCCGCGGCGTGTGTGTTCACGTCTGTATGAAAACCCCGGCAAGGACAGTATCGCAGAGAGCACGCCGGTCATCAGTGTGACCCGGTAGCTGAGTGGGCGTAGAGGCCGTGCCAGCGACCGTCAGGTCCCAGGTTCAAAACCTCCAGGCGTCGTACACTCTTCATCCCCTCTCCATCATCCGGCGCGTAAATGCGTTGAAATTATGAAATTCGTTTTTGTCCAGCGTAATGCCGCTCCTCACTCAGTGACCACTTCCGTCTAGCGATAGAAAATCTTTTGTGCTTTCTTTCCTTATTTTCCGGGCTGCTTGTATCGGACCGCGCAGTATATACATATATACACTATATACAGCACACAGCTCCGTGACCTTGATTGGCGGTATCCTTTGGTAGGACAATAGGGCGCCGCCGGGGGACTAAGGGCGGCCCGTGGCCTTGAACGAAAGCAGCACCCTCTCTCTCTCTCTCTCCCTCTATATCTTTCTTTCTCTCGCTCGCTCTCTTGCGCTCGATACTTATTTCCGTCTTTCTCCCTCGGCTGCGACGCTGAGGTAACAACAAACATGCACAGGAAAGAAAATTGGTATTTATTTTTTAGAAATACTCGAAAATAACTCCAAGTGTCGGTGCGGGCGGTGCCCCCTCTGGTACCCTACGATAACATTACTTCTCCTTGTTCGTCTATACTTCTCCTGTCCCGCTTGCCGGGAGGGACACTCACAGAGCCCGGACAAGGCCCGTCGGTCTCACTCCACCGCCCAGACACGATAACTCGTTCCTCTTCATGTACCCCTTCTTCTTCTCCAACGTCTCTCTCTCTCTCCCTCTCTACGGTTTTCTTTATCAGGGAGTACCACAACGTTTTTTCAGCCGCAAGCAAGGGAGTTGTTCTTTTATTCCCCCCCCCCCCCCCCCCCCCCCCGCTGCCTTGGTTGTCATGGCTGCTTGCCTGCAGAGAAAGAGAGAGAGAGAGAGTAAGAGAGAGAGAGAGAGAGAGAGAAGAAAGCTCACCATACACTTTGGTATGGTGATTCTAAATTTGCGGAGGAAGACTGCTCTGCTGCTTCTGCGCTGCAAATAAACGATTACGCGCCGTTGAGCTGATAAGAGAAGACTAATTGTGCATGTGTCTTGGACCCCCCACATGCTCGTATTCACACTCACGTACGCGCATATGTGTAGAGTCAGTGTGTGTGTGTGTGTGTGTGTGTGTGTGCGCGCGCGCTCAGCAGACGTTTTCTGCAGGAAACAAGTCTCTTCGCATTTTCATTCTTTGCCCCCACGAATGCAAAGAGACAGGGGGGGGGGGGGCCGCCAGCAGCGGTAGGAGCTGGCAGGAGCCAGCAGGACCCGCCAGGACCCGCACCTACACACCCAGTGAGTTGATTAAACCGGCACCAGACCTAGGCTGCGTTACTCACGTCCGACTTTTCTCCCGTCTCTCTCTCTCTCTCTCGCTCCTTCGAGTCGGCGGTGGGAGCGAGCAGGACGGTGCGAGAGGGTGTTTGCGCGCACGCAGCCCATCTCTAGTCATGCTGTGCCCACGCTGTGCGACAAACACACTGTGTTATTTACATTTCCTTCTCCCTGTCTCTCTCTCTCTCTCCTTCCCTCTCTCTTTTTCGGCTTCCCCTGTGTGTGTCTCTCTCCCTTTCCATTTCACACACACACACACGCGCGCACTCGTACAAAAGGAATACAGAGAGGATGTGTCGGAGCGAGAGCATGACATACGCGCATTTTATTCCTACTCTTAGAGGGACAGAGACAGACATAGGGATTCTTTGAGATGCCACACGGTGCCAGCGCCCGACCTCACCAAAGGTGCACAAAAACACGTGATAAGAAAATTATCTAAAAAATATGGTTGTTCTTTCAAAACAAAAAATCTGACCTGCGGCTACAAAAAAAAATTAAAAACACTTTCCTTCCCAAATTGCGATCATTGCTCGCGGTAACCCTCGCGGAATGCGTTGCTGTCACAAACACAGAGCACTCTGACTTTAGTCGTTCATCAAAAATTCCATATCGTTCCGCCGGCAGCAAACCAGCGTGTCGGGCTCCGAGTTTGTTGCGTAGGCTGCTGTGTTAATTTTAGATGATCATGCACCCCTTTCGTGACGGCGGAGGGCCCAGCGACAACAGCAGCGGCAGCGGCAGCGGCGCCGGCCGGAGCGTCGCACTGCTGGGAAACACTGCAGGGCAAGAGGGGAGCGCGTGAGAAAGAAATTGCATTTAAATAAGTAAACGCCCAGCGCTGGAGCCCTGAGCGTGCATGAATTCTGAAGCGACGCATCGCCGCAAGGACAGCCACCATAGAAAAAGCTTTAAACTTTTGCATATTTGTTCCCGTTTTCCACAATATTTTTTTAAGCAAATAATTTATTGTATATTTCTTAAGTTTTTTACAAATCAACAACATCTTTGGCTGCTATGCAAAATTACAAAAGTCACGGGCAAAGGTACTTGACTGCCGCGTACGTGGTTGAATGCAGTTCATTGACAAGAACACACGCACGTACACATGAACACACACACACACGTGAAGCGCTGCAACAACACCAGCCGCCCACGCCGCAGACGCACACACCGACACACACGCACACATACGGACGCGGCCATCTTGACTCGGCGCGTCGCACCGCAGCGGCGCTCGATCCGGCTGCCGGGACTTGACCCCACGTCTCCCCGCCATGTGGCGGAACATGGCGGAGCGTGGCGGAGCGTGGCGCGCCGCATTCATTCATTCATTCATTCATTCATTTATTCATTGGTATATAATCGTTCACCCGTCCACGCGCTCGAACTTTGTTTATTTATTTACTCCTTTATTTTCAACTTTTACTTCGATTTTATTAATTACATCCGAGCTTTGACGATTCGTAATTATTGTAGTACAAATAGGGCGAATTTTCGCTTCACGCCTTGGTTCATTGGCGTCGTGGACCGCGTCCATCTTCTCCATCCCGCGCCGTTTCCTTTCCATTTTTGTTCCGTATTTGTTTTGGCCACGACTGTACACTGCTGCTGCTTCGCGCACGCTAAAAGCTTTGACTCACGGAGAGCAGTACTTTTACCGGGGGCCGCGCGCTCGGCGTGCGCGTGTGCGCGGTGCGTGGCGACCCTGCGTGCCGTGCGCGGGAGGGGTAGCCCCCGGGAGATGAATGGGTGCGAGTGAGAGGGGATCACGCCACGACGCGGCGGCAGCCACAGGGAGAGAGAGAGAGACAGAGAGAGAGAGAGACGGGTGATGTGAGGGTTTCGCGGCGCTGCTGGGGGGCAGGAGCAGGGCCGCCAACAACAATCATCCAATCTCGATCAAGTTTCAGTCCGGGCCGTTTGATTGACCAGGGGGTGCCAATGGTGCCAATTCCCGCAACGCGAAAACCTTTTATTCGGCGGCGGCAGCTGGGGCCGCCCCGCGCCCGCTGCTCCCACCCTTCTCGAACCACATATG
Source organism: Megalurothrips usitatus (assembly GCA_026979955.1). Lineage (NCBI taxonomy): Eukaryota > Metazoa > Arthropoda > Insecta > Thysanoptera > Thripidae > Megalurothrips > Megalurothrips usitatus. The sequence continues at coordinate 4,627,009 of CM049605.1, forward strand.
ACCCCCCGCAGCGCGCGCGCACACACACACACACTGTCGCGAAAACAACCCCTTTTAGACGGGGTGGAGGGGGTAAAGCCGGCTCCAACCCCCATCACCCCCCGCCCACTTACAACAGACGACACGGAACGCAATGCCGACTTCCTCCTTCTCTCTCGCTCTTTCTCTCTTTTTCTCTGACACACACACGTTCAACAACCGGTAGCAAACTCTTATTCTCGTCCTGCCCGAAAAAAAATATGTGACCGACAAAGGACCGACCGAGTAAGTGTTTTAGAAAAGTGTTTCTGAAAAATTACTTCCGGGCAAACTACAAGATTGAGATGATATGTATTTTTGAAATGATATTAGCCTGGCATGTAGGGAACACCGATTCGAATAAATTACAGTAGTACCATTATAAGAAGCCAAAACGAAACTGATTTTCAAAGTACCCAGACCCCGCTTAAAAAAATCAAATCTAAAGTCGCTTCATCGGTTAGTTCAAAATCAAATACTGGGTCCACGAGTATTACAATCAGGACCCGAAAAGAACGCCCGTCGGCCATTCTCTTTATGGAAGAATTACCGTCGTCGGGGGAAACAGTCGCCATATTGCCTCTCATCACATTCGAACAACACATCGCCGACGATAGGTTCGGCCGCGCCCCGCGTGGCACTTCCCGGGGGCGGCAGTGGCCGGCGGGGAGCCGGCAGCCACGAGGACCGTTTATACGGCCAGCGAGAGGGAGGAGAGACGGCGAAGCGGGTGTTCTAACGCCGCCGCGGCTACCGCCCCGCGCTCCGCTGATCGGCGGCGGAGAGGGCGGCCACTTCCGGACACGAAGGGCACGACGACGACGACGGCGGGAGGGGCGTCGTCGGGGGGAAGGGGGGCCCCGCGGGGGGCGGCGGCGGCGGCGCCGCCGCGGGGGGCGTCGCGACGGCTATATATTCGGCGCGTACGTGCGTCGCCGTAAAGCATTTTTACTGCGCCGTCGTGCGGTAGTGAGCAAGCAGTGGTTGTCGTAGCGGCCGGCGTTAACCTTGTGCGCTCTGCCCCCTTCCCCCCCCCCTCTCTCTCTCTCTCACTCTCGCCGGCGGCGGCGGTGCCGTTTTACGCGGACCTTGTGACCACTACGAGGCTACCGGAACGACCCACTTGGAAATAATGTTTCTAAAATGTTTCTATTCCCCCGAGCGCCGCGACACCGCGTGGCTCCCCCGCCGAGACTGTTGCTGCTGCCGCTGGACCGAGAACTGTGAGCCGCGACTGCCGTCACGCCGGGGAATGCTTCATGTGCACAGTTTGTAAACAAAAGAACTCCATAAATGCATCCCTTTTAAATGCACACGATATACCATACGTTTGCTTTAGAATTTAAAAATTACTTAAATATTTGCCACAAATGATCTCTGTTTTTATATCTTTCGGGGATTTACTGAGAACAAAAAAAAAATGTTACAGCGAGGCACAGTCCGTATAATCTTTGTAATAGCGGTGTGATTTTATGTTACAGTGGTAATTCCATATCATCCTTTTTGGCATAGAAATCAATGTACGAAGAAAAATTAGATGCCTAAACTGGTCATATTCATTTTTGAAACTGCGAGGAAAACAGTGCACGGATGCATCAGTGGCGATGATACGGGAGGCAAAAGGGCTTTTGGGGGGCTGTGCTGCTGGGGGTGGTTTTGAGGGTCCCAGGAGTGGCTGCCTGACCCCGGCGCACCCCTTGGCCACGGCTCTGCCTGCTGTACCAGGCGCCTCTATCGGCACGCCTTCATTTGCCTGCGAATAGCGCCCCGGCGCCTCTGGCAAAGTCTGGCACAGCAGCCCCCCTCCTCGGTATGGCCTCCAGCGCTCTCTATCGCCAGAGAGCAGCACACATTCTCCCTCTCTCTCCCCGCTCCCTTTCTCCCTCCCTCTCTTTCTCTCTCTCTCTCTCTCTCTCTCTCTCTCTCTCTCTCCCGTCGCGCCTTTAAAAACATCTCTTTACCTAGCGTCAAGGAAACACGCCCTCACTGTTTCCAGCGCGGTGGAAAGGCACACGAGAGAGCGAGGGACGGAGAAAATGGAGAAAAGCAGAGATGGAGAGAGAGAGAGAGAGAGAGAGAGAGCGAGAGAGAGAGAGGGACCGAAAAGAGGGAAAAGAGGGGGGAAGGGGGGATTTTTCCATGACACCAAGATGGGGGGCAAATAGCGAGCAGTCTTTTTCTCCTGCAAGCCATACCGCAGGCGGCACACGGGGGCCTGGCAGGCTCCGCAGGCGCCGCAGGCTGCGCGAGGCCTGCGAGAGGAAACTTCGGCGAAAGGGAGGCGTAATAAGAATCCGACACACCGCCCCCCATATCCACCACTCTGCGGTATTATGCGACCAAGAAAAAAATATGTGCGGCACGAAATCCTTGTGCTACACCCACGCAGTGCGAGTCAATATGTACGCGACAGCGCTACCGTCGAGCTTTCAGGACGAAAGGACCATTGCGAGCTACACCGTGAAACTGCGATTCAACTGTAGTTTCTGTGCGGTTATTAGAATCTCAACCAAGAGGAAGTACTGGAGAGCTGAGACGAATTACAGTTTTCTGCGTCAACTGCATCACAGTGCAAGTGGAACGAAGCTGCAGTCATGTGAACTCTCTTCTGTAGTTCAATCGCATGACCTTCTGGCCGGGAGGGGCCATGTTTCCACTCGATTTTTCTTTTGTGTTTTTTGGAGTTTTGTGCGTGGCAACTAGACCTCCGCGTATGACTAATCTTGGGAACCTGTCTTGGGGCCACGCCCCCCCGCCCGTGTCCCCTCGCCGCGCCGCGCCCCCTCCGCGCACGCACCGGCGACACCAACACTAAAGTGAAGCGAGTTACTGTACTCGGATTAGTCCCCGGCCTGATTTGCATATCTGACGAGCCGTCTAGCGCCGCCGACGCCTGTCTGGAAATGGTCAAAAAGGAAGCGGGGGAAGGCGAGGCGCGGCGAGGCGCGCGGCGGGGCCCGGCGGGGACCACCAGATCCAGCACCACCCCGCCGCCGGCGCCATGTTGTCGTCCGCGCCGGCACGCAGCCCCGCTCACGAAGAGCAGCGGCGTCTGCATGCAGACGACCGACTGTCAGACAGTCACTTGATGCGGCGAGGCAGTGGCGAAGCGATGGCGAAGCGGTGGCGAAGCACACCGTAACCTCCGATCGAAGCGCACTAATGGGTCCGCTGACGGAGCACTTATCCAGCACTGTACTGTGAACGAAGCGCGTCGTATACAGTGAACACTGTACACACCGCGCACTTGCACTTGACACATACGCACACACGCATCCATATTCATAATTCCTTGTGACACACATTCCGAAGGTAATCCAGTAAATCCAGTTCTGCGAGTCAGGAGCCGCTGTCTCATTCGCTAATGGCACCGCGCACGGCGGGTCTCGAGGAGGCGCACGGAGCAGGCGGCCGCTGGAGGCAGACTAAAACAGGCGCGCATGTCCCTGCCACAGACCCCCACACAAACTAGGTATTTTTTCTTCGGATGGCGGCGAGGTGGGGGACACTCGGAGACTCCCACAACTTCCCTGGAAGTGCCGCATTACGGCGCGTTCGCACGGCCCGGCTGGCTGGCGGACGACTGCCCGGGACGGCCAGGTGGGAAACTGCCCCGGTTTCCGTCACGCCAAGGACATACAGGTGCTATAAAGAAAGGGTCCTACCGAAGGTCATTGGCGTCATTGAAAACGAAAGTAAGCACCCCGCCGCCGTGCCGCTGTGCCGCTGTGGGCGGCGTGTCCCCGCGCATCCGAGCCGAAGCTGCCGCTTACAGTCTTGTGGAGGCCGTTTTGCGGTGACGGTGGTCGGCTTTATCTCTCTCTCTCTCTCTTCTTCACTCTCACTCCGTCCTTCGTCGCCCTAGATTCAGTGGGAGAGAGACGAGACGTGAGGCGCTCGCAGGGCGTCGACCCCGACCGAGAAATCTTATAATGTAATTATTGCGGCATAGTACTCTCACGTAAGGGATTCCATAGCAAGCACAAAAAAAAAAGACGAACCCTTTCTTTTTCTTTTCAAAAGGCAGTTGCGCGCAGGTAAGGCGGTGATGCAACCGGCGCGGGGGGGGGGGGGGGGGGGGGGGGGGGCGGGCGCGGGTGGCAGTGGCGCGGTGCGGGGGAGGGCACATAAAACGTAACCGAGGTCATGCACCCCGGGGACCTCTTTGTGGCCGCCGCGTCCCAGGAAGCTGCCGTTGTGTCAGTTTGAGAGGCAAGGGGGGAGATAGAGACCCGCCGAGTCAAAGGTGTTTCAAAAATTAGAGCGGCGAGTTTTGAAAAGAGGTCGGGAAACGTGCGGGGACGGTCTGGTCGCGGCCTGGTTTCAAGGTCAAGGAGCTTGACCGCGAAGATGAACCAATTGCGGGTCGGGAGACGCGGCCGCGGCGTGAGGTCCGACCAACTCAGCAATGACCTTGGCCCGTCGCGAGATTACAATTAATGTCGAGGAAGGCTCTCTGACATCTAATTACTTTGTGGTCAGTACAGTGCCCGGTGCTGAAAATACTGGCGTCGCAAAAAGATATTACAAAAAAAAATTAAACTTAGCCTGAACTTTAAATGCAGTTTCAAATTGGAATTTGACTTTAGATTCGAATTCAGATTCCGCTTCAAATTTAGCGTCAGATTGAAATTCAGCTTTCGCTTGAAATTCAGCTTCAGCTTCAAACTCAGCTTGAATTTCAGCTTGGACCACACGAGTTGAAGCGGCGAGTATTTTACGACGTTCTCATTACCGTGCCGGTAGCCGCGGCCGCCGCCTCTCTCACCCACCTGCAACAAAATCAGTCAGAGTCAACACACTGCAACGGTCAAACACCCATCATCGTCTTCTCCTTGAGCCCCTCCGGGTGCTGCCGCGCTGCCGCCAACACAAACAACACACACTCCCTGATTGGAGAAGGCGGATTAGTGTGTTGCTGTGTTGTGGCGGACGTGCCGCGTGCGGCGATGCTGTGTACTGTAAGTAAAAGCTGCAGCGACCAGAGAGGGTAACGCCGCTTGACATGCTCTCGTGTTCGCGGCCGCAGTTTTCGGCTCTGGCCGCCCGCATCGACCGCGACGGAAACAAACTCGAGCACCGTCCGAACGCAGGATGTGCCGAGGGAAATTGGGGATGAAATTCTGCGAATGTGAAAGAGTGGTAGGGGCTCGGCAGAAAATGAATTTCGCCCTCCCTCCGCCCTCATTCATCTTCTTCTGCACTTTTTCTTTCATCTCGTTGGTCTTTCCTTTCGTCGGTGTGAGTGAAACACAGCAACAGCAGCAGAAGTCGAAGAAGAGGGAGGATAGGGCAATCGGGTTGGCCGCCCTGCATGAGGGAGCCCCGAGAAAAAGCAGCAGGGGTGGGGATCGAACCCGGGTAAGTTATGTAGGCGGCGAGCGCCAGTTACGGCGGTCTGTCGGCGCCGGGGACGGAGTCGAGGGCGCCACAGGAATCGAAAAGGGGGTGGGAATTTCTGGGGTTTGCCGAAGGGCGTCGAGGGACGCCGAAGAAACGGGGATGGAGGGGCCGGGGCAAGCACCAAATTGAAGTGGGTGGCAGTCGGAGCAGGAGAGAAAGAGAGAGAGAGAGAGGGAGAGAAAAAGGGAGAGGAAGAGAGGAGGGAGGGGGAGGGGAATGAGTGTACGTGAGGGCGTATAAGGGAAGCGGGGGGGGGGGGGGGGGCGGGAGCTCCGTAACCAACACACACACATCGTGTTTTGGGGGCTGCCCTGGACTAATACGGCACAATATATATAGCAAGAAAGTAAGCGTCAATGATTTGGTTTCGGGACACGCGCGGGCGGTGCTCGCTACGGAAAACGAACAAGACTGCCGCTATCCAGTAGCAACTGCCCTTACAATGTGCTGCCGCACCACGTGCTTTGTAACAGAGAGGAAACAAATACATGGCTGCAGTGATTTCTAGTTTGGGCGTTAAGCACGGTTTTGAAAGTGACACAGTTCTGCCTGACGCCACGGAAGTAGCTGCTTGTGAACGAGTTGAGCGGCCTCCGGGGAAGCGCCATTCTCATTGGTCAGGACCAGGAAGGAGACTCAGAGTGGGATTACCAGTTGGCCGTCCACTCTAAGCCCCCCCCCCCCCCCTTTCAGGCAGGCCACGAGGGTGGAGTGCGCCGGGGGGGGGGGGGGGGGAGGGGGGTCTGCACCCACAGAAAATGAGATCGTGGCTCAAATCGGACAAAATGTTGGCGGATGGGAAAATTCCATTCGGGGGGATGAGCAGGTGGAACGGACCAGGGGATTTGCGTTAGGTCGATACAGAGCGACGCTGTGCTGCGAGAGAGACAGCCCGGCAGACACAGACGGTTAGAGGGAGATGGCGCAGGAGCCGGGATTTTCAAGGATAGAGAAGAGAGATAGGAGGCAGGCAGACGGGCCGTATGCTGACAAAGACGACGGAATCTAAGATGGGAGAGGGGCCTGCGAGAGCGAGATGCACGATAGGGTAGGTGTGCCGGCGGAACAGGGACGGGTATAAGGGATGATGGTCTGCTTCGCTGTTTGCTCACTAGATGGCGCGGTGTGTGTGCTCATCAGAGCTCCCATGAGCCCCCCCCCCCCCTCCCCTGCCCCCTTTTCATCCTCTCTCACTCGCACACCCTCTCCCTTCGTGTAATGGGTCAGTAATTCTCTCCGTCTCCTTCCCCCGCCCCCTTTTTCTCACTCTCCGCGTCTCTCTCTCTCAGTCTCTTCCCGCCAGGCTCCTCTAGAGAACATCTTGCGCTCAGTAAACAAGGCAAGGGCTTTAGCGGCGGAAGAAAGACTCAGTGACACACTTTTGCCTAAATTACCGCGACTGTTTCTCACCATAAACTGGGGCACTATTTCACCCAATGTGCCTACGGAATATTAAGGCCAAGAAATCAGTTCAGTTTTTTAGGGAAGAGAAGGCAAATGGGTTGGAATTAAAATTGTGGTCGTGTTCATGATTTGAGTGGGCATTGCGTCCCCGCTATGTAGATCTGTCGGTCACGTGGGGCCGACGGCCTGGGCGTCGCCGCGCCGGCCCGTCGTGTAAACAACGGCCTTGTTGTTGTCGCAGCAGACGACGCCCGACTGCGCGTCGTCTGCTTGCAGTGGTGTCGGCGCCGACCGCCAGGGCGCGGCACCGGTCCCTCCGCCCCGGCCAATGGGAGCGCGCGCCGGGTGCCGCACCGCGTCGCGTCGCGCTGCACCGCGTCCCGGCGACGGCTGCGGCGGCGGTGGAGGCAGTAGTCGTCAATACGGCGGGCGCTGGTGTGGTTGGGCGGCGCTGCCGCCCAGAGGGCGCCACTCGGACTGTCTGCCGGGCGCGGCGGGTGGCGGCGCGGCGGTGGCGCGGCCTGGCGGCCGGCGGCTGCACCCGGCCGGCGCCATCGGTGCCGGGGGCCGCGCGGGTCCGCAGCTCGGCCGGTCCCTGCGCCGCCGCCGCCCGGCGTCCCGGCTGCGTCCTGCTGCGCTCTGGCGGCCGACGCGAGAAGCGGCCCAATTTCGTGTCCGAAGGGGAGGAGAACTGGCCGAACGGGCCAACCCACGGAACAGGACGGCATTCCGGACTCCGTCCTTGTCCACCCCGCTGTTTCGCTCGCTCGCTCCGCCGGGGGGTGTGGCAGCTTGTCGCCGGGCCCCAAAGTTATTTGGCGAAAAATCGACGGCGGGTGGAACTGAGCGGATATTTTCCGGCCCCAAACCTCGCGCACGGAAATCACGCATTCCTTGTTCGATCTCTGCCTCAGAGACTGACACCGAGTTTATTCCAATGAAGGCACAAAAAGACCGGCAAGTTCTACGGGAGTAGTACCAGTGTACGGGTTACAGCGAATTGCAGTTCAGCAGAGAGAAAAAACATAAAGCACTAACGAAAAGAGTGAAAAGAAATCAAATAAATTGACGCAAAGAATACATATTATAGTTGCGTAGCAAGACGGTAATTTTTATGATTTAAATGCTCAGAACAATATGAAGCTACAAATATTTTTGGACATCATAGAAACAGATAGAAACAGAGAGAGAGAGAGAGAGAGAGAGAGAGAGAGAGAGAGAGAGAGGGCGGGAGAAAAATTCTCGGGCGCCGGAGACAGAGGCGACTGAAGCATCCGGTGGTGGCGCACCTTCGCCCAAGGACGAGTTGTTCAGCCGTGCAGAGACGAGGTTCGCCGCTGGCACAGGGAGTGCCCGCTGGATGCACCTACTGCACACGGCATGCCAAGCACTCGTTACCCTTTTTTTGTCCCGAAAAAAAAAAACAAGCAGTATGACCAGTGAAAAAAAAAACTAGAGCTTCATTGATGGCGGCCCGCCTGGGAGGTAGGCAGCCCCAACGCACCGATGCCTTGCACCACTGCAAATTGCCTATCCTGACAGGCGCTTAGCGACTTCCTGACCGGTATTTGACCCCGCGCAGCGACTTCCTCAGCCGGTATTTGAACCCGTGGCCGGTACGCGAACCCACGGCGGCGTTGCGATGAATGGCCTACGGGATGACGACAGCGCCATTGAGGGGCACACGCGACCTTGCCTAACGTCGTCGGGGGAGGAGGAGGGGGGAGGGAGAGTGAGGTCGGACTCAATAAACCGTTTAATGGTTGCGGCGCGGCTTCGGGCGCTGTTCCCCGCCACCCCGAGGAGGAGCAGGAGTTCCTCGCAGCCCGGCTAACGGGACCTGCTCTCCTCCGCTAGAAAACGATGCCGAAGGCGCAGGGCGGCCGGCAGGCGGGCAACTATGTTTCCGTGGCCGGCCGCTCGCACGGGTGCCAACGCTACTTGAGCGGTGGCCGGCTCGAAATCAACTTGCGGAGCCGCCGGTGAGCCAAATCGCAGGGCGAAGAGTGAGTGTCCGAAACACGAGCAAACATAAATAGTGACAAAGTGTCCCAATGCAGCCACAAAAAAATAGGACTTTATTTTAATGCAGCTCACGGCAACCGTATGCCGAGAAATAAAATCACTGTAAAAATATTTCTTCGAGTGACGAAAAATTAAATTTGTCACCCAAACATTTTGCCACTTTATGACTTTGCGTCACGTGACAAAATATTTTGGAGACCAAATTTTCGTCACATCTGGGCTAAACGTTAAAAAAAAACCTTCATTCCCAGGTACAGTTGTTTTTGGTTACGATTTACCGTCGCATATGAAACGGGAAAATCTCCAACAAAACTTAATAGTAATGCAGCTTCGTACGGTGACGGTGAAATAATTTTAGAGTAAAGTAAATTCGTGCACGGGTTTTGTTCCGAGTCGGCGGGCGGGCGGTGCTGGCTGCTGCCTTGGCTGCCGGGACTGGGGTCGGCCACGCGAGCGGCAGCGAACACCAGCGAGACCCCGCTCCCCCTCCCCGCCCGCCGCTGCTGGATCGATGCCTTCCAACATGGCGCTGGCGGCAGCGCTCCCCCGCCGTCCCCTCCCCCCTCTCCCCTCCCTCAGGCCGGTCGCTCCTGGGGCCGTCTTGCCTTTACGCTTCCCCCTCCCCCCGCCCGTCCCCGCTCCCCAGCCCCCCTCTATCCTTGCGTCCCCCCTTTTCCCCTGCTTCTCTCACTTCTGGCCAACTATATGCAGAATATACTACATGCGCGACCCGGCAGGGGCTTAAATTTTCGGAGCTCACACGCACACACACGCACGCACACGCACACACACGCGGGCGCACGCTCACCGTGCGACGTGGCCGAAGGTGCGCTGTAAAACCAGCACCTGGAAACTCGCGTATCTCGTGCCGTCTGAGCTGCCCGCGGTGACGTCACAGCCCGGATTCGCGAGGGGCGTGACCACAGCAGCGGTGGTGGCTGCGGCCCAGGAATCAACGGCAAAAGACGAGAGCTTCCATTTTTCACGAGAGACGAAATCGTGGAAATACTTTTGAAGAAAATTCCCAAGTTTTCAGAGGCATTGAGGAGGTTAAAAATATTGGTATTTCAGTAAATGTACAGCACGCCGTCCGTCAAGAGAGAAAAAGAAAAATGTAAATCGGAGCATTGACTTCAGGTCATAGTATTTTTCACCAAAAGCATTTCCCAGTGACTGAACTTTTTCACTTCTTTTTCATTTTCCGGAAAAAGTCCCACACCTACTGCGTCACGGTGCGAACCATGCTACCCATACTCGTCGTCTGGCTGTTCACTTCCAGTGCCAAAAAATCCCTGAGTTTCTACACATTATAACGTTCTCTCTCTCTCTCTCTTCTCTCTCTCTCTCTCTCTCTCTCTCTGCTGGACGTAGCGGGCGCTTCTCGGAGCCTCGTGCGCGGGGCGGCGTCCAGGGACCGTGTCTAATTCCCCTACGTCTGAACCGTACGAAGCACACAGGCCGTGCGGTGCCTCGAGAACGGTCGCGAACCTGAATGTGTGCACCGCGCCTGCGCTCAACACTTACGTGGATCTGAATGTGTGCCTTTTCTTACAATGCGAGCCCGACGCACAGTACAATGCAGCGGCGTCGCCAGGAAGGCGACGGAGGAGACGAGGAGAAAAAAAATGGTGGAGACCGTCGCCGGGTCTGTTATTCTCCGGTGAAGGTTCGGCCATACTTTTTTTTTGCTGCCCCGGCTGCTATCGCATGCGTTTCAGGAAACGCGGGCGGCACCGGTGCGGTCCCCGTCACTCTTACAATAGCGCCCTGCGGCGGGGCCCCGTCCGGCCCGTCCACATCGGTGACCGTCTGAACTCGTTTAGTCTGGTGCGTCAAAGGCAGAAGAGGGAAAAAAATTGAGGAAAAAAAAATTGGAGCCGGGTGACTGACCTAGGCATCGGCATATGCGTGCAGCCCATCAGGCAACGCTGCAGTGTGGAACGTTCTTTTCCTTTCCTTTTTTCGCTGCGGCGCTCGGTGCCGCGCGGCCGGCTGGAGATAGTGGTCTTGGTCTAACTGCCCTGGCCACGATCAGCTGACCGATTCGCTGCAACGTTGCAAGGTCGGCCGCGCCGCGGCAGAGCGGCGAACTCGTAAAATCCAACAGCTGATCGTTGGCCGCAGTGGGGGCCCGTTCACAAATGACGTGCCATCTCAGGGCTATTAATTCTGCAGTCGTCATGATGACGATGAGGAAAATACCAATGATGATGACGAGGAAGAAGAATATTTGAAGCTTTTTCCCCTGAAGATTTTTGCTAACAAACCTTCCTGACTCCCGCAGAGGCCGGCACCCACACCGAGCAGCCCCCTTCCTTCCAGGCTTGTAGAGCCTTCCCGTCGGCAGGATGGATGGATCCTTCATAAAAAGGCGCCTCCCCATTTACTTATACTCCCCGGCGTGCCATCTCCACCTGACAGCCTAGGAGAGAGAGAGAGAGAGAGAGAGAGAGAGAAAAAGAGAGAGAGAGGGAGGTTATCAGCCGGGTAGACTTCACCACCCCTTCTCCGCTCGCTGCTGAAAAAAACTTTTCCCAGCGAAACGAACTTGTCGATGTCCACGTGTAAGACCTCTGTACGTATCTGCCTCGGCCCATATGAACATTTTTTTTTCCATCTGGCTCTATCAGCTATCCGACTCAGCGCCAGACAGACTTCTGGCAACGCTGGGAATCGGTGGACAGCGCGCGTGCGAGGCGGGTCTGGCCGTCTAGCGCTGCTTTGGAGTCCACCACCGGTCCACCAGTCCACGAAAAAAAAAAGAAAAAACAGAAAGAAAAAGAGCCAGAATCCAAACAGAGTCTAGCGAATATTCCCACACGACTTCATCGGAGTCCCGTTCTTTTTCTGCTCGAATATTTACTAGCCGTGGTTTGTTTTCAGGAGAGTTGGACACCAGCAGCAGCACTTAGGCCCCTCCCACCTGCCTCTGCGGCGGCCTTCTCTGTGTTGTCCTGTTCTTCATGGACCTGTCAAACTCTTCTTCGCCTCTGCGTGTGTGTCTGTGTGTTTGTGTATGTGTGTGTCTATGTGTGGGTGTGGTGAGCTCCGTGCTGGCACAGAGGAGGCTATATCAGTTGGTCTCTCTTCTTTTCGGTTTTCCTTGCCCGTATCAATGAGCCCTAGTCGACTTCAGCCGGGCAACATGGGCACGGGGGAGACGTGGAAGTTACGTTTCTTCAGATCGGAGGGAAAGGTTGACTTCGGGCACCACCACAGCCACTACCACTGCAGCAACGGCCGCCGCTGCTACCACCACCACCACCACCACCATCCCCACCACCTCCTCACCACTGTCCCGTGACGGGCATCATGGAGGAGGGCCGAAAACCGGTTGTTGTTAGGCCGCCGCCGACGACGCCCGTCTTCACCAACATGATGACCCAGCACACGAGTGTGTGTGTGTGTGTGTGTGTGTGTGTGTGACACGGAGGCTAATGTGACGAGCGCGATGAGAAATGTGTAAGGAGGTAGACGTGCGCATAATTAACGTTTGCAAATGGACGAAGCTCTCTCTCTTTAAATTTCTGTCTCTCTCGCACCGTAGCTTCACGTCGCTGCCCGCTCAACACCTCTCTCTCTCTCTCTCTCTCTCTCTCTCTCTCTCTCTCTCTCCAGTGCGTTACGACCGTGTCCACCGCCGCGGGCGGGCCCCGCAAGGATCCCCTCCTTGGCAAAACACTGCACACGCACACGCCCATAGTCCTAGTATGGGGTCAGCCAGCCTCGCAGACTTATGGACGTGATTATACGTGAATGCAGGCGGCGGAGCGCACGCGGGGCAGCCGGGGTGCATCCCACGTACATGTGGCACAAGGAGCATTTTGAGGACATGAAAACGATATTAGGCGTGTCCCTTGTTTTGTTTGACGATTTCAAACTCGGGCTTTGCGGCCCAGTTGCATCATACACGCCGTCAACAGAATGCGGCACCTCATTTTTGTTCCAATTTTCGATCGTTCTTTTTTTTTTGAGTATTGAGTCTGGTTATTGGACAAGGAAAAGTCATGCTGGTAAACCGAATGGAACGAGAGAGAGAGAGAGAGAGAGAGAGAGAGAGAGAGAGAGAGCAGGCCGGGTGGGAGAGGGTGGGTGGGATGCAGGGAGGGGAATAGGTGTCTGGAGCAGAGCATGGCGCCCGGAGCGGACGGGGTGGTGTTGTACATAAAACAGGAGCACGGGAGCCTCCGCAGCGGCAGCAGCAGCGGCACATGCCAGGCCATGGGCACCCAGCGGCGTCTATGCCAGGGGGCGTAAACCACGCCCACACTGTAGCGTATGCATATGTGCTTCATATATTTATATTATGAATATTCAAAATACGCCCGCGGCGCTGGGAACAGATTGTTTCCTGACGTCATCAGAGCCTCGCATCTCTCTCTCTCTCTCTCTCTCTCTCTCTCTCTCTCTCTCTCTCTCTTCCCCTCTCTCCTCGCCCTCTCTTCCTGATATGTCATCGCCTCCCCGCCCGCTGTGATGCAGAGAGGGCTGGGTCAAATTGAAAACCCACATGACAGGAAAATTGTTTGAGAAAAATTTACTGAGAATAATTTAGTTTCGGTAAGTCAGCGGAAAATTTATAAATACTTTGGTTTAGGAAGTGCTGTACGCATTGATGCATGCGTCACACTTTGACTCCTTGCATTTTCACTGATTTTTGAGTACTCAATAGAAAAAAGTTGTGCCCAAAACTTTTAATTCGGAAGTCGAATGTGTTGAGTTCACGAGAAAATAGAGCGTGCAGCAGCCGTGGCTGGCTGCGCTGGCTGCCAGCCCTGCCGGCCGGCACCGCCCGCCAGCTCCGGCTGCCCGCCCTCCCGGGACGGATGCTGTCTGCCCGGCCTAATCAGAATTCACCGGAAGTACCTTCCTTCCCCCGAATACATAAAATGGCGTCGGCGGCGGCGGCGCGCGCCTGGCGGAGGAAATTCGCCGGCGGGCAGGCTGGAGAGGGTCAGGCCCGTCTCTCTCGCACACACAGAGGCGGGCGCGCGCGTAAAAGCGACTTTTCATTTTATTCATAAAAACAAAAGTACATGGAAAGCGCGCCGGCAAGACGCGGCAAGAACGACGGACGGGGGGAATGAGAGAGAGAGAGAGACAGAGAGAGAGAGAGAGACAGAGAGAGAGAGAGAGAGAGAGAGACAGAGAGCGAGTGAGAGGGAAGGAAGCTAAAACGTGCGGGTGCCAGAGCGGGCAGAGGGCACAGAAGAGGAAGGTGAGAGGAAAAAAGCTAGCGAAGGAGAGAGAGAGAGAGAGAAATAGAGAGCGAGAGAGCGAGGGTGCGTTTGATGGCGGCAGAGGAAAAAGGAAAGTATGGCCAGGGGATGAGAGAGGGACATCGGGGGCATTAACAGTGGCATGGCGGGTCGCGTGGGGCGCTGACGCTTCCTTCTTTTTTTCTACCCCCGCAGAAGGCTCACTCTGCCCGCAGATCAGCCGTCCACGTGTCAAACAGACGCCCCGCGCCATATTTCCATAACTTTCTCTCCCCGCCTCTCCCCCCTCTTGCTCTATTTTTTTTGTGTGTGCCTGCTGCCATTTCCAGCCTCTCGTTAGTGAAAACCACACAGGCACCCCTCCTCGCGCCACGGCCATCTCTCTCTCTCCTCAGCAGAAGCAGCAGCGGCTTGTCCAATGATGCCCCATCTCGTTTGCACTCGATGCTTTCCCCCTGGGAGACTTTCTCCCTCTCCTTCTCTCTTCCGCCCCAAGGTGAGGGTGGAGACCACCCCCCACGGTTTGTTTACGAGACCTTCGCGGGCGCTGCGGACGCTGTGGGGGCCTTGTGGGTCCAGGCGGACTCTTAGATGAGTGGTGTTCAATGTCTTGCAGCTCGTGGGCACGCTGCCGGCTGAGGGCGACTTAGGCGGGGCAGCCAGTGACATATACTCCCTGCCAACGCTGGAGTATGACAGGACAATTCCTCCATTTTTTCGTTTTTTTTTTTGCTGATACCCTTACACTGTCAATCCTCAGCAGGCCTCGTTCTCTCGTTTCTCCTCACAATTGTTTCGCCGCCTGCAAAATGATTGTGATCGGGTGCCCATGGCCGTCGGCCTTTTTCCGATCTACGCCGGCGCTCGTGTCTGCCAATCAAGCGGCACAGAAACAGCAGAGCGGCATACAGTATCATCTGCAACAACAACAGCAAGGAAAATTGGATGCTGTTGGAGGCAGGCAGGCTCTGGCTAGGCTCGACGAGAACAGACTCTTTTTCTCTCGTGAAGGCGAACGGAAAAAAAAAAGAAAGTACAGAGCATATCGCGGAGGTGGCGCACGCCGCGCCTGGTGACGTGAGCGGGATATTTTTCCCTTTACGAGAGGCATAGCGGGGCAACGAGAAAAAGGCACCCGGTCCCCAAACAAGGCGAGAACAATATTTTTACACTCTTTGCATCCCGTGCGCGCGCGCCACCAGAGAGACAGAAAGAGAGAGAGAGAGTATACATGTATATATATGTAGTATTTGGTACGTGCGGTGCCCCAGCCTAGCTGCCAAGAGATCCCCGAGAACTTACGCGGGTTCGAATCCCCGTCGCGCGTGGAGTGTAACAAAAACAGAAGCAGCAGCAGCGGTGGAAGCCGACGGGCCCCGCACAGCGCGCGCGATTCACCATTTTACGGCCAAATCGAGAACAAGCAGATTTTCGTTGTTTTCCGAGAGGATAAGACCCTCTCTATCTCCCTCCCTCTCTCTCTCTCTCTCTCTCTCTCTCTCTCTCTCTCTCTCTCTCTCTCTCTCTGTACTTTGTCGGCACCCGTAAACAGAAAAATGAGCAGCATCGAGCCGGGATCGAAACCGCGCACGAAGAAGAGTCGCGGCAGCGCGACCCTACGACGTCCTCACGCTGTCATAAAAAAATGTTTGCTAAAACTTTGACAAAATGCGACGCTGACTAACTGTGATTTTAAATTTAAATTTACGTAGTTTGGCGCGTTTGGCTGCCGGAAATAGTCATACCCGAGCGCATCATACCACGGCGAGGCCCACGAAATAATTCATGAAGGTGGAACCCGAATATATTGGAGTAGAGGGGCAGGCGTGCGTGCACTCCGATACACTGGCACTCAGCGCCTCCTACCGCCCCTACAACCTCTCTCCCTCTCTCTCTCTCTCTCTCTCTCTCTCTCTCTCACACACACACACCCTTCTTCTATCGCCTACTTCGTCTCTCCAACGGGGGCTCCTGACCAGTGCGTCTCAGCTTCAGCAGGTTAGGGGCATGCAGGTAAACACCCTCGGCGGAGAGAAAGGTACGGGAAGGGAGGGAGGGGGGGGGGGGGGGGCAGGGAGTGAGGGAAGGAGGGGGGGGGGGGGTTGGAGGTTGAGGAACAGCCACCCTTGTGCGATCCCGCTGCGCCGCTGCCGCGCCACCGGTTCAAGTTCCACGCAACTCGGTTTTCCCTCCGATCGAAGTACGCCTGCCATCCAGGACGTCCTTTCGTTTTTTTTTCTTGCCTGCTTGAGTATAGTACAGGGGCGGCAGGAGCGTCGGGTCTCTCTCCCGTTTCTCTCTCTCTCCCTCTCTTCGCTTGCAGGAGGAGGAGAAGGGGGAGGGGGGGGGGGGAGCTGCGGGGGTTTTGGCCGTAAAGAGGGCGCTCCCTTTGAGCCGGTGAGCTGCTCCTAACCAGCATCCCTGGGAGAGGTGTGCGCGGGTGCCCTGAAGGTGCCCTGAGGGTGCCCTGAGGGTGCCCTGAGGGTGCCCCGCGCCCGCCCTGAAGCCCGCTGCCCCCGCAGCACTGGCTTTTTGGGGGGACGGCGGCAACACGGCAGGCCGCCTTCTGGCTAAGTGGACTCCCTCCGCGGCGATGTCGGGGGCCCCGCCACGAATATGCGGCCGACATCAGAGGTCACTTCAAGAGGCACCCCGCCAGGCCAGCCACCGCCTCGCGCCGCGCGCCGCCCCTCATGGCCCGCGCGTGTGGTAAAAGGGGTATCGTATGAGGGCACGGGCACGCGTATGTGTGTGTGTGTGTGTTGTGACGAAGCCCTCTCGCGGTGTGTCCAGGCGGCAGCGAAGGTGTCAGGGAGGCTAGCCGCCACTCCTGTGTGACACGGAAATCCTTTCTGGGACAAAAGTTACACTGTTTTGACCATGAACAGCGTGTACCGAGGGCACGCGCGCTGGCGGAGACGGAGGAGACAGCAGCGGTCAGGCTGTGCGTGCGAGAGAGATGCCACGTGCGGCAAGCAGCAGTGCGAGAGAGACGGCCGATCGAAGGGGTGCCCCGCGGAGCGTCTCTCTCGCACTCCCGGAGTCGAATGGGGCGTCCCGTGTCACTGGCAGACGGTTCCGCGCCTTTTCGGTCAAATGCCGCATGTCTACAACAGACCGGCCACCGCAGACCGTCGCCGGCACGGCGGAAGTCATTTCCCAGCATTTACGTTCCCCTGCCTGCGCATCCATCTCGTGGATTTGAATTTCCCTCCCACGGTGCACCGCGGCACACACAGACATGCGCCAGCGCATCACGCTCTCTCTCTCTCTCTGTCTCTGTCTCCCTCTTCCTTTCTCCCTTCACGGTGTGTTTGGCACGTGACAGACGGTTGTGTGCGGCGAGACTTTACAAAGCGCCAGCGTACAGTCATGAGTGTGTGAGACGCAAGGAAAAAAGTCAAGAAAAGTAAATGTCAGAACTCATTTTTTTTTTTTGCGAATCTTGGAAGGCGGTGTGTGCCTCTCCAATCACGGGGACCCGGCCTCCCGTCCCCTGGCGCATCAGATGACACACAGCCAGCAGCAGCCGGCGTCGGGGCGGCGGCCGGACGGACAGACAGACAGGCAGGACGAGATAGAAGGTCCATCCAGTAACGGACCCGAACACAGCGCAGCGCAGGGGGGAGGGGCGCATAAAGTCCCACAGGCCCCACCGGGCCGGCGGCCGAGCCCCGCCGGGGGTTGGTTCGGGTCTCCTGACTGACCCGCCGACGCCCCGGCACGGCCCGGCACGGCCCGGCACGGCAATGCCCAGGGGACAGGGGCGGCCGGCCCGGCCCGGCCCCGCTGCGGCGCCTGGGAAAAATATGGCCGCGCCGGGGGGCAGGGGAAAATTCGGAAGAGAAATGCTCGACAGGAGAAATTTGCGGTAGCTTCTGCTGTTGTTCGACTTTTTACAGTAAAAATTCTCCTGTAGCTGCTCGATCACGTAAAAAGAAGTCGTTCTCAAAAAGGAAACAAGTAAAAGTTGATATATTTTATTTTTCCAAACTAGCCTGGAAATGTCACAAGATAAAGTTAAAACTTTCAAAATAAAAATCCGGAACCATTTTCGTTTAAAATTTCGAATTCCGTCAGGATTTCCGAGGCGGCTTAGTAGCCCCACACTGGGCGCGCCTCCATCCCGAGCTCTGATGGGACGGGGGCTTTAGGGTGTCCGGCCGTGTGTTGTTAGTTCGGCCGGCGCACCAAAGCTTCCATTTGGGACCGCGGTGGTGCGGCTAAACCCCTCCGGATCCGGTGCCGCCCCCAGACAGTCCCTGAAATAAAACTTCCGGGGACCCGCGGAACATGGGAGGGAGGGAGGGAGGGAGGGAGGGAGGGAGGGAGGGAGGGAGGGAGGGAGGGAGGGAGGGAGGGAGGGAGGGAGGGACGGACGGAGGGAGGGAGGCGCGCGAGGTGGAGGATTTGGCGGGCGTGCCGTGAAACACACTGGACAGAGGGCGGGGTGACGACACGGGTGACCGCAGCGCTGCAATCTCTGTTGCTCAGGGCTAGTTCTGTCAGCTACCCCAGAGGCGCAGGCACATACCACAACTTTTTCTTAAATTTTCCAAAAAAAAGGAAAACTATTTTTTTTTAAATCGTAATTTCACTTTTTTTTAAATATTTGCACCTGCAGCAATTGATGGTGACAGTTTGAAGAAAATATTTTTTCCTTCAACCAAAGCATTACTTTTGATTTTTTTTTTTTGGCCTGAATTTCAGGTCGGGTGCTATCAACCGAAACATTAAGAATGCAAAAAAAAAAAACGGCGAAAAAGAGGTGCAGAGGAGGTGGCGGCGGGGGGGGGGGGGGGGTGAGACGGAGAGGGGGTAGTTTTTAGAACGGTTCTAACTTGAGAGTGGGAAGGCGTCCATTCCCGCGCGAGGCGCCGGGCATAGGCACGCCCCACTCAGCAGAGGCTGCAAGCGGCTGCAGTAGCGGCAGCTGCAGTAGCGGCAGCGCCGGGATACGGCTGCCGTATGCTCTGCAATATGCACCGGGCGGCGCCTGTGCCGCGCTATGCCACTCGGCCCTCCCAATTTGTTTAAAGTGCCGCCGGCTACAATATCTGCTGGGGACAGAACAGCCCTGGGGGCACCCGGACGTAGTGCGAGAGAGGGAGAGAGAGATGGTGAGAGGACAGCGGAGAAAGTAGGAAGAGGAAAGATGATGATGAAGGAGGTGGAACAGGCGCGGAATAAAAAGGGGGCTGGGGGATAGAGGGGCAGCGGCGCGTGCTCTGGGGGTGAGAAAGAAGAAGAAGAAGACGAGCTCAGGGATATAGTATCTCTCGGGGAGGGAGGGAGACGGAGAAGGTGTTTCCTTTTATTCAACATTTTATGGCAGCTGATTTCTCAAATTGTCGGCTGCTAGCGCCCCCGTGACGCCCCCCTCCCCCCTCTGTCTCTCCCCATCCTACCCCCCACTGGCCGTTTATCCTGTGAGCGGCGGCTCGCGTTCGAATCCCCGCAACTGTGGCGCCGAAAGCGTCCCGTCACGTGACCCCTTTGGGCAAGGGAGCGCCTCTTGTATACGACGTGCGGACGATGTCGCTGAGAGAGAGAGAGAGAGAGGGAGAAGAAGAATGGTAAATAGAGATGAGGGTACTGACCAAGGAGAGCGACAGAGAGAGAGAGAGCTGGAGAATCAGCAAGATGGGATAGGTTCCCGCTGATGGGTTCGGTGGCGGTGGTGGCCGCTACACCGAAGATGTGGGCGGCGTCGCCCACGCGAGCTATGTGTGAAGAGGCGCTTGCGTGGACTCGCGCGAGCCGAGTATAGGGTACGAAATGAATGCAAGTTTTCGTCGGGAACTGAAAACGGAAGTGACAGAATAGAGTTTGTGATTTACAACTTTCGCAGAAGAAAAGTTATTTTTCTTTTAAAGCGTTTCAAAAAAATCATCTGCTTGAAGAAAAAATTCAGTTTTTTTTTTCAATGTTTTTTGAACCAGCATGATTTTAGTATATTTAATATTTAATTACTTTTCAAGGTCCGGGCGTAATTTCCACGGCCGCGGAGTCCGTGGATTTCTCCTGGCCCGGCCACGTCCGCCCTCCCGGTGACCTGAGAGAGGCCCCCTCTGCCGCCGCGGCCCCCGCCGTCCCCCGCCGGCCCCCGCCGTGCACTCAGCTCTCCTCCGTGCGTATCGCCCGGCGCCACAGATCCTCTGCCACTACTCCTCTCTGCTGTTTTTCGACTTTGTCGTGAAATACTACATTCTTGCGGCCACGCGCGGCTCAGCGCGGCTCAGCGGCCACCGCCTCTCCTCCCCCCTACCGCCACTACCCCCCTCCCTCCACTCACCCGCCACTGCTGTTTGTTCGACCGTTTGTCGTGAAATACTACATTCTTGCGGCCACGCGCGGCTCAGCGCGGCTCAGCGGCCACCAGCCTCCAGCCAGAGTCCAGCCAATGTCTCCCCCGCCGCACCCCCGGTAGCCGCGTGGTTAGCGAGCCCAGCCGGCGGGTGGCTGGTCGGGGGCAACTCTTTGCCGGTCCGTGCATTTTTTCTGTCGGCTCAGCTTAGCGCCATTCTTTCATCCCCCCTCATTCCTGATCCACTGTACACCCGCCACTCCCCGCGCAAAACTCGCCCCCATCCCCTCCCCGTGTGGTCGCTCCCTCCCCGCGCACCGTTCCATCGCACGCCACCTTCCCGACACGTCGCTCTGGAATGCTCACCAGGATCCGTCTGCACCCGGCAAGGATATTTTGTTTTTGCTCTCGCGATTTGGATATTATTTTACGAAACGGAACAGAAATAATGTTTCTGTGATTTTTCAAGCCCCGGTCTACACTCTGAAGGTGCCCCACAACCGTTTCCGTGAACTAACCAGCTGAAGAAAAGAAACATACAAACGTTTGCAAGAGGCAAAAAAATATAGATCAGGTGCTGCGAGAAGGCGAAAAAAAAAGTGACTGTCGGAGAGACTGAAAGAAGACAATGGGAGCGCGCACCGCAGGCTTTGGCCAGGAATATTCACCGGGATCGGTGCCGGCAAACATCGGCGCATTGACCGGACGCCACGCCACGCCACTCCCCGACTCCCGGCCGCTCTCGTGCGTGCCGCCGCTGCTCTCTGCACTGTTTACCTCTCACTTCATCAAATAGCATATTTTCGGATCAGACGCTATCTCCACAGCGCGCGGGGGGGGGGGGGGGGGGGGGGGGGGGGGGCACGGCGAAAATTTACGTCGTCCAAATTTCGGAATTTTGATTGTTTGATTGTGCCAGAGCAGTGAGAATTTTTTGTTAGAATCAACCCTAAACTTAAAATCAAAAATCTCACAAAATTTTTAAAAAGTCAAGGTTATAATGATTTGAATTCAGCATGACCTGACATCACTTTTCGCACGTATACAAGGCACACACATTTATCAAAAGGCTGTCTCCTCCTTTGGTAAATCAGGTTCTCGATTAAAACGCAACGAAAAAAGGGGAGAGTAAAATACTGTATTCTGTTGGTGAGGAGTGACTTGGCTGGGCGCGGTGGTCACGACTCGGACACAGCGGCGGCGACGCACTGGCAATTGGCTCATGAATATCAATTACGCCGCCGATTGGTCGATGTCTGGACGGCGGCCAGGCGGCGCCAAATGAACCGATAAGGCACGCGGCGGAGCACGCGCACGCGTGGACCACACAGTCGAACCGCACACCGCTAAGAACAATGTGAAAAGATGTGAAATGATTGCATTTCAAATACATTTTCCTTCATGTTTTTTTTTTAAACCTGCTCACACAAGAATCTTTTTTAGTTTTAGTTGAAATTTCAGTATCAATGTTTATTTTGCCACATATACTTTTTGGTTTCGTTTTGAAAAAGATATTTTGTTTTAAAAAAATCATTAATTACTAAAAGAAAATTGTTCTGTTCAAACTTTTTTTTCATTTTCTTTCAACCCAATTTCATTCAGTGGTACTAGATTTATGAAGGAATATTGAACCTGGTGTAAACAGCACGCACCTGGACACGCGGCAGTCAATCAGCAATTGGCATCTCATTTAAACGTTTGCTGCGCTTAGCGGGGCCCAGAGCGCTTGATAAGGAAGCCATTACGCGGGGCGCCACAGGTGGTCGCGAACCCCTTCTTCTTGCCGGCCCCGGCTCGCGGGCCCCGCGGGGGGTAGTAAGGCTGTTATAGGTCGTAAAGGCGGGTTTCGCCCCTTAACATCTCGTAACGCCCTTAATGGTCGTCACTGCTTGTTGGGGATCGTGCTGGTGTCCTCACCAACGGCGCAACTTGCGGTTCCGGAAATCGACAAAACCGTCGCGTTTAAATGGCGCCATTTTCAATCGCAAGAACATCGGAACATGTATCAAAAACTTTTCCCGCCGTCATTTAAATATTGTTCGTTTAGCTCGCAAAATCGTGAACTCGTATTGCCCTGCGTATTGTTGTCCCCTTTTGACGGTGCAGCCGCAGCAGCTCCCGGATCCATCCCTACACAGTATATGTATTTCTTTTTTCCTTTTGCCGGTCTGCTGTCAGCCCCCATCATCCCTCTCCCTTCACCCCGCGCCCTTCTCTCTCACACTCATATTCCTGATGCGAGCAGTGGCGGGGGCTCTACCACAGACTGGCCTTGGCATGGGAGGAAAGGAAAAATCGTGACCGCCATTTTGATTCGCAATCCGGGCGGCCGGCGACCACAGCAGCCCCTCGCACGCCACCCTCCCGAGCGGCATGGGGGCGCCCGCACGGAAAACAATGTAACCACAAAACGAGTTTGCATTTTTGTGAAATGTGCTTTCATTTACAGGTCTCGTGTACCTGATTAAACTTAAAGGAAATTTTGAAAAAAAAAATACCATTGACTTAAAAATCTTTGACGTACGGGGAGGCATTTTTTTTTCTCTCCCGTCGATCTGTGCTGTTACCGTACCGTTCGGGAGGGTAGGTTGCTGTGCGGCCCTACGCGTCATTTTGGGAGCCGAGAACAAAAGTGTGTGTGTGTGTGTGTGTGTGTGTGTGTGTGTCTGTGTGGTGTGGCGGGCGTAGCTGGGAAACAGAAGCAGTACGGACGGTCAGGCTTCTGGGCCTGGGCTGGGTTTTAGGTTCCAATAAGCTGCCGTGTGTGAGGGTGGAGGTAGGGAGGGGGAGGGGGGCAGCAGAATATGTGTAGGAGTTTGTGTGTGTGTGTGTGTGTGCTGGAGGCTCTCAACGGCAGTGCCGACAGGCAGAGAGAGAAAGAGAGAGCGAGAGCAAGAGAGAGGTCCGAAAAAAAAAAACACGTAGCGAGCGTCGGTCTCGCTCGCACTTACGCCGAATCCCAGACCCCGCAGCACACGGCAGCCGCCCCTCCTTCCCTTCTCTCTCTCTCTCTCTCTCTCTCTCTCTCTCTCTCTCTCGCTCTCTCCAGCAGCAGCAGCAGTCTCAATACCTCCGGGCAGACGGCACCCCTCCGCCGCGTGACGATAGGGCGTTATGTGCCCCTCCCCCGAGCCCAGTGCGAGAGAGACGGGACGCGTCATTCGACCACGGCAGTGCGACAGAGACGCCCGCATCCCCGGTCAGGCCTCTCTCTCGCACTGCCGCAGTCAAATGCGGCGCCCCACGCACCTCTCTCTCTCTCGCACTCCCCTGTGCGGCCCGCCGCAGGCCCTGCCGGCAGCGCCGCCCTGCAGCCCACTTCCATCTCACCCGCAGCCCCCCGTGGGGCCCCGCTACGCCCCGCTACGCCCCGCTACGCCCAGCGGGCGGTCCCTTCCCCTAGCGGGCGCGCGCTCCCGCAAATGCAGGTGCTATGCATGCGGGACGGGGCATTGCCACGCCAGGGGCGCCACGCCGGGGCCGCCAGGCTGGGGGCGCCACGCCGCCAGCAACCGTGACTCCAATATAGTTGCGGTGGGCGGCGGCGGCGTGGGTGTATTAGGGAGCTGGTCGGATTCCGGTCTGTGTGTGTGTGCACAATGTTGAATGGCGATGTTGCAGCAGTATCGCGTGCACGCTCATATTACGCACACACACACACACACAAACGACATGCGCAGTGCGCGTGGCATACCATGGTGATATTACAAGGCAGTATGTAGTATGGCTCTGTAGGAATTATATTGTTTGAAAGCGAAAGTTTTGGATTGATATCTATCCAGGTATCCAGAAGGAGAGAGAGAAAAAAAAACTATATTGACGAGCTGTTGATTTTTCTAAATTCCTAAAATCCCATACGCGGTTGGACACAGAGGACATCAGAAAGTGACCTGCTTCAGTTCACAAGAAATGAGGACGAAAGGAATGATACAGGGCGCAAAAAAAAAGAGGGCGGTTGAAAAAAAAACTCTGTGAAAGAGAAAGTCAGAAAGTCAGGGCATTAAAAAAGGGTCGATGACCTTTTCTTAGTTTCTGTAGGTTCTGTCGGGCACAAAAAAAAAACACCAAACATCAGTGGGAGTCGGCGCTGTTGAAGCTAAAGCGCAAGGTAGGCATATTTTTTTTCTTCTCAAGGCTGAGGCCGTGGTGGCATTGGAGGGAGAGAGAGAGAGAAGGGGGGGGGGCGTGTATACGTTGGTTCGTGCACTCTCCCCGAATATTGGAGCGGGTCCGCCCTTCGCTACACCCAGTGGCCACAGCAGCAACAGCACCCCCTCTCGGCAAATGAAAAGAAAGCAAGGAGGAGAGGAGGGAGGAGAGAAAAAGTCGGGACCAGGGAAAGGCGTTCAAGACAGACATGCCCCTGACGGGGGTCCGAGCGAGGGGCGGCGGCCGGGGCCGGCGGGGACCCGGCGGGGGCCAGAGGGGGCCAGGCGGGGGCAAGCGGGGGCCGTGCGGCGGGTGGAGTTGGTTGCTTCTGCTCCCTTTTCCCTGATGAGAGGAGTTTTGGACGAGTGGGTTGGGATGAGGGTAAGGGGATAAGTAGGGTCCCGGGGGGGGGGGGGGGAGGAGAGAGAGAGAGAGAGAGAGAGAGAGAGAGAGAGAGAGAGAGAGAGAGAGAGAGAGGGAAGGGTCAAGTAATGCAGAGTCCCGCTCTCCTCTCCCTGCTTGGTGGACGAAACGATGAAGACCCCAGCCACGTTTCACTCCTCTCTCGCATATTGGAAAAGTTGCACTTGCGCCCCCGCCGCCCCCGCCACCGCCCCACCGCCGCCACCGCTGGCCCGGATGTAAGAGAGGGACGGTTTTTCTGCTTTTTGGCGGTGCGACTCTCTCATTCGCTCTGCCGTGGCAGCGTCCGTCTCCGGATCGAATACCGACCACCAACATGGTACACACCAAATCATTTTTTTTTTCGCTTCAGGAATCACATAAATTTCCCACTCCTTCGTACGCAAAGCTAGTAGTCCTTTTTTTTTGCGTTTCTCAGTCCGTATGGCGTGCAGCTCCTGCCAATATCATCAGCCACGCGTGAAGGCAGAATAAGGCAGCTGGAAGGGGAAAGGGGTGGCAGGGGGGGGGGGCAAAAAACATTTCGCCTCCTTTTTACGCCGTATTGAAGGTGTTCGCGCAAAAGGGCGGGGGAGAGACAGAGGCACGCAGTGTGCGAAATGCCGAGTGGAAAGAGGGCGGGGGGGCTTCCCCCGTCCTATACGAGATAGAAATTTTTTTTGGAACGCCGACAAAAAACAATACACACGATACACACCTGCCTGTATCGCGCCACCCACGGCTTCGGAACCCGTGTTTTTTTTTCGCGTCACATTTACATGAACGCCTTTCTTTTTTCTTGTTTATTTTTTTATATCTCTCTCTTTTTCCAATGCCCCTAGCTCTGCCACACACAATGCTGTGGCCTCCACACTCTCCTCTTCTCTCTCTCTTCTTTCTTTCTCTCTCTCTCTCTCTCTCTCTCTCTCTCTCTCTCTCTCTGTCTCTCCCCCTCCTTCTCCCCCGTTCCTTACTCTCGTTGTCTTGAGATAAGCCCAATGCAGGCAGCATCCTCATCACTGCGAGGCCTGGGCGGAGGAATGTCGGTGCGCGCACACACACAGTCACACACACAGTCACGTGCACACACACGCACGCACGCACACATGCACACGCACACATTACTAAATTGAGCGCGTGCGCGTACTGTATGTGTCTGCAGTGTCTGCCAGATAAACGCGCCAGGCACACCACACACCGACTCGCCAGGCGAGGCGGAGGACGTCTTCAGGCCGAAAAAATCTGTAGGAGCAGGGTAGGCAACCATCCGCCTGTCGGGTAGGCAACCATCCGCCTGTCGGGTAGGCAACCATCCGCCTGTCGGGTGCGCAACCATCCGCCTGTCGGGTAGGCAACCATCCGCCTGTCGGGTAGGCAACCATCCGCCTGTCGGGTAGGCAACCATCCGCCTGTCGGGTAGGCAACCATCCGCCTGTCGGGTAGGCAACCATCCGCCTGTCGGGTGGCAACCATAGCCTGGTGGCAAACCGTCCACCTGATGGCTTAGTGACCATTCTGAAGTCCCCAACCGCAAAAAAAAAGATTCAGTTATTAAAATTAATTTTGAACGAATGCAATGATGAGGTTAACCGGCAGTGGATAATTCGACACGTTGTGCAAATTTCGCAATCTGTGCGCGGCGGAAGGCGAAGTTGTGCCGCTCTTATTATGCATCCGAGTGCAGCCGGTGACAAGAGCGCGCACACACACACACACACTCACACACACACACACTCACTCACACACACACGGTGGCGCAGGGTGGAGCGTGCATGGAGCATAAAGGATCCGCCCGCAGCCCCGGAGTGCTGTATGTATGCGGGGCGCAGGCGGACCCCAGAGGCCCCATTGCGGACCAGTGTGTGTGTGTGTGCGCGCGTGTGTGTGTGTGGGTCGGACCCGGAGCCCCAATGAGGGGGTGGAGTAGGGCAAACTTAGCCTATATCCCGAAAGGGGCGGCGCACGGTGTGTGTGTGTGTGTGTGTGTGTGTGTGTGTGTGTTGGGCCGGCGGCGCGGCGGGTGGGTCCGGTGTGGCCAGTAGCAGCGGCAGCGGCGGCGGCCGGGTCATTCCATAAAGTTCTAAAACTTGCAGTTCAAACCCTGCGCCCGCGAGGCCGACTGCGCGCGCTCGCCCGCAAACTTTGCAAATATGTGTACACCGAGCAGGGCGGACGCATGCACTACATATACTACCACTTTTGTTTGTGGCGGCAACCTCCTGTGTGCGATAGAAGACCAAAACCCTAACACGGCCCACGGAGTTAAAAAAAAAAATTGCTTCGGAAAAGGAAAAACACTAATTTTATCCCCAAAATTTTACTCCAAAAAATATATTTTGAAAAAAAAAAAATTATATAAATGCAGATAAAAATATTCTAAAAACATAAACTTCGACATCATTTCATTTGCGCAAATTCCAAGCAGACACGAATGTTGTGCGTTTGAAGAGGAGGAAAGTTTTGGCGTGAATACAACTCGAGCTGGGAGACAGTGTCACACGGCGGCTGGCCATGGGGGAGCACCGCCGGCGGTGGCAGACATGACGGCGCAAAGTCATGGCTGCTGCGCGTGGCGTGAGCGCACGCGGCCGTCATGAGATGCACAGCCCGACACCCGCGCCTGGCTGCGCCTCTACGTGCACGCACACACACGCACACACACACACGCACACACACACGCTATATATACTATCTTTCTCTCTCCCACTACCATGCTCGGCCGCACCGCAGGGGGAAGCGCGGGGGCCAGCGCTGCGCCGCTGCTCGGGAGCAGCAGTATGAGGGTCCCATCTGCAAGAGTATTGCATCTCTCTCGCTCCGCGTAGTCCCGCGTAGCTCCGCATAGCTCCGCGTAGCTCAGCGCGTAGTTCCGCGTAGCGCGGTGCTGCCTAGATGGCGGGCGCGCAGCAGCGGCAGCAGCGTTTTCAGCCGCTGCTTGGCCGTGAGGACGCCGGGATTACCTACTTAATCCCGAATCTCGTTAGCTGCCGACGTGTCAGGCCTCGCGAGAGAGACAGAATTATAGCGACAGACACAGAGAGAGAGAGAAGGAGAGAGAGAGAGAGAAAGATAGAGAGATAGGAAGGGGGAGGGGAGAGAGGGATAGAGAGAGAAAGAGAGAGCCTTGCTCGCGTTTTAAATTTTAGCCGCCGTGGGCCGCGCGGGGGCGAATGGCACCACTGGAGATGAGTGGGTTTGGCTGCTAGCGAAGGTAGGGTAGGGGAGGGAGGGGCTCCTTTTTCCTTTTAAAACCTCGTTGGTCCCTCTCGCCCTCCACTCCCGCCCCAATGCTTACCCCCCACCCCCGAACATGCCCGCCACCCTCCCGCCCTCGCTCCCCCGCCTGGCACGTGCACAGCCACGCACTCAACCTCACCCGCGCACACCTGAGACCACCCCGCGTTACCTTTTCGTTTTTTTTCTTTTCTTTTACTTTTGTTGTTGTCATTTTTTTCTGAAGAAAATAAGAATGAAAATAAACAGAATATCCCAGCAGTAAGCCTCGATGCAGTACGGCGACAGGTTCCGCGTTCCGTGAAAACAGCGAGGAGAGCCGGCAGGGCCGCCCCTCGCTAGATTGGCTTAGATCCGAATCCAGATACCGGCAGGGCGCCGCCGCTGCGCCGCGCCTCGCCTCCTCGTGCCATCGTCCCGGCCCGAACCTCTGCTTTCCTCATCTCCATCACCCGGAGAGGCTCCAGCAGCAGCTCCAGGAGCAGCTCCAGCAGCCGGTCCCGGGGTGTTTACGTCCGCTCTTACTCTCTGCCCCATCTTTGTTACGGTTTTAATCCAGTTCCGCGCGCGCCCTTGCACCCCGTGCGTACCTGCGATTTTATTTTTATCTTCTCCCGCCGAAGAAAAAAAAAATGTCGTCTATTTGGTTCGGACCAAGTTTGTAGTTTGATTTTTTTTATTTTGGTAAAAAGTGAGATTGACAACGGATTCGACAAGCCGCGCCGAGTGTACTGCACAAGGTATGAAACAGAAATGCAGGGAGACATGGGGGGTAAAGCCGAAAGGGTCACGGAGGAGATGAAGAAGGAGATGCGTCGTAATTATCGGCAGAGGTGCGAAGCGGTCCTGGGGGCCGCGGGGGCCGCGGGGCGTGGGAGGGGTCCGCCGGCGCCACCGTGTC
Organism: Megalurothrips usitatus; assembly: GCA_026979955.1. Classification (NCBI taxonomy): domain Eukaryota; kingdom Metazoa; phylum Arthropoda; class Insecta; order Thysanoptera; family Thripidae; genus Megalurothrips; species Megalurothrips usitatus. Next base: position 4,656,071 of record CM049605.1, read on the forward strand.
TGGCGGCGTCCAGAAAGTGAGACCGTGCATTTTTATGGCCGTCGTAGGAGGGCTCTCTCAGACAGAGAAGGCACGAAGGAAAAGTTTAAAAAAAAAAAATTCCAGATGGTTTGGTTGATGTGACAGCGGGACGCTGCACCACGTAGCGAGCCAGCGGATAGATACGACACGAGTTGTTGTGAATTTTCCATCGAATTGGCCGTTTGCTGTCACGAGGAGGTGCTGTGACAGGAAACAAACTGTAGACAGGGAGGCAGGTGGTGACCAAGAGGAGCCGGGCCAGGGTGTCGATGCAGCTCCCGTGGCTGTCGACCCACTAGAACCACGGGTTTTGAATCTGAAGTACTGATTTCTCGCCAGGGCATTCGCTGTCGGTGCTTCTTGTGACCAGCCGACTAAATATGTTTCGATTTCCTCTGGCAGATGTTCAAGGGGGTGAAATTAGATTGGAAATAAGAAACTTGGTTCTTGTTCTCCGCATGCGGTGGGCATTCCAGAGCAGCAGGAACGTCTGCTGCCATGGGCGGCGGGGCCACTGTGTGTGTGTGTCTGTCCTACACCCCGTCTCTTTCTCTCTCACTCTGGAAGGGCCGCCGAACCAGTCGTCGGTGGCGCACCCTAGCGGTATGCGCCCCAACTTGCTCAGAGGGACCGGACCCCCCAGCCGGAGCAGGCAGCACGGACCGGTCTGGCAGGCAGGCAGCCAGGGGGGGCCGCCGCGGCGCGGTGCGGCGGGCTGGGGCGACGGGACGCGGTGCGGCACGCGGCAGCGCGGCACGGTTGCGGTAGCGGCTGCAGCAGCCCCGGGGCGCCCGGCTCGCGTCAGACCCCCGCAACTGCGCGGACAGGCACCTGCCGGACGCGGCGCGAGGTGTGGCGGGCCGAACCCCGGCGTATTGATCAGGGCCCGCGTGCTCGCGTCTCCCAGGGTGGATCATTTTTTCGGGGCCCATGGTCCAGCTCGCGAGCGTGAAAATACAAAACACACGCAAAATGCACTGTAAAATAGGGCGACACTCTCGCCGAGTAAAAGGCAATAACACAACAAGCAGGCCGCTCTGACGTTTGCTGTGTCCCGCTGCAGCGCTCGTGTTGGCCCAATTTAAAGCGTCAAGTTCCTCAGCTCCTGAGCTCGTCTGACTAGGCTCGCTAGAGCCGCCGGGCACCAATTTAAAAACCGTTTTGAATCTCCCGCGCGCGTGCCCGGCTGCTGCGGTAGCAGCGGCGGTGGCGGCACCAGCCTCCCGCCCGATGATTCCCAAACAAAAACATCCAGTAAAAACAAAAACAAGTGACCGGCCGGCATCGCAGTTGAGGGCGCCGCCGGCAGAGTTCGCTGGCGTCGCCGTTCCGGGCCCGCTCCAGCATGGCTGCAGCGTGGCGGCGGCCATCAGGGGAAGGAGGGGGGCGGCCGGGCCGTGGCGAGCCGGGCCCGCAGCCGCTGCCTCCCACCCCGCGCCACATGGCCGCCGCCGCCGGCCCGCCGGCCGCACTGCGTGGCCCACCAATATGCAGACACTGGGCTTGTTCGATCACCGACTCATCGGTACTGGAATTCAATAGAGAGCAGTGCACTCACTCACTACAAACTCTTATGTTCCGTCCCGAAATAATTCCGCGAGTCGCTGAGCGGGACGCAACATAAATTGTAAATACAGAAAATAAATTAATATTATTTTTTTAAAGTACAGGAATAGAATTTTTGGATGGACATGTAGCGGAGAAAGTGTGTATATTGTGACAAGTGTGATCTTCGAGCGGCGTCGGGTACGGCGCACATCATCAAGTGCAGCCTTTACGAGGTCGTTACCATCGCATTAAAGTGCTTCAAACGCCCACAACAGCCAGTACTTCATCCATTGCAGTGCAGACGCCAGCCCACCATGGGTGATGGTAATCGTGCGATCCGGTTTCATAATCGCGCTGGTAATGTGACAGCAGTTCTCACGGGTGTAGTTCCGCGTACATACCTTTTTTTTTCTCAAGAAAATAAAATTGGACGAGCTCGATTTTTCCCCCGTGACGTTCATCATTATGTAAGAACTCAAATTTGTCGAGATGACTATATTAATTGACTCACATCATTTCTCGACAAAAATTGTCCATCTGACTAGATTTTTTCTCAGACATATCATTTATTTTCTTTCAATCGGATTCATCTGACTTTGTGGTTACCAAGTAGCGCGCCCGATGAAAACTGACTGCCGGAGCGGGCGAGCAGACGAATCATTGGCGGCCCACACACGGAGCGTGTCACGCCTGTTATTTCCGACCGTCAGTTGGTAAGACTGGCGATTGACTCGCCCGGGCCCTCACTCACCCTTTAATATGGTGCCCGGGCGTATCGCCCTTCAAAAAGACACCGCCTTCTCTTCACCACGGCCCCGCGCCGCTCAAGGTCTTTCCGCTCTTCTGCTCCAGGAGGGCGGTGGACCGGCCGGTGCGGCCCTCCGACACTCGTGTCAAACCTCAGCGTATAGAAATACATGTTCCTTTTTTCATTTTTCTCCCTTTAATCCACATCAAGTTTTTTTTTTTTAAGGCCATCGGACACGGACAGAAAATCAAAGAATGCAATACGTGAAATAATTTCATTTCATTTTTTGGCCTCGGCCGCTGCCGAACTTTTTTCTTGGTCTTGGAGAAATCTTTCCCATGGCTCTCTGCGCGGGCCCCGGCGCGCATGTTTCCTTTTTCAAGGAGCTCAGTCTTAAGCCCTACCCTACGGCTCCGGGTGATGCGCAGGCATTGGCTGGGTCCGTGTACAAACTCCACTCACACAAACACGGGGCCACACACCAACAGAGAGTGAGAGAGACAGAGAAAAGGGGAGGGGGGGGGGCGAAAAGTATACACATGACATGACAGTATCCGACGAAGTCCATCCCACTCCCAAAGCCAGCCAAGGGAACCAATCTCTATCCGGGGCTTACACGGCCTGGGGAGCATCAGTCCACTCTCCAAAAGTTTTCAAAGCAGGCGGGGTCCTGTGTGAGCGCCCCCCCCCCCCCCCCCTTACCCGTCTTCTTTCGACTGATGGATGCGTACTGAGTGAGCCTCGACTTGGGTGAGAACGTCAGTATACTGGACGCACCACACGCAGTGTGTGTTTGGTAGCCACAAGAAAATGAAAAAAAAAATGCGCAAGTTTGTTGTGAAAAAGTTTGCAGTCGCGGCGTCGTGCATCGGGGCCGACTAGGGTTGATGAGATTTTCCCGGAAGAGGGAGGGAAGGGGGGGGGGGGGGGGGGTTGCTCCCCGTTACATAATTCATGTCGCTTTAAGGACGGCCCCCCGCGGGCTGCCAAGAGAGTTGTTTTCCACGGTCCGGGGCCCCGGCCCGCGGCCGCAGCCGGGGCGGGGCCTCGCGGCGGCTACGGGGGTCTGTCGGCGGCCCGGCGGAGGCCCGGCGGCGCGGGGCACGCCGATGGAGTGGCTCAGGCTTGGCGCTGGTTTGGCTCAGGACGCATAGGAACAGTCTCATTTAGAGATTGGGCTGGATGGCGAGAGACCACGGTGGTGGCGGCGGCGGCGCGAGCTGCACGGCGGCGAGCCCCACGGGCTGCCCCTCCACCTCTCTCTCTCTCTCTCTCTCTCTCTCTCTCAGGGGGGGGGGGGAGGCAACGCCGCGAGCCACGTATCTCCCTGTGGACTCGGTGCAGAGTTACGCGGGTTCGAATCCCGCCGCCCGCCGCGCACCCCGCGCCGCGGGCGCACGCGCGCACGACACGCTGGTCACGCGAGAGCGGGCACGCGCGCACGGGCTACACTGTGTACACCCCCGCCACGCACGTGACATGTACCCGCGAAATATGCGCGTGCAGAGATAGAGAGAAACCAGGAGGAAGGCGGTGAGGACACGCAATCATACCAAAAAATAACAAAAACAAAAACCATGCACTCTGCCAGACTGCGGTCGCCTTGCGTTTAACTCTCCCGCATGTTTACTTTCGATCAATTTAAATCTCCGGAGACAGTTTTTCTTTGAATATTCGTTATCAAATATTCCGTAATTATTCGTTGTAAATGCGCAATAAGATTAATTACTGCTGGATCGTCTAGGGAACAGTGTACTCCGGGCTCAGGCAACCTGCGCCCTGCTCCCCGGCGAGTACAGTGCAACTCGGTGGCGGGGGGTCAGCCGAGGGCTGCGGGCGGCCTGCGGGACCTGGCAGCAGCGCGCACGGTGAACATGGCAGGGAAACAAATGGGAAAGCATTTAATTCATGCAAACCAACACACACACACACACACACACACACACACACACACAAGGAGGTGGAGTGCACGCCGTAAATTTGGCCGCAAACACGCTAACCTCTTCGTATCTCCCCGCCGCGGCCGCCGCTGCTGCTTCACGCCGTGGATGTGTTACTGCAGTTAGTCGTGCTAGGTCGGCGGTGTCGGGCCGTCACGTTATGCGGCGCCCGTTGCGGCGAGGCCGTGCTAGTCTAGTAGTGTCACTAGTAATCAATTTAATTACGTTTTCACAACATATTATTATATTTCAAAATATTTGATAGTGATTAATTTTAGTAGTGCGTGATTTCAGCCGCTTTCTTGCCGACCATCTCATTATCGAAATCAATAAATTTGTACCCTAAAAAAAAATCACGGAAAATTGGAGTCGCCTCTAGCCCAGAATATCACGTATCGTCATGAAAATCGTCTTGAATCCCGCCATGTAGGGCGAGGGTTTGACGACCCCTCCGAAAGCAAAGAGCGCCGCCGATTGCCGTTGCCGACTAAGGGAGAGTGATTCTCAGACCGCCGAACCGGAACCGACTGTGACGGTCCCGCGAGCCGCAGTTACGTGACTTTCCGCCTGTTGAAAGAGGGCCGCCGCAAAGTGTTTAGGAAACAATTAAACCAAAACACAAACGCAGGGTTTTGTGCGGCCGACTTTATGACGAGTGTCTATTTGATTGCTAACCGTTTCCGTCGTAAATCGAGCGTCGGCCCGCGTCGCTCGGCGTCGTGTGAAACACGGGGCGACCGCAGCGACACAGGCACAGTGGACTAATTTTTATGGACTCGAAAGGGAAAGGGTTACTTCCAGCTAAAAACATAAAATATCGAAAAAAAATAATGACACTTTAAAATTATTTATTAAATCATGCATGTACATTTCTTCAAACGTTCTTCTTCGCGTACGGGAAGGACCGAAACGTTTACGTTCTTCGGCAGGCTCTCTCTCTCTCTCTCTCTCTCTCTCTCTCTCTCTGTCTCACACACTCTATTTTTTTCTGTTATCATTTCCACCGTATCGAATCACACACTACCGCCTCCTTGCCATGTAGCCGGACACGCACTCGGTGCAGCAAAAACAAACGCGACCAAACGGAGCGCGCGCGCGCATACACACACATCGCAACAACAACGGTGCACCGTAAACACGCCCCGCTTTTTCTGCATGACCCGCCACCGCCTTGTGCCGCCGCCCCCGCCGCCCACCCGTATCCTTGCGGTACTGGTCAGTTTTTTTGGTTGGTGGTGGTGCTGTTGGGATTGTAGAGGGCAACAACAAATTATACCGTTGCCGATAGTTTTTGTACGGACGATTCCCTGTGTGTGTCGCTTCTCTCTCTCTCTCTCCAGTCCCGTTAGGAGGGCCCCGCAGTTTGTCGTCCGCACTGCAGGGCCAGTACCCTCCGGGTTCCTAACCAGAGCACTTCGACAACTTGGCTCCGCTGGCCCCGCGCAGCTCAGCTCTCCGGCAGCAGCAGCAGCAACAACGCGCGCGAGGAGCCCTCCAAGAGTTGTGTTTGAATTTACCCGCGCAGTGTCCACGCACTACGACGCGGAAGAACAAGTGAACCGCGGCGTCAACAGTGTTGTGTATGAGGCATCGGTGCCGGAAGCGATGCACGCAGCAGCAGCAGCAGCAGCGCAGAAAGCTCCGAGGACTCCTTCGAGAGGAGCGGCGCTAGGCGGAGGACTGTTCAAGGTGAGGGCCGTGAGATAGAGAGAGAGAGAGAGAGAGAGAGAGAGAGAGAGAGAGAGGGGGGGGGGAGGTACTGCCTACATTCCATTCGCTACAGTTCAGCCCGTTCGATGAGGGTAGGACTTCAAAGTCGTTGACTATTAATGCTGATAACAAGTCGGTGTGTGCGAAGCGGACGAAATAAGTACGGATTCAAAATTTTTATTTTTTTCTGGGCGTCGACCAGGCAAGGGCGGCCCAGAGACAAGAGTTTGCTGCCCGTCGCCATTGAACAGAAACCAGACGCGCGCGCACACACACACACACACGCACAGATCCCCACCATCTTGTGTTGGCATGCCACACACATCCCCCCCTACACTATCGGCCAGACACCCCGGCCAGACCCAGGCCCACCCTCAAACACGCGGAGTCGGGCACAATTCACACTGCGAGAGCCAGGGAAATATCAGGAGACTCGTATTTCCAGTGACACTTTTAAAAGGGCTTTGTATTCCGGCATATTTGTACGGTTCATCATGCTTTTTTTTTAGAAAATGCAGCGTAATTGGAATAAACTCTGAGGGGCAGTTTATTTTAAACAAATTTTCCAAGGGACTTACTTTGCAGATTGGCCAGCCAAGCAGGGGACGTGAGTGAAATTGTGCAGAAAAATCGAGGAAATGTTGAGGGAATCATTAACTTCTCGGGGGGAGGCCAGTCTGCGTGGTCGCAGCGATAAAAGAACGACTAAGCTCTCTCTCTCTCTCTCTCTCTCTCTCTCGCTTAGCTAGAGGGAGCCGGGAGAGAGAGTGAGAGAGACAGAGAGAGAGAGAGACAGAGAGAGAGAGAGGACTAACATCAACGTTCGGACACAGACCTAGTGGTCTCGTCTCCGATTGCTGAGGGTGTCCAAACAGTGGACCCTCCGTGCTGTCGCTCCGGGAGGGGGAAGGAAGGATGAAATTTAGCGCGCGAACGTTCCGGAACCGGAGCGAAACACTGTCTCTCTCTTTCCGCTCGCCGCAGTCGCGAAACGATGGACAAGGAGGGAGAGAGGTTCGCAGCGTCCGAGCGACGCCTCGGAGACGCCACGAAACCAGATCCGGACAGAACTGGCGGCCGGCGGGGGTCACTTTGATTCGGGAACGTTGACCTCTTCTAATTAGGAGTAGCCGGAGGCGCCGCGCAGCGGGGTACTGGGCCTGTTACCAGCTCCGGCAGGGCAGAGACAGTGCGGAGACAGTGCGGAGACAGTGCGGAGACAGTGCGGAGACAGCCGCACCGGCCGGGCAAGGCGAGGAGGGCCGCCGCCGGGGGACCGGAGTGATACAAATTCCAGAGGGCATTGTGGAGGTCCAACTGCCCGGCAGAGGGTTTACAGCTCACACCCCATTATGCACACGGAAGGGCTGTTACGCCTGTAAAATCTCAGACGCTGTGAATCCTTGCCAGGGAATGGAGTCCAGTGGTACGACAATGATGAGCTTAAAGTCGGTACACAGTAGGAAAAAATAACTCGGAGAAAAAAAAATGAAGAAACGGAATACCAAAATTTTAGCTCTTAGTCATGTTGATTAAAGATATCAATTAAATGTTATTTTACTACACAAAATCGGTATTTTGAAAAATCAGAGAAAGTCGAGGTGGTTTACCCCGTTTTTTTTTGTGCTGATTAGGGCCTATTTTACGCGATGTGTCCAGAGACAGGAGCTGCCCGCCATAAGGGAAGAAGGACCATGGGGTGGCCTCTGGCACGAATCCTGTGTGAGGGATGAGTGTGTGTGGGGGGGGGGGGCGGGTCTGATGGGTGCACCAGCCAAGGGTCAGTGCGGATGGGCCCTAAGCAGGGATAACAGGGGTGACCGGGCCAGCGAATCCCCCTTTCCTCGTCTCTCCCTCTCTTCCTCCACCATTCCTCTCTCTCTCTCTCTCTTTCTCTCTGCAGCCAGGAGCCCCTGTCATGATCTATCCTGCTGTATCTATCGTCTAACCCGGCCGGTGATAGATGGCAATCGTCACACGGGGAGTAAAGGCACCCCCCCCCCCCCCTCTTCTCCACCTGCCGAAAACTCTCACGTACTCGTGCAGGATTGGCTGATGCAGGGTCACGTGATCGGAACTGCGGATCGGAAGAGGAGGGGAGGGAGGGGGAGGATTGGATGGATGTGAGGGTGGGACCCAGTTGGCGGCGCGAAATCCTTCCCCTGCTCCCTCAGCCCCCGTCCGGACAGCGCAGCCGGGGCGGCCCTTTTCCAAAACTCGATCAGGTCGGAATGGACCCCTCGCGTGCGCTGCCCCCGCTGCCGCTTCGCCCGGGCGGCAGGGACTCGCCAGAGGTCCTCTTTATTTACGGGAACAGGACCTCCCGGCCGACTCCGACCCCGGAAAAAGAGTCCGCAGCATTTCCTGGAGGGGTTCGACGGACGTAACACAGTCCAGCAGCAGGAGGGGTTAACCAGGGGAGAGAGGGAGAGGAGGGAGTGGGGAGTGGGTCCTCTCAGCATAAGAGGAAGGGTAATGGACGGGAAAGGGAAGGGGGCTTGCTGCTGGCCTTCCTGATGATGGAGATGGCCAGGACTTTGGGGCGGCAAGAAGATGGTGGATAAAAGTGCTACTACATAGCAAAGAGAAAGGAGAGATACACGGGTGATCGTGCAGCGGAAGGAAAACTTAAAATAACTTAAGTTTAGACAATGTGAGAGAGTTACCTGAGGACGAGGGCGGGGGTGAGGGTGAGGGTGTAAATCCGGTTTTGGCGACGGGGAGAGGATGGCGAAGGGAGGTGTGTATGAGAATGTATATCCACATAGCGGCGGTGCGGTACAGTAAATCCACATCTGCAACAGAAAAGGAAAAAAACCAATTTAGGATCACAATTTAAAAAATATTTTTTTTCCCAATTTATAAAAAAAATCGTGTAAATCAATTTTGTCAGCCTATTTTTTTGTTTCTTTTTTTTGGATTACTTTTTTGTTTCTAATTGGGTGTGGAATGTCGGTGCACCTGATTTCGCTTACCGACGTGATCGCGTGGCGCCAACGCGTGGCCGCCCACACGTGGCCACACGTGGGCCGCCAACGCGGCGGAAGCGCGGCTCATGGTTCGCGCGCGGCTCGAGCACACACACACACACTTTGTCTCTCCGCGTCCGCTGCTGGCGCACTGAGGAGGCACCACGGCGCGCGTGTGCTGCGCGGGTTGTGTCGTTCGGAGCCCCCACACACTACTGATATGCAGCCGCACGCGCGCATAGAGAGAGAGAGAGAGAGAGAGAGAGAGAGAGAGAGAGAGAGAGACAGGGGGATTCCCGTGGGCTTTTTTATTGGGCCAGTTTGGAGCGCGAACCCAATCACAACAACGCGAGGACCGCGTGTGCGTGCGCGCGCGCGCATACGCATCGCGTGGTGCGGTGACGGTGCACCTCGCGTCCCCACCCGAGCGCATATCACCCTGCGGGGCCGGGCTGGGCTGGGCAGGCGGGCATGATGGCACGAGGTGGTCGCACAGCATGGGGTAGAGTAGAGAGGAATTGGATCGATAACCGTGTGTCGCACTGCGATCAGCTCAAAAGTAATTTTAAAAAAAATTAAATGCTACGCTATACTCAGAAACCCAATTGTCTTGTTTTACCGATATAAAACTACCACTATACACGGTTTTGTCCTCATAATAACGCTTGCTTTCAAGAAATTCCGAAGGTTTTCTTTAAAGTCCTTAATTTTTGAAAATTCATAGGGAGATTCCACAAGGCAAGCATGGCACGCCCGCTCCTGGAACGAGAGCCCTTCCCACCGCCTTCCATAAGCAGCGCATCCTGCGTATCCCGTGTCCCGTTATGGGCGAAAGCTCTTAGACGGCGCGCCTAACAGGCGGTGGCCGGCGGTGAGCGCGCGGGGCGGAGGGGGTTGGACGCGGAGGCAGGGAAAGCCGTGCGCGCGGCGGGCGTGCGGCACTCTGCGGAGGCCAACAGCAGGCTTTGATGAATTTTGGTTGTCAAGGTAGCAGTAAAACTAGCCACGGCCGCCGCCTCAGCCCTCGCTGCGGAGGTGTGCGAGGATAAGGTTTTCATGGTCAGCGGCAGTGTCATCAACGCTGCCAGTGATTATTTACAGAACATTTCTGCCAAAATAATACACGGAAAAATTTGTCTCAATTAAAAAAAAAACATTGAGACTTTGAGATTTACTACTCATGTGTCAACGGTGGCCTTTGCTTATGCAAGAAATTTTTTTGTCTTTACCGAATAATTTTTTTTAATGATAACTAATCAATCAAAATCTATATATTCGATTTCATAAAAACTTTAAAAGGCAGCTCTGTAGAATCAATGAAACATTTTTCTCTTTTTTAAAAATTTCTGTTGTTGCATTTTCAATTTCTTACAGTGCACCAAGAGGGTCCCCACACTCCGACACGAGCTACAACACGTGTACACGTTCGTGTGTGTTTCTGGCCCCCCGCATGGAAATCGATTTCCCCCGCTACACGAATCACCCCAGTTCCCTTTCACCACCTGCTAGCCCAAGGGCCCGCGCAGGGGCAGCAAGCAGGGCCGCCAACCGGAGCCGCCGCCGCCACTTCATGGGGGCCGCCGTGGCGGTGTACACATCGGGTTGGTACACCTGCTCCCGCCCTGTCGTACGGCCGGCACCGGGCGACAGTGACAAAACACCAGCGGGCAGCAGCTGCCGCGCGCTCCAAATTCTCTCGTTTTCTCCGGGGGGTGAATTGCGGGCGCTCCTGCGTTCTGGCCGTGTAAGGCGGCGGGGGCGGCGGCGGGGCGCGTGGCGGGGGCCGGAAAATGAGCAGGGCAACAGTAAGGGTGGGTGGTGCTGGCGGGGGTCGCCGCGCTCCGCCCCGTTTACGACGGCAAGTCGTCGACGGCGGGCTGACGGGGAGCCCAGGTGAGCCGTTGGCCGCCGCCCGGGGCCCCCGGCGCCGCCCGCGCGCACCTCACGGCGCTGCTCGCGGCTCTGATGTCCGCGCGCGCGCACGGCCGTCGTTCCATCTCGCGCGGCCCCGCGCCATCGGCGAGGGGACAGACCGCCGCAAGTCGAGGCCGCCGTCGTCGTCCTCCCAGGACGGCCGCCGCCGCACCGGAGAGGGCCTTTTCATGCCGGCCGCGCAGAAACGCGCACTATGGCTATGAAATTTTGACGGGTTTGTGTTGCCGTGCTGGCTGCTGCTGCTGCTGCTGCTGCTGGTGTACGGAGGCCCACGCGCGTGTCGGGGGGAAGGGGGGGGGAGGCGAATATATATTATATAATATAAGGGGCCCCAGCGGGGGTGTCCTTAATTATTCATCTTAGCAGAGTCGTCGGCGTCTTCCGTCTCGCTCGCTCCCCCTACACTGTACGGAGCGCAGAAAGCGCGCGCGCGAGAGAGAGAGAGAGAGAGAGAGAGAGAGAGACCGTCGTGCGCTGCGTGCCGGCCAACCCAAGATGGCGACTTGTAGGCCGCAGCAGAACCAGCCCCCACTGTACCTTCTCTGCCGCCTGAATAGAAGCGAACCGTCCACGCCGATGTCCACCTATTCGACGGTTCGATTTGCGGCCTGACATGACGTTTTCGAAGGTGTAGGCCAACAGCACAGAATTGAACTTGGTCCGCATGGGAGACGTACGATGATTTTTAGTTCCAGACCAATTCAGCAGTGACGTTAGGACCTTCCCCCTCGTCACTTTTACGCCATTTTTTTTTACCTTCGACCCGAAAAGCAAAACAAAAACACTGACCCTGCCGAAGTCGCACACGGGGAGGCCTCCCCTGGCCGGCCAGATGAAGCCATTCGTCGGGGGTCCGCACTGGTGGCGGCCCTGCTGAATCATAAGAAGCCAGATGGAGCCATCACATGGCGCTGGCCACCACCCGCCATGGAGCGCCGCTCCCTCATGGTCACACACACACACACACACACACACACACACAGGTTCGGTGCCGGGGCTGTAAAAAAAAAGGAGCCGGGGGCGTGAATCGGGTTGCAATCCTCTGCAGAGTGAGAGAGAGAGAACGAGAGAGAGATAGAGAGAACGAGAGAGAGAGAGAGAGAGGGAGGCAGAATCAATTTGTCGGATGAGTGAGAGGGCGAGCGCTGCGTGGACGCAGATCCAGAGTGATACTGTTATTATTAAGATTATTATTGAACGGGTTCGGGCCGCCTTACTCTGTATTCACACTGTATGTGTTCTGCCATTGGCTGCCGCGCTGAGGTGGGACGGGTGGGGGGGGGGGGGGGGGATGCCGGTACATTGTGACACATAACTCAGGCTTTTATCCACGCGGCGGTGGCGAGGGGCGGCCCCTTTCAAGTCGTGGTGTCGCCGCCGCCGCCGCCGACTCTGCTTCACACGGATGGTGGCGGCGGCACGGCAGACGTGACGAAACTATAAGCAAATGTAAAGGCTTGGCCAGGCGGCCGCCGCTGCGGCGGACCGTACCACGCCCGGAGACTCACGTGAGTTGCGAGAGTTTTCCGCCACAAAAAAAAAGAAGAGACGAGAGTGAGGGAGGGGCAGCCGCGGGGCGTATGCTGAGCGTGGGCGGTGCGTCGAAAGTGTTTAAAACAAAACGAAAGCTCAGCGGGCGACGGGGGTGGCTCTGTGATCGGCGTCGGCCTAGGAAGTCACGCATGGATTTCATGGGGCGGAGCGTGGAAGAAGGGGTTTCAAGACGTTTATGAGTGTTTTCTGGTCTGACACCGTCCGATCTCTCACTCACTGACTCTCTCTCTCTCTCTCTCTCTCTCTCTCTCTCTCTTTTTCTCTCTCTCTCTCCCCCCTGTTTCCTGTACCGCCCAGGCGTAATCACACATTACCAAATGCGCCCCCCCCCCCCCAAAAAAAATACAGCTCACTCGCATGCGCCCTTTTTTCGTTTTGCATATTCGGGTTCAATGTCGGCAGCGGGTGAGAAGGCTGTGGCCGACGGGAAAACACGTGCGTCTTGGCGCGCCAAGCCGGCGGGTCGATAACATCAACAAGCGGAGGTGAGGAGAGCGACGTTCCAGTGCAGCCAACGGAACAGCAGCGACGCCAGCGGCGGCAGCAGCCATCCATGTGCTCAGCCATCTTCATAATTTGACCATTCCTGCCTCTTCTCCCCTCGAAAAATTCGAGGGGGCCACCACGGCAGGAGCTTACGATGTTTCTCTCTTTTTCTGTGTGTGTGAGAGAGAGAGAGAGAGAGAGAGAGAGAGAGAGAGAGAGAGAGAGAGGGGGGGGGGGGGGGGGGAAGGAGGAGGGGGATATATTCGTGGGAGGTAAAAAAAAATTAGGGTGTCGACTTGTGCAACCAAGTATGGACAGGGAACCCCCGCAGTCGTGAGAGAGCCTCACCACATGACCACCAAGTCATGACAAGACACATGACCATTTAATTCGCAAAATCTTATGCAAAATCTTCTCTTTTCCTTTCCTTTTTTCAAAGTGGATCGTGGAGTCTGGGGACAAAGTAACAGCAGGTGCAGAGTGAGATGCGAAATTTGAGTGTGGCCGCTACGTGACGCCGTGGCCCGTGTCAAACAGGTGTCTGAACAGGCGCAGTTCACAAAAGCAGGCGCACTTGTTCCCCAAGGCCCTGGAGGGCAGCGCAGAACGGCGAGTATTAAGCGGGCAGAAGCACCGTCTTCCTGTTTAGGACGACCTCCTCCTAAAACTGCACCGCGCTCGCGAGCCACGTCTTTTAGGCAAACTGCTCCCTTTGCATAAACAATGTTGCGTCGTTCTGGTCAGATGTGTAGTACCCGGTGGCCCGCGGGAGCGCCGAGGTGTGCAGATGCTAAAACGCAGCGGCCCCAGCCTGCGCAGCCGCACCTTCCTGTTATGAAGATCAGGCAGGGGGGAGGGGGGATGTATACAGATGATGTGCACTGTAATCAGAGTTTCATTCAGAACGTGCTGAAGCCTTTTCGATCTGCAGAATAAGAGTATACCATGGCAGTTCACACTGAATTTCTAAAAATCTTTTTCAAACTAATAATAAACGTATTTTTTCGAATTTTAAAAACAAATTTCGTGACCCCACGTTTTTCTAAAACACCCCAAAAAATTAATAAATAATGTGTGCATGGAAATGTACCCTGCATCAGCTACACCCCGTTTCACAGGGTGGGGAGCTTTCCTTGGGGCTGCTGCTGTGCCTGTGGGCCCTCGGAGGGGGCGGCAGGGGGAGGGGGGTTTAGGCAGTCGTTCCGAGCAAAGCAGCGCGCGGGGGCACCGAGGCAGGAGATTGGCCCCGGCCAGCGCTGACCATCAGCTCAGATGACTTCCCCCTTTTCCGAACAAAGTCTCTCTCTCTCTCTCTCTCTCTCTCTCTCTCTCTCTCTCTCCTGCACTGGCCCGAAGAGCAGTACCGAAGAACCCGCCCAACCCCATCCTCCTTTACGGCGGGCGGTCCTGAGCCAGCACGGCGGCAACTTCTTTTTCGAACCACTTTTATTCTAATCTTGGGACAGTGGGGTGCGATATCGATTTTCCTTCCGCTGTCGAAAACTCTCCGCGCAGCGGGGAAGGAGAACGAGGGACGGCACTGCCCAGCAATATGACTGGGGAGGAGACTGTACCGTGCGTCTCGCCGCACACGGATCCCGAAGGAATCCGGAGCAGAAGTTTTGAATAGGGAAGCCACTCACCGCCCGTGGCGGCGGCGGGGGCCCTGCGATAAGAAATAGAGCACCTCCGATTCCAGGCAAGAAAGGGCGGCCCACAAACAATACCGTGCGGAGTGACCCAGAAGGCCAGCGCCGCTGGCCGTGTAACGGGACCGTCCGGGATCCTTTTCGAGGGAACGGAAGGGTGCCGCCGGCGGGCAGCGGCTGCTGACTATTCATGGGACGGCGGTGCCAGTTTTTGCACCCATGGACCGACCCGCATCACCCGGGGGACCGTCCTCAAACCCCGTACACCATGCCAGAGTCAACCTGTATAATTTGCTTTTTCGTCAGTTGAAAAAAAAATATGTTTGTCAAATTTGTATCACGACAAGCGTTTATTTGAAAATTCCCAGCCTTTTTTGGGGAAAGGTCGCTCGACCAAGATAGTGTTACATACTTTAGGAACCGCCCCTCTGCCCCAATGCTCTGTCTCTCTCTTGCCGACGATGTTCCTTGGAAGCCCTTGCGGTGTAGTCCGCGTGGGCCTTTTCTGCGGAATGCGTGCGTCGGGGGTGGGGGTCGGGGGGTAAGGGCTGCTGCTGCTCTCACTCGGGTAGGCAGTCCTGTGTGTAAATGAACCCCACGAAATGACACAATATTCCTTTTCCCACCCTCCCTTCCACCCCTTGACTGCCGCACCCCTTCGCGGGGCCACACCCCCGGCCGTCCTTTCCCCCGCGTCTCTCTTTTTGGCCCCGAATGTATAAAGTTCACGAGGCCGTGACGAACACAGGGTGGTGCGGCGGCAGCGGTGGGTGGGGCTCTCTGCGGTGCAGGGTGCAAGGGGGCGGTGGCGGGGAACTGGGAGAGTGGACCAGAAGGGAACGAGGTTATGCAAAAAAGGCACAAAAATTTTCAAAAGTCTTGCGTTCAATATTATTTAAACAAAAAAAAAATATGTGTGTAGCGGGGCAAATTTCGGAACAGGGTAATCACTTTAGTGACTCCCTTTTCCTTCGCTTGCCTCACAGTATCAGCGCTGTCCTTGCGCCTGAAATTGGACGTGGTTTCTCATCCCACCCATACCCACATATCTTCCGTCTGGCTCCTCCCTGTGACCTCCTGGTATTTCTCTCTCACCCACACCACTGAGTACGTACTATTGCCGACGCTCGGGGAGGGGGGGGGGGGGCTTGAATTTTTCTCCTCGCTCTCTGCTCTGTGTTCCCCGCGTTTACTCTCTCTCGCTCAATGTTTCACAGAGTGCGCTCTCTGGGAGAGAGACGGAGACAGGAGATGCCCTGCTACCCCTTTCTGTTCGGCAGCAGCCCCCAGCGGATGGGTCTTGCCACACAGCCAAACAGTGGACCCCTCCCCTCCTTCCCCTTCCTCTTTTTTCTCCGACCCTCCATGGCGGGGCTCTGCCGTCTACCAATCTCGCAGAAAGCTACACTCACAAAACACGGGCCGCCGGGAACGCTAGGGGGCCTGCCATCGTCGCTGCTGGGACGCGCAACTTTTAGGTCCTGAGAGAGAGAGAGAGAGACAGACAGCGAGCCCGGGGGCGTGAGAGCGAGAGGACCAGATACGTTTGCCAGCGTCCTTGTATGCCCAGCCGCAGTGCCGTACATTCGGCAGACGGGGCGAACTAGAGGGTGAGGAGGGGAAGGGGGGAGAGCCTCAGAGAACCCACTCGCTCATGCTGGGTATGTTGACCACTGCATTAAGTTGCATTTTCTAAGTAGAAAGTTTAATTTGAATCACGTCACTGGGTTAGCCCTGACCTTCCCCGGATGCCGCTCCTCGTCTCCCCGCAGTCTGTGTACTGTCCGCGCAGAACGACATACCAGAGCAACAAAGTTGGAGGGAAAGAATGACCCGGATTAAAATCCCCGCGTTCCGCAGGATTAAAATAGCCGAGTTTTGTGACCCATTCCGCGTGGTGGCAGCAAGGCGCATACGTCACCGCTCAAGGTCGTGTCTTTCGTTCTAAATTGTTCATTTCAGCCGTCTGAAACAACGTCAATTAAATTTCTTGGTGCAACAACTAAGAAAGTATCTCTTCAAACAGCATTACAGACTCTCTTGATGTTCAGATAATTTAATAAGTTAAAAAGTAGAGGGGCTGGATAGGGTATATTATTTTCTCCATTTTCTGTCATTTACCCGGCATGAAAGGAATACATATGAGCAGCCTAGGGAGCGGCAGCCACGGTGGACAGGTTCTGTAGTATGCAAATGCTACGGCTCGTGACTGGAAGGGAAGCAGGGAAGGGTGATACAGATGTATGGGGGACAGGAGGGGGAAGGCAACTCGGTCGACCAATCATCATTGGCAATGCGCGAGAGGGCGAGAAGAGAGTGGGGTACTGCACTCGCCTTGCGAACAAGTCTCCAAGTATATTCGTGAGTGCGACAGAGCGAGGAAACATATAAATGCAGAGTGAGTGGGAGGGTGCGAGAAAATACGTGAAAACGCAACGAGATGGAACGATATTATTGGATTTGACTGCTTT
Organism: Megalurothrips usitatus; assembly: GCA_026979955.1. NCBI lineage: Eukaryota > Metazoa > Arthropoda > Insecta > Thysanoptera > Thripidae > Megalurothrips > Megalurothrips usitatus. The sequence goes on from CM049605.1 coordinate 4,673,102, forward strand.
ACATATCATGACGCAGTCCGTAATTGGGACCACGAGTTTGTTTCCTGAATATCGAAAGGGAGGTGTGGGGGGGGGGGTGGGCATCGAAGGTCGTAACCTGTATTTCCTCTTCTCCTCGCAGCCCGTAATAAAGTAAATTTTGAAAGGGGGGGGGGGGGGGGGAAAGGGAGAGGGGGGAGGGGTCAAAAGGACCGGTAAAGGCAGTGGCTCGCATTCGGACCTCTTTTAGGAGTCTCTGCCAGAGGTCCACTCCACTGCTCCGAATGGATATCCATCACGCGCGTAACCCTGTCTGCTGTCAAGGCTCCTAAGAACAGAACACCATAAAGGCTGCGGGCCGTAGCGGCCGGGGGTATATTGGCGGGCCTTTTCTATGCCGCCGGGTTGCCTACCTCGTAGAGTATGTGTGTGTGTGTGTGTGTGTGCGTATGTGGACTATAGCTGTTGCCCCGGGGCCCTCCAAAACGGTAAGAGGGGTGGTGTTGGGGTTGAAGGTCCCTACGAGGGAGAAAAGGCTTGGACACTGGTAAAAAAAATAGGGAAACACCATGTTCTCTAAAACTTCTTCCGAAAGAGAGTAGTGCACATTTTGCCAATGGCATTTGACTTTTTAAATTTTTTTCTTCAATTTGTGTTTCTTTTTGGGGTAGAATCTCTTTTTGTGAGATATGAGACCACAGAAAGGAAGAGGATGCAGTACGCATGACTCAATGTTTGCGCCTGAAAGGAGAAAGAGAGCGAGAAAGAGACAGAGATTCGTTCAACACGCAGTGGCAGGCAGCGCGGCCCCAAAGCCCCCCCGCAAATGAGGTATGGGGTTAATGGAAGGGCACAAGAGGAAGGGAAGGGTAGTGTCGGGTTGACAGGGGCGGCGGGGGCCGGCGGCAGGGGTTTACCACCAGTCTGCAGTATATCGTGGTCCACCCATTCCTCCACTTCTTCAGCTCCTGCCGCCCCACCCCCACGGCCGCGCCACCCCCTAGCGCAACCCCCTCATACCACCACCACCACCACAGCTACCACCGCCGACCCTGCGGAGGCACGGAGCCGTCCCGGCTGACCGTCGCAACTGCGCTCTGCACTCCAGCGGCATACGGTGGTCTGGTCCCATCTGACCCTGCTGCCGCTGCCGCCGCTACCGCCACTACCGCCGCTGCTGATGCCCCGTCCGCGCGGAGCTGCGGGTCCGCGCACCGGCGAATTTACGGGAGCAAAGCGCCAGCAGAAATATGGGCCCAGTAAAACAGAGGCCAGCGTATTACATTTGTGCCCCCCCCCCCCCCCCCCCCTCGGAGGTGAGGGAGAGGGGGGGGGGGGAATATGGTGTATAGTTTTTGTTCTCCTCGGCTGGCCGTCTCTTGTGCCCCGCTGCCCCACCCCAGCCAGCGCTCGCGTGCACCTCGCTGTCCCGTCGGGATTCATTCATTCATTCATTCATTCATTCATTCATTCATTCATTCATTCATTCATTCATTCATTCATTCATTCATTCATTCATTCATTCATTCATTCATTCATAGTTTATTTAGGTAGGCCGTTCATTTTATTAATCCGTCATTCGTTTTTTTCATTCATTTTCCTAAACCTATTTTCCTTTGATTCACTTTTTGTGCATGAGCTATGCTGCGTACGATTCTCCTGTGATGCGCCGCATATTCTTTACAGTGTTATGCCTGGCCCCTCCTACTATGATGCTGACACCACCCCCCGGCACACACACACACGGGGATCGAGGCTCATTTCCTGGCTGTGAGAGCGCACGGGGCGCTGTAGAGTGGGAGGGCGGGAGGGCAGAAGGGAGGGAGGGGAGGCGGCTAGCGAGTTGCAATATTTACCGAGTGCTGACCTGAGGCCGGCCGGCGGAGGCTGGCGACCACCCCAGCAGTGCAAACTTTGAGAACATATTCCGCGCGGGTGTACCTAGTGGTGTGGTAGTGGCGGCGGCGGTGTGGGGGGCATTACACTGTCTGTGTGTATATATATGTCTACGTTCCAAACTTTGGGCGAAGAAGTCAATCTCGAGGTAGACGTCGTTGCAAGGGGCTCGCGTTCGCACTGCTGCTACTTTTGCTAGTCTTACTTAGAGGGATGAGTTCGCTGCGCGGGTAACGCCTCTGTGTACCTCACGGTGTGCGAGAGAGAGAGAGAGAGATAAAGAATGGGGGGGATACTCTGTGTGTGTGTGAGAGAGAGAAGGTATGGGTGTGTGTGTGTGTGCCTTATTTACCCTTGTCAGAGAGAGAGAGACAAGACTTTGCCCTTGCTTCGTCTTCTCCCTGGCGCGTAAAACGGGAGCGAGTGAGGCGGAAAAACTTTGGCCAATCTATGCGCGGACACGGTCCTGCGGCAACACCGAACGGAGGCGCGAGGACATCATAACCCCGGGGAGATTATTGCCGTCCAGGCGACAAAGTTGCATCTGCTCGCTGCTGCTGCTATTGCCGCGCGGAGCTGCCGAGCTTCCCCGTGATTCCGAATGTAATCCCCCGTAAATGAAGCACAATCAGTGCGGCCCGACTCGCTTTATGTACTTGACTGGGTTTGTTGTTGTGTTTACAGTGGACAGGGCAACTCGTCCACCCCTTTGCTGCTTCGCGGCTGGCCTCTCCTGTGAGACTCAGCCGGTGTCGTAATGGTTCTATGAATGGACGTACGGAGGGTGGTCGGTCGGTCGTCAGTTTGTTGTTTGCTTATCAAAGATTCGTGCGGGACAAAAGGAGATTTTTTCTTTTCCCATGCTAGGAAGGAGGCTCACCGCCTTGTCCTTGTTGCCAGCGTATGAAAACATGGCGGCGGCGGTGCACGGAGCTCTGTGTATACACACAAGCAAGCGGCAGTGCTCCACCAACCCCGAGGGGCCGTGCCAGCGCACAGATATCATCACGCTGCAGCTCGAGGGGTACAGAAGGAAGCTGGGAGCGGCGCGGCCAGGAAATGAAAGCTTGTGTGTGTGTGTGTGTGGTACTTTTGCCTCTCGTGACGACAGAAATTGGAAAGAGCGGAAATCGGAGGGAACACGTATAGAGAAACAGGGCGGGGGTGAGGGCATCACTACAGCTTTTTTTTAGAACAGAACAAAAATTGATCGAACTAAAAAGGGAAGATGATTTCAAGTTATTGTTTGATTACGCGACGGAATCGAGACACTGTGAAAAAATGAAGAGGAATGAAACGAGTTTCAAACAAAATCAACCAAAGTGTAGGTGCACTGTAATCGATTGTAACGGTATGAACTGGGGCGCTGGAGCCCGTGTCTCCGGGGATGTAAAGAGGCATTGTTCGTGTAAAAGCATAATGAGGGTGCCCCGTGAGGTGAATGGTGCAAGGGGGACCGCTGTAATGGCGGCTTGCACTCTCTTGTAAGCAGCCCTGCGGGGCTGGCGGCGGCCACGTGGCGCAGAGATATCAAACCAGAGCACACACACACATATATATGATGATGATGGAAAGGGGGCGGGGGCTAGTGTGTGTGTGTGTGTGTGAGCGGCATATGTGAGTGCAGAGGGATGAAGGTGAGGCCGGGCTAAAATAAGACCGCCGGCTCCAGGGGGTGGAGGCGCCCTGGGAGCGCACATCTCAGACCGCAGGGCGTAGCTCCGCTCCCCCTCGAGAACCTCGGGTCAAATATAGCCCTATCATACCGGAATTATTTTCGACCAATCACGGCAATGTTTTCTCCGCTCCCTTTCTTGCCCTCGTTCTCGTCCCCGACGGCGGCAGCGGCGGCGCAGCAGTCAGTTCCTCCTTCTGTTTCTCTCTGTTATCTCTCTTCTCTTTCCTCCCCACCCCTCCATTTTTCTTTCGGACGATGATGAGGCGAGCTCTGATATCGGCCGGGAGTGTCCACTTGACCCGGCTGGCCCGGCGGGAGAGTCGCTGGCCAGTCAGTGGCTGCCAGAGCCTGGCCACATGGGTGTTATAGGTCCAGCAGCAGATCCCCCAACACTCGGAAAAAAAGGAAAGAATGAAAGAGGGAGAGGGAGAGAGAGATAGAAAGAGAGAGAGGTCGAAAAATAATCAGACTGCTAGACAGAGAGCCTCAAAGGGTGACCAAGAGAAAAGTTTAAGTCGAATGTCAGTGACCGGTCAGTGATAGACGGCGCGAAAATCAATTTATGTAATTAAAAATATGCGGCATTCCAAAGCTAGTGTTATCTGGTTCTGTTCGGGAGGCGCACGTGCGGAGAGACCCCGAAATGGGGCCACTGCGGCACAGTCGCATTCCTAAACGGCATATTCTCTGGCATCGTCTTGAAAAATAAATTGCCTCATGACTTTTTTTTTAAAGTAATTTTTCTCTCGTTCTACCTCTTTCTACCGAGCATTGCCTGCGTACGCTGCTGTCCGCCGTGTGTGGGCGGCTCCCGGGCGGCGTTCGAATACAGACCTCGATTAGCGCGCGGCGCGGGGTCGGCGACCTGCCCCTAACTGATACCGGGGCTGCGTTCGAGGTGTCGTGAGCCGCCACACCCACGCGACCCGAACGTTCCGAACGTTCCGAACGCTCCGAGCGCCGTGACGCGTGCCGCTGCACTGAGCGGCCAGTCCTGGCCAGCGGCGGAAATCTGGGCCAGTAGTCACTCTGCTCCTTCGGAGGCACTCCGAAGAGGAAGTACTCGCGATAAAGGTCCGCGGCGGGGCGTTCGAAACAGGAACCGGAGAGAGAGGGAGGGAGAGAGAGAGGACGTGTGTGGCAGGGGAAGGGGAACACACTGTGGCCCTTTTCAGAAGTGAAAAGTATTTTTTTAAATAGCACATATGGTGAAGTACAAATAAAAATGCTCTAAAACTTATTTCGAACTGAAATGTAGGCGTGTCCGTGAAATTAAACCAAGAGACTACATGATGGTCGCACACAGAGAAGTTCGAACGAGGACTCCTACTCGGTCCCACAGGGCTCCACACAGACGCCCGAAGAACAAAGCTGAGACACAAGAAACATGAACGAGAAGACAGAAGTGTGAGTGTGTGTGTGCGTGTGTAGGCGAGCGAGAGCACCCTGAGCTCGCTAGGGTGACTCGCGCTGGGTGCGGGTGGGATTTCTAGAAATAGCTGGGCGACGGATTAGAGTCGGGAGTTAAATATTTGGCCAAAGTCCCACGACGCCACCGCCGTGGAGGCGGCCGGGGCGGGGACCCCGATGACGACGCGTGTGTGAGTGTGTGTGCGAGCTTGTGTGTGTGTGTTAGCGTGTGTGTGTGTGTGTGTGGAGCTAGTGTGCTGCGAGCACGAACTCACCCGATTAGACGAGGGCGGTGCGCGATGTGCGTTTGACACGGAAATATAAGGCGGTGGTAGAAAAAAAAAGCACACAAAATATTGCACCCTTTTCTACCCCCCTGCAAGGCCCTTTTGTGTGCACGGGACAAATTAAATCTGCTCTGCATCTACAATGAGTGCAGTGCAGCCAAATTGAAACAAGTCGACATTTGTTGTTTCTAACCGGTTATTTCCAGAGCAGACTTCCCTGGCTCATGCTAACCTCGTTTCGTTTTGTTGCAGAGCTGGATGAGCAGACCATCGCCCTGGACCAGCACTGCTTTTCTTGCCCCCCAATGGTGATCTAAATATACTAGTGAGTGGTGAAGACGCAGAGGTTTTTCTTTTCAATATAAGCTATCACGTCTAATTATGTAACAATTATTAACTGTAATTCTGCGTCAGGTTCCGATGACAGCACCGCTAGCACGCGAGACACTGAAGCGACGCAAAGGAGAGCAAGAAGGACAGGGCTGGCCGCCGCAGAAAGTGCGAGTGAGCGAGCCGATCATTATTCCTGCACTCTCACTCTGAAAGGGTAAGTAGTGCACATGACAGTGGGCATGGCGGCACAGGAGGGCGGCTCAGAAAAGGAAAGTCGAATAAAAGCGAAGCCCGCAAGGGAAACGGCTAGTTTTTACACCACTCTTCCCTGTCCATTGTCCCGGGCGTGCGCAGCGGCCGGCAGGGCGGGCCGCCGAGCGGAGACCGCGGGGGACCGGCAAGATGGCGGTGCCGGGCGGGCCGCGGCCCAGTCAGCCTGCGAGGCACTGCCGGGGCACCGCCCGCCCGGCATCGAGGGCCTGCGTCGCCTCCGCTTCTACTCGCCCCGCCGCCTACCAAATCTCGTCGCACTTGCGTTTCGAATTAGTGCCAGAGCTGGACAGGCGTCGCCCTCGGTGCTCGACGAGGTTCGAACGGAAAACGGCATCGCGTTGTGCCTCAAAGTACAGGCTCTTCACGAGCGTCCCATCGGAAGATAACCATTTTGTTTTGCTTTTCAGGCCGTCGCAGCGTCGAAATAAATTCTTGTGCTGTTGCCGGTGCTTAAGCATTGGATTCTGAAGGCGTTCGTGATCTTACGGTGCTACTTCGACTTGTATTATAATTTTTTTTGTTTCTCACCGGTGTCGCAGGGTCGCGGTGGCGGAGGCACAGCTCGTTGGTCCCGCGGCAGTCCTGGCCGGCACGCCGCCGCCGCTGCCGTCCACGGAATGCTCAAGCGGAGCGCCGCATCCGGTCCGACATGAACAAGTGGCCGATCATGTATCACACACGCACACGCGGCACGGGCCGCGGGCACACGCGGTCGTCCCCCCACATCCCGGAAGGGGGCGACACCGGCGTGCTAGGAGGGGCTCGGCTGCCCCCGCGGCGGCCGACGGCGACATGAGTGACAACCGGACAGTCCGGTCACGTGACACGGCCTCGGTGTGACACGGCGGCCGCGTGTCGACGTCGGCGGCTATCCGTTAACGGCGGAGGAGAGGTCCGTGGGAGAGGCGACCCTGGTCCTCGACGGCGTCCTCGCGGGGGTCGACACGGCCGCCATGCCGCCGTGCCGCACCTGACATGGCCGTCGGCTGACTGACAGCAGTTTGACAGGCGACATGAGGCTCCCCGTGGCGGCAGCGGCGGCGGCCGCGGGGCCCCGCTGCTCCCAGCGGTGAAAGGGGGCCCGTCCGACCTGCAACACCAACGAAAACAACACCGGAAAATAATAAGATGGGCGGCTTTAGGGAGGTGCGGGGCAGGGTGAGGAGTCACGCATCTCGGGGCGTCTGTGAGCGTCAGATACCGTGTCCGGGGCCGGTAGGTGCGGCTCCTTCTCTGGTCCGTCGGGTCGCGCAGCATCTACAGAATCTGATGCGACTCACGGAGAACCGGTAGGCCGTATTTACGCCCCCTATGAGCCCGACCGAGACGCCCGTAATGCACCACAATGTATCCGATTTCGGTGACACTGGGCACTAAACACCCCCCCCCCCCCCCCTCCTCCTCCTGCAATCATGATCGAAATTAGCAGCACGGTTGTCAAAACCAGCGGGAGAGCTTCTGCATTCGTGGATCTGTCAACGCCCATCCCGCCCGCCCAATCCTTTTGCGAGCGACACGGCAACAAGCCAATTTCTTGCGTGTTATTCGCGTGTCGCTTTTGCTGTGTTTTTTTTCTCTCGTTTTTCGTGTCATTTTTTTTTTTTTTGGACAGCGAGTTGTGTCTCTGATCGGCACAAACCGGTTCCCCGCACCGCGGCTTCAACATTTGTCCCTGATTTGCGCCTGATATGTATGCATGTCTGCACGCACGCAAAGGCGTCCCGGGCGATAGAGCCCGAAAATTATTTTGAGTGACGCTCCAAGTCAGAAAGCCACATATTAAAAACAAAACAAAAACTAAGAGGACGGTGAACTCTTCACGGTCAAATTAAAAATTATTGGGAGAAACAAGACGTCACAATTTTTTTCAAATTTTGAAGAATTTAAATGTTTGACAGCGCATGTTTCAATTTTTCTTGTCATCGTTTTTCTTTTTTTTTTTCAAGCACAAGCAGCTTTGTGCATCTCGCAGCTGTCCGTGCACAAAAAAAAAATTTGACTTCACTTAAGTTTTGAAATTAAAAAGAGATTTTTTTAAAAAATCAGCCAATTAGCTGTAAAGCGCTGCTAAGCGGTCACTGTGCACATTACGGCCATATAGGCGTGACGTGGCGGTCCCCCCACCCCTGGAAGTGCAGGGCCACCACCACTGCTGCAACCACCGCCACCACCGCCGCCGCAACTACCGCAGCAACAAACGTCTGGGAAGCAGCCGCCAGGACACGCCGCCAGGGGGCGCCCCGACCGCCCATTAGTGTGCGGCGTCCGTGACGAGTCACCCGTCCTTGTCGCACCGGCACAAACAGACCGAACCGCAGGAGCAGAGAGAGAGAGAGAGCGATGCACACACTAGTTGTTTTCGAACGCGGCAGGACAGACCCGGCTTCATTTACCCCCGGCGGCAGCAGAGAGCGCGCACATGTCAGCCCCCCTCCCCCCCCCCCCTGGTTCCGCCCCTCCCCCACCACCCCCTGCCGCCTCCAAGGACGATAGGAGTCACATGAGATAATGGTGGCAGTCGGGGCCCGGCAGCCGCGCCGCTGCGATTCCTGACTCACCGACGTGCGCGGAGCGGCGTCGGCGGCGGCCTCAGACGTGTTCGACGGCGGCCTCGTCGGCGGCGGCGGCCGCCCTCGCCACTCTCTCTCTGCGCGGCGGCCCCTGACGGACGCCCCGGACGGACTGTCGGCGCCGGTCTCGCCCCGACGCGGATGCTGATGGCTCTGCGGGCCGCGGGCGCAGTGTGCCACACACACCGCATGTGTGTCTATCTATGTATGTGGAGTACATCTTCTCCTCCTCCCCACCGTCGGCCCGGCCGCCGCTACCGCGCTGCCGCCGCTACCCCTCTGGGCTATACGGGGGCCGCTATACGCCCCTGGTCGTTCGCTTTCCGCTCCTCCCACGCAATTTGTATGTCGTATCCTCGTCTATCGCGCCCGCCGCCGCCGCCCCCGGGCCTGCCGCCGCCGCTGCCGCCGCCACTGCGCGGGGGGTACTCAAATTTATACCTTAAAACCACAACACACATACGCGCGCACGCGCGCTCGCAAAACACACATACGGCCGCGCGTGTGTGTGCCTTGAAACCTCTCATAGGATGCTAAATCGTAAAATAGGAAAACTCACAACTTTGGATGCGTTCTCGGTATAGGCCCCGGAGCCGTATATCCCCCGCGTTATGGCTCAACAAAACGGCGCTTACGCTAAGCCGGCGCCACCGCGGGAGGGGCGGGCGCGAGCTGCGCGAGCGCGCACGTGTGACGGGGTGGGGATGACACGTCACGGGTCAATCGGCAGCGCCGGCGGCGGCGGTGGTGGGGGTGTGGCGTCGAGTGGACAGGTAGGGCCCCCCGCCGCCCGCGGACATGCACGACCTGAGGCGCGCCGGCGATGACCCGCGACCCGGGGAGAAGACCAACGTAACGGGCCCGGCGGCACGGCGGGGATGCGGCGGGGACCCGCGGCGGGCCGCCGCCCGCAGAGGGTTGCGTGGAGAGGGCTGGCGTCGGGCTCCCCTCTCACAGCCGGCGCCAATATATATATATGTGTGTGTTCACGACAACGGGGAGGGGGCGGGGTGGCGTCCTCAGCGTGGACCGAAAGGGTTGCTGTTTTGTTTTCCCCTCCCGTCCGTCCCTCCGCCCTTTCTTGTGTTCCGCCGTGGAGAAGCAGGAGAGAAAGAGGATCTCGCAGTCGCCGCAGCGCAGAAGTCGTCAAGAAGGACCCCTGTTTCACCTGTGTTGTTGTTTTTTGGTTGAATAAAAATTTGCCTTTTCAATTTTTTTTGTTTACGTTTACGCTAGTGTAATAAAAATCCTTTAAAAATTATGGTACATGTTGCTGTTGTTTAAAAAAAACGCTCATCGAAAAACTGTTCATGCTGGGAAGAAACTGGCCTCCTGTTCCCGCAGTACACTCTGAGAAGGGGGACACGCCGCTGTCACGCTGATGTCATCCGTTCCCGCAGCAGATGATGATGTCTCTATCGCCGGACAGGCGGCCACGAGAGGCCGCTCGGCCGGCAGAGCTCGCCGAGTTATTAATTGCTTTCGCTTTGGCTGGGATTCAAGTCTTGGCCGACACAACCCGACAAGTGCATTCATTTGGGGCGACAGGAAAACGAAGAGTGACGTGAACCCCGGCGCGCACTTTGACTTGGAAATAAGTCAAACCTGCCGCTGCTTCTGCCGCTGCGGAGCGTACACTCCGCTGGCAGAGATCTTACTCGTCGACAGAGTCATCTGCGCCAAAGTTTTCCGTCAGGAACGTGAGGCCGTGAGTGAGGCGCGGTGTGGGGTGAGAGGTGAAGAAGTACTACACTTTTGCCTTCTTTCTGCTGTGCGGGCATAAAAAGAAAAATAGCCACCTACTGTGCCGTGCCATCCACCCCCTTTCGGCCGGGGAATGGCTCACCTCTTTTTTTATAGAAGTGTCGGGCAAAACGCGACAGATGACATAACGGATGATGCCCAGTCATATCACTCGCCTCCCTCCGAGTGTGGACGACCCACCCTTTCAGGTCTCCAGGGGGTCATTGTACTTTCAACGCCCCACCCCTTCTAAAAAATAGAACAAAACTTAGCAATATTTATTTTCCTCTGAAATTCTACTTTTGCCTCGAAAATGAATAGTTGTCGCTTTTTTTCAGGGGTCAGTCAACATAGGGCAGGTATGAAATATTCAAAGATTTCCAAGTCAGATTCCAAACAGCCACAAGCATTGGCTCCGAGAGAGTACACAACAAACTCGGATTTGACATCGACCTTGCCATACACGTCCCATAACAAAACGACGCTGCTGCGATCTGGCGGCCGAACCGGGAACATGAGGGCCGCCGCCACCACCACAGCAGCCGCTGCAGCACGCCGCCTCCCGGACGGGCGGCGGCAGCGGCGGTGGTGGTGGCGGTGGCGGCGGCGGTAGCAGCGGCAGCATGCCGACGGCCCCCGAGGACGCCGGCGGCCGCGCAGGCACGAGCGCCCGCCGGGGCCACGACCGGTTTTGGTGGCCGGCCGACAGAGCGCGCCACAGTCACAACCTGCTGCGGCGGCTGCCTCAGCTACCACCGCAGCACCGATCGGCGCCCTGTGTCGCGGTGGCGGCTGTGGCAGCAGCGGCCGGCCGGCCGCGCAGACCCGCCACCTAGCGGCAGCCGCCTCAACTGTCTCCGAATTTAATGAGTACGGACACAGCCGAGCGGCGGCGGGCCGATTCATTTCTGGTGGTGGCCGGGTACGGCGGGGTGGAGCGAGAGAGACGGACGAAACTGCAGGTGCGCGAGAGGGACAGGGACAGCAAGAGACGTCCGCAGAGTCAACGCCGAGTCCGATATCGACTCAAACGCGGACAGCGATGATCAAAGCCTCTCACAACTGCAAATGCGAGAAAATTCATGCAACTGATGGAATCTGAACTGAAATTTGAAACGGGAGCCGGTGGACCACGGGTGACTACGGCGGGCGTGCGAATGGCAAAAGTTCTCCGTTTGACGGGCAAACCGACGAAACCCCGGAGCCAAAGTCTGTTTTATTCTCCAGTCCGTCCGCCCCTCCTCTCCTCCGCGATCGTACTTTGTCTCTCTCTCTCCGTCGTGTCTCTTTCGCCCTCCGTCCGCCGTTCGCCTTCCCGTCTGTCCGCGACGACCGCAGCGCTGCCTGCAGGCGAACGGCGGCAGCACTGGTCTCCGTCCCTCCCTCTTCGACCCCCTCTCTCCGCGTCTCTCTTTCTCTTCCTCCTTCTCTCCCCTTCCGCCGGGCCGAGCCGTAGCCGAGCCGCAGCCGAGCGGCAGCGGCTCCCCCCACCACCGCCACCGCGGCACCCATGACTTCCCAGCGCCCCCCACCCCTCGCCGGCCGGCAGGCACGAAGTCGTGCGCGCGCACCGCGCCATGTTTGTGCACCGTCACGTGACCCCGGACAGCCAATGGGAGCGCGCGCCGGCGGCCGCCCGTGCCGATGCGCGCGCCGGGCTCACTGGCGCGCGCGGCCGCCGTGTAAGAGGACCGCCATGCAGCGCAGCGCGACAGCAGCCATCCCATGTTTACAACGTTCTACTTTATTCTAAGTTCGAACACAGGAATCGAAACAGCGCGCGTTCGATTCCCGGCCGGGCCCTGCGGCCCCGAGACGTGCTCTGCGTGCGAAGTAAGCGGCCCCTCGAATCCAGCACGACACGAGAAAAACCGATTCACCGCAGGAGCCATGCCTTGTTTTGCAACCACTTTGATAAAACTGTTTGAAAGTTGTGACTTCAATAATACATTTAAGCCTCATCCGCATATTTTGCAAATTTCCGGAAACGTTTTTACATGTAAAGTATGAGAAATAGTCTTCTTCGTTTTTTTTTTTTTTGTCTTTTCTCGGTTTAACGTAGCTTCTAAAAAACTAAATTTATAACCAAAAGCAAATCAACAAATTCAGCCGTCACATTTTTAGAACAAGCAAACAAAAGTGCTTTGCGGTAACGTTCAGCCACCGTGTGGGGGACCTGCAAAGCAGGTTAATCCTCATTAAGTCACCTGTTGAGCAACACTATCGCCGGGCCACGGTCGCGGAGGACATTCAGTATGAGAAACTGGAGGACCACAGCATGTGCACACTGATGATCGTCTAGTTTCTCATACAACAGGCAAGACATTATTTCCGTAAACAAATTCGACACCTTAAATATTTAGCAGGTAAATGTCAGTCTAGATACAATGCAAGTAAGATCTGACAACGTTTTCGCAATCGCCAAATCGTTGATACGAACCAGTTCCTTCGCAATCCATGACCCCATGAAGGTGGTTAAGATAAACAGTGACACACGCACGCGCTGTCCTTGAACTCGAGTGACATTAAGCGGTGAGCTGCACACACACACACACACACGCGCGCGCGCGCACACTACGACAGAAACACTGACAGCTGACTGCCGGGGGCGCGCCGGCCGGGAGCGCGGGGCGCGTCGCACATGCGCTCCGCAGCAGCCCTCCTGTCAAACTGACCGTGGCTAGATGGATTGCAGAGGAACAGATTTTGGTCGGATATACTGTACGGATCAGGGGTAGCGGGCGGCGGCGGCGGCGGCGGCTCGGAGCGGCTCGGCGTGAGGCCGGGGCTGCCGCCGGGGCTGCCGCCGGGGCCAGGGCCAGGCCGCCGCCGCCTGTGGTGGAAGTCCACGCCGCCGTCCCCATTGGACGGGAAGGTGTTAAGGACAACTTTACGATCTACCTCGGCGAGGGGGAGAGAGCGAGAGAGAGCGAGTCTACAGAGGCGGTGGACCGTCGGAGCGAGCAGGGGGTTGGAGGGGGTGAGTCCGCGGGTGGGGGTTGCTCGCGGGTCGACTTGCAACAAAGGTGCAGGGAGCCATGCCGCTGGACCCAAGGAACCGCAAGCAGCCTCAGCCCCCGGCCGCACCCCCTCGGCCACCGCACAAGGGCGTGTCCGCACCCACTTCCGGTGCCCCAGTTCTCACAAAGGGGTGCCGACAAGATGTGCGAGAGAGAGAGAGAGAGAGAGAGAGATGTCAACGGCCAAGTGACGGAGAAGAAGGAGAAGAAGGAAATAGTAGGCAGGCGGCAAAAGAAAACAGCAGGCGCTTTTACAAGCAGTTTGCCTCGTCGGTCATGTGTGAAATGTGTGCATTGCAGTCCGGTTGCATCCAGCGCAGCGCAGCGTCAAATAACTTTATAAATGCCTGTTCGCATCACGGGGGTCGCCGCGACGCGAGAACAGGGGGAGGCGCAAAACAAATACACACACACACACACACACACACACACACACAGGATTCCCACCCGGTGTTCCGCGACGCTGACCGGTCAATTTGAAGTCCCACGCCCAGACACGAAAGGTTGCGCGGGCTTTGAGTCCAGCACAACATTGCTCAAGACATATTTGTTTGTTTCATTTTTTTTTCTCGGTACAATGACATCAAATGCTATGGGTGTGCTGAGGCCTTACTCATATCACCACGGCGAATTGAAGGCCAATCTTTTACGAACGCGCGCAACCACACACACATATACACTAGCGTGCGTGCACACACACACACACACACACATAGCTTCCGTTGGCGGCGGCAGCGGCGCGGCGGTTGGCTCGGTTGGCTAAGCTGCGCGCGCACACGGCGTATTTATTGCTCATTTTGCGGTCAGCCTGCCCTCGATAAAAGGAAGGGAAAAATCGGCGGAACAGCAGGGCGACGCGAAGGGAGCAGAAAAATATGGAATAGGAAGAGTTTGACTTCGCGCTGCAGCTGTCGATCTGAAAAAAGATCATGATGTCTGCGGGGGAGCTCTGATACCGTGCATTCTCAGAGATTTTCAGCCATGAACATGATGCAGATTTTTTTTTCGGAATCGTCCGCAAATGTACATAAAAATACGGTCCAATTTTTTTTGAATGCAGATTCCGAGAGACAGGACTCAGAGGTATGGTTGGCAGCTAAAACAAAACGGAAAAAAAGTAAAAATAAATGAGCGCTTGCAGAAACAGCAGCCACCAGTAGCGGACGCTGCGACTGCAGATGGCAGATAATGCAGGAGGCAGCGCGGGGGGAGACGTGCCGTTTTGGCGCGCAGCCCCGCAGCCTCGCCGCGTCCTCCTCGGCACGGCATGCATGTTCGGAATGCGTGTTCGGAACGCGTCGTGTCCCGAGTGCGTGTTCGGACTGCCGCTGGTGCACACTCGGAACGCGCACGTGACTGCAGGGCGGCGGTTGTCAGGACTCGTAAGGACGTCAAAATAATAACAATCATCATCGCAATCAGGCGCCCGGGGGAAGGGGAGGAGGGGGGGGGGGGGTCAGCTGCCTCTCGTAAACATGACGGGTACGACGGACAGTAGCAAGTGTGATAAACATTTAGGGCACCGTTAGGTTAAGCAGGTGAGGCTGACCGGCACCGACTGGCCCTCGCATAAACGGAGGATCCGAGGGCAGAATGCAGAAAAATAGTTTTTGCAGTCGGAATCACGTGTCAACGGGCAGTTTTGAGGTTAATTGAGGAGGGTTTTTACCTCTTTGACGAGAAGGCGGTGGCAGCGCTGCCGGTCGCGAGGCATGGCGTCGGGTGCCGCCGTGCCGCCGCGAGGCCCGGCGCGGGGCGTGGCGGGGTGCGGCGGGGGACTTTTGCGAGAAGCGCGCGGGCGCGGGCGGTGAGCGGCCGCGGCGGGTAGCAGGCGGTGAGTGCGCGCCCGCGGTACGCCCCGGCCACAAGGCGGTGCGGCGACACTAGCGCCCCCCGCGGCGCGGACCGGCAACTGCGCGGCCCCGGCGCGGGGTCCCCGGCGCGGGGTCCCCGGAGCGGTCCCCGCGCCGCGCGCAGCGTCGCTCCCCGGCCCCCCAGGGCACATAAGGTGCTGAGGCGGAGATGGCATCGCCTTCGCGGAATTGGAACCCCTGCCGGGCCACGTCCGCGACACTGTGCCTCTCTCTCTCTCCCTCTCTCCCACCGCCGCCGGCAGGGGCAGGCCGAGCGACAAGGACAGGAGGCACTGCTCGGACGCGGCCCCCGGAGCTATATGGCACTCCAGGCGTTATATGGCCACGCGAGAGCCAAACAGACTCACCCGCGTCACGTCCAAGACATGACGAGAGAGAGAGAGAGAGAGAGAGAGAGAGAGAGGAGGAGGAGAGGGCAGCTCCCCTTCCCCACACACAGGCCTGCAGACGGGCACACTGTCGCAGATCTGCACGGCGCTGTCGTCTCTCTCTCTCCCACCCGCACGAAGCGAAGGCAGGAAGGCATGTGCGCGGCGAAATAGATAAGCAGTCCATGATTGATCAGGTCGTGTGCACGAAATACGAAACAGGCGACGGGGAGTCTCTCTCTCGCTCTCTGCTCTCCCTCTCTCTCTCTCTCTCATGGTGACGACACTCACCTGTCACACCTGACAGTCCCCGTGTTGCGTGCAGGTCACCTAGGCGGGTCACTTACGGCCCCAGGTTCACGGGGGTGCCGATCGGGCGAGTGCCCGTCGCGGGAGACGGACCGAGGCCCGAAAACCGACCCGGCGCAACACGGGCGCCGACGCGGTGCTCGGCACCTCCCCGACGACGGGGGTGGCCGCGTCCTCGGCGCGCGCACGCACCCTCCTCGTACGGCGTCGTCATGGCAACTGCGCAGATTTGTTTTTGAGGGATGCTGGACTCTGAGACGTTGGCGTCGGCGCGCGCGCACACGCTCTCCGTCTCCGTCGCACCCGCCGTGGTGCCCGGTGGAGGGACGAGGATAGCGACAGCGCTGCAAGGAGGGGGTTGGAAGCGGAAGGGGGATCGCCGTTGCAACATTTTGGTTGTAATGCCCTCGTTGAGCACTGAAGTGCCAGTGCCTGGGATCGTAACCGGGACAAGGGTGGAACGGGAGGGGGTGGTCCCGCCGGGGGTGTGGCCGCGTGGGGGTTAAAATGGCGGACCGGCATGGTGCACCGCGTGAGGCCCCCGAAAGCAGCACCGAATATATGTGGCATTCCATGCAGACGTACCATGATGTACCAAAGGCGGTGTACCACTCAGACAAAATGAGTTGCACTATGGAAATGTGTTTCAGTAGGTTCTGGACAAAGATGATAAAATGCATTTTTTTTTGGGAAGGGGGGGGGGGGGCGTGGGACATAACGTCTATTTATTTCTATTCGTCCCGAATAAATAAATTAATTTTAGTTTTATTTGATAAGTATTTTCACACCTGTTTCAAGTTTAAAAGAATCATTGTGTACTGCTGTGACGTTTGCGGGTGAAATAAATTATATCAAAGTGAGAAAACTGATACCCAACTGGTAGTTTGAGACGGGCCTTCTCGGCGCCCGACTGGATCCCCCCACCCCTCGGCAATCGGAGCGGCCGCGCCGCAACCCCAGCCCCTCTCTGGGGGCCGGCAGGTGAGTGCCACATAGTGTTAGTTCTTGTTTGCCGGCGAACACATTTACCTGTCAAGATAACAGACACTCGACAGTCACCCGTGGTGGCGGCGCGGGGGCCTTGGGAAATCTCTCTCTCTCTCTCTCTCTCTCTCTCTCTCTCTCTCTCTCTAACAAGGAGGGTTTAGTATGTGCGGCCAGGAGGGGAGAGGAAGGGGTCAATATGGACGAAGTGTATTTAAAAGAAAAAGAAAACCTGGGGCGGCCATATGCCAGCCAGGCGCGAGCGTGCACACGCTGACTTTAGGCACCCTGCAGCGATGCTTCACAAGGCTGGTGCTACTGCACAACGAGGCAGGGATTAAAATGCCGGACGTATGAATGCTGTTGTTCTGCCCGCCTCCCAGATGCCCGTCTGACCTCGGTCGTCTCTTCTGGTGCGCGCCGTCTGCATCTGGACTGCTGGCTGAATAATCGCTGCAATTCCGGTGTGTGCGTCGTTGCGTACTTATTTTTTTTTGTGTCTGTGTGTGCTTTTCCCGTCCGTCTCTCTCCCACCCGTACACGCAGACTGATGATAACCTCTCCCCGATCGGAGAGTCCGCGTTTTACTAGCGCCCAAAGAGCATTGACTCGACACAATCTCATACGGAATCGTACAGGCTGAGAAATGTAATGCGGACTTGGGGTCGGCGGTGCGCCGGGGCCTGGAGTCGCAGCCTCTTTTGACACCCGTGTACCTGTCGGGTCTCGGTCGCCTGTGCCACAACAAGGTGACGAGCAGCGGTCCAGCCGGGGGAAAGCAGTGCGGGGCCCGATTTACATGGTGCGGGGGGGCCCTCACCCTCCCCGCTCTGCTGTGACCGGCTCATTTGTGTAAGGGTTGCCCCCGCTGGGTGTGCACACAATCGCCCCCGAGTGCGGGGAGGCCGCAGCCCAAACAGAGCGACAGAGAGAAAGCAGGGCGCGCGGGGAGCGGCACGGCAGGGCGACAGAGACGGCACCACCCGCGCGCCCCCTCCGTGGCGTATGGTAATTTCTCGCAAGGGCGGTCACACTTTCCCCTCGGCGATGAAACTTTTTTTTTTTTTGCCCCCGGCTCGGTCTTCCCCCCTTTTCTGAGCTCTGTTTGGATGGGACCGCCGCCCGTGGGTGCGCCTTCAGGAAGGGCAAAGGGCTCGTGGAGGCAGGCTGCAGGCCGCCCTTCATCCCGGCTGACCTACTTTCCAATACCCTGCATAATGAGGCCTCATGCCGATGCAGCCCTTTGTGTGTGTGTGCGTGTGTGTGTGTGTGTGTGCCGTGCTGACCGGCAGCGCTCTTCTCAGAGTGGACGAAAGTTTTCGAAGGAACAGGGCCATGTTCTGCACTGTCCAAAATTGCACAGCGGAAGCTTCGATATTTAGCTTTCTAATTTTGGTCTTGAAGTTCAATTACCATATTTTTCTAATGAAATAAATCAACATCGTTCGACAAGAGTTACTTCTTCTCTTTGTTTTTGGAGGAATTCTTGTTTTTAACAAACGTGATTATATTCCAGGCAAATTCCTAAGCACAACTTTGTCACGGCGTGCTCATCAAGTTGCTCGACACATGTCGCTAGATTATAATCGCCCCCCGCGCTGCCAGTATTTTGCAGCGCAGCTGCACTCAAATGAAAACGTCAGCCGCAGGGTAGCAAGCACACACGACGCCAGCGTCTACTAGACCGTATCCGAAACGCGAATCAAACTTTCCCGCGCCCGGACAACTGCTGCGCCCGTCGCCAGCGACTTGCGTGGCTGTGGCCGTGTGTCACTCAGTCTACTCTGCTTGTATGTGTATTTTATTTTTTTTTCCTTCCAAGAAACTCCCTCTCTAAACTTGTCGCGCGCTTCACGGTGGTGGCGGCAGAGCGACGGCGGCGGTGCCTTCGCAGCCAACATGGCGACGTCGCGCCGCCGTTCGCCGATTCGCGCGTAAGCATGGCAGCGGCGGCAACAAAGTTTCATGTAAACGTTCTCACGCCGACAGATATGACGCCGGCTTTGCATAATCAAGTTTATCCGCGGCGGGAGTCGACGACCGCAGAAGCGGAGGAGGAGGAAGGAGGGAGGTCTGCGGGGCGGAGCGCGGGGCTGCGGGACCGTGGCCATTTACGCCGCCGGAGCCGGCGGGAAGACGAACGCGGGACGGATTACTGTGTTTCGTAGTTCGACAAGGCCACCGCTATGCTCACAAGGGGATGGTGCCCCGAGGTGTCACACTCGGATGATGAAAATGCTTTTTTTTTGGTTCGGTTTATTTACTATATATGAAACGTCCGTAAGCCAAATTTAACTTCTAGCTAGCTGCTGGGGTACTTGTTTTTCTCTCGACAATTTTTTAAAAGTAATTTCTATGATATTCCCCCCCCCCCTCGTCTCTCAATTTCATTTATGTGCCTTCCGTTCGAATGGACAATGAATAGCATTCATTAGTGGGTCTATTTGTTCACCGATCGCAATTTTTCCTGTCGCATTGTTCCGTGTGATTTTTTTTTCGCAGAAAGCAAAAGCGAGAGAGAGAGAGAGAGAGAGAGAGGGGGGGGGGGGGATTTCGGAACGAGGGCGCGACAGATGTACGCCGCAATATGGCACACGCAGGAGGAGGGACAGAGAGGGAGAGGGTTATACCGGCACCGTGATGTGGCCCCGGAGGCAACAGCCGCCGCCACCGCTGCTCAACCCCTTCGCCGTGCGCTCTCTGCCTCCGCCAAAAACTAAGCAGCAAGAGCAGCAACAACAACAACAGCGAGCCATTTTATCACACTCGGAGACGCGCACCGACTATAAACGCTGCTCTCTCTCCCACTCTCTCCGTTGGGTGTCTCTGTCTGTCATATTGATCATACAGCCCCCTGCGCTCGGGCACATTTCGTTGATGAAGCCCCTCCCCCTCCCCCTGTCTCTGTCCCTGTTGCTGTCGGAGTTACTGTTCCCTGTCCGATGCAATGCGACTCTGCTGCGCCCCTGCCTGCCATGTTGATCAATTGAAACGCTTATAGGGCTGGCCGACAGCAACAACAACAACAACAGCGATTCAGTTAGTCCGCAGAGGGGCTGGGTGTAATGTAAACAGCACCGGGCCTGCAGCGGGGAGGGCGCCGCCGCCTGCGCCTGCAGCAGATTGGTCCACGCAGGGCAATAAGGCAATCCCATTATTTCGATTCGCGTGCCGCGGGCGTCTCAGCGGAGAGAGACTGGCTGGGAGGGCTCGAGCCGAGAGGGCCCTAATCAGGATAATGTGCGATGCCGCTGTGCAACGAAAGTCCCCGAGTAACTGTGCACGAACAACTTATATTTAATTCAGATGATATATTTTCTAAATTTCGCAGGTTAAATGAGGATATTTTGCTGTATTTTTTGGAAATAATCCTAGTTTTTTGTTGATGTTTTTCAAGATTCTCCTTCACACTACAGCGTTTTCTGCAGCCCATAGATAACTATTTTGTGCGGTTCAGTCGAAGAGGCACGCCCCGGACGACAAAGTCGCACACGCTTACGCACGAAAGTGAATCGAAGATGGTGCGGCCGGCCGCCGTCTCGTTGCCATTCGGTCTTCCGGCTGCGTTTGGCACTCGGCCACCGACATTTTCGCTTGTACCGGCCGCGTGTCGCATCGACAGTGCAAAAGAAGTGAGTTCGTTTCGCGCGAGTCAGGCGGATGGTTCTAATTAGCCGTGTCACCTGAGCGATTTTTAGCGGCAGCGCGATGGCAGAGAGAGACAGAGAGAGGACTTCTGGGAAGCGATGCCGTTTTTTGTCTCGGAGCGGTAGCGACGGTGGGCCGGCCTTCAGCGCCGACCGAGCCGGCCACACATCTGGCAGCGGCCGTCCCGTCCCCCCCAGCCGACATTGTAGAAGATGGCGGTCGGACACACACACGCGCCGCCGCCGGGCCGAGCAGGGAAACCCACACAAGGCCCGACCGTTTCTACACACACACGCCGCGGTGATTTTAAAATAGCTGCGAATACACTTGATCGTTGTGCAGCCACGGGGACAAAGCAAAGGTGCTACCTAAACACCAAAAATGTAAATATAAGATTCGGCTCCTCCTTATATTTCCACAAGCAGGATCACACGCCGTGTTCACAAATTGTTATCCTATCGGTAGTTTATATTTTGATTGTAAGTTGTATGGTCCTGCCAAGCCCGGTCGAAACCGACCGGCGGCGCAGAAGCCGACACAGGCGTTCATGGGGTGCATCTCGAGAACACTTTATACCTGATCACTATGTAAGGAGGGTGCAATATAAATGTGCTGATGGTATAGAAATTAACTTATCAAGGCCAATAGTGTTGTTCCATGTAATACAAACTACATTCGAAAATATAAATAAATGGTATGAACTCTTCTGAAGAAATGCGCCCACAAAAGTAGCAAAGACATAAAAGTTGTTCAAACCTATTTCTCTGTGATTGTACTATTTTAAAATATTTTTATAATATTTATATAATTTATATATTCATCCATTTATAATATTTTTTCTCATCTCCTTGCGAGATTTCCACTATAACATGACTCACCTGGCAGAGGCCCCGCGGCAGCGGCAGCAGCGGCTGGCTTCCAACATGGCTGCCAGCCAGACCGGGCGCTGTTGTTGTTGTTGGTAGGCCCCTCCTGGGGCCGGTCCCAAAACGATTCCAAAGTTGTTGTTGTTGTTGCTTGGTGCCACAGGGCCTTCCAGTGAAGATATGCCCCTACCGATCAACAGGTATCACACACAATCACCACACACGCTGCGGGGGGCGGCAGGCACGCACGCCTGTCATCGCTCGGATAACACTCTCTCACACACACATGGTGCGCGCACACACGCCCAGCCCACACACCCACACACACGCACTCGTGGAGCACTCACGGCACTTGAATTCACTCACTGAGCTCACAAGGAAGCACCGCACAACACTATAAGCATCACTACGCTACGGCACGGTGCGACATTCTCTTGTGGAGAATCACTTGTGCTTGAAGCGACACAGTGCACAAATGGCATCGACCGATCACTCTTCTTTTCTTATTTTCGATTCAACTAAGCAAAACTTTTTTCTAACACCAAAATACACGTAAGCAATCTACTGCTGCTGACTAGCTAGAACTGTAAGCACTTAACACTGCACAATCACACCCACACACACGCACGCGCGGACACACACGCACACACACACACGCGCGGAAAGACCGCCACTACGTCAGTGGGGGGCGCGGCGCGGGGACCTCAACGCACGACACGAGAGCGCGACGCCGGCGGCGGCCTCCAGGAGCACGGCGTCGGCGGCATCCTGGAGAACGCGAGGTCACCGACGACGGGGAGTGACGGACAAGCATGTCTGCCTGCTGCCATGGCGGAGCAGCATGTGCACGGCGGCGGCCGGGAGGGAGCAGGACAGGTAGTGGGTACCGCCCGCCGCTGTCTCTCTCGCCCCGCCGCTGTCTCTCTCGCTCGCTCCCGGCGGAGCCAGCCCGGCCGAGGCGGCGGCGGAGGCGATGTCACACTCCTGAGGGACGGGGAAAACTTTACTTTTGACTGACTTGCCAAGCAGAAGGGAACCCGCCTCGTTTTTCGCTATAAAAGAATAACTACCGAATGAAGTAGGGGGAGGGGAGGAGGAGAAGACGGAGCAGGGAGACCGAAGAGAAGACGGACGGGAAGGAAAGGAGTGCGAGAGAGAGAGAGTGACAGCAATAGAAAGAGAGAGGAAGAGAGAGACAGAGAGTAGGAGCGTATGTTGCGCTGCTGCCCGACAGAGATGGAGAGACTAGAAGGGTGGACGAAGGCGGAGGTGGAGAGGGCCGCGGGGAGGGTGGCGGGGACGACGGCTGGCCCCGGACGGACGCACGCGCACCGGGACTGGGCACCTCCGCGATGACAGCTGCACAGGGAGGTTAGCTACCCGTGCAAGATGCCGTGGGCTCGAGGTTAGAGCAGGGATGCGGTAGGGTTAGAGACCGTGGAAAGGGCGGGGGGGGGGGGGGGGGGGGGGAGGAAACCCTCCAGGTCGCCGATATACACACAACGCCCACACGGCCGGACACACACACTCGCACACACCGAATACGCGCGCGCGTACACACACGACAGTGACGTCACGGACCCGGGAACGTCGCGAGCACGCCGATGACGGGACGGTCCCCGGTCGACGAGCACCTCGGCGTCGACGGGCACGACGGCGGCGGCGGGCACGCGGCGAGTGAGCCGGGCTCACACGTGGAGCGGTCTGAGGGGCGGTCCTTGCAGCCTTGCGGTGGCAGCGGCCAGGCCCGGCAGGCCAGGCCCGGCAGGCCGCCCTACAGCGGGTGGAGCCACGAGGCTACACGGCGCGGTACATCTTAGGTTATGGGCTCCGTGCATTGGAAGATACGCCATCAACCATGGCGATTGTAAAAGTTTTAGGGACACTTTGCCTCTCTTTATACCGAAGAACGGACGGACGGACGTTCTCTCTCCCCAATCGTAAACGGAGCCCGGCGGGCCGGCAGACGGAGGGAGCGAGAGAGAGACGCCCGGAGCGGCGGCGCGAGGCGGTGCGAGAGGGACGGGGCGACTGCGAAACACGGGGCAAAGGAGGAGGCGAAGAGAGGGAGAGAGATGAAACACCTTCACACGCACACAGCGTGACGCGTGTGTGAGTGATGAGATGTGAGTGAGGAGAGGTGAAGGACAAGTGTGAGGAGCAACAGCAGCAGCGTCAGCGGCGGAAGGAGGGAGGAGATAAAGGCAGAGAGAGAGAGAGAGAGGGAGAGACCGGCGGGTGGGGGTGGCGACCCGCGAAGGCCGAGGGTGGGTGACTGCACTCGCGACGCCAGCGCACTCTATTGGGCCGGCCTTAATTAGCTTCATCCGCTTCACTTTCGCTTTCGCGGGAAGAAACAGAGAGAGAGAGAGAGAGAGAGAGAGAGAGAGAGAGAGAGGAGGGGGGGAGATGGGGGGCAGGAAAGGCTAAGGTGCGCAGCGGGTGTGAACGAGGGGTACCTCAGTGCACCACCCAATTTCTAGTCGGACACGTCTAGCGGCTACAGTACCGTGAACGCACGGCGAGCGGGTGGTCGGTGGTTCAGCTCTTTGCCGGTCCGCGCACCGAAGACTCGGTAGCCGCGTCGGTAGGGTGGCTGACCAGCGACCAAGAGGTCGTGGGTTCGAGTCTTGCCAGCACTTCAAAATTTTTCCTGTGTCTACGCTTGGAAGACAGAGGGTAAAATATACTTTCGAACGTGGCGTCGGTATGGCTGTCTGAACGGCCGTGCGCGCTGCGTCACTGAGAGATGTAAGCGTTGGGTTTCAACTTGAAGATTCCCGCAGCACGGTCGGGCTTACCCCCGTTCCCGGGTCCGAGGTTCTCTCGGTCGCCCGGGGTTTCCGGCGGGGGGGCTCTGTGTCTACCAAGGAAACTTGGTTCGGAGACTCGGGTGTATGCTACGGGGGTACCTAGGGTTCGGTACCTTCGTTTTCGCTCCCTGTGAATCTGGCAGACGAGGACACGCCGTCGCGACTAGGGTTCGTCGTGAAGTACAGCAGCTTCGGCTGTGTACGATATAGGAAAGCCTACCTCCCCCCCAATCCGCTCGGGAGTGGCCGCAGTGCCACAGACCAACCAGCCAGTCGAAGGGAGTTGATTCCGGAAATCTGGCTGGCGGAGGGGGCTACATTGACCGTTGCGGAAGCGTGCCCCTGAAAAAGGCCGCTGCGTCGTGCCTGTGTCTTAGCGGCGGTCGATACCTGGTACACCGGTTCCCATTCGAACACCGAAGTTAAGCAGGAGGGTTCCAGGCGGAGGCCTGGGACGAGGTAGTGCCCACCCATTTTTGAAATTTTTTTTCAAATACATGCACGGATGCAATGTTTTCGCATATTATGAATGTATTGAATTTTTGTCAAGTGGGTGACAGTTGAGCAGTCCAGATCACACAAACCTTAATTGATCGTGACACTTTTTGTATTTTTTCATCCAGTCGTTCGGAAGTGCCGGCCCAGTCCGTGAGGTGGGCGCCCTTGGTGTGGACGCCTGGGAGGGTAGGCAGCCTAGGGGTGTGCAGGACACGGGTGTGCTGCGGGCCGGCCTACCCCGCCACTCGGCAGGCGCTCCAGCCTTATTCTCCTTGACTTTCTTTTAGGAAACTGGGGCTTGCAGAGCCGAATTGAAAGGGAACGTGTGGGGTTTTGCACACGGAACTGTCACCTGCCGCCTCATGCCAGCGTGCGCAGTGCATTTAGCTCTCCATCACTGAACCTGGCTGATCTGGTGGAGTCATTTCAAGGGTTCGTGTCGCCCCTATACAGCCACATGACACTGTTGTTGTCGATGGAACGTAGTTAAATAAAAATCATTTTTCCCTTGGACATCTTTTTCTCTGTGCTGCTGCCGCGTCAGGCGCGGACGGAGAGGCGATACGTATTTCAGACACGTCACGGAAGGGAGGAGCCCACGGCGATGAGACCGAGCGATACGGTGTGACCACTGACGTTAGGGCACAGACACATCGACGAGGAAGAGCACTAGCAAGAAAGCTTGGCTTGTTTTTGATCTCACATTGTTTCTAGAGAATTTAGAGGAATTTCTGACATTTGTCGCAAAAATATTGCAATTGTAAAAAAAAATTCAAGTCTGAGAACAATTTGGAAAGTTGCGGAATGAAAACGAATAACCGACTGTGGACAGACTGCTGAAGGGGTCCGCCAACCCGAATACGATAGTCAGATAGTCGACGTCGGTGGCGGCCTCTGGGATCGATCCTGGGAACTACGTGGATGCAGAAGGATTTCCCCCTTCCGCACAGAACCCTCCCCGGATGAGTCCGTGTGCAGCCGTGCGTCTATTATATCCCCCCCCCCCTCACTCCTCTCGCGTCCGCCGCACGGGAATGAAGGAGAACTCTGGTGGTGACTCACGAAACTACCATCACGTAAAAGGAAGTCGGGAGGGACGACTGAGATGATGAGGATCTCGCATGTGTGTTGGTGTGCGTGTGTGTGTCGGGGATACTCCGGGCGTCGGGGACGCTAGCTATTGTGTTCGTGTGCGAAGATACCCCTCACGTTCTACCCCCCCCCCCCCCTCCCCCCTCCCCTACCACTACCCCATACTCATCATGGTCTCGTATCCCTGATGAAATAAACGCCGTGATGGCGATTAACTTACATCGAATCCTTCGAAGTGCATCTAGAGCAAGTATACAATTAAAGCAACTGAGCGTGTGTCTTGTTGCCTTCTCTTCCCCCCCCCTCTCTCTCTCTCTCTCTCTCTCTCTCTCTCTTCCTTTCGGCCACGAGGAAGGCCTTCCCTGTGGACCGTACGCGACAGGAAGGCAAGCAGACAGGCACAGAGAGAGAGGAAGGATACGTGGCGGGCCTCTCTCTCGCTCTCCCACCCCAGGTGACCGCCGGGCCCTGCGCAACTCCTGTCTCACTCACACTCGTGCACTTGTCGTGGCTGTCCATACTCGTCCGTCTCCTGGCCCGCACTGCCACCGCCTTCTCGGACCAACAAAATTATTGTGATATTTTTTTACGAGCGCCCTGGGCATGAGCCGGGGTCCAATCAGGACCCATGTGCGCTGGCACGCGCGCTCATGTGTGAGTCTCTCTGTCTCTGTCTCCTCTCTGATCCCCCTATTTTCTTCTATCTCTCCCCCCCCCCCCCCCCGCTCTATTTCAATGTCTCAAAATATATCATAACAAATTCTATTCCTATTATCGTGAATTTTTGAAGGAAAGGATGTAGGATTGTTCTGCCCAGTGTGCAGGGTACCACAGCCGTACTCACGGTCACATTTTAAGCGGAAAGGTAAGCATCAGGCAGATGTAGGTAAAAAAAACATACATTTTATTGGACGATGAATACTTTTAAAAATTTGAAAACAAATCTATTTTCACTCGGCGAATAAGCAAGGGTCGACGCGCTGGCAAACAGCAGCGGAAACACTGATTTGGAAACCCGTCCCGATGCACGGCGCCGGCCCGGCTCCGCACACGTCCGCCCCGGATTGGACTCTCCCCTGATTGCCTCGGCCGGAGTCATCGGCCGCCGCCGCCGCCACCCGCGTCCTCCCGGCGTCGCCCTGTGCTGCCATCGTGCGGGCGCGGGGGTGAACCTCCTCGCTGCTGCGGGGCGTCGGGGCGCGGTGCGGCCGCCGCCGCGACGCGGTGCGACGCGGTGCGACGCGGTGCGACGCGGTGCGACGCCGTGCGACGCCGTGCGCCCCGCGCGCCGCGGTGCGGCAGCGGCCGCAGCTCGGGGAGAACCTGAAGCAAACAGAAGAGACTTTGCAAAAAAAAAGGTATAAGGTCCCTCGTGTCCTGAAGTCATACTTCAAATTTTTAGTTGGCCCTTTTTTTCTGTAAAGGAGTCTTTTTTTTTAAATGATTGTATCTCATGTTCAGAGGGGATCATTCGAATATGGCGTTCATATCGCAGTGCGATTGTCAAAGCGGCGCAGGTGAGTAAACGGGGCCGCACAGAGAAGCAAATACGATAAAAACTGCGAGAGGAGGGAGAGCAAAAAATGAGGCCCGTAAACGCGAACGAACGGTGAAGGGGAGAGAGAGAAGAAGAAGAGAGGGAGAGAGCGAGAGATAGAGAGAAAGAAAGGGGAAGAGAATGAAGGAATGCGCGGTAAACGGCGATGTGAGACAAGGGGAGAAGGAAAGGCGTCGCGCGCGTGTGGGGGTTGCTGGGCCGCCATTGGCCGGCGGGGGCGGGCCTCCGACCAACCCCCGGCCGGTAAGGGTGGGGTTGTCGCCGGGGTGGGGGGCCGGCCTGGGGTCGTGGTGGGGTGGCGAGGGGTTGGGGCACGACCAGGCGGTGGCGCGCATGCAACACGATTAGGCAATTCCAGCAGAACAAGGGGAGGTTCCCGGGCGAAAGGGTGAAGCTGGGGGGTGAGCTCCCGTGGGGTGGGGGCGGCGGCAGAAAGGGCTCGTGTTATCCGGACTGGATGTGGGGCGCCATTGCACGTGGCGTACCTCCCCGGGGCCGGGACGATATTCGCCCAGATCGCAGGCGCAAAATCAGCAGCAGGGACAAAGCTGAAAGGCCAGTGGTGGGTGTAGTCTAGATTCAGCCCCGTAATTTACAGTGGAAAAAAAGGGGGCTGGGGTTGACTTTGTGTGACGCCACATAAGAGGCACGTCCTGGGCGTCCTTCTGAGTGGATGTGAAACAGTCGGCCACGACTTTGATGAATAACGTATTGCCACGAAAGTACATCCGAATGAAATATTGAACTTGATATTTCTGCTTGCTCATGGCGCCCGCTGGCCCGCTATAAGAGGACTTAGTGTACGCGGGATGGCCTACCCCATCATATGCAGGCGTTGGCTGCACCGAGCACGCCTATCTTTCAGCCTACAAAGGCGTATACGCCTACACTTCTTCTCCCCGTGCAGATTTTCAGTTTTTTTTAAAGAACCTTTCGCAGTAGAAATATATCTTTGCGTACGCGTACTACAGACACGTCCGCCTGTCGTCTTGTTTCGCACTGTTGCCCCCCGCGGTGGCCGGCGTCGCCAGCCTCCTGTTTTCTTCTCGCGAAAGTTTGCTGCTGTCGGGCTAGACGCCACTGGCGGCACTGCCATCTGGCGGACGTTTCCGAAACTGCTAGGCCATCGTGGAACGCTGCGCCACGGTGCGGTACCGTACCGCGTCCACCTCCCCCCCCCCCCCCTCCCCATCCCTTTCTCTCTCCCACACTTTTTCACTCTCTCTCTCTCCCTCCGTCTCTCTCTCTCTCATATTCGGCCTTTACTCTCTCCTGTTTCCCGCTGCTTGGCAGGTGGGTATCATTCTAGTGACCGACTAGTTTCCCCTGTTATCAACCCAACAAACTTCAGATTAGGTCCCCCCCCCCCACCTGGTCCTTCGTTTTTCTTTGCCTTCCTTTTTTGTTCAGCCACTGTGTATCACGCCCTCTTCAGTAACCTCTTTCTTAGCGTGGGGCTAAAGCCTCGTCTTACATCGCCGTGCTTGGCTCCATTCTATTTGCAATCTTGAAAATACTCCCGGCCCCTGTGTGCGTGACTGTGGGTTTGAGGGCAGTTGAATTAAAACACATGTCTCTCTCTTTTCAGATACCTTCAATACTTTAATGCAATAGGTATCATAATCATTGTTATGCACAATTGAGGACTTTCAGTACATTTATAATATCGTCTTTAATAGCAAGAATCTTAACTACATGCACAACGTCAACTGTACTTTGAACAAACAAAAGGGGAGGGGATTAAACAGCAGTAAAATACATACTTTACACATTTACTCAAGTACAAAATAATGTAAATTTTAAAGCTTCGGTCATCGAAAGATCTTAACAACACCATTTACACTGGTTTCCACTCCACGATAAGCAACGTTTTGGTACATCTGGATAGGAAAGAGTAGTTAATATGAACACAAGAATAAAAAAAATTATAACCAGCGTTTAAAGAAACTGATTTTTAATGTCTGCTCTTGAAGTAAACGAAAATTTCTACTACCAACAAGGTTAAAAATCTGGAAAGTGACTACATTCATTACATGACTCCTGAGCCTTCTGTCTGAAGTTCCTACCAAGCGCACCAACTTGCAGACAAGTCACTGGAAAACTTCTCAGGTGAGGGTTCTATCCACTCTCTTGAGTTTGGCACTTTAAAACATCCCACATCGTACTCATACAATAATTCGAGACGCACAGCTTTCGAGATCATATTTAAGACATAATAAGTACTGAGTAGAATACACTTAAGATTTAAGAAGTCACGAGGGACGTTTAAATTTACTGCAAAGTTAGCCGACTTCTGCCAGATTCCTCAGTCGCTTTAGGAGGAGTCGTGTGATTAAATAATAAACTTGATTTTATTGCACTAGTACGCAAGGATCTGAATGACTGTGTGAAATATTAAATACTTGAAATGACTTATTATGAGCTTTTCTAGGTGTTGATACTAAATTTACCGCGGAACAAATAATGCTATTTTACTCAAAAGCCGGGGCTCTATGTACAATTCCACATACGTTTTTGAGATAAATTTTGATAAAAATACGATTTTTGTGCTAAACTTTGGTTAAAGTCAAAGTGCACAGTGATCCATTTATGATTTCTTCCTCTGTTTCTATATTTGTACTCTTTCCTGTCGAAAACTTGAGGCTCTTCAAATTCTGGGATAGAGTCAATTGACTTTACTCTCAAAAAATTATAAAATTCTAGGGAACGACATGGGCTTTGACATTTTCCGACTCAAATGACAATTTTAATCATATGGAAATTACAACCTAAGGGTAGTCAATGTAGAGAACTAAGGATGTATTACTGTGGCAAAACATTGATGAATTTCTACAACGCAATTCATTCATTCGTTATTTCAACTGACCATTCATTTCACGCATTAACACACTAACAGGACGTACACATCCATGCACACATAGATACATTCATACCTAACGCAGGCACACACGACAAATTTCAGGGTCCACCCTGAACACCTCACACAAATTTCATTTAAGTTGGAGTCCAGATGAATGAGAAAACAGTTTTATTGGTAACAGGAATCCCATCTCAACAATTCAGTGCGCCAGAAACGTGTGCCAAAGTAACGGAAAGAGCAGCCGGGGTGGACCTTTATCGCATTCACTCCCACTTTCATGCGCTCAACGAGTGGTTGAGTTCTTCACGGTGATGTGAGCTAGTGGATTCTGATCACAGTCTATGACGCACTTATGTACACTAGGCTACAGAGGACTTAGCTATTGCACACCTGAAAGCAGTCACCTTCCCCCAAAAGCAAAATACATTGCGGGAACAGTAACTGGAATACTTGCATGTACTTAAAATTCTCTTTTCTGAGTGAAAAAGTCGTTCAACATAAAATCGACTAGAATAACAGAATTTGATACTCAATGAATATAAAGGATTTTGCTTTATTTTCTTTACATAACAGAACGTGCTCTTGAGAGATCACTATGAAACTACAACCGAATCGTTGGGTTCATTATTAGTAGCCTACTACGTACAATTTTAAATAAAACATCTAGGGAATAAAATCCAATTAAAGAACTGAAATGTCACTATTTTCTGTGCCTGGACCATGATCATTCCAAAACGAGCGGTTGGCTTGCCACAATCCAAACATACGAACACAGCGACATCTCCAATCGCTGACACGCATATTATCACAACATAATTCATATTGCAGTTTATAAAATGGCCGGTTTTATACATACTTAAAAACTGTAGTGATACATATCAGACCAGTAATTCATCATATATATCCTACATCACTACAGTACATTTAATTTTAATTTACTTTTAAATACAATTTTTACAGGAAATAACAAACAAACCTGGATTTCTTTTAATAAAAACAATGGAAGGAAAAGTAAAAACAAACAAAACAACACACACATTTGAGGGTGCTGGGTAATAACCAGAATAAAACAAAACAGGTCAGTAAAATAACAGACACTACACGACCTCTCAAATATTATACTCCGTGTCCTTTCATTAGTTTACCTTTACATCCACTAATACAAGTATTCAAATAATACTATCGTCTTACAATTATTAACACTGGTATGAATGAGTTTGACTAAAATCACAATGAAAAAGATAAGATCCCTTTCGAGTCCATCTCTCGTCCGGAGTCTCCTACAGGGCCCACACAAACGTCTTTGTTTTGACTCTCGATGGCAGCACAGTACTTATACGAGTGGACCACCGACACCTTCCTGCCCCTTCTCCGCGACCGGGTCTATCATTTGTACTCAGTTTCGACGAACTAAATATAAATAAGGGGAGCTGGAGTCCAGCAAACGTCCTTGTGCCTAGGGCCCGGCTCATTTCGCGGGTGCCAGCCTAGGACACCATCCCCTGGTGCGGGTGGGCTTGGGCGAAGCCGTGACCCGCACCAGGGTAAGGCGTATGTCACTGATGGTGCTTGACAACGATGCCGTTGCTCGGGTGGGTGGGCCCGGGCACGGCGTGGTGGCCGCCCGGGTGGTGGTTGGTGTGGTGGTGGTGGTGGTTGTTGTTGCTGGCCGAGCTCGAGTTGTTGTTCTGCTGCGCCGCCTGCCGCTGCGAGTTCTTCTTGTTCTTCATTCTCCGGTTCTGGAACCATATCTTCACCTGTCTCTCCGTCAGGTTCAGGTTCCTCGCCAGCTCCCACCGCTTCTGCTTGGACACGTACGCGTTGAAGAGGAACTCCTTCTCCAGCTCCAGCGTCTGGAACTTGGAGTAGGGCTTGCGCTTTTTCCGCACCGTGACCTGGCCCGTCCACTCCAGGGGGTTGCTGCCCCCGCACCCAGGCACCGACAGGGAACCTGCAACACGACCGCCAAAACGTCAGCAAAACCAAAATTTGTCACTTTTATCCAGGCACAAAACGACACTACACCTCAGATGAAGAGGGCAAAAATCAGGGCGAGAAGCCGATTAGGCAGTGCACAGAGTTCACGTGCCTATACAGCCAAGACGAAATGAACTACACAAGCAGACAAAAATAACAAACGACAGCGCGGTCCATCGCATTCCGCTGGTAATGGTCACACACCCGTGCCGGGCAGTGCAGTGCGAGCGCAGTGCGAGACTCCTGGGAGATAATTAGTTTTCGAGGCCTTGGATTGGCTCGCGCCGACGCGCTGGCCGAGTGTGTGTGTGTGTGTGTGTGTGTGTGTGTGTGTGTGTGTGTGTGTGCAGCTCTCCGCATACCCAGGCCAAGGATTTTCGGCCCCGGCGGGAGAACAATATGCAAGCCGAGAAGGATGGCCAGAGGGCACGTGCGAGAAAGGGAGTGGGAGGGGGAGAGAAAGAGAGAGAGAGAGAGAGAGAGAGAGAGAGAATGGAGAAAGAGAGAGGGAAGGGGGTGGGGGGCTCTGAACAGTGTTGACTGGTTCTGAACGTGGCAGGGTTTTCCGCGAATACGTCTCCCTCTATAGTAACCACGTAACTTGCCATACGGCTGGTTTTGACACACAGACGTGCATACCCGCACGCACACACGCACGCACACACGCACGCACACACTCCCACACACGCAGGCACACACTACTGGGTCCCGACGCTGCTGGGCCGGCGGGTACACGCACCCAATGAGTCGTGTCTCCCCGTCAGTCAGTCAGCCCGCCGGTCTGTCTGTCTGCCTGTCCGTCTGTCTGACCTGGGCCGCCGCCGCCGCGCTGCATGAGCAGCGCCGCGCAGCCGTCTCGCTCCATCCCACGGCCTGACGCCGCACCGCCAGCCTCCGTCTCTCTCGGACGTACTTATTTACGATCGAAGCCCGCGCTGGCTGTCTCCCCCGGCGCGAGCGAGAGAGAACCACGCAGCTCGAGCCGGGTGCGGGACGGAGTACGTGAGGGCAGGCGGGTGCGTCTGTCTCTCCCCCCCCCAACCCCCTCCCCCGTCACCCACAGCAGCCGGGTCGTACCCAGCGCTGCATTCCTCGGCACACGCAAATACCCACGTGTGTCGAGGTGTAACAAATTTGAAATGGAAAGTCTTTTGCGCGCAGGAAATACTCGTCCAAAAAAAAATAATTTGCCATTGTAATGGAGGAGAGACGCGGCACGCGACACTGGAGTGCTCCGCACGAGGTCCGGGGCCAGGCTCCTTGGACTCCCACGAACAAACCCGAGTATCAGCAACGACCCCGAAGAAGAAAAAGGCCACGCCGTGATAATTGTTTCAAGTTATTGCAGGGTCGTACAATCTGACTTTGGTCCGGTCAGGAGAACAATGACTCGTCGTAATTGATGCAAAATAAGACGAAATCATGGGGATACAAAAAAAGCGGGAGAAGTGGCCGACCGAGGCACACGCTGTCATATATTTCGTACTTTTTTTTTCGTCTCTAGAGACCGCGGCAACAGTGGTTCCTGCCTTGATTAGGGAACCGTGTTCGGTTAGAAGAAACCGACGGCCGCATCTATGTCGTCTCATTTAGGGTGTCGCCGGTCAAACACGAACACCTCCGTGGTGACGCGAACCATAACGTTTGAGAACGTATGAGTTCCAGGGGGCGCCGGGAGGAAGGGTCCGGGGGTGGGCACCCGGCGGGAGGGGAAGGAAGGGGGGGGGGGGGGTGTTGTCAAGAGAGACACAGGGGAAGCGGCGCTCGATCGAGATACCATTTACCTAATTGGATTGTGGAGGGGGCGAGAAAGGGAATCCGGCGAATCAATTATACGATGGAGGGGCATATACCAGCCCGCACGAATGGCGAGTGGCTGACGGGGGGTTGTGAGCACGCATATAGGAGGATCCTTTGCCCACAGACCGAGCGACACGGAGAAAAAATAACACTACATGAACAAAAGGAAAAAGTGTAATATAAAAATAATACATATAAGACATTATTACTATTGTTAATTTTTAAATATATATTTTTTTTTGTATCAAAGAAATTTCACATTAGCTCTGAATCCTTTCTTAGAGATAATGTACCTACATAGCAAAATTAATAGACTGGCATGAGCAGCAGAGTGCATGGTACAGAGAAAGAGAGAGAGAGAGACGGAGAGAGAGAGCCAGAGAAGGAGCGGGAGAAAAAGAGAAAGAGAGAGAGAGAGAGCAATGTTTTGGGACAACATCATCATCGCCTTTGACACGACTCGGCCGGTCCCTAGCGGAAGGGGGACAGAGAAAGAACCGGGGAAAAAGGAAAGAGAGCCGCGCGCAGCGGAGGGGACGACGCCAAGGCGGGGGACGGAAGGGGGGAGGAAGCAAAGGGGGAGGGGGTTCATAATCGGTGCGCTGAGGCCATGCGAGCGACATCTATCGGCGTCGTGGCGAACTAAGACCTCGGCCAGGCGGCGGCGACCCCTATTAGCGCACCGGCTCACTCGCTCCCACACACACACACACACACATACACACTAGAGAGAGAGAGAGAGAGAGACGGAGGGAGGGAGGGACAGGGAGACGAGGTCAAAGGTCGGTTTTGATTCGAGCGAAGCGTCTGCGGTTAATTTACAGTAGGAGAGGAGATATGATTATCGTGTATCGAGCTCCGCACACATATGTGATCAGGGAAGGAATTTCATTAACAATTTTCTGTTCGTTTTTTTTTTCTTTTTATCTAACACCCACGGACTCTTTCTCGGCCACGCAAGCCTTGCCGAGGGCCGCCGAGGAAGGACGAAAATAGGACTGGCTCTGTCATCGACCGTTTGAAGGGACGGGCCCCCCGTCCGTCCAGTCCCGGCGGCGGCGGCGGCAATGTCTGTCCGACTGTCTCCCGTCCGTCTGTCCGTCCGGGCGGCCGCGCTGGAGAGATTACGCGACCGACTGGGGCAACAAGTGTGCAGGCAGGGCGGCGTGAGTCACTGCTCCGGGGCTTTCCTGTCTGACCGGCCGGTTCACACTTTACCATTTTACCTTATTTTTCAAAATTAGTTTATTCGATTGTAATTGCAATTTCAGCACAAAGTGTAACAGGATTTTTTAAAAGCCAAAAAACTCCGAAATTGAAGCAGGAAATGTATCGAGGTGGACTGTTTTGAAGAGAGTCGGGAGGGGATCTTGACCATCCGCCCGCCCCCCCCCCCCCCCCCCCCCCAGTGGCAGGGC
Source organism: Megalurothrips usitatus (assembly GCA_026979955.1). Classification (NCBI taxonomy): domain Eukaryota; kingdom Metazoa; phylum Arthropoda; class Insecta; order Thysanoptera; family Thripidae; genus Megalurothrips; species Megalurothrips usitatus. The sequence goes on from CM049605.1 coordinate 4,708,356, forward strand.
TCGCGGTCACGCGTAGGGTGACACATGAATCAGTCAGCTGACTTTGAATTGGCGCGAAAGCTCGTCAAGAGCGAATAGGGAGCGGCGGGGGGAGGGGGGCCCACGCCCCCCGCCCCCTCCCCCCGGCCCGGCCGGGTTAAATTGTTAACGCCGGGCTCAATCGGGCTATAAAGCAGTCTTTACGGCGGGCGGGCGCGCGCGACTGAGGGGGAGTAGTACCACGGGCGTGAGAGCGAGCAGGAGAGAGAGAGAGAGACGGAGGGCGCGAGCGAGACGGGAATATGTCTCACGTGGTCGCAGACGACGTGAAATGCGCGTAAAGGCAGCGAGGTGCGCGGGGCGTTCGACTCGGGACGGTTTGTTTTGTAAACACGGCCGCGGCGTTTTCGGGGAACAGCCGCGCGGCGCGGCGGCCGATCACCTGCGGCCGAGACGCAACAAATACCCCCCGCGCGGGAACGTGATTTTTACTCAGAAGCCCTCAGAAAAAAAAATAAAAAAAAATACGGGAAAATTAATCCCCCGCGGTCTTGAATCTGCGTTTTTGAATATTCTAGGGGAGAATGTAAATGTGTGTGCATCTAAGCGCGCGCGCGCGCGCGAGGGAACTAGAAGAGGTCACACACACACACACACGCGCGCGCGCCCGCGGTGCTCGCTGTTCATAGCTCGCCATAGAGGCATCGTAATATGAATGTTAATCAAGACGTCGGACGCCAGCGGAAGCCTGAGGTACGACCCGCGGACGGACTCGGCACGGCCGGGGCCAGACCCCCGTAACAGATACTCACTGACTCCCAAACCCCGGCAACGGTGTCTTGTTTTCCCCCCCCCCCCCCCTCTCTCTCTCTCTCTCTCTCTCTCTCTCTCTCTCTCTCTCTCGTCGAACATATATGACAATCGCACGGCGTTTGCAGCTGCAGCAGCCCCGCCGGGTGAAAAGCAATGCGTATGTTAATGTGTGACTTTGGGGAGCCGCGGAGTGGGAAAGGGTGAGAGGGGGTGGGGAGGAGAAAACGCACGGTGTCCATCATGCTTGCACACACACACACACACACACACGCGCGCGCGCGCGCGCGCGCGCGAATCGCGTGAGACGCACAGACTGGCGCACAAGATGCGCTTCCGTCTAGTCTGCCATTGCGCGGCTGCACCGCGGCTCTGCGGCGATTTCGAACCTGATAAAACTGTGTGTGCATGCCGTGTGTACCCTCGACCCTCTCGCATCACACAGCGCCAGAGTGGCGACGGTCGCCCGGATGCCCCCAGCGCTGTACAGCGTGGCCCCCGCACTGTGCATCTGCCGCTCACATGGCCGCCGCGGGGCGCCTCGGGCAAATCAGAGCCGTTTTTATTTTAATTTTTAATTTTTAATGGCTTCGAGAGAGGAGACAAAACCACTGTGCATGCAATGCATTGGAAGTCCCATGTGATTTTCCCCGGTATACGTAAAATCATTACCTACATTTTTCGACTATAGTTTTTATATAGTTTTACAGTTTTTATATAGTTTATGCAGTCCTACACAGTGTGCAGCTTGATGTAATTTATAAATGTAATAGAGTTTACGCTAACGTATACAATTTGAAAATTGTAACCGATTCCGCGGCGTGGATTTTAAACCCGTATATGCAAACGGATCGGGAGCGAGACAGGAGTGGTGTAGTAGTCGGGCAGTGAGCCAATGGCTGCGACGTGACACACTCAGGTGACGTCACGCGCAGGTCAGTGACAGACTACGCGACGCCACGGGTGTAATAAAGGTGCATTTAGTGCGCCATAACAATAGTCGGGCGTGGGGGAGGGGGGGGGGGGGAGGCGCGGATACCCTTTCCCCCTCCCTCACGCGTTCGTACAGTGGCCCATACTGCCCCAAGGACTCTTTACTACCACGTCCACTACGACCCCCCCCCCCCTCCTTTTCCGCCTTGTCCATTCATGATTCGCGTGTCCAGTTTTTCCCCGCGCGAAAATACTCAAAAATTGAGACTTGTCAACTAATCGACTCCTATCACTGTGACTTAAATTTTTAATTTATTCCGAAGCGAAGAACAGTAAACAATACATTTTGGCTGCCGCGATTATGAACATCTTAATTTTTTAAAGCCAAGCCAGATGTCTCAATTTGTCTTGATACGGGATTGCCGCTGCTAAGCGTAAGTTATCGACGGCTCAAACTGAGCGAGACACCAAAGGGGAGGAGGCGGGGGGAGGGGAGCGAGGGGTAACATCTATATCGACTAAAGCATAATTTATGTAGTGCGAATCCGCGCTTGCAGCCCCCTTCTCCGCGCGGAATCCGTGTCGATCAAGTTTTTGCGAAACTGATCTGGAGACGGGATGCGTGAGGACGAACAGCAACAACAACAAGGACAACAAGAACCGAAAGACAGCGATGACGTAGCCGGCTCCCGGCAAGTCCGGCGGGTGGGACAGAGAGGGAGCGAGGCGATTGACAGACCGCCAGGGGGGAGTGAGTGAGACGGAGAGCCCGCGCAGGCGGCGTTTGTTCATTCAACAGACCGCCATTGAGAGTGTTTCGGCGGAATTCGCTATGTGCACTCGACCTCGCGCGGCGCATTGTGGGAAACACCCGTCCGCGTCCCTCCCCTCGCTTGCCAATCTGCCGATGTCAAGGGACTTTATGTGTGTGCGAATTTGTGACAATGTTTGGGCCCATTTATGGGACCGTGGGCTCCGGTAGCGGACGTCTGTCCGACTGTTACCGCGTCTGACGGCTCCCTGATCCGTTTATGACCTTCTGCTCTGCTTACCTTCCCTTACCTTTTTTTGACATCCCAGAGCTTCCACACGTTTCCCTTCATCTTTCAAACTAGCTGAACTCTCTAGATCTAACCGCGTTGGGAGCAGCAGACTAATGTTAGCATGTCACTACAGTACTTTTGCTACCACGATCCACTAGCTATTCATAAATTAACTAGTCTAAAACGATCAAATATCATCTCTAAGAGCAACACACGTACACTTGTGCCGGACAAGGCCGTATTTTTTCTCTCTCTCTCTCTCTTACACATTTCCATGTAAACGAACATGCACTGGGCCGGGCTCCTTCCCGCCTGCCGGCGCTGATCCGCTCCGCAGCGTCGTCGCCCGGTTTGGACGCGTCCCATCTGACCGCCTCGCCGGCTCGCGCGCGGCCAGTTGCGTGGGTTCAAGCGCGCTGACCGCCCCGTCCTTTTCTGTCAATCCACCCGGCGAGCCCCGGAGACGATCAGAGATAGCGCACAAAAAGGGGAGGAGGAGGAGGAAGAGGCTGGGGGACTGCGGCTAGGCCTCGAAAAAGGTCAAACTTGGCTTGACTGCGACACTCCGTCGGCCGCTCTGCACCGGCGGCTGCGCGGCCCCCACCGCCCCCCGGCACCCTGCAGTCCCCCCCCCCCCCCCCCCTGCCGCCGGCAGGACCACAATAAAGGCGACGGCGGCTGCTGTGAGGCTGTTCCTAAATCACAGCAAGGGGGAGGAGGAGGGCCGTGAGGGGGTGGAATGCATCGCAGCAGCAGAGAGCCGATGAGTTGTCAACCTACGCGGCTCTAGAGTCTAGGGAAGCCTCCACTACTTTTTAGATATTGAGAGTTCTAAGTTACATAACAAGCACATGCGTATTCGTATGACATGCAGCATTATCAATACACACAAACACACACACACGGATGCAAAGCGAAGAAGAAAAAATGTTTGTTAGTAAAAGATGGAAGGGTCGACACACACCTGTGGACTGACCTGGAGGCGGGTAGGTGGTGGCGGGCACGGGGTCCTGGTAGTTCCGGAGGGCGTACGAGTCGTGCGTGCTGAAGGCCGTGGCCTCCATGCCTCGCCTCTCGTCGCCCAGGTAGTGCGGGGTCTCCGTGTGGTGGCGGGGTGCCGCGTACGACGGGTAGTTGCTCCAGGGCTGGGGGAAGCAGGGCTGCTCCCCCGGCGCCCCGGTCCCCGTCGGCACCGAGTACTTGTACTCGGGGGTCGGCGTGGAGGCGGCCGGCGACCAGAAGGGCGGCTTCCTGGGGTCCCGGCCCTGCTCCGGCAGGTTGTAGTACGTCGGCGTGCCGTAGTGGGGCTGCTCCATGTCGGCGCCCGGGTAGCTCCAGGGCTGGGCGTGGCCGTGCCGGATGACGCTCGAGTCGCCGCCGCCGACACCGCCTCCCCCGCAGTCCGGGTAGCCGCCGCCCGTCGACGGCCGCTTGGCCGGGATGTGGAGGGGCCCCGAGGACGCCGATGATGGTGGCGGCGGCACCGACGACGGCACCGCCGACGTGGGCGGCGACGCCGACGACGCCGAGGTGTTGCCGATGGACGGGGTGTGCGGGGGCGCCACTACTGCCGCGCCCGCCACCGGCCCCGGGGAGGTGACCGGCGTGGACAGCGTGTGTGACGGCGGCGAGTCCTCGTAGGGCGCCCCCGACGACATCATGGCCCACCACGTCGTCACCCCGGAGGCAGGCCCGGCTGGAGCGCCCATCGGGCCGGGACCGCCCCCATTGGGAACGTCGAACAGCGTGGCGCCGGCCACGTCAGCCACGTCCGTGACAACCAGGTCGCCGATGGTGATGCCGGGGTGCGGAGAGGCGTCGGCGTTCAGTGCGCGGCCATGGCGAAGCAGGCCATGGACGTGGAGGAAGGGAAGGGGAGGGGAGAGGAACAAGACCACAACGAAATTAGCGTCACAGAAACACACGAGTCACCGCGGCGACGATGCTGTTGTTGTTGTTGATCACAGAGCACTTTGGCACTACTGTCAGCACTAGTGTAAGTCCGTCCGGGCTGGCTGGCTGACCGCGCACGGCCAGGTATCGCAAGGCACAAAAGGGGGGTCCTGCACGGGGTGCAATAGTGGGTCCTGGTCACGCAATGCACCCCTTTGAAGAAACGGGGTCTGACCGAGTTTCTCCGCTTTTGTTCCGCCTCGGGGGGCCCTGGCCCTGGCTGGCCGTGGCCCTCTCACTGCGGCAGCGCTGCGCGCATTGTCCGGCGGTCCGGCGCTGGCACACCCGCAGCCGCAAGGCCACCGGCGACCCTCATATAATTATCACACTGTCCCGGAGCACCACCGCGCATCCTTGCCAAGTCATTCACCCACGCACACACACACACAGACACACCCGGCACTGTTCTGGCTTCGCACCACCAGAAAAAATATTTTTTGTGTAAGACTGTTCCGGGACCGGCGCGCGGGCCCCGGCGGCGCGTCGCTGTTCCACTTGAAGGTAATCCACAAGGTCGCCGACGGTGGTGGGCGCGGGTGCACGCCGAGACGAAAGCGCAGTCGACGTAAACCGATCCGCGACGCGGCGCGAGAGGGGAGATTCGCGCGGCCGTGCGACGTGCGTGTGTGTGCGAGTGAGACCCTAGTCGAGTGGCGACTGCCTGCCCGAAGCGAGCCCAGCCAAGCCAGGCCAGCCAAACCCGACCCTCTCTAGAGCGGCGCGCGGCTGCGGCGGTAGCAGTTGCCAGCGCGGCGAGCGGCCTCTGGCGGACAAATCTGGAACTACGCTCGCCGGCGCGGCGCGCTGCGGCGGCGGTGGCGGCGGCGGCGGCGGAGCCTCGCCTTAGCCGGGCGGCGGCGGCGGCAGCAAAGGCCGCCGCAGCCGCACGGCCACCGCCGCCGCCGCAGCGCTCGCTGCCGTCGTCGCCGCCGGCCCGAGGCGCGGGGCAGCGCGGCGGCGGGGCGCGGTACGGCACAGGGGCACAACTCCCCGCGTCGCGTCCCAGCCCCGCCGACTCCCCTCGCGCGCCCTCCACCCCCGCTGGCGGCCGGCTCTCTCTCTCACACACACACAATAGGGCGCATTGTGACCGGAGCGACAGGGGGACCCATAAACGTGTGTGAAAACAAAAGTAAAAGCATGTCAATATGACCGCCCCCGACTCTTTCTCACTCTCTCTCTCTCTCTCTCTCTCTCTCTCGTTGTGCTGCCTCTCTCTCTCTCTCGGACAAGAAATGTCACGCCTGCTGAGTAGTCGTATATAATAATAACGGGTCGAAAAGTCCCACCACACAAACACCAACCCCTTTTGAGCGGGCCGGCCACCGAAGCCGACCGTTTGAACGCCGAAAGGAAGGGTTTAAACGGGACCAACTCGCCGGCAGCAGCAAAAAAAAGAGAGGACGAAGTAGGAGCCTGTGATTTATGGGGCTACTTACTTGTTTGAGATTGATTTATACAAACAAGGGTACCAAATATTGACGGGACAGCAGTGGCGGGTAAAGTGCGGGTGGTAAACGCTATTGGGGCATTTTACAAGGCGGGTCCCGGGGAGCAATTATTTAAATACCAGTCGTTGTATAATGAGGCGAAAAAAAAATACCCCGGAAAAATGTCGCGATCGCGAGTTTCGGTCTGTTGTCCGCGGATCGCAACAGTGCGGCACCAGGTAAACAAGTGCCAGGCGGCGGCGGCGGGCCCGGCAGGGTCAAATGGGGGTGTTTTCGCGCCGGCCGGGGCGCTCGGCCGGGACGTGGCGCGCGGCCGCCGGGGGCGGAGTTGCGGGGGTCCGTTTGGTTTATGAGTGTCCACGCCATGACGTCGTTCGAGAGGGGCTATCGCTTTTGCTACTGCCGCTGCCGCTGCTGCAGCAGCGGCAGCTCCTTCTTGTGGTGAAAGTGAAGCTGTAAACCCATTGATCGACACTCGATTGTTACGTAATAGCCCTCACCCCCTCCCACCGCCCTCTCCTTCCCGCGCTCTTTCTTTTCACCCTGCGATGATGAGGCCTTACGGACGCCAGGCGGCAGTGTTGTATAGTTGGTCCGGGGAAGGATGGCTTTTCACCACTGCGATTGGTGATTAGAGGCCTTACGGACGCCAGGGATTGAAATTCTTCCGCGGCATGTGTGCCATGGAAAGTGAAAGAGAAGCAGAGGCTTCCGAGTCACAAAGGCAACAAACATCAATGCGAGCCGGTCTGCCATCCTTCCCCGGACCAACTATACTATCGTACCAATATTTTTTTCTTCTTTTCTTTGCCTAACAACTTAATCAAAGGCCTTGCCGAACTGATGACAGTTGTAGTCGCGTAGCGGTCGCCGGACCGTCCGACGCGCGGCCGCCGGCCGCAGCCACTACTCAGCTACGACGCTCTTCCCCGGACACGGTTTTCGCACCGGGCAGTGCCATTGCAAACAGATTACTGGGATGAGAAGGAACGCAGGAGAGAAGGTGGGGCAAGGAAAAGGCGCGCAGACCGATACTTCGTTCGTAGAAAGTGCGCGCGGCGCTGGCGGGGCGTTTTGCAACGGATAGTCCGGCAGTGGAGCTCTGGTTCAGCAGTTACATCGCCCCGACTAAAGCTGCCGGTGTTTGTTGTGACTGTCGGTGAAATTTGTTTGCGACACAAGAATTGTGGTGGTGGTGTTGGCGGGTCCGGCCTCCCGGAGCAGCGGCACCTCGAGCCGCAGGCTATACTTTCGGTCCGGTCACTCTCTATCCTTGTTCCCTCCGGCGATTGTAACGGAACGTGCGACGGAGACGAAGGCCGGACCGCGCGGCCCGCCGGTGGCGAGGGGATGCAATGATACGGTGTAAGAGGCGGTGCAAGGTTGTGCGGTACGGCCGAAAAAAAGTTAATAATCGTAGGGTAGATGCCACCGAGCAGGGAGGGGAAAAAATGCGAGCTTCTGAGTTACTACGGCTTCTCGCAGTGCGGACAGATTCAGGTCGGCAATGCGACCGCTGGCTGAGCTGCAGACCCCCGCAACAGGGTGCGCTCCGCGTGTCTCTTATACCCCCGTCTCCCTCGCTCTCCCTCCCTTCCTGCACGCCATCCTCGCCCCACGTCCTCGTCTTGTCTACAGCAATTTGTGCAGAGCATAGGGCTCGGCGTTTTTGCGTCGCCTGCAGCGGTGGCGTGCCGTCGTCGCGCGGATGTGGACGTCCCGCTCGCCGCCTGCATTTTCTGGACCAGTGAACGCGGCCCGCAGACGACCCGCAGACGCCCCGCAGACGCCCCGCAGACGCCGCGCAGCGCTCCACTCCGCCAGCGTTGCCTCACAGTCCGCGGAACGAAACACCCTGCTGCGGCCCCGCCGCTAACATTGTGCCCTGGAAATTATCCTGCCGCGCAGTCACGGACAGTTCCCTGACGCTGTAGACCTGACGTCGATACCGGCACATGAAGTGCGAGCAGGACAGACAGGAACTCCGCAGTGACGCGGTCCACAAGACTGACAGAGATGGAGGGGAAGTAGCAGCCGCCACCGCGCGGAGCACAGGGGGTGCCCATAAATTTCAGAGGTGCGCGATTCATTGCTGAGGCCAGAGTGCACGGCGGTGTGCGTGCGCGCGCGCGCGGAGGGGAGTCGCCGACCATAATACCCGCGCGCCGTGTTGTGCCACACACACGCGCCCGCACACACGCGGAGATGTGAAGGGGGCGGCGGGGGCTGGTCAATATGACGTCAGACATTTAGAGAAAATTGGAAATGAATGGTTACACCTGTGGTTATGTCATTAATGAAAAGTGATCGATAGTGACAAATAAGTACCTAAAAATGTTTAAGAAAATTAAAAAATTAAGGCTTGAAACGTTTAAAATTTTTATTAAGTTAACACCTAAAAATTAAACCATTATTTAATGAAAACGTTAAAAAAAATACAAAGATTTTTTTTTTAAATTATGATCTGATGAAGAATTGAATGAGAGACACCGAAGTGAGGTGTGTGGAGTGTCCGTCCTAGTGTGGTGACCAGACGGCTGTGTGGCGTGCGAGGCCCCCCCCCCCCCCCTGCCGCCGTGCACGTGATCCCCGTGGGCCGGAACACCGGCGGCCGCGACGCCCACGACGACGGCCCTCGGGATGCGCGTGCCCTGGCGGCAGACAGCCCCGCGGCGGAGGTGGTGGTGGTGGCCGTCCAGATGATCTCGGCAGTAATAGAGGCGTAACACGCTGTTTTATCTCGCATTGGCCGACGCCGCGGTGCCCCGGCCCGGGCCCCCCGGCCCGCCGTGCTCAAACACATCATAACGACATTTTAAGCTGTTCGACTCGGGGGGCCATAAATTGCCGCGGACTCGCTCTCGCACCCCAATAAAAGCATGTGCAGCGGCGGTGGCGGCCGCATGGCACCGCCGCCTCAACTACTGCAGCAACTACTGCTGCAGCTGCGAGGAGGGGGCGGAGGGGGGGGGGGGGGGGTGCTCGTAATGACAGTAGTATGCCTCAAGGCCGGCCGGCAAGGACGTTCTCACCCCCACCAACGCTGCCGCCGCGACGCGGTGTCTAGGTCATTGACAGGGAGTAACGCGCGACGCGCCACTCGCCGATCGTCCGCCGCGGGGCGTCTGTCGGTCCGCGCGGACGCGTTGTCTGCCCCGCGTACTGCCGCGGTAACCACGGCGAGTAATCCGGGGTGAGTTGTGCGCCTTTTGCATTCCGAAGTCAAATGCCCGCTGTCCTCCGGCACCTGCTGCACGGCCGAGCGGCGTGGCCGACGGCTCACACACACACACACACACACACACACACACGGCACGACGCCACCGGCGGCGCGGCCCTGCAACACGGCGCGCTGCCGCGCCGCCGGGCCGCCGGTGCAGGCAGCGACATCTGTCGGCGAGCGGCCCAACCTCCTGCGCCACCCCTATGAATATCATTTCGCCATTACATTATGCGAGGAAAGGGGGAGCGGCGGCGGCCAGGGAGGGTGGCGGGCCGGGGGTGGGGGCAGGCGGTGGAGGGGGAGGGTGTGCCGCGCATGGCTGACGGAGGGGGGAGGGAGCCGCCGAGTCCCGCCGCCGCCGCCGTGGCCGCCGAGTCGCGCGGTGACCTCGCACGGGGAAAAAGAAACACGGGGTCCCAGGCGCCGCCGCCGGGGTGGAAAGGTGATCCGGTGACGCGACCAGGCCGCCGCCAAGAAACCGAGGAGCCTGGATTAATAATTATGAACAACCACGCCTAAAATCTATAAATTGAAAAATATCTTATGTGTTTACGAAGACTTGAAAAATTATTTGGAACAAGATCAAAAACAGTTGTTCACTTCTAGTTTTCGATTATAACAAATATGCCGATGTTCTGGGGGGGGGGGGAAGAAAAACAAAGCAGGTCTGAAAAATGGGGTGGGAATTCAAGCAGCCCATCCAGAACGAAGAAAAAAAAATGACTGTTCTGTATTTGTTTGTCCCATGGAGGCTCCCCGCCAATTTGTCACACCTGAAAAACGGAGGTGACCTCTCCCGCGATCCCTATGGTGGCTGTTTCTTATTCGACTAGGCCACGGCTCGTAAACATTCTTCACAGGGTGTGAAAGCGAGAGAGAGAGAGAGAGAGAGAGAGAGAGAGAGGACTCTCATCCACGAAAGGGTTCGGCATCTGCATACGGAATCGGTTTGGTAACGGTACGATGAGCAGTTTCCTTTTGTAAATATGATGGGTTTTCTGCACAATCACTTATCAGTGTTGCACATGTGTGTGGCCCCTGTCCTGAACAAACGGAATCGGTTCGAGTTGTGTTTGAGCGCCGCCGCCCTCTGCACTTCCCCTTTCACTTCCGCCTAACGTCTCCATTAGTCGGGCTTCCGGTTCGTCTCTCTGTCTCTCTCGCACCGCCGCCGGCGTCTGATGGCCGTCTGGTGCGTGCTGCAGCAGCTGGGGCGGCGGCCTCTGGTGGGAGGCGCGTGGCTCTGCCGCCGCCGCCAGCAGCAGCAACAACAACAACAAGACTCAGTGGCAAACAACAACTAGAGACGCCGCGTTTAGCGTACACAAGGGCGTTCCGAGAACACGCCGCTGCCAGCAGCAACATAAGGGCAGCTGGGACGGCTGGTCATCTTGTGATCGGCCTAGAGGCTTTGCCTGATTGTATGCGTGTGTACCCGGTGCGCATATCGCGAGAGGTTTGATTATACAGCAGAATACTTTCGAGAGGTTCATCTCGTCAAAAACGAAACAAGGAACAAGAACAAAACTCGCTCGGTGCCATCGTAGCGAGAAATTTTGTGCCATTCGACGGAGGCAGGGCGTGTCAAGTCTGGCTGCTCTCTTGGTGAGATAGACGGAAGAGTCACACATATACAATGGTGTGTGGGGATGTATGTGTGTGTGTGTGTGAGAGAGAGAGAGAGTGTGTGTGTTTGTGTGGGGGCGGGAAGGAGGGGGTCCAGCCGAACAGGGTGGTGGGGCTTAAGGGATTGCAGGGCTTTTTCTTTCATTGAATCGATGGAATCAATTCCTTTTATTGGAGTCTGCGCCGCCGCTGCCGCAGCAGCAACTGTTGGCGAAAGGGGGCCGCTGCTGCGGGAGACGGTGAGTGTGCGAGTGAGATGGGAGGAGGAGGAAGAATGGAGCGCAAGTGGCCGCCTAGGGGAGCCAAAGCGCTTGTAGTTTATTAAACGTCCCCGCGTCCTCCCTCTCACCCTCTCTCTCTCTCTCTCTCTCTCTCTCTCTCTCTCTCTCTCTCTCTCTCTCTCTCTCTCTCTCCCACTCGCTGCACGTGAGCTTCTCTGAAATCCACCCCGCGCCTCTCGCGGCCGCCTTCGTCCGGTAGAAAAAAAGGGAGAGAGAGAGAGAGAGACGCAGAGAGAGAATCCGATTGGAATAGGAATCGAGTCGATTAGAATAAAAATTCTGATGGAAAAGTCCCCAGTCTGGGTGTGCGGCACAGAGGCGCTACCGCCGCGCGCCCTGCCCGCCCCGCCCGCCCTGCCGCGTCCCGCCTCGCCCAGCCAGGACCGCGATGGCGGCGGTGGCGGCGTCGGCGCTTACTTGAGTGCCGCCAGCCCGGGCCTTCATTTGAATGCCCCGATCGTCGCCCCGCCGCCGCCGCGTCCATTTTCTTCAACACAGTGTTACTATTTTCTTATTTCCCCGCCGCCCCTCTCGTATCTGTCTGTCTCTCCTTCTTTTTCTGTCCAGAAAGTGTAGTCAGTAAGTTGCCGACCGCGGCGTGCAGCAAATGGGGAGCTCGTGCTGAGTGCCGGCCGTGTGTGGGTAAAGTGTATGAGTCAGTCCCCGGCCGTGTGCGAATGAGGTGTCTGCATGGCGGGGGCCGGAGTCCGGACCGGACAGGCAGGGAGGTCAACAAACTGCAGACGCAGGTCCAGTGAGACGTCACTCCAAAGCCTCGTGAGTTTTCAGTTTTTTTTTTAAACATTTAATTGATTTTCTTTTTAATCCAGAAATATTTTGGGTATGTTTTAAATACTTTTCCAAAAATTTTGCACGTTTTTCAAATTCATTTTTGAAAAAAGTGGCACCGTATCTGGGCAACATTGACCGTTTCCGACCACGTGACACACCTGACCTCGCCCCTGCGCGTCCCCACCGAAAAAAAAATAAGGATTTTCAGAAAAGAAAAAAAAAGGGGGGTTGGCGGTAGATTTTGGGGTGTCTTCTTGCCCCAGCTGCTTGAGACTGCACACGGTTTCCCAAACCACAGGAGTCCTCTGCCGAGGAGGGGCGGCCTGTTAGGGTGGCCGCCGCCCTGCCGGTCTCCCGTTTGAAATGCGATCGGCTCCTTGGCTTTCCGTCTCCCACCCGCGTGCGCGCGCGCTCCGCTCCGCCCCCACGAGACGAAACGGTAGCAGGGCACGCACCGCCATGTTGGTGGGAACACAAACTCGGCCCCTCCCTCAACGACGCCTTGATTTAGGAACGGGCCCCGTGCTACTGTGTGAGCCAGAGCGGAAGCGATGCTGTGCGTGCGAGAAAGAGAGAGAGAGAGATACGCAGCGAGCGAGGCGGGCCTTGTGGGAACCGTCCATGGTACCGGTACGGAACACACAACGGGTCTACGCTGCCGCCGGGCAGGCCTGCCCCCAGCGCCGGGCTGCAGCTGCCGCTTTGAGGCCTCACTTATATCGATGAGAGACGCCGCCACCCCACCCTTGAGAAATCGTGAAGGAAAAAGGAAAGAAAGAAAAACTGACATCATGTTTACCGAAAACAGACCTTGAGGGGACTAATTTTTGAGGTCGATAATTTTAGAGATTTTTGTAAAGGGGATCTATATTAATATTCTGGCAACGTTTAAATAAATGTGTGCAAAGTATTTTGAAAATTATGCGTTTTTTTTTTCAAAATAAAAATATTATTTTGAATCCTTTATTCTTTTTCAAAAAATTAATTTTATTTTTGCTAGGTTGAGGCCGTTGTCCTTTGCGCTTCCCACGACTGCAAAGGGGTCACGGCATCGAGTCCCGGACGCGGCCGGCGCTTCTTTTCCCCTTATTCCCTGCTGCCCGAGGTCTATCATCAAGGGACACTACGGCAACACTCGCGAACCAGCCGCCGCCGCTGTGACGCTCGGAGCCCACCGGAGGAGAAAGCTAGCGGCAACCGGCCGGCGCGGACCACCCCAGGCCTGTGCCAGGCAGTCCGCCCCTGCGCACATACCCGACTGGAGCGGCTGGAACGGTCCCGTCTCCAGCTGGAACCGCGCAGCGAAAAAAAGAAAAGACCTCACTTGGACCATTCGAAACGATGGGAATGGCTGTTCGAAACTGGCGTGGAAATTCGTTGCGATAGCAGCGAGGGGAAAAGTGCTCGAAAATGGAAAAATGCATCCTGGATGCAGTCGCGGGGCCCTGGAGCGAGCGAGGGTGGCCTGCTGGAAGCGGCCTGGAACGCGCTGGAGCCGGAACAGCCTGGAGCAACTCAGCTGTTGATTGCGGTGTCTCCGTCTGTCTTTCTCTCTCTCGCTCGGCGGGTACTCTCGCAGGCCAGCGGGGGAGCGAGACGGAGCGAGACTTGTGCGAGAGAGAGGCAAGACGCCGTGTTCTGCTTGGCCGTGCCAATGATGGCGACACAACAGCAGAACAGGCTAATTTACTGGAACAGCTGTACCTCAAATCCCACCGCCGCCACCACCTCCCTCCCCCTGGCTGTCTCGCTTGGAATCCCCACGGATCGTACACAAACCTCATTTCCCTAATCTCCCTACTTTTTTCTCCCTTCTGTCTGCCTCTCGCACTTTCCTGGCCCGACTTTGGTTTTCGTGAGGAGAACCTCGACGTACCGTAGAATAAATTTGAAAGCGAATTGTCTGTCTCGATTCTCGCGTCTGTTCACATCCACTGCCAAATGGAGTGGCAAGAAACACGGGGAGCCAAAGACTTGGATCTGCAATTCAATTTCGGGATGGGAACAGATTTTGAAAAGGAGGACGTGTTTAAAAAACACTGAGGTTCAACGGCTAATATCTTGAACGAAAGAAAAATACGTGGAAGCGCGACAAGGTTGTCATTATGGCCCCTCAGCACTGATGGACACTTGGATACGAAGCCAGGCCTGACTTGAGAGCTTCTCCTCGCTTCGTATAATTTCACGATTTAAATCCGTCGCTGCCGCTGCGCGCGCTGTCCGGTGTTTCTTTCTTTTTCCCTCCTCTCCCCCCTTTTTCTCTTCTGATCGCCGTCGTTCCTGGACTGCCTGTGCGTTGCTGAGCCATGATTGGCTGTAATTGGAGACCGCAGTGTCCATACACGCGAGGAAAAGGGGAGAAAAAGAGAGGGAGGGCAAGACAGAGATAGGGAGAGAAAGAGAGAGAGATAGGAGAAGAGAGAAGGGACGAGAGGCAAGGGAGAAAGGATCTGCAGCATCCGCGGCCGGCTCTATGTAATAATAACAGCACACTTTGCTTAATGAAGGCTGTCGCCCGTTGCTGGAAATGTGTAGTGTGCGGTGCAGGAACTTATTCCGGGAACCGGAGGCGGAGAAACCGCGGCGCGGTGCGTGCCGCGTAGCGCTCGGGAGAGATCCAGCCAGCATTCGTTCGCACACACGGGGAGCGGCACTGCGGAATTTTTCAGCTAGAATTCAAATTTCTGCGCGCGCTTTTGCAGGCAAGACATCCGCGAAGCACGCCGGAGCTGCCAGAGCAGCTTCACGTTCCATAGGTCTGCTAGAGTCCCCGCGAGCGAGGACGCCATCTTGGACTCGAGTAATTACACCGCCTTTTTTTCTTCCGCCTTTTCCCTTTGGTAACGTTACTGTTCCTCGCCGCACAATCTCCTTTTCCCCCTTTCCACTCCTTATTACAAAGTTCTTTTTCTTCGCCCTCCGGCTAGTTCCGCCCTCCCCCCTCCCCTTCTTTTTTCTACTTCCTCAACCCGCTCGCCTTCTGAATCGGATTAATTCATGCAGCCAACTGTGAAATTGTCGGGCACAGCGCGACATGGTAAACAAAACACAGCAGACTCTGTGGCGCTGCCTTCTCTTTCGCAACGGAGTCGCCCGCTACTCAGCGCCGCACTACGTTTCGTTTCTAAATGCAAGCATTGTTTTACAGTCCTTGTGCCTCGCCACTTGCGAAAATTGATATAGTTTAATAGAGCACTGTCGTGTCATAGTGCTACAGGGTCCAGAGCAAGTTATGGGTGCAGTACGTCAGTGCCAGTAACCAACAAGAACAGCATCGTCATCAACAACAACAACAACATCAACAGAAGCAATGTGAGCTTAAAAGTCAACTATGAGAAACACAGTCGGAATCCCCGCACGCTTTCCAGGCAGAGACTTGCAAGTATTTTTTCCCCCCATGCTTAGCGGTCAAGCCGGGCTCGTTTCACCGTGCCAAAAGGAAGTCGGATCCTTTTCTGCGAATTCTTTTTTTTTTCGTTTCTTCTTCTCCGCGCTCTGGAGCCGCTCAGGACGCAAATGGTCATAGACCACTCCGGCGTCCGGCTTGCTCCGACCCAGTTTGCGCGGATGAAGCGCTGCTTCGCCTCCGCGTCCCATGTGGTCGCTTGGCTCTGTGTTCTGAGGACTGCTGCGGCCACCGTCGGGGGGGGGGGGGGGGGGGGGGGGGGGGGAGTCCGCAGCCATGGCCAATTACCCGTATTGAGCGATGCCCTGGCGAGCCCTGGCGAGCCCTGGAGAGCCCTAGCGGGGCCCTGCCGGCTGAGTCCGATGCCCGCACGGGCCGCGCCGCCGACCGTCGCCCCTTCTTCTTGAGCTTTCTCCCTCGTCCATAATGGCGCGAGAAATCGCGGGGCTCACGGTGCGGAGAGCGCGAGGAAGCTCAGAGAAATACAAACTCTAATGCGTTTGAAAAAAGAAAATATTGAAAAACTTGCAAGTCCAAGTGGAAAAGCGTGAGACTTTTCCAACTGTGTTTTTTTAAAATTTGAAATAGTTAAATTATTTTTGAATGTGTGATTCCGTCATGGTAATCTTACCTTGAATGCTAGCCAGCGTTGCCGGGGAGAAACTGCAGGGCAACCTGAAACACGAGGGATAATGTATTGAGATATATACGAGAAGAACTATTCAAGAATTATAACAAATACAATTTTTTTTTCGGTGGTGTGGGTGGAGAGACATGATCGACGGGAAGCCAAACCACTGGAAGACTTCGCAGTAGGTAAAAGCTCTCTTGCCTTCGCCGCCCTCCATGGCCTTTGTGTGTTTGTGTGTGTATGTGTGTGTGCTTTCATACGGGTCTGCGGGCGCCTGTGTGGGTGCCGCCCTATTCCAGACCAGGAAATTGCATTTTCACGTGGCTGCATGCATCTTATTGGACGCCGAAGCGGTGAAATGGCGACAGTGAGCGAAGCCCAGCTATCGCCCCAATCCAGCGCGGCGGCTGTATGCTCCGTCTCACTCTGGCTGCACGAGATACGCACGCGGCCGCCGCCATTGGAGGGAGAGGGAGAGAGGATATTTCTTGCTATTTCCCCCAGACAAGTCGGCTCGAGAACAACCCTGGCTATCGGTGGACTTAATTCAAGTAAACGCGCCGTCGGCTCCCCCCCCCCCCCCCCTCCTTTCTCCCCCTGTCTCCTCCCCCTTCAGTCTCTCTCTCTCTCTCTCTGTCTCTCTTTGCCTCTCACCCCCACCCAGCCCAGCCAAAGCCACGACGTCATGTGTTGTGTTCCCTTTTGTTTGCAGGATAAACACCCCGGGATCAACAACAGCCAGCAAGCTGCACACACTGCTTCGTGGTCCGCCCTCCAAAGACGTCACTCCGCTGGTATCAGCCACTCGCATGCACTCGCGCCGTCACTCACGGAGTCCCTCTACACTCTCACAGTTATTCGACTTTGGGCCCTTTCACAAGAAGTCTGAAAACCACTCGAGAGTAGATCCAACCGCCCCCGCTTTCATTTCCTTTTTAGGGGGGTTTCGATCAATTTTTCATAAGGCATGCATTCATGCATAAGTCGGCCAATTCGAAATTTTTTTTTTTCACCCGCGGAATGCATAGGAATACAACGCGATTGACATGCACCCTTGCAATGCCCAACAGTAAAAACACTCACACACAAACACAACGGGCACACGGACACAATGGTCAGGCCGCATTCAGTCCACCCCACACGCTGCGATGCGCAGCGGCCACGCGCGCGCTGGGCCCGTAAACACCTCAGCATTTCCCAAACACGGCCCGAGCGCCGTCCATCACACACTAACTCTTCATTTCGTACGTGCCGACTGGACGCGGCCCACTATTACGCCCGCACGCACCCCCGCAGCTTTAACGGACCATAAAAAAAAAATATGGAGAAAAATGGCGGAGTGATCCGCATGGAAAGAGAATCCCCAGTGTGAACTACACTTTAAAAAAAACTTTAGTTAACCTGCAGTGATTGTGTGGCTCCGCTCAGAAAATTTGTAGTTTTTCGCGTACGCTTCAGTAACGGTGCAAAACTTGTTTGGCCACTGTCGATTTAGCAGAAGTTCTACCACGGGTAAAAATTTTAATTTTCCTCCCTGAGGCAGCCTTTTCTCGCCATATTTGAAAACCCGCGCGCCTGTGTATTTCACGGGGACAGAGTAAAGCGTTCCAGGGCTTCTCTGAAGGGGCGTGAGCGCGGGGAAGTCGGAAGGGATCGCGTCTGATGCCCGCGGGAACACCCTCGCAGCTCGGCGGAGTCGCTCGCTCTGTTACGCTCCGGCTTCCGCCGTGAACACGGCGCCCGTAATATTTATCGCCGTCTAATGGGGAGGGTTCCCCGGCGGCCGCCGCGACGCGACAGGTGAAATGTGACACGTTTATGGGTGCGGCGCTGCCGGGGCGTCGGAGGCGCGCCGCCGGCTCTGCGGCGCAAGTGGGGTCATGGGACACGCACTGCCGATCTGGGCAGGACAATGGTACGGAATCTGTGACCCAGAGCTACGCCCAGCGCTGGCAGACATGGCACGTCTCCAGAGCAACTCTGCCTACAACCCACCCACACTCATCCATCCCCAGGAAAAAAAAATGAAAATTTTGTTAATGACTTTGCGTGCAAATTTAAACTAAGCAAACACATGCTTGGTTACCATTATGATTTGTTTATTTTGCGAACCGTGACCCCAAACTGTTAGTGATGGCCATAGCAACACGGGGTGATGTTATTATCGTCATGAAACAGCAGAATGGTAGGATTTCACATTTACCTTAAACGTGCCCCGTACATGGTCGCGAGATCACAAATGCCGTGTGCTCTAAAAATTGAAACCAAACTAAACGTTCGTTTTCAAATCAACCTGAAACGCTCGCCTGCCTTCTCTCTAGTCCGAGTACTGCAACAAAAGAAATCAAAAAAGAAAAAAGCTTAAAATACTTTTCGTCCAATTTACATGTACATTTTTGATATAATGTCGTGTGGATTGGAAAAGGGAAAAACATTTTGTACAAAACACTTTTTTTTCTGTCAGGGTGCACGTAATCATGGGGCAAGCGTGCGCTAGGGCGGACCACCGAGCGCGCACACATTGCACAAATGGCGTGCGTGCGTGTGTCTGGCCGGACGTGCGCGCGTGCGCGCCAGGGGTGCGTGCGGAATCACGATTGGGGAGTTGCGCTCGTGCGGCCCCACCGCCCGGACAACTCTGCCGCGCGTCCCGCGGACTTGAGGGGATGTTGCGCGCGCCGCAGGAGGCAGGGAGGCAGGCATAGCGCCACGCCGGCGTGGGCTGCGTCCTGAAACGTGTCGGAGAGCGTTCCGAACGCAGCCGGCACAGCCAAACATGGCAGCACTGCCAATGGCCCGGTCGAGCCCACGCGACTGTTTGAGCAGGAAAGGGTTGGGTCCGGGGACGCCGACGGGCTGCCCAGGACCACGGGCAACGCCAGGCGCCAGGCACGCCCGTAACGTGGCGCCTCATTAGCATGAACCACCCTGGCAAACCTAGGAAACTTAGATATAAATCTGCGTTATGAGATATTTGGAAAAAAATGCTTTGAAAAAGGGTGAACATTTCATGAATGTATTTTTTTTTAAATTACAGGAGACATAATTTTCCCACTAGCGCCAAGAAGTAGAGTTTTAAGAAAAATTAACTCGAAAAAATGAAATAAAACCATAATTTTGAGAGTAGAACTTCGAAACATAAGATTTTTTGTGGTAAAATTTTGAAACATAGATATTCTGCAGTAGATTTTTTTAAAAATGGCTTTGCTGTTTGTCCAAGGAAAGAAATTGACATTTTCTTTTTGTTTTGGATTGGCATGTCTTACAGCGAGGATATCAACGTAAACGGACAGCCCGGCGTGTCAAACGGATGCACCAATCATGGCGACGTGAGAGAGAGGCGGCTTACAGAAGGTCACGGCGCCGCTGTTGCGCCGCTGCGGATTCTTCTCCGCAGAACTACTGTCTATGCGGCGACACCTGACACCCATTAAATTGTGTACGCGGTGCTGCACCCAGCG
Source organism: Megalurothrips usitatus (assembly GCA_026979955.1). Classification (NCBI taxonomy): domain Eukaryota; kingdom Metazoa; phylum Arthropoda; class Insecta; order Thysanoptera; family Thripidae; genus Megalurothrips; species Megalurothrips usitatus. Next base: position 4,727,945 of record CM049605.1, read on the forward strand.
GCACGCAGCCATCACTCACTGGGGGCGGCTTGTTGCGTAACCGTAAGAGGGCGGGCGTCGTCGGCGTCTTCTATGTTCATTTTTCTCACCTTTTTTTATATCGGAAATGATTTTGAAAACAAAGCTGGAAATTTAATTTACAAAAAATTGAGTTACTAACATTGTTAGTTTAAAAAATTGACCAAAACGTAACATTTTTTTATTTTTTAAAAAAATTACATCAAACAAAATATCGTTTGATGAAAACTCAGAAAATTGATTTGAGGACCAGGCTGCGGTGCGCACCGTTCCAGTGACAGAAACTTGACCTGCTGTCCAGCACGGGGTCGGCACGCCGCCCAACACACGCCGCCTAAAAGGAAACGCTGAGCTATGCGGGGGGCGAGGCACTGGAGACGGACAGGAGCGTTTCGACACGCACGAGGCATTCAGGTGACGCCGGGGCCCTACAAGGGTACCTGTCCTCGCCGTACCGGCGGGAGGGTGTGGTGCAATCTGCAGCGGCCCTCTCGGGTCGGGCACCCCTGTTAGTCACACAAGCCATGAGCTCGGACGCGCGGCGGCCTATCGCCAGAGAAAATCGAGCAAGAGAAGAGCGGCTGCAGAATTGTTTGGTTTTTTCGAGCTCCGCCGGCAGGGTCGTGACCACAGGGCGCCCTATCTACTGGGTGCGCGCAAGGACACGGGCGGCGGACGTCACCGCGGTACGCGAGCGTGCGGCCGGCGGGCGGCGTTTCCCGGTAACTTCTAAAACTCGAAGCGCTCAAAGTCAGACGGCGCGCTCAGACTCCACGTGAAATCGTGAGGCAAACACCCCCCGCCGCACTACTGTGAATTATTTTATTATTTTTTTCGGAAAAGACAGGAAGCCTTTGCGAGATGTAATAACCACGAAGCAGTCTCCGTATCGGCGGACTCGTGGAGATGGCTGCACCGAGATGTGCCCCCCTTATCGCCTGCGTCTCGGTCGGCTAGGACTGCAGTCCTGCCAACCTTTCGCAGCGGAGACCTATCAAAACGCGTCGCCTCGCTGGAGTCTGCTCTTTTAATCTGCATCGGGAAGATGCAGTCCGAGCCAAGTCCCGCGCGGGTAAACGCAAAAAAGCCGCCGACGGCGTACACGGCCGGCCGGCCGGCCGCGACAGGTTTTCCGCCAAACATTCTACTACACTTGGCCGGGAGGCCGCGGCTGCGGACGCGGCGGTCGCCGCTGATTGGCGGACGACACGAGAGGAGGTCTTTGAGTCGGCAGTTTGGCGCCGACCGCTGCCGCTGCGGCCCCCTGCATCATGTCTATCTGCGTCAACTGCACGAGAATTGATGTGGTCTGTGGAAAATGTTTGTTCGGAAAATGTCCAAAATGCTGGTACAGGCAAATACTTTCTGTCGCGGATGTTTTAAAATTTGTACTTTTCATACCAAAAATATTAGATTAAAAAGTTGTTCCAAACAGTTTTTTTAAATTGAAAAAAAAAAAAAATTTGAAGATAATGATTTATAAAAATGTCCTAAAACTACTGACAAAATGTCAGATGGTGTACCTATCCACATTGCAGCCAGAGAGATTTGATATAATACCTGTTAGAGAGTTGCAGGCGGGCTAAGTCTCGCAGGTCCAGGGCTGCGGATGCTCTTACACATTCCAGGCTGAAGGTGGAGGGCTGCGAGGGCCCTGGAGGCGCGAGCGACGCCGGCGGCGCCCTCACGCGGCGGCGGTCGGCCGTCACAACGAACTCGCCCTCCAGCGAGCCCACCTGGAACACGAAAAAGGGTTCGATTTAAAAAAAAAATTAAAAGAAGAAAACATAACGCTGCACACACACAAAAATAGTTTTAAAAATATCGTTGTTTGCTTTAAGTATTGTTTTAAAAATGATAATACGACTTTTTGGCCTAATTCACTGAGATTGTCTATTGAATCGCGAGAAGGGCGTCGCTCCAAACTTGTAAAGCGGGGCCTCTTGATGTCGTGCTTTGAGTGAAGGTCGCCTTGCGGGGGTCGTACGTTACATTTACTGCTGTTCGCGATCCCCCCCCCCCCTCTACCTCTCTTACGCTCCTTCTCATTCTCTCTCTCTTTCTCTCTCATTCTCTCTAGGGGGTCCTCTCTAGAGTGCGCTTGCCGGAGAGTACGCGCATGTCAGGGCTGCTGCTGTGCCCAGCGGCGTGCGCGCACCAGGTAGCAATGGAGAAATCTTGTGCCCGGCAACAACAACAACATCAACAACAACAACAAGAGCCCCGCCCAGGTGGCCGCGCGCGCACGCGTCACGGGGCGCTGCTGCCGCCGCTGCTCAGTGCCGCCGGACCGTGCGAGGCACACACACACACAAAGTATGAGAAATATGGCCGAGATGAGAATACGTGGTGCGGCCAATCAATGGGCAACGACCGTCCGGTGATGTCTCCATTCGGCTGGAAGCGACAGCACAGCGCCGACAACAACGGTGACGTAGAGACATGGCGCATCCGCAGCCGCCCCGCAGCCCGCGCAGCACAAACGTCTCATCTGGCCGTAACGGCTGCGCGCGTAGAGGAAGACGTGCGACGGGGGGAGACAGAAAACGTAAGAAAAAGAGCTCCGTGGCACCAAGGGGACGCATCTAGATGGATGGGTTTTTAATCCCAGGCCGGGCGGGGAGCAGAAGTCAGTGAGCAACAGTCGGTGGTGGTGAGGCAGTATGGGCCCACCGATTCTCCTGTGTGAGAAGCCGTGAATGCGGGGAGGAAACGCGAGATAAAAACACGTATCCCGGGATGCGAAATGTGTCCTTCCTTGTGCCTCCTTGTGGTGCCGAACCGCTGACTATGGGGTGGGAGAGGGTGATGGGAAATATCAGAGAGAGAGAGAGAGAGAGATGGCGCACGTCGCATGGGCAGGCGGGGCAGCGAAGACGGCACTCGCACTATGCGAACACAGGGATTATTGTCGCAGAAGAAATCTGTCACATCCTTCTTGACTCTGTGGCCTATTGGAGGGGGTTTCCGTGCGGCGCGGCGATCGCTGCGACGGGAAGCGCTGTCGGATGAAATACGAGCCAAGGACGAATGCGGCGACGAGTGTTTAGGGTTTCACGGTCGGTACACAGACACAAATAGAAAGCCTTCACGAGGATTGCGAGGGGAAACGCAGCCAGGCATCTTAACTGAAATTTTCCTCCCCACCCCCCGCTTCAACCCCCAAAAAATAAAAATGAGCATGCTTTGGACAAAAATGCCAGCTCGCCATGGTAAAAGATACGTAATGATGGCAGTGTAGAGAGAACGGTGGCTCTATTTCATTCCCCGGCAGAGTGCGCTGTCGTCGTTGCCCCGAGGCGTGTGTGTGTGTGTGTGTGTGTGGCAGCGTAGCGTTGGCGGTGGCCTCGCCGGGCCGCTTGCAATTTTAATTTCGTTTGGCGCGAAACGTAATTAGAAGTGAATGAAGGCGGGATGAGATGCCCCGGCCATGTTGCTTCCCCCTCCCCTTCTCCGTGCAGACCCCCCGACTTGTGACCCCGGACCACGTCTGTGCTCGGGGCCGTCTGTCGCTGCCTACCAACCAGGCTGGGCGGGCGGTTGTCTACCCACCAAGCGGACGGTTGCCTACCCGACAGGCGGACGGTTGCCTACCCAACAGGCGGACGGTTGCCTACCCAACAGGCAGAGAGGACCAATCCAAAAGGCGTATGAGCACAGTTGCCCGTCACCATGGCGCATGTCGAGCGTTCGCCTGCCCCTCGCTGGTGGGGGATGGCTGGCCGCCGGGAACTGCGTTTCTGCTCCAGCGCAAGGGGATTCAATTTCCGACCAGTGTTTGTTGAAAGCGGCCTGGGCTCGTGTGATTGTGTGTCTGTGTGTGCGCGCCGCCGCAGCAGCAACAGCAACGCGCGCCAGAGGGTGGCTGCAGGGGTGAGCCGGAGTGGAGGGGGCGTCTAGGTATGACTGGGCCGCACAGGGCGCGAAATGCGGGGAAGTTATGCGAACGGGTGCGGCTGGGGCAAGCATATATTGGAGAGCAAAAATTTTGGAACGCTTACTGTGTGACAAAGGCCCCAAAAAATATCGGGAAATAAATTTAGGGATGATTTTTCAAAACAAAAAAGAAAGGAAACGAGAGGTATTTTTCAAAAAATTGAAAACAGTTATTTTCTGATTTTAGACAGGGGCCAACACAAGGCACATCTGACAAAAAACCCGACGGTGGCTTCGCGCTTCGCTCCGCCGCAGCCCCACACTATCGACATCTGGTAGTACTGAGGCAAACGCAAATGCACATGCGAGCCCTAGCCCTTATGTAAATGTTATCGTACGTTCACCCGACAAGGGGGAAAGAGAGAAAGACAGAGAGAGAGAGAGAGAGAGACACGCGGACAGACAGAGAGGTGGAGGCAAAGCTGAGGGAGGAGGGGTTACTAGGGTCATGCTATGAGAGAGACACAGAGAATGAGAGGGTGCGAGAGAGATGGATCCACTTCTTGCAACCCCGAGTCGGACGTATCCAGGCCCGACCCCTTGCATTGGCTGCGCATGCGGGACTGGACGGTATCGAAAGCTTTGTGCCTGTGCCAAATAAACGGGCATTTGGCGCACGGCCGCGCCTACGTATCGTTGCCATGGCGACCGATGCCAGCGCGGGCACCCAGAATATCGGGTGTCCTCTCTGTGTAACCGGACTCCGGAGACCGACAGAAGAATACGGACCGTGATTGGCCGAGTCAAATTCCGTAGCAACGCTGCGACAACACCCGTCTGTGCCGAAGGTGCGCGCCGCGGAGGTCGCGGTCCAGTTTCTGATTGTGCCCACACTGCGCGCCACACTTTCACACATCCAAACTGCACCACTTTCCTCGGGTGTGTTTGTGTCGGAATCGCCGTGTCGCATGCCGCCGTGGGCCGCCGTGGGCCGCCGCCGCCGGTTGAATGGGGCTAGCGGTACCGCGCCGCTACGGCAGACGTAGGCAAATGCGCCACGGCCAGGCGACGCCGGGCGACGCCTGTGACGAAAGGGTGCAACGACCCCTTTGTCGTGTTTACTGTAAACATGACCGACTCTTCGTCTGTCTGAGCGACCTGTGCCGCCAGGGAGGTCCAGTTACTTCCAAACGATAGAGGGAAAAAAATTATGTTCGTGAATATTTCAAGAAATTCACATTATTTTATTGTGGAAAGCTAAATGTAAGTAATTTTCGACGAAAAAAGTCGGGGGAAATTTTTTTGTATTTTCCCCTCTGCAAACACAACAAAAAAGGTTGCGGGCGCTTCCGACCAACTGCATAGCAGCCCACCCCTGGCCAATGCCACGCCCTTCACATGTGGGCGTCAATCACATTCACCCTTCACACACACACGCACACACATGCACACGCACGCACGCAAACATTCCATGCTGCTCGCTGCTTCTAAATTGCATCTCCATTCCCGCCCTCGCCGCTTCCCCCTCCCCAGCAGGGCAGCGACCCTCCACCACCACCCCCTCCCGCGCGCCGCCACATGCCGCTTCGCCATCATGCACATCAGTGCAAAACCCTCCCCTCCCCCTGCCACCCCCTCATCACCAGAAGACCCCTGCAAAAACCCCCGCAACTTCCACAGCAGCGCGTTGCGGACGCCCCTGTGAATTCCTCTCTGTTCGCCGGTGCGGCGCGCGCCTGCAACCCCTTCCGCTGCACGATAACCGATGACGCGCCCAATTTGACGCCTGTCTCGCGCTGCCGAAGAGACCTCCCCTGTCTCTGTCGCACTCATCGGGCGGCCCTTAGGGGTGGGAAAGAGAGAGAGAGAGAGCGACGATGCGACCCTATCGGAAGCAGCCCGTTGGCGCGCGTGCGCCTTTCGGGTCCTTTTGTTATCAAAAAAATGGAGGTGTTGTCTGCGGGGGGTCCGATCAACTACGGTGATTTACCGCCGTGAAAAATCAATTTGCGGCACATTTTTAAAAATATGTACCGCGCGTGCGGCAGCCAGGAACGGAAAATAAATATTCCTGCGCATTTCCAGAAGTGAATGCTCGTCCTGAAAGCGACGGAAAAGCAGCTTTTTCGGCCGAGACGCACACGCGAAGCCTTCATATTTTTAGCCCGCGCGCAGTGGTTGGCGGGGGCAGCGGGGGGCCGCGGGGCCTCTGGGTGCGTGGCGGTGGTGGGTTGGGTGCGCAGCGGTAGGTGGGCCGCCGCGTGGGCCCCGGCCGGGGGGCCCCGGGGAGCCCCGCGCGCCGCGGGCGGCCGGATTGGGCGCTACACTGTCAGAGAGGGCGGTCGCTTCGAACCGCGATGAAGTTCCCGCACTCATACATTAGGCAAGTGGCAACCGCGCTTGCTTATCGACTGAACGGAAATTGAACAGTAAAAAATTCTATTTAAAAAAGTAAGTACAACCTTTGAAAAGAAAAGAATTATTCGCGAGACACAACAAGAAGCAAAATAGGTCTGATCATCTCTGTGACCGATTTGAGGGTTTTTTTTCTGCCCGAGATGGATTGTGCTTTGCTCTTTCCACATTTTCCCAGTTGACGACTGCGCTGCTGTTGTCAGCCTGGCACAAGCGCCCCCCCCCCCCTCCTCCCCTCGCTCAGCAGCGCTCCCAGGGGACCTAACGCGCTCTCTGTCTTGGCATCCATTGTCCCCCGCACCTGGTATCTCTCGCTCGGTGCCTGGAGGCATCTGCGGCGGAGCCTGCCGCCGCTGCTGCTGCTGCTGCTGCTGCCCGCATTGTCAGGCCTGGGACGGCAACTGTGGCCCCGGGGCCATGAGAGGAGCACAGGAAGCTGCCACCCCCCCACTCTGTCATCTCTCTCTGTCTCTCTCGCTCACTCGAACACGCGCATTGGACGCTGCTGCCATCCTGTCTGCCGTGTCTATGCTACGATACCCGTGCAGCGTTTGCGTGCAAATGCAGTGCTCTCCCCCTCACACACACACACACACACACACACACACAGGCCGTGGGCTGCACGACGTATCCTGTACCACATTGGATTTGGCGGTTTGCCCACGCGCCAGCAGGGGTTGTAATTTCCAATGTGTCGGAGATCCGCGTGCGGGTAGGGGAAGGGTTGGATGCGGGCAGTGGTGGTCCGCGAGTGCGCGGGCGGGAGCCGGCAGAGCTCAGCCGATGCGGGGCCGCCGCAGGAAGAGCAGGGGGAGAAAACGCAATCAGAATAGTTGAGCAAAAGAAACGCCGTGGTATTGACAGCGCATAGGAATGGGGGGTTGACAATCTCTGCCGCGGAAATTCGCTCCACCCCTATCGGGCACCGCAGCCCCTGTGGACTTTCATCCCCCACCGAGTTCACCCCTTTTCGTGTGCGCTTCCCTCGCCCCCCCCCCCCATCCCTTGCTCCCCCTCCCCTTTCCTGCTTTCTATCTCCCCAGCAAAACTTCCCCGTCCGCCGAAACTCCAATCTAGTCCCCCCCCCCCCCTCCACCCGTTTCCCTCCCGCTTTCATACTGTACACCCCTTTGTGGACCCAAAAGTTACGAAGAGAACCCGGCGCGGCGCGACTTCGACGGCGATGTGAAAGTGGAACGAACAACAGCAGCAGCGAGCTCTCGCCCCACGAATATATCGGGGTGGGTCCTTTCTGGACAGTTGCGAGTCGCGATTGCTGCCGCATGAAATAACAACAAATTCACGTCGAATGTAATGCGTAAAAATAAAATCTAAGGACAGAACTAAATGAGAAGGAAATTTTCTAAAATTCATGGCACGATAGACGGCATGACCTGTCTTCGGTTTCCTATTTCCCGAGCTCGCGGTTGACGCGGACAGCGGAACCGGAACTCGTGGGCGTCCCGCGGCAGCGACGCGCTCCCGGCCTGCAGGATGTGTCGCCCACGAGGTCCGACGCGTGCGCGCCGCGCGGGAGGTTTCAAACGGACGCATATCCAACATATTCCTGGGGGGAGGGGGGGCAGCCAGCGGACACTGCAGACACTGCAGTGGGACGGAGAGGGAAGACCGGCGTCACACAAGCTCAGGAAGCAGCAGGACGTGCCCCAACCAGAGGCAACCAGAGATCATTCTTTTTGTTAGTTCCTAAAATCTTTGTTTTTGAAATTTTGATTCAGAAACATTGGTCATAAAATAATGTTTTTGAAATTTTGTTTCAGAAGTACTGATTCAGAGATTCTGTTGATAAAATTTTGTTCCTGAAGTTTTGCCCCTGAAGCGCTGTTGAGACTTCTCGGTCATGGTCAACCCCATGACACACACACACACACACACACACACACTACGTTCTGTGTGTACAAAGTCCGGCAAAGTTCGGTAAAAATACACTTCACGTGCACCGCGCGAAGGCAAAATCGCGTTTCAACGGGCCGTAAAAACGCTGCGGGAGGGCCTTGTGGGCGCGCCGCCGCCGCCGGCCGCCGGCCACAGCCGCCACACGCGGCACGCGGCACCCGAGCAGTCAGCGTGCGGAACATGGACGCGACTCGAGGAGTTCACCCTGGCGTGACAGAAGTGGAGGAACACGGCCTGCTAGACGCAGGGGGGGAGCCATCGTGAGGCGGAGCAGCGCCTAGCCGACATGATTTAGAAGGATGTCGTCGTGTATTCCCGGTCCCGTGGGCTGCAGCGGCGGCGGCAGAGAGACCGCCCGTGTAGCAGACGCTATCAGGATGCGTGCGCTTCGCACCTCGCCTATGAATGGGGAAGTATTATTTTATTCGTGTTTAACTTGTGTTTTTCTTTCTTTTTTTTTCTTTCTCCACAGGAACTGGACAGGCAACTAGATGGAACGATAAATATTGGACTGGTGCCGTCATGGCGGCCCGCTGTCAGGCGCAGAGCATCGGCCCATACATTCTCCGTTACAATTGACACTTGTCGGCAGGCCGCTGTCTCTCTTGCTCCCCCGTACGCGGCACTCGTGGCAGATCACGAGATGAGGGACAGAGAGAGAGCGAGAGAGAGAGAGAGAGAGAGAGAGAGAGATAGGGGCAGGCATTATGGGTCCTGGGGGTGGTTGGGGCAGCCGGGCTAGGCGCATCTGGCATTCCAAGCCTTGGTGTCCTGGCGTGTCGTGGCGCAGGTCCCTGCGGACGCCGGCGTCCATGATGAACCCCCATGGGCCTCATGGGCCCCATGGGGTCCGGCCGAGTCCGGCCAAACACCGAAATGCCACTCTATATGCCACTGCATATATGCAGCGCGAGGTCCTGGAGGGCGGTCCGAGCAGTAACAATATATCTTTATTTATTTTTTTGCGCAGCCAACCCCAGTGTCCACCAAAGTTATATCCTGCAGTCCGTCCCAGATAGGATATGAAATGTGGGAGGGGCACCGGTGTGTCGCATTATCACGAAAACGTCAGTTTGGTGCCCCGCACGCAGTTTTCCCCACGTCAGATGGGGCATCGTGGGCGGCTGCCGATAGCCCGTCGTGACCAGGACTCGTGCTCAGGTGTTGTTTTCGCGTCGGGGACGGGCACCTGTACACCGTGTAGGCCGATGAGAACGGGTATTTTCTTCTCCTCATTCTTGCACGTGTTGTTTCTTTTTTTACGAGAATGTGCCTCTATGCGAACCGCGGCGCGACACACGCGCGTGCCGCGACGCTGGCTTATACGACCCACCGAAAGCGATTACACTTATTTATTGGCCGAGTGATTCAATAACTTACCTTGTTGCGTTTTGCCTTAATGGCCGCTTCACTCTCTTATGAAGCAGTAAAAATGGAAACAACGACGTGCATTAAAAAAGGAAAACGGCAACACAGACAGAGGACTAGGCGCGGTGCAGCTGCCACTGACAAGCAGGTACTAGAGTAATACCCGAATGAGGTTTAGTGCAGAATGAAAGGGCACGGCAATGCTTGTTTGTTTAGCGCTGCTGAATTCCCAGTGGCCAACCGAAAGAACTGTGCCTTACACTGCCATTTTCTTTCAGAGATCTTGAAATGAAATAAAGAAATAGTGAGAGAGTTTGACAGAAAACAGTGTATCCGCTTACACCCCACAAATACACATCCGCCAGGCAAAGGGGGAGGGAAGCAGACATGAGAGAAAGACCGATGAAGAGGGTGGGGCAGAGAGAGAGAGAGAGAGAGAGAGAGAGGGAGAGAGAGGGAGAGAGAGTTGTGGTGGTGGGGAGCAGCCCAAGACGTGCAAAGCTCGTCCTCTGCGCGCTGCACACGTCTAGGCCAAAGCCTTGTGTATACATATAATCATCTGGGGTCGTCCATATTGGTTTTGGCGCGAGAGGATCAGAAGGGACGCCCGGCATGAAAAGCGTACACATCTCTACGTCCCTGCGTTTGTGCGTGCGTGTCTGACCAGCCAAGCGCGCAGCTGTGCAGTTGTAATGTAATGAATCTTGCTGAAAGTCCACTCCCCCATCACCGTTGCACCCTCTTCTTTCTCTCTCGCTCTCCATCTCCCCCCCCCCCCTCTCCCCCTAAGAATCACGGACCTGCTGTGGGCCGCAGGGGGTCGAATTTTAATTTGAATGCCTCCCCACAGAGATGAGCATGCAAAGGCTGACCACAGCACAGACGGCCATTCCATTTAGAAGGGCTTAGAAGGAGCGCGTGGGGAAGGGCGACGCGGGAGGGAAAATAAAAAGCGATGTAGCTCAGATGAAAAAAATAAATCAAATTAATCCTGTAGGTGCGCAATTCGTTTCAGGTGTGATGTAAAAATATATATTTTTATGTAAAAAATTAATAAATACGTATTTGCGTTTACGTTTTTCCTAACAGGAGGTCAGCCAAGGAAAACTGTTCCGGCCGCAGCCCTGGGCCGCGCGGACCGCACACAGTTAGGCCCCGGGGTGGGCAGCGGCCGTGACAGGTACACACTACGTGTGCCTACCGAATGAAATTATGAACATGATTAGAAATTCTGGCGTGCGCCGCGCGATACGCCATGCATGCACGCACACACGCAACCGACCGCGCCGAGGGGGGCCGGGGAAGGGGGGGGGGGGGGGGGGCAGCGGCGCGGCGGCACGCGGGGGCGGCCAGAGGCGACGCGTCACTCACTGGGGGCCGGTGGTTCATGCGGGAATGGCGTGGCTGATCGGAGATGTCACGTAAACAGCAAATTTCACACATATCTTGAAAAAAAAATAATAGCTAATATTTAAAAAAAAATAATTAAACTTTCCACTAATATTAATATAAGACTATTTTTTTCCCTTGTTAACTGAATAAAAAATAGCAGGTTTTTGTGTTTTCCTTATCTTTTGAATACCATTTAAAAAAAAAAGCGAAACTAGAATATTTGAATATACTCTGTTTTTTACTTGTAAACCGACTGTTGAGTCAAATTTGAGCTAAGAAAATACAGTTGCCGATGTGCATTCGTGTTGTCATGACGACGGCCACAGCAGCAGCGCCCTGTGGCCATCACGGTGGGGGCGGACGCGCGACTGTCGCACGCGATTCGTCGACATGACTGACTCATCTGCCGCGCTGCCGCGTTTGTGGCTTCCCCCCGCAGCCGCATCGGCCGCGACCGAAATTACGATTGGTTTCCATTCACTCTTCTTTTCCGCGGCGCATGACAAGCGATGATCGTCCCTACAACAACAGCGGCGGCGGCAGCAGCGGCGGCGGCAGCGGGGGGTTGTGTTTTATGTTTATGTCTCAATTTGTGGAGGGGCTTTTTGTGCTGGCCGGCGGCGGCGGCGCTGGCGTGCGGCCGCCGCCGCGCCAACTTGTGCGAGAGGACGGCCCGGTTACGAGTTTCTGCGCCGCGATGTGGCGGCGGTGGCGCCGTTTCCAGGCGGAAATTGGGTCACGATCGGGGGCCTCCTCCCGCCGCTGACTCCACGCGGTCAGCGAGTGTGAATGGCTTGATCTGTATGGTAATGACAGCGGCCGAAAACGGGGCGTTAGGCGGCGGAGCGACAGAAAACGGGACTAAACAGAAGAAAAAATGACGTGAAGCGCGAAAAACGCGGCAAAGAGTGGGGAAAGATGGCTTTGTCACCGTCTACGCCTGACTGTGTGCTGCGGCTGACCTTGGATGAACACGGCGGGCAGCAGGCAGGCTGGAGTAATCGGTGAAGCGGAATGCTCCAGGCCGGCGTACACTGCACCGAGGCCGCCAGAAGAAACCACAGAAAATGTTCATATTTAAAAAAGAAAAATTTGTGCACTTTCTAAATTCCTAATTTTTCTAAAAAAAAATGTAACATAACAGTTTGTGGGCAGATTTGGGTACAGGTGACTTCTTTCGAAACGCCCTTTTCAAATATCCGCGATGTTTTAAAGCGCGCTTATTAATTCACTGATCTGATATTTTCGCCCCCAATGAACTACAATATCGATCGATATTTATAATGTTTTGTGTTCTCATTTATCTCGGCAACCCTGTCTATGCAGCCGGTGAGACGCGGCGCCTCTGAGCTGATACCAGGCTGCGTTCGAAAACCAGCCAAGGTGGCGGCGGGCGGCGTCTCTCTCGCACCGCCGCACGCCGGCCGCGTGCGAGAGAGAGGGAGGGAGCCGTCGGCAGCGTACGCACGGCAGGATGGCCGGGACCCTCCCGTTTATCTGGGCACGGCCATGCTGCTGCGTGCCGCCGGGTGCCGGGCCGCGCCGAGCCGAGCCAAGCCAACCGGCGGCGTGAGGCAGGCGGCTGGCTGCCGGCTGGCTGGCTGGCTGCCCGGCGGGGCGGCTGGCTGCCGGCTGGCGGGGCGGCTGCGCGGCGGAGCCGAGGAGGCCGGGCCGCCGCCGCCGGGCCGCTACGCCGCGCCACTCCTCCGCTCCGCCGGCTCGCCGCGCCGCTCCGCTCCGCTGGACGGCTACCTCCTCCACGCGCCTGAGCGCCTGACCCGTATTATATTGAGAATGCAATATATTTTTAAGAGTTTTGCCCAATTTATAAACAAAGTAAACCGGCCGGGCTCTCGGCCTTCCAATTTGGAGCGCGTGGGCCTTTGCTGATTGGCGGAGGGGGCGGCCAGGAGGGCCCTCGCAGGAGTGACGTCACGGCGGGGCGGGGCCGCGCCTCGCACCGCTCCGCCGCCAGGGCTGCCAACGCACGGAGCCGGCCGGCACCGCCTCGTTTTCGGCGCGTTGGCGGGAGGACCCAGCGAGGGGACCCAGCGGCGCTGGACCCACCCGCGGCGGGCCAAGACGCCGTCACCCGTGTCGGCAAGGCTGCTGGACTCGCACGTTATCAACGGGTTAATGTAGACCGCCCGATGGAATACACGAGAAACAACACGGATGCCGCGAGACGATTAATATTCGCGCCAATGAAACGAGAAAAAAAAACAGTCCACGCCATCGCCCAAAAACTTTCGTCTTGTGGAGATCAGTATGGAAATGTGACGAGTCTGACCGTTATTTCGACGGTGAATCGGCCCCCCGAAATTGGAGAGATTATGACGAGGATAGTTTTTTTTTTGCATGTAATTAAAAACTTTGCACCGACCACAAAAATTGGCCGAAACTCGTGGACCGCCCACGGGCGCCACGGTCGAGGTTGGGCGCTGAGGCAGGTCATGCGGAGATTTTGAAGCTTTGCGATGTCACCAGTACCGCTGACTGCGCTGCTAAACAAGGTGCGGGGGGGGGGGGGGGGAGGAGGAGGACGGGGGAGGAGGGGGGGGGGGTTGTCTAGGATCCGACTCCCCGGGGCGGAGGGGCAGTGGGAGCAGCGGGGGACAGCACTCGCGCACGAAGCGCACCGAGGCCGCACCCCAGAGCATGATCTAGGATTACATACGCGGCACCAGGCGGCCAGGAGCGGCGAGGAAGTCGGCCTAAGTGCGCCGGCCGTCGCGCCGCTCTCGGTACTCGCCGCGCCCCGCCGCGCCCCGCCACGCTCCCCGACGTGGACGACGGCGTCTTCGCCTCTTTTTGTCCGTCCGTCCGCTCGCCGGGCTGCGCCCCGCAGCGAAGTAAGAGGAGAGGGACGCCAGGCTGGCCGCCGTCAGAAGAAGCGAGACGCGACGGCCGCGTACCCCGAGCGTTCCCAAAGCACGCAATCGTTTTATGTACATGAGACTTTGTGTAATCTAATTTGTTTTTGTCGGCGCTTGTAATCGAGGGAACTGTGCGGAAAACGCTATCAAAGCAGCTGAAGTTTTCGGCAGGCAGAAGTCCGCTCGGAGGAAAGTTACGATCGGAGAAAGCGCACGGGCCTGCGCGCATTTGTGTATGAAAGAGAGGGTTCCCGAGGGGTGGATCGTTCTATGAAGGTGGGCCAGCATTGACCTACTTTCTCTGCGGCAAGAAACGCGCCGTCTGAGGCGAGGGTGCGCCTGCTCGGGGGTCTGCTGCTTTGCATTTATCGAAGAAGAGACAGTCGAGGACAGGGCGCTGGACGGAGCGCACCACTTCACTAAGTGGACACGCCTGTTGCCCAAGTGAACGTCAGCTGGAATAAGTCGTCGCTTACATGTGCAAGTGAGAGTCATTTCTTCCCGTTTACGTGCAGTGGTAGCGAATTGAGGTTTGTCCTTGGAATACATACCGTTGCTGGTTCGGGTTCAAATGAGAGGTGAATGTCAGACCTGGAACAAAAATTGCTATAGTTAGTTATTTTCTAAGGATGAGAACTGGGAATATCTTTTTCGACGAGGGAGGGGGGTTGGACATTTGTTTGCAAAATGCTTATTATAAATACATAAAACAGTAAAGTCTGCAAAAATGAAAAGTGGGTAAATGATGAACGCCCGGGGGCGAAAAGTACGCACTCTGTGTGAGTGTGTTCTCGTGAGTGCGTACGCCAGCCCGTCCCCCCGGTCGGGGCACATCATTGAGTGGGCATATGGGGACCCCACACGTTGCGAAAAGAAGAAAAAACCACAGCGGGATTAGCGAAGGAAAAGACGCTGACGATGCAAAAGGACCGAAGAAAGTTAACATGTTTTCGTGCAAGGTTCTGCGCAGAGTGTATTGCTACTATGTAATTTTCAGCCAAAGTAAGTTCGATTTTTTCTGTTAGAAAAACGTTGATTCTCTTTTCATCCTACAATGTAGCAGCCCCTGCTACTTTATGGTCAAAACTTTCATAGATTTATAAATGGAAACGGGTCAGCCCGCCGGCGAATTTCGCGCCGTCCTCAGGGGAACAAAAAAAAAAAAGGAAGGAGCCAATCGAACGGACTCCCATCTTATCGTCACTCCCCTTTACTCCACCTGTTCTCCAGTGTTTCGCCCCTCATGCGCGCAGCCCCTCCGCGGCAGCGGCCCATAAAAGACTCGTAAAAATATTAATTTTATGGGAGACATAACAGATGCTTTTGCTACCTCTTAATTTCACACCCTCGCCCCCTGCCGCCGGTGAGGCGCACGCATTGTGGCGCGGCCCGGTGGCCACCCTCTCGTATTAACGTGATATCAGACCAATTTGCATGTTTCAAGTTCGGTTGTGGAAAACTCATCCCGGGAAGGGAGACTGCGATGGCGACGGGTCTTTGCTGTGTCCCGCCGGGTGCTACGTGCCGGAATGTGTCAGGGGCCCTTCACGCAGTCATCAGATCGGACGAGGAACGAGACAGCTGAGCGGGGCTCAGCAGAGCCGTGGCTCAGCCTCGCTCAGCCTCGCTCAGCCAGCCTCAACCGCCCCGGCCGAGCGTATCGGGCACGGAACCAGTCAGCCATAGCCGAAGTCTCCTCCTCGGCAGCCATGCCCCGCGCGCCGGTGGAAGGGGAGCCCGGTTGGAGGAGGAGGAGGAGGAGGGGGGAGGGAGCAGGAGGGTAACACAGGAGACACGTTTGACTGGCTCACTTGATACTGATACTGGCGCGGCGGCGAGCTATTTCCAGGGGCCGGGGTTGAGGAGGCGGACGGACCCAAGGGCCCGGCTTGTCTTTACGCTGCCTGTCCCATGCCTGCATGTGCCTCGCGCTGCACAGAGGTTTTTCGTCAACGGTGGAAGTTTTGGCATGCCGCCTCCGCCACTCGTACGCTCTCCGTTATCAAGATACTCCAGTGCAACAAATGGCCATTTAGTTCGCGTAAACGTGCGCGCGGCACTTCCGACAATTTTTATCGTCTATCCTGTCAAACCAACGTATTCGTTCACACCGCGGGCATCAAATGGCCAAAACCTATGGCAGAGCGCATGCACCTCGGAGGTTTACGAGGTGGTTAATGTAATTTGATGGCCTCATAAAATTACCAGCAGCAGTTGTAGTGGTGGCGGCGGTGGCGGCGGCACAAGTGTGCCGGTATCGCAGCGGTGGCCGCGGCGGTGCTTTTATTCTGTTCACTTCAATCCGTGAAAAAAGAGAGTTTGCCGACAAGATAAAGGGGTCCCGACTTCATAAAATCATTGGGACTCCGTCAAGGGTGATCACGAGATCACCATATAACGGGGGCACGCGTGTTATACTGCCACCAATTATGAGGTCGTGAAGCGGCGGGAAATAATAGTTTTACTTTAGTTCTGCATGCGTGTGGTGTTTTGATGGCCAGAGTTTATTTACTGAAGACGGCGATTTTAGATATTTTTATCGGTAAAATTTCAATAATTGTAAAAGTACACACAATTTTTTTTTTAAAAAGCAGAATTTGTAAAAAACCATATTTTTTAAAAAAATATATTTTTATAAAATTCAATTTTTCAAAAAGGTTTGGTTCCAAAGTCATATTTTTAACAGTCAAATCCTTCCAAAACTAATACTGTTTGAAAGGACTGATAAAATACGTCGTTTTTCTTTTATTTCAGCATATTCTTTCAGGGGGGTGATCTTATTCCCGCACACTGCCTCGCGGCTCGCACGACAGCCTTGCATGGCGGCTGCCGCCGACAATCTCGCCTCCCACCACCGACGCCCCGCTCCCCTTTTACTCAGAAGCCCCCTCCGCTGGCAGCCGTAGGTGCGATTCAACTTTGTAATAATAATAAGGGAAGCCTCCCTCCCCATGCGTCCGTACGGACATGGAAAAATCTCGTCGGCGGCAATAAGAAGCGAGTGTTTATTGATGCCGGTCGCTCGGTGGCCGCCGTCGGGGCTCCGTCACCCTAAACCTGCTAATATGTGGGGACAGGCCAACAGGCGGCGCGCGGAGCTTTACACTCTCCAAAATTATTTTTCTCGTTTATGAAGAATAAAATATGCACACAATGTCACCGCCGCCGCTCGCCGCGCTGTCCGCCTCGGCTGCTGCGAGCAGCCTTCAAAAATACCAGCTGACGTGTTTGCCGGCCGGAGCGGACGGCGGCGCGTTCGTTGCTGTGCAGTGCCGCTAATCATTCGATTCCATCTGCAATTTGTCTCCTTTTTTTTCTCGTCTTCTCCGCGACGAGCCTGAAGAGATGCGTTATTTGCCTTTCCCACGCCGACTCCTTTGATGCTGCAAGGGGACGGCGACGACTCCGACAGCCCCCGAGGTTCGGAGAGGTGTCCGTAGACTTGCAAAGCAGCATCAGGAGCGCAGCGGCAGCGGGGTGCGAAACAGAAAGACGCGGGGGCCCCGGGGGAGGAGCAGAGCGGAGGGTTTTCGACGAACAACACCCCCCCTCCTCGGCCTCCCTCCTCCTCTCTGACACGGTGTGTCGCCTGTTCGGTAAAGAACGAGGCAGCAGAGACAAAAGGTCGGCGCGCACAGCGCACAGCGCGTACACCCACACCCCCACTCACACAATGGCATTGTGTGCCGGGAGGGCCTTGGGCGCCCGCAGCGCCGCCGGGGGCTGACACAACGCCCATCCAATCACAGGGGACTCCGCCGCTGCCACCACCACCGCCGCTCCCCCCCGCTCGTCCGGGACTTGTAATGAAGACGCCAAGGCATCTGCGCCGCCGCCTCTACGGGTATGCAAAATACTCTGGCCGATTAGCATGACTGACACATCCTACACACCCACGTATGTGGTGGTTCCGCCCCCTGCAGCAGCTGCGGCGAGAGGGTGGCGGACTGGGGCCGAAGGACTGGGGGCGGAAGCCGGCATGGAGAGGGGTGAAAGGGAGGGGGGGGGGGGTAAGCTCGAGTTTCCGTGACACGTCATTCCCAGTTTCTAGACTGGAGTTCAGAAGCTTACTCGGATCCAAAGGGTTGCTTTATATATAAAATATATCAAAAATTCCAGAATTCGAAAATCTCAAACAATCTTTTTATAAATTCAGCGAAAAGAAAGGCTGTAAAATTCGATTTGCAATTCTTTTTCAAGCATTCAGATACTTTTTGACTATTTCATTTTTAATTTACAGCTTTTTTATTTATTTATTTTTAGAAAAAAAGGGAGGAATGAGTCGGTATCGATCCGAGATTACGGCGGTGCGGGTCTGTCAGCGCCCCGTGTGCGCCTTATCCCCGGCCTCATCTGACGGCTGCCACGGCCGCCGCCACCTCGGCCCTCACCGCCTTCTAAAGCTGTCACCTGCCACGGCCTGCCACGGCCTCCATTGGAATGGAACCGCCGCCGCCGCGGCCTCGGCGAGGCAGGCGCGGATCATCGGTTAGAGAAGGTTACAACGTTTTCCCCCTTTTTTCTTTTTTTTTTAAATGTGTGACTGCGTCTGAGAGCACGACGAGGGCGCCCACAGCCGCCACCGCCTTGCAGACCAGAATTAGAAGCTACATTGTGCTACAGGAGGCGATGAAGACAGTCAAAGGGGGCGGTGCCTCACCCGGCCGCCCGCTCTTTTTCTCGGTAGGCATACGTGGAGGTGTCGCCAGGGCCTCGCCAGGGTCCCGACACGCCCCTGTTCGAAATAAAATGCCAATTTAACGTCTCTGTTAGGGAGGTCCGGAGGCGGCGGCAGAATTAGCAGCCGGCGGGAGCGGCGCCGCGCGGACGCAGCCGTGCCCGCCGGGAGCCTCAGTTACGTGGATTTGAATCTCCCGCGCGCGCGCGCGCGAGCCGGCCCGCGGACCAATGGTCGGCAGCCGACCGGCCGGTCGGGCGACCTTCTCGCTGAGATTGGTCTCGGTGTACAATATCTGGCCGCAGAGTCTTTGGCCGGTGGATTAACCAGACTCGTTGTTGTTGCTGCTGCGCTCCACGGGCAGCACGGCCGGGGCGGCGTGTATTAAAATTGGGTACTTTGTAAACCCGTTCTCGGACGCGGTGCGGCGACGCGCGCGCGAAACGGAAAAAGAAATGCAAATGTATCTCTTTTTCGGGGGCCGCGCTGCCGCGCCCGGCCGCGCTGCCGCGCCCGGCCGCGCCGCCGCCGTCATATTCACGTTCGCATTTAATACGTTTCATACATTCGCCTTGAGACGCGCGGCCGGCCGGTCGGCGGTTGTCATAAGCGAGGCGATGATCCTGCGAGGCCGGCGATGGCGGACGCTGACTTTGTCCCTGCAGCGCCGCTCGCCGCCAGGGTGCCTGCGAGTGCGAGAGAGACGGGACGCCGCATTTGACCGTGGTAGTGCAAGTGAGATGCCCGACCGGCTGGCTAGGGGGGATGCCCCGGCGGCCGTCTCTCTCGCACTGCCGTCGTCAAATGGGGCGTCGTCTCTCTCACACTGCTTTGCATACCACCTGCCCCCCGCTTCTGCTTGCTGCGCGGATTGGGTGGCGGCGGCGGTGGTGGCGCAGGTCCTGAGAAAAAGTCACGAACTTGCATCCGATGCTGGACCACGAACACGCACGCACACACATACCTCTCTTTCAATGGCGTCGCGTGTGTGTGTCTGTGTGTGGAATCTGACAATACCTGTGTGCAAACGTGATCAGCCATAAGCAAGCCGGCATTGTGGCGGACACACTCTCTCACACACACACACACACACACACACACGCCCACTTGCCGAGCTGAGAACACACGGCCGTATCTCAGCGCGCTATGTGCGTGGCGCAGATATGTGGCGTGGCTTCGCGGCCAGGAGTGTGTGCGTCAACCTAAATAACATTTCGCATACAAAATAGGCCGCCTTGCAGCATAAATTGCCCACCAGGGCGCTGGAGGAGAGAGAGAGAGCGAGAGAGAAGGAAAAGGATTCGGATGGCCACGTAGCGGGGGCAGCGCGCACATATGAGGGAGAGAGAGAGGGGGGGGGCGTGGGGGCTCGGAAATCTCAAGCAGTCCTTCGTCTTCATTTCATGAATATTTTTACGGAAATTCGCAACGCAGCAGCCGAGAAAAGCAACGGGATGAGAGGAAAAAAATGGCTCGGCGAGGTTCATTTACATTAGGGCCAAGGGAAAAAAATATAATGCCCTCAGTTTGCAAAGTAGGAGAATTCAGAGATGCGAAGCGGAGTGGGAAAAAAAGGAACTGTTGTTAAGGCCTCGGAGGGTAAGTGGTTCAATCAGGTTCAATAGAGGACGGCCGTGCCACCCAATCAGAAACAATCGTAAAACGCGTAGCCAATCATACGCGACCAATCAGGCTGGGACAAATGCCAAACCCCCCAGCTTTTATAAATTCCGTGCTCCGGGTCCAGTTGGAAACCACGTTTCTATCCTAACTCCTCCTCTGTTACGGACGGACCGGGATCTCCTTCGCGTATCACCCGCTGGTGGATAACGTATCTCCCCGACACCCAAGCCCTCTCAGCCAGAGGGCCGGCTTAAAACAATGCCGGAACACACAAAAATGCCAGAAAGCTCTCAGAAGGATGCTGGTAGAGATCCGTAATGGAAACGCTTTCTCCCTCGTCGTGGTTGTCTCCCTCCCTCGCCGCTCCTCCACAATTTTCTATCTTTCACTTCAGACCGTTGTCTGTTTCCCTCCTGGCTTTTCGGACGAGGAAGACGACAGTCCAGGGTCTCGCTTCCTGGTAGACCCAAGATGCAGACATCTTTGTATGAAGTACTACCCCCCCCCCCCCCCCCCCTCCCCCCTCCTTCCTCCCCCCCCTCTCTCTCTCTCTCTCATACTTGTCCATATAGGATACGGAGGATGCCAATCCAAGCGCGAGTCGTCAAAAGACAAAGTCATATCTCAACCGGACCCTGTCCAATCAGAGGAGCGGCCAGTCTCTTTCTTCCTCCTCTCTCTCTCTCTCTCTCTCTCTCTCTCTCTCTCTTTTGTCTCTCTTTCTCTGTCCCTCCCGTTCACCGCCCGCACCATTGCTCTCGCTGGAACTCGCCTACTTCTTTTTCGCCGAAGTCGCCACCGCTGCCGCCGCGCGGCGGTCGCTGTTCTAGCAAACTAAAGTTGGCCAACGCCGGCGGCACAGGCCGCAGCGGCGCTGCCCGCTCGGCGGACTCGAGGGGTTCTTCCCCGACGAACTCTCTTCATCCCGAGGAGTTTGTCCCAAACTACCCCTCTCGGTCCCGTTCGGTCGGGCCTCTTGGCCGTCCCTTCTCATGCATACCAACGTAACCGCACGATCCATGTCGTTTTCATGAACAGCAGCAGCATTTTTGCAGAGAGCTGACGACGAGTGACCTTCCTCAAGGTTGTTTGCAGATAACAGCAGAAATCGTAGTTTATCTTTTCTCCTTGACACTCGGCGTCACGCGCGGCAGTTCACCTCTGTAATTACAGCGGTGCTGCGCTGCCGGCCGCCCGTCAGATGTTCCCGGCCGATAATTACAGTGGTGTGTCGGCGATGTTCCCGGAGTCTGCGTGAAAATTACAGTCCGCCTGTCAAACGGCACCAGCTGACCCCCGCCGTCTACAGCAGACGCTCTCTGCCCGCGCTGTGATTCACGATCGTGCATGCGCGCTGATCGACAAGCAGTACGCTAAGTAAAAAAAATACCCACGGGGGCTCAGTGGAAATATATTTAAAAACATCACTTCATATAAAAAAAATTCTAGTTTAAAATTTTGGCACTGAAAATTACAATTAAAAATCAATTTTATATCCAACTGCAAGTGCTTCAGGTTTACCGGAAACGTACGTCATTCCCATTAAGCGATTTTTTTGACAGTGGCCACTTCTCTTTTGGGGTGCTGGATTTCTCGTGCTGCGCCCGCCGTGCCCTGTCCAGAGTTTCCCTTCAGGTAGGTTGGGGGTCGGCCGCCTGGTCTTTCACGCTGATTGGGGGGGGGGGGGGGGGGGAGGGACGGAGAGAGGGTTGGTCCTGATTGAGTGAAGGGTCGGGTCGCTGAGGCAGCGAGCAACGGCCCCCCCAAACAGAGCAAACGTGGAGCGAAGTCAGAAAATCTACTCACAGTGTGTTGCGAAGCGGGACGAAACTGCACCGCGATCCCCAATTGATACCTAGAAAAAAAAAAACAATTCGCAAGTGAAAAAAAATAGTGTTGTGATTTTGAGACAGTTCTTTGTCGTTTCTGAAACAGAGTGCACAGCAGACGACCTTTCTCTGAGTTAATCACACCTTCCAATGATGCGGCGCGCGCTTCGTGTTTTGCACCGAGATGGAAGCAGCGGCCCCGGCCCCATCACTCCCCGAGGGGCGGTAGAGGAGGCTTCTCTCTCTCTTGCTCTCGGGCTCTGTCTGTATCCCTCTCTCCTTCTCCCGCCCAGGCTGCAGGGCCTCTGGCACAAGCAAGGGCCCTTGCGAGGGCGCCTTCTCCTTCCACGCATTGAAATGTAAATGAACTCCAAGAGCAACGCAGAGCGGGGAGGTACGGGGCCTTCGCAGCCGGGTCCCGGCGCGAAAATGAGACGAGAAGGAGAGGGGAGGAAAGAGGGGGAAGGGGGGGGGGGGGGAAGAAAATCAATGCATCAGCAGTTTTCAGTTTAGTTTTGGTGTTGGTCGTTTTCGACAGTCACATAGATCGCCCTTAATTTGGGCCAGATTTTTTTTTCGTCCGAAGGAAAATTCAATGAGACTAATTGCTTTGTCTCTAAGCCCCTTCTTTTTTTAATTTGGTGAATCAGGCCGAGCGAGAGGTCAGTGGCCTTCGTGGCCCTCTATGGGAAAAAGGGTGGGGGCGGAGGGTTAGACCCGCTACTGCGCTACTGCAGCCCCGCCAACCCTCCCGTTCGCCAATTCAATTTTAATTAAAATTTTGACGAAGAGACAAGCGTGGAGGCCGCTCGAGGGGTGGGCTTCGCGTCGCAGGGAGAGGGGAGAAGCAGAGTGAATAATCGCACCGCCCCCCCCCCCCCTCTCCCTTCCCCCACCTCATCTTCCATCTTCTTTCTCTCTCCTCACCGATCCGCGAGGCAGGCGGCGGCAACCCGTTTAGCGAGAGGTGTTATCAAACTTTCGACTGCTCGGTGGAGATGGGCCAAGGCGAGAAATGGGAGTGAGAGAGAGACAGAAGGCGGCCAGGTTCTCTCATTTCCTTCAGCAGGAAGGCGGGAAGACGCAGCACCGCGCGCCGAGGGCCTAAATAATCCCGGGGCGCAGCTTTATTCACCGAGGAGCGACAGAGACGGAGCGAGCCGGGATGGGATTCTAGGAGGGCACCCTGGTGCGCGGTAAGACGGTGAAATATTTGAAACACGGTCGTCACACTGTCGTCGAACACCGGTGTCGATGGTAAGGTAGCGGTGCGTGTGATTCCATGTGGTCCGCGGCCACACATTTTTCGTGGTCCGAACACGCATCTCTGACAAGCGGCCGGAGCAGGCGGGACGCTGCTGGTGCACGAGGCACAGAGCGAGAGGGTGGTGGCAGCGGCGGCAGCGGCGGGGTGAACAAGGGAGCCGGTGAACGCAATATAGTCGGGAACACGGTTGGGGAGACAGCGCCGGCCCTGGCTGCCGACACGTCCCCCTCCCCTCTCCCGCCCCTGGCCGCACTTAGCATACTCTTCACGTCACGGGCCGGGGGCTCAGCCCTGCCGCCACCCCACCGTCTCCCCCACGACGGTGCGCCCCGTGGGGTACACAGTGCAAGATTCATATCCGCCCCCCCGCTGAAAGTGATGCGTGCGAGGAAGAAAAAATCACCTCGCCCTGTGCTTATACACGGTCATGATGTTTTTTTACGGTATGAAAAAAAAAGGAGTTTTCAAATTAATTTTTCAGAATTTTTCGATAGTATTTCAGAAATGTTCCCAAAAATTTAGAATTTTAAGAAGAGGTCCAGAGGAGACCTTCAAAATGTCTTCAAAAAGTCAATCTAGAGGAGCAATTTCTCAAAGAATATTTTTTTTGTTTTAAGAAGGCGGGTCCAAAATGTTCCAAGACAAAAAAAGGGGTCCTCAAATCTACAAATTAAATTTTCACGCCGCTGGGAAAGGTCTCAAACGCATCGACACGGGCCAGCAGGGAAACAAAACAAAACAAAACTGGATTAACTTTTGGGGTGAGGTCTGTCCTGCTGTGCTGCGCGCGTGAAGAGAAAGGGGGTGTGGGAGGCACAGAGGCAGGGCAGTCTGCCAAAGTTTTCTACCCCCAGGAGCGCGCGCCCGCCCCCGGCAGATGATGCGTACGCTGAACAAGTTAATGAAGGGCTCTGACCCCAAACAGAAAAGAGGGCGGTCCTGATGAGAATGCCGGAGAGGAAAGCCGCGCGCGGCCCTGTTAGGGGCGCGGATTAGAAAAAGCAAAACAAAAACAAGCAAGCGAAATGTACATGGAAAAGAAGAAAAATATCCAGGGAATAAAAATAGAAGCAAGCTGAATTTTCAGACATTTCTGAAAGCTCGACGAAGTCTTCGGGATTATTCCGGCCTGGCTCTATACTTGAAGGGCAGGTCGCGCTGTTGAGAATGTCACCCAGCCCTTCCCGCCTGCCCTTCCCTTTAGGCCCCCCTCCCCCAACGCGTTCTTGCCTCTCTCGTTGTCGCAGGCGAGTCACCTGAGCGAGGGGGGGAGGGGGGGGGGGGCACCACTTAGCGGAACGCTGTCGGTATTACGGTCCACCTCTCCCACTCCCACCCAACTCTCTCTCTCTCCCTCTCTCCCACCTCCCCCCTAACCCTCTGGGTTTTCTTTGCGTGTGCATGCTCCGAAAACAACCCCCTTCCCCCCTCTCTCTCCCTCTGTTTCTGTCTGCCTTCCCTCCCGGGAGGCAACGCGACGAATATTCCAACAAGGGGCGCCGCGCCGCTCGCTGCCGATAGAACACTCACGCCCCCTTTCTCTCTCTCTTTCTCTCTCGCTCTCTATCTGTCTCCCTCCGCTCTATCTCGCTCTCACTCTCTTCCTTATTCTCTAAGCGTCATGGCGAGGGCGCCCCCTTTTTTGCCTCCCAAGACACTGAAAACCTCCTTATTCTTCTTTTTTTCCGCCCCCCCCCCCCTCTGTCTCTCTTTCTCTCTCTCTGAAACAGGAGCGTCGCCTCCCCCTGACGCCTTAGCGCCAACAACAGCGGGCCGGGGCGGCGCCGCCGTCTCTGGGGGAATCACCATCGAGCGCCCCTCGGGATGGTCGCCGTGTGCGCCGCCGTGGCCGCCGTGGCCGCCCCCGGGCACATTGTGTCCAAAACACGGCGGGCCATATGCAGATGTGGCGACCTCTAGCGGCCAACGGCGGGAAGCTCGCCGCCGCGGGCGCGACGAGTCGACACGAAGACAGTCAAATTGGGCGCGCAAAGCGGTGGTGTTCGAATTTCCTGTGCCCACAACGAAAAAAAGAAAAAGGGTTGGTGATACGGAGACCCGTACCAACGGGACACCTCTGCAGCCGAGCATACAAGTCATCTCACTGTACTCGCTCTCTCTCTCTCTCTCCCTCGCAAATAGCAGCGGTGCCATCAACTACCATCTCTCTCTCTCCACCCACCATTATCCCCGTCAGAGCAGTCCAGAGCTCCACCCTCTCCCTCCCTCTGTGCTCCTGATGCCCCCCCCCCCCTCCGCACCCCTCCCCTACACACAATGCAATTACCGTAAATGGTCCAGAGATGCACGCAGCTGAGTCGCCCCCCCCCCCCCCAGGTCTGCCTGGCTATGCAGCTCCGTCAGTGCTGACGGGCACAAGCCTCGGTATGACGCTTTAAAAAAAATAATTTCCTGAAAAAATGGGGATTGATTCCGAGATTAAGTTAGTTTGGGCCGGTTAGCTGCTGTTGTGGTGGTGGAGTGCAATCAGCACACACCGGCGGCAGCGCCGCGCCGCCGCCGCAACGTCAGCAACAGCGGGGAACCTTCGCGGCGCTCCCTCTCGCCGGCGACTCCCAGGCGCCTATCCTCCTCCCCCCCCCCCCCCCCCCCCCTCTCCCTCTCTCTCTTTGCCCTCCCCCTCCTCCCAATGTTTCTTCCGACTCGCTCGTGCATGTGTGCGTATTCGCCGGTTGTGTTGTTTGTGTGGAGTACGTAGGCGGCATTTGTGTGCCCCCCCCCCCACCCACCCTGCTTTCTTCTCCGTTAGAATTTGTTTTTGTCGACCAATCTCGTCTCATCACATACACACACACACGCACACTCACACCACTGCCCCGGCTGATTCCATTTCTGCAAAAAGGGTGAGTGCGAGCACGGAGCCGACCGGCGCCATGCAAAGAAACACACACACACACATACCCGAGCGATGGGCAGAGAGAGAGAGAGAGAGAGAGGGGGGGGGGGGGGGGGGCTAGAGGGGGAGAGAAAGAGGACAGCACTCCAGCAGCGCTGCGCCATCAGGCTGGCTGCTCTGTTCTGGCTCTGGCTCGGATAGCAAAAGAGCAGGCAGCCATGAATGCAAGCTTTCTGTGCTCGAGCGGAAATTGTGCGCGATGCGTGTGTGTGTGTGTTCTGTTTCCAGACATGATACGAAGGCACCCCGCGGGGGCAGACCTGCTTGCGCACTCTTAGAAAATGCAAAAATACTGCGTGGGACCCATTTTTACCCTAGCCCTCGGCCGCATTCGACTGCACCGAAACATCAGCAATTTGACTGTGAAATTGTTAAAAATAAAATCAAAATTTTTGGTATTAT
Organism: Megalurothrips usitatus; assembly: GCA_026979955.1. Lineage (NCBI taxonomy): Eukaryota > Metazoa > Arthropoda > Insecta > Thysanoptera > Thripidae > Megalurothrips > Megalurothrips usitatus. The sequence continues at coordinate 4,754,523 of CM049605.1, forward strand.
TTGTTGTATTTTTTTCTGCGTCCCACCAGGGTGTTTTCCTCCGACCTGAAACGCTGCTTTGACACTGGGAGGGGGGTGGCATCAGCCCCTTTCGTCTCCCCGCCCCCGCCGACCGCCGCCGCCCCCGCGCGCGCACGAACACGGAGGGGCCTTCGACGACGGACGGACGGGCCTTATAAGTGAACCGAGTCACGAACATCACATCTTGGCGCTGCCTCCGTCCAGACAAGGGCGCGGACACACAGGAAGCGAAGGGCGCAGCAGTGGCGCGGCGCAAGGGCCTAAGGAACCGGAAGGAACAACACTGCCCACTTTTTTTGTTTTCAAAAAAAAAATATCGAAAACCAAAATAGGGACAATGGAGAGATCCGCACCCTGTAAACTGCACCGTGAAACTACAGCTACACCGTAGTTCTTGTACAGGAAACTACAGATGCGCACCAGAACGGCGATGACCTCTGGTCTGGGTTCAGCTTATCAGATCGCCGATTAGCGGCTGCTGCTGCCGGGAGCTCCGCGCCATCGCCGCCGCCGCCGCCACGCAGTCGTTGTATTCTTTATTGACATTTAAGTGGCGCTCCGCTGCGCTTTAATGCCCGCCTGTAAACATTATCGTAGTGGTTCCGTGTCATGTTAATATCTTCATCGTTCGACACCGCCGCCACCGTTTGCGTATTCGCGCTCAATCAGAGATTGTGGCACAATGTCGCCTGATTGAATGTTAATGTTTGTTGTTTGCTTTCTGGTTTTTTTTCCAGTAATGTTTATAGCGCCAGGACAATTCTCTGACGGTTCTGTGCTTCGCCTAGATTAATGTCAGAGTCTGTGCCGCCGCGTGCCATTTGAAGGCTCGACAGGTGAAGCCGGCGGCCAAGGAGGGAGTGGCGGTCTGTCCGAGATAGAGCGAGAAGGGCCGAGGGGCGACGCCACATTAGACGGCGGCAGTGCGAGAGAGAGAGGTCGAACCGGGGGTATGCCGGGGTGTTTGCGTCTCTGTCGCACTGCCGTGGTCAAATGGGACTGGGTCCCGCGTGTCTCCCTCTCGCCCTCGGCCAGACTGCCGCTGCGAGCAGGGAGTCCCCGACGCTGAGCCACGCAGACGGCTGGCATGAGTGCTGCCATCTACGGAAAACACGGCCAACTACACGCATCGGAGACAAGTGAGGGCGGGCGCGGCCAGCAGACGACGGCAACCTCAGAACACGTGAGCCGGAGCGCTCCCTTCTGCCGCGGCCGAGTTCAAACATGACAGTTGAAAAGGCTTTCCGAACGCTCAGATAAGATTTCGGACCGGATTGTTTTTTTTTTTTTTTTTGCAAAAAGAACCCTAGCTCTTGCCGTTCAGGCCCCGCTTTTATTGAAGAACGTCCCTGAGCAGCCCGACACGAACGCTTCGTTCTGAATCCGCAGCAGCTCTAATCACAGAAAACTATTGAAATGCAACAAATTTTAAGACGGGCGACGGTTGTGTTTACACGTGTCATTGGACGGCAAAGTCCGTGTGACGGGAAGAAAACGGCGTCCTGTAGGTTATGTCGTGTGACCATGGCTCCTGCTGGCATCGACCGCAGCGCCATCCGACGGCAGGGGGCTGAACTAGCTGCCCTTCGGGAGTACACAGCGCAGAGAAAAGGCGCGAGACGGGGGGCGTCGGGGGAACGGGCACGCGGGCCAACTGCAGCACCGGCACGGAACGCAGCTGTGCCCAATGAATGGCTGAATGAATTAACGGAGTGCAGAGGGAATGAATTGACGATTGATTGAATGAGTTTGGTGGCAAAATGAATGAGTTGGTGACCGAATGAATGAATTGGTAGCAGCACTCGTCTGCGAACGGACTCAATATCAGTGTCGTACCAGGGCTCCCGAGTGAATCAATATCACGACCAGATGAACTTGTTCACATACGTGTGCTCAATGCTTGGTGTCGTTTGGGTCGAATGGAACTCGGCGAGCAATGCTGTCAAGGTACGTAGAAGCGTTTGAACGAAGAGGGGCTGGGCGTGGTGCGGAAGAGCGGAGGTATGTGGGGACAGACAGGGAGGGCCAGAGAAGCAGGGAAGTCTGCGGGAAGGAAGGGAAGGAAGAGAGACGGAGAGAGAGAAAGAGAGAGAGAGAGAGAGAGAGAGGAGCGCACGGCGGCGTCTTCGTGCGGTGCCCCCACTGAAGTGGGGTGGGAAGCCGCGTCGGAGGTGGCGCCATCCAGCGGCAACGCGCTGAACTGCCTCGCCCGCGCGGGAGCCGCTCGATGCCCACTAGCGCTCCGCGGCGAGCACTACGCCTGGCCGCCCAGCATGGCGCGGGACGGGGGGCGGGGCGGCGGCGACAGCGGGGCGCGGTAAGGACAGGAGGGGGGTGGGGGAACATCGACATGACAACCCCGCTGCCGGTGTCGCCGGAGACATTGCTTCGGCGGCGTCCGCCCACTGTTTTATTTTCCGAGCCGGGCCGTGGCAGTCTCACCTCCTCATCCTCATCGGATGGAATGTCTGGAAAATGAGCGCGGCCCGGACACACAGAGGGATGAAGAGGCATCGCGAAAAAAAAAAGGAAAAATCCAGAACCGCCGGCAAGAGTTTTTATGTCTTAATTAATGTCAGACGATCGGCCCCGGGAATCGCGGACAGCGAGCCAAAAGAATTTTAACGCGCCTTCTAGTTTTCAGGAACGCCGAAGCGCCGGCCGTTCAACTGTGGTCTCTTGCTGTAGTTCGCGCTGGAGACCGCTGGAGACCCTATCCCCCGCCGCGGCCCTCTCTGCACGACTACTCCCCCGGATTACTATTTTTCCTTTTACAGTCGCGCGCGGCCCGAGAGCAATTTATGCAAGAGAAAAGCGGCCGACGGCGCGGCGCTGTCCTTCGCGGTCGCGACATCATGTGACCTTGGCGGACCTTGGCGGCGGAGGCTGAGAGAGAGAGCGCCTATAAAGGACCCCGCGCGGCAACCCCTAAATCCCCCTGGTGTGCGTCTCCGAGCACAGCAACACACACACACACAGTCACATCTTCCATTTTTGTTTTCGAGTATCAGGCCAAGACCATTGTTTTCGGGCGTTTTGAAAAAAATAGAAAAAACAGGCATTTTGAAGAACATCATATGGTCGTGTCCGGGAACTAGGTTTGAAAACGACCATGAAGGTTTTGGCATCCGGCCCCATTTAACCGTAGTGTTGCCAGGCAGAGATTCCAGCGCGGGGTGGCACAGTGGAGACCAGCGGAGGTCGACTTTAAGAAAATTGAATTTCAAATGATTTTATTTGTTACTTTGTAACATATTGTACCCCGAATCCTCCTCCGCATCTGATTCCGAGCTCGCCGCCTCGCAGCGCCTCCGTTTAAAACGGAGGGAAAGATAACCTTTTTATCTGGCTAGCTGCTCTCCCATCCTCGGGAGGTCCATATTTGTCCCGGAGCTAAGTGGTGTCCGTGGAGTGGCCTCCGGAGACGGTCCGGAATACGACCCCGCCTTCCAGCGGGCTCCTTCGGACTCCAACGGGCTCCAGCGGGCTCCAGCGCCCCGACGCGCCCCGCGGCGGGCCCTGGGCCCTCATACTGTCGTCGCCCCCTTTACAATCTCCAGCAAGAAAGTGCCCCGTCGCCAATCTTTTATGATCCAATGAATGGCGATCAGGGAGTCAAGGAGGAGCGCTCTGCTCACCCGTATTCTTTTTTCCCTCCTCCTCTCTCTCTCTCTCTCTCTCTCTCTCTCTCTCTCTCTCTCTGCTCTCTCCAAAGAGCAGCAGCGGGCGCAGACACTACGGTAAAATGCCGTTTAATCTTTTCTGGAAAAAAGTGTCCTTTCAGTTTATTCTGCCTCTTAAAAATGTCGACAAATCGCACAGTAAGGCAGGGGACCATTGGCGTTTTTCTGTACGAACTACCAATACCCAAAACTTTTTAACTGGATTCAAAATTCTCAAATATAACTGAAGTTTAGGCTTTAATCCTTTTTTAACTTAATCTCGAACACCTCAGGTGCGAAAGGTGAGGAAGTCTGCAGTCGCTGAGGCCTTCTAGACAAGTCACGGTTTAATCCTCTGCTATCGCACCGAAAGCAAACCAATCCTGCCTCCTGAAAGTGAAAACTCGAGTGGCGTGGTGTATACACCACGGTTATAACCGTGAAGGAATGCACCGGGCCCTGCGCCGCCGAGGGTTTTCGGGTTCGCTCTGCACAAATTGCTTCACGGTCATCAACGGGGGGACAACGCCGCACCGTCAGGGGCCACCGCCGCCACGCGCCTAGTTTACATACCGTATCTGACCAAAACCACCCCTCTCTGTCGCACCCACGCGAGTGGCTATGCCAGGAGCGGACCGTATCCTTCGACAAGCCATCCTCTTTTTCTGCATCCCCGGCCGACAGGACCCGCGGACACCTCCGACGGTGTGTCCGGACGGGGTCCGGTCCCGCGGCTACGCACCTCAGTTGCGTGGCTTCGACTCCCCGGTGCCGCTGCTCCTTTTCGGTCCCTCCGTGCCGCATAAACCGCACTTCCCCCTCCTCCCCTCCCTCCCCGTGGCACCCACTCCCCCGTGCCGATGCATAAACAAAACGCCCCCGCACCTGCTAGGACCCGACGTACACCCCCGCGCCGGGAATATTGCAATTTGATGAGAAGGCGAACGGGTATACCAAGGGAAATGTAATTAAGTTTTAAAAGTGAGCGGTACGCGGCTACGCTGCTGCGTGGACAGATGAAAAATTTTACCTGGAAATCGGATTCATTCGTGAAAGAGAATAACTTCTAAAAATTAATCCTGCAAAAAAAAAGAGCAGGACTTTTTCTGACAACTCCAATGCATTCTTGGAGTGGCTGCATTGGCATGCACTTCGCGCAGCACCGTGTGGCACGCACGCACCGTCACGGCCCTGATCCTTCCCCTTTTCTCTCCGTTGTTTCTTGTGGTGCTTCAATTTTTTTCTCTCGATGAAACGCGAGAAAACTCCATCCACACAGAGAGAAAAAAATAAGGTAAGAAGAAGAAGAAGAAGAAGGGGAAGAAGGAGGAGGAAAGAAGCTAAGCAAGATTGGTGCGCGCGCGGCGCTCGCACGGTGGGAAAGAAAAAGAGATCCCAGCCGGCCCAAGGAATTCAAAATGGCGGCCGGCGCGGCTCCGCCGGCTTTGGCGAGCCCCGCCGTGCCCCGCCGCTCTCGTGGTCAGCGGCGCTGCCAACCTGTTTCGGACGTGGACAGACCGCCGTACGGGGCGAGGCGGCGCGGGGCAGATACGCCGGACCCCCCGCGGGCCGCGCGGCTCGCTTCTCAAAACTGTTCGCAGAGGATGGCGAACTCGTATGAATAGCTCACGCACGGCGCGCGAGGCGGCGGCCCCACGCCCACGGCCGGGGTGGAGGTGGAGGGGAGGGGCGCAGCAATATGCACGCTGTCTGCCAAAGGTTAGGTTAGGTTAGCAAGGACCTCTCCGTTTTGTCGTGACGACGGCCGTCCCGGAGTAGAAACTCAGAGTATGAATATGGGGAACGAATTCAATATAATTATATAATAATATAATAAATTATGTTCAAATTTGTACATTTACATTTAGTGTGAACTGTTGCACATCTGCATCCGTTTCCCACGTACAGCGCTGCGGCGGCTTACAGAGCCGATGGGGAATCGTTCGATTCTTTCTCTCTGTAAACACCACCAGCCTCTCACTGTGCCATCCGGCGGTACGTAAACACAAACGCAAGCGCGCTGTAAAGCGGCGATTAAAGGCGAGCGACGATGTAAACAAATCACACAAAGTGGCGCCGCGGGTCGGCGGGTAAACTTTGAGGCAGGGCCGTGCAGCCGCTGCGGTGCATGGATCAGTGGTGTGGCGGTCGAGGAACGGCCGTGTGACACCATTAATGGTCCGATGCCGAACGTTGCAGGCTCATGTCAACGATAGTACCAAAATAAAATTAATCGTAAACCAATTATTTTTTTTTTTTTGTTAATGTCATTAAATAACTATGACCGACAAATGATAGTTTCGAATACCTAGCTCGCCTAGTCCGGGTTCGGCTCATCCGGAACGGCTGAAAACCGAAAACGTTCCGATATGCCTAATTAATAGGTAACAAGGCGGTGCGGCACTGCAGGGGCGGTATCTCGCGTGCCCCGTTCTGTGCCGGGCAGCAGCGGCGGCGGCGGCGGCAGCCAAGCCAGACTACCGGGCGGCAAACGTGTCATTCCGCAAACGACCCACAATCCACCGTAATGTCTTGCTTTAGCTTTCGCGCGCCGGGTCTCGCGCGGCGGCAGCGGTGGCAGCGGCGGCAGCGGTGGCAGCGGCGGCGGCGGTGGCAGCGGCGGTAGCGGCGGCAGCGGAGGGGCCTTCGGGCGGCGAGCGGTCCGGAACGAAGCTGCTCGGATGCTGCGCACCAGTCGCCGTTTTGTTTTTCCCGCGCCGAAAAGCGCTGCCGTCGCCGGCCCGCGCGTCCGCCCCCCGTCCGGCCCGACCAGGCCGTGCTGCTTTACGACTTGCCTCTCCCTTTTTTCCGTCTTCTTTTTTCCCCCTTTCTCCCCTTCCCTTAGGAAACAGTAAAAATAACACTTTTTGTAATCGCAATTTTGCTTTACAAGACGACCCGCTTCCTCGCTGCCGCTGCCGGAGTGGCCCGCTTCTCCTCTCCCGCGGGCTCTCGCTCTCTTTGTTGCACCTGCACGACTTCCTTCTCTCTCTCTCTCTCCCTCCGCCCTTTTTTTCCCTCATTCTTCGCAAGCCCTTTGCTTGCTTCCCTTCCGGTTGTGGTGGGTGCACCCTCCTCGTTAAGCTTTGCGGCTCGTGCAAATATTTGCGTCCGAATGCTAACTGCGCGCGAAACGATGCGCTAAACGCCGCTTTATTCGTCGCAATTAACGCCGCCTAAAGCTGGGCAGTAATGTCACGTGACTTGTGTCTCATACTCACAGCGTGGCCTTCAGCTGGTTGGGAGCGTCGCCATGTTGGTCCTGCAACGAAAAAGAAAGAACATTTTTATGTAAGACGTTTAGGAAAAATACAGTCAGAAGTCTTTTGCAGGTTGCAATTTTTATTTTGCTTCGTCGGAAGGGTTCCGTTTACGGTGATCAGGAAAGGACTGATCCACGGAGACGATAAGTTACGACTCCATCCACACATACACACACACACAGGCACACACACACACACAGAGTCCGGGCGCCACGCGGGATAGGACAGTAGCGAGAGGGGGTGAGGACAAGTTGAGGTCAGAAGCGATCAGAAGGTTTCCAACAAACGTCCCATCAGGGCCCAAACATAAAAGATCGGGGGCAGTAATACTGATTTATGATTCCACATAAAATTACGCGTCGACAGAAGAAGAACAAGACGGATCGCGGAGCAGTGCTGCTCGCGGGGGGTTGCAAGACAAGATATGCGGGGGAGAAGCAGGGGGTGGGAGCGAAGAAAATCCATAAATTCTAGGAGGAAGTGAGCCGTGCAATTCCAAGATGGTTGGGTCGGAGGGCGGACGCAGTGGACGCCCGCCCGGTGGGTGAGGGTTCGGGCCTCCCACCCACAGGACCCAACCCTTGCCGCCGGGACCATCGCCGCATCTGACCTTCCGGGAGGCTTCCGGTCCCCTACACTGTCCGGAGGGAAACGCAAACAAAAAATAAAACGCCGCCCAATATTTCCAGCTCTTCATCTACATAGACAAAACTCAACAATTATCTCTTGCAGTCTTTTTTTTTAATCAGTCGTTACAAACAGAAATATTTTTAAAAATAATTAAAACGATCGAAAAATATAGCACAGCGTCGACATTTCAATTTGACACCCGCCAGGAGCCCCCCTTAGGACATTTCTTATCCGAAAATTTGAAAACCAAATCTCGTTCTGAATTTTCCTGTCTCTAGACGCCCTGCGGAAAAAAAAATGGGATCTTGCTACTCGTCGCCCGAAAATCGACTCCGTGTACTCCATACAATCGACTCCAACAACTCTCCTCGAGAAGAAAAAAGAGCGTCCTGAAACGACAAAATGGATGCGGCGCGGGGCGGGCGGCTTAGCGGTAACAGAGAGAGAGAGAGAGAGAGAGAGAGAGAGAGAGAGAGACCGGCGCTGCCGTCTGGCGGACGGACGGGGGGAACGACCGGGACGGCCGCCGACGATGATCGCGGTCGGCGATGAAACGCAGAACCGACTGAGGAAGAGAGAGAGAGAGAGACAGACAGAGAGAGAGAGAGAGAGAGAGAGAGAGAGAGAGAGAGAGAGAGAGAGAGAGAGGCGGGTCGACCCGTTAGTGGCGGGCATATTATCGATTACCTCCTGTGAGTGCGAGAGAGAGATGGAGATAAGGGGGGACTCGCGGTAAGAGCAGGGTGGGAACTTCTCTCTGCTAGTGGTGGACGTACCTCCACACTCACACACACACACACACACACACACGTGGGGCACGTTAGGCCCCGATAGGGTGGATTGCACGTGACGGAGCATGTGGAAAGGGGTGGGGGGGTGGAATAGGTGTGTATAGACGCCGACCACACGCTGCCACCAACACGGATAAGGGCGGGGGGGGGGGGGGCGTTCTCAGCGGCGGCAAATTGAAAATAATACCATCGAACCGAAAGGGGGGCGCGTGCGTGTCCGAGCCGCGCGTAGCTGAGCAGTGCCGGGGGAAAAACATGGCGAGGGAATGTGGGGGCAGAGTACCGGGCATCTAACGGGTGCGACAGAGACGGTACGCCGTATTTGACTGCGGCAGTGCGAGAGGGATGGCCGCGCAGCTGGGCGTCTCTCTCGCACTGCCGTTAGTCAAATGGGGCGGGTGTTCCGTCTCTCTTGGACGCATAGACGCACTCACGGGGTCATTAGTGGGGTGTTTGTCTCGTCCTTCAGATTGTTCCGTAGCCCGCGTTGGAGCGCCTACAGGGTAGGCCAGCCCGCCCGGCACCCGTGCGTAACGGGACGGCCTACCTCGCAGGGGCTCAGAGGCGGGGCTCGCTGGCTTCTCTCCAAAAAGCATTTGAATAATTTTTTTAAACATTTTCAAATCTTAACCTTTTTTTGTGGCAGTGTTGTCCCCAAAAGAGAGGAGGGAGTGCCACCAGCAAGGCGCTGTGCAGTGGTGCGGAGGTAGGGAGGACGGCTGGGAGGGGGAAACACTGTGCGACGGAGACACGACGGCAGAGCAGGAGGGACGGAGAGAGAAAGAGAGGGTGGGGAGGGCCAAACGGAGAAGGGGGAGGAGTAGGGGGACACGGGTGACGCACCGAGAGGGCAGTATTTCACCGGCGTCAGCCCCACCTGGTAGCATGCTAGGCCCCGGGAGGGACCGGCGAGGGGGCGGCGGCGGCGGGGCGGTGGGGGACTCGGGACCACGACCACATCTGCCGGCTGTGATGATTGCAAATGCAGGAGCCGCATTTCACTGTACACGATACTCGAATTCCGCAAAAAAAAAAAAAAGGGTTTCCAAATGGATTCGCAGTCTCCAGTTTTGTTTCCCGGCAGCACCGATCCTTCGCACGGCGGGCACCTTCTCTGCGTGGCATCGCCATAGCCCTCTCCTCCCCTTCTCCCTTCAGGCCTGATCCGAGACAATAGTCGGCGTGATTGCATACAGCGCTGGACGCCCAGCCAACGGCACACGGCTCAGCCGACGGCATACGGTGATTGAAGCTATTATTATTTAAACAGTTGCCCGGCCGCGGCTGCTTGTCGGCGATGGCGAACGCATTGTGTTGGATACGCGAGTCGAAACACCGTTAAACAAAACTAAATTGGTATTTTGCAGTGTTCCTCGAGTCAGTGGCCCATGAATGCGGATCAATTTAGTTTTTGAAGTTGATCTCAAGATCCTCTTGAAAAGGCTGGGGGGTTGAAAAGCATTTCGTTGGAATTTTCTTTCTGAGTCCTTCTCCGAATGTCATGAAAGCCCGACGGGGGGAGTGGCATGCGACAGGCTAACCTTTCTCTGCTCGGCCACGTCCCCCCTCCTTCCTCTCTCTGTCCGTCTCTCTCTATCGCCTCTCTCTCTCTATCGTCTCTCTCTCACTCTTTCTGTGCTGTCGTCCTCGAGGCGCTCAGAGAAAATCCAATAAGAGTCGTAAAACCCGTAATCAATTGCGGCCAGGGAGGCCTATTCATCTGGCCGCAACTTTGTAAGGACGTATATACGCCGGCCGGCAAACACGGGGGGAGGATTTCCATCTCACCCCCTCCCTCCCCTCATCCCCTCCCTCCGCCCCTCCCAGAGGAGGGAGAGGATGTTTTCGTAGGGACAGCCCTCAATGTCCCTCAATGTCTCGCCACCCCTCACTCTCCCCAAGCACAATCATGGCGGAAATTTTTCCATTCATACCCTTTTGAAGGCGACTGGTGACGGTGCTGTCTTTCATATAAAATTCCTTTTTTGTGACAGCGCAGGCGGTGGCGCACACAAACGCATTGAAGAGGGGGGAAAGACACAACGTCTTCACCGCACTCATAGCTCACATATATTCAGATCATTTAGCTGAGAAACCTGGCCGGCTCTGCCCTCTATAAATTCCCCAGAAACGCCCTTGCTTTGCAGAGAGTCCACCGCCGCCTGGTTTTTTTTTACCCACAATGTTATAATGTAAATCGTTTCGGTACAAAACAGAAAATGGAAATGAGCGCGCGCGCTGGGCTTTACGAGCCCGGCGCTAATATATTTATTTCCCGCACGCGGCAAAGGGCAGGCCGCGCCACAAGGCGGTGGCGCCGGGCTGCGGGCGCTGGCCTGATGCACACAGGGGCCGCAGCGGGGAACCGCAGGGAACACCGCAGCGGGCACCGCGGCGCAGGGAAGGGAACGGTAGCGGGCAAGTCAATTAATCATCCCACTGCCGAGGGCCCAATGCACGCGGTCTTGCCAGGTACAAGGGCTGCCATGGGTTCCAGGGCCCGGCCCCCCTGCGTGCCCGCAGCGGGTACACAAGTATGGAAATGCTTCGCAAACCACTGTAATCGCAGGTGAGCAGAACCTATCCGCAGAATCGATAATTGTTGTGCGGATAATTTGGAGAAAAATTTGTCTGCGCATCGTTTTTACCGAATGATTATTCATGTACTGAAACTCTTTTCTAGCTTTACAAAAGTTAACTTGGGATCTCTATCTCTGTCTCGCTCGCACCACGCCGGGCAGCGGCCGGCACCCGGACGGGTCTGCGCGGCGTGTTCGGACGACGGCGGCGGCGACGCGGCGCAGAAGGTCGCCGCGGCCATCTTGTCAAGGTCAAGACGCTCGTTTCCACGCGGCGAGTCAATGTATGCACCTCGGCGTCTGGCCGCATCCCCCGCCGCCGCTGCTGCCGCTGCTGCTGCTGCCGCCGCTGCAGCACGCCCGGTCCGGACCCCGCCGGCTCGCCGAGGGCGGCGGCGGCGGCGGCGGCGGCGGCTCCGTCACGGCGGTTGCGTTGCCCTGCACCCCACTGTGCGGTGGCGCGCGGGGTGCAGCGCCGCAAGGTCATATGCAAGCGAGCCTGACGTGTGCCCATCCCTCCGTCTCCCTCCCACCCGGTGCGTCGGCCTGACTGGGCCCCATTTGACGGCGGTGGTGTGAGAGAGACGCGCACTGCCGGGCATCCCCTCCCCCCCCCCCTCGCGGTCGGTCACCTCTCTCGCTCCACAGCAGTCAAATGCGTCGTCTCTCTCGCACCTCGCAGGCCCGGTGCAACGCCGGGGTGTGCGACAAGGACACACGCACCTACCCACACACACGCACACACGCAATATACGCGTCGGTGGCCGGACGGCGCGCCGGCAGGCTGGCCGGCCAAGGTCACACACGGCCCTCGGTTTCGGCGGAAATGGGCCCCCCGATTCGGAATCACGTTCGCCGCTGCAACTACCACCTCCACCACCACCACCACTGCAGCAGCAGCAGCACACCCGCACACACACACACAAACCGTCGGTAGTGTTCCAGTAGTGCGGCGTGGATATCCGATCGGTGCGGGTGCGGAGCGGCGATGTGGAGCAGCGAGGCTGGGACTGGAGCGGGCAGCGAGTAACATGAGAGTAACATCAACACGTGTGTGAGGGAGTCGAAACTCTCGTCGGGGTGACCTTGTGTAGCGACCGACACACACGTCAGACGGAGAACCTCATCGCCATCATCAGCAACATCATCTGGAGCGATACATCGTCGTGAGCTGGGCGCGGCGGCTCGCGAGGCCAGCCGGGACTACCGCCAGGGTGAGTACAGTGCCCCCGGCGGGGACCCGCGGCTGGGGGCTCATGTGTTTATCAACTTGAAACTGAAACGTAAACGAAAACGCTCTCACTCGCAGTTACACACACACATATGCTGTACACATTTGGTGTGCACCCCAGTCATGTGTCGGCCACCGCCTTTGCTGTTGCTACTTCATACATCGAAAACACACACACAGCCACACCACAACACTGTCAAACTCCCTAGCCTTCGACATATGTCTAAAATAATAGAGGTAGACGCGGAAAAAAATTGTTCCCAAATAGTTTGGTAAAAAAAAGTTGTGCAGTCGAAATTATTTTCACAGTTTCGCCAGAAGTAATGCGGGAGTTTTGTGAGGGTGAGAGAGATGGAGAGCGAGATAGAAAGAGAGAGAAGGAGCGAGGCGGTGGTGTGCTGCAGTGATGCACAGGACGCGTCTGTCAATGGGTTGCCGCAGCGCAGGCCGTGTAGTATACGCAGAAGCCTCCACCCTCACAGGTTTCCTGTTCTCGAGAAGCGACGGCGGGCGCGCGCACACGTACAGGGCGTAAGGGACCACCGGCGTTCCAGGAAAAACTCAGAGAGAGAGAGAGAGAGAGAGAGAGAGAGAGAAAAAAATTCCAGCGCCTACAGCACTGAGCGGCCCTCGTTAACCGAAAAACGAATTTATTCTAAAAATAGTAATATGAAACGACATGGTATTGGAACCTACGACGCGCTGAATGCCGACTCGGCCTCTCAGACCGCGCGTCCACGGCGACATTGTTAACAGACCCCGCGCGAACGACTATTACAAGCCCTGGCACACCGCGGCCGCGGGGAGCCGGCCGGAGCGCACAGCACGACTAGCCAAGTTGACAACAATACGTCTTGGCAATAAAGGCCATTTAAAAAAAATTCGTATTTACTTTAATTAGGACTGTGAAATGTGGCTCGATTTTATGCAAAATGTGCATGCAAACAACATACCTAATTTTGTATTTTTAAATTAACTAAGGCGATAAATAATATTTAATTTTGAAGTTGGCTGTATTGGAATACCAGTCTTCCCCTTCTTGCCCCACTTTTGTGGCGCCTTCCCTCTTCCTGCCCCAGTTCTGTGGTGCCATCTCTCGGCGCGGAGCTGAAATGCGGCCGCGCGAGCGCGGCTACAATGACACCTCTAGTGGGAGAAAAAAAAAAAGTCGAATAGTCGATGCAAAGGGGTCCTCGCTCCGCTCGGGCCCAAAAAGTGAGAGAGAGATAGAGAGAGAGAGAGAGAGAGAGAGAGAGAGAGAAAAAAAGTGAGAGAGAGATAGAGAGAGAGAGAGAGAGAGAGAGAGAAAAAGTGAGAGAGAGAGAGAGAGAGAGAGAGAGGAACGCGGAGGGTGAGGAAGGGGCCCGATGGCGGGCATAGGGGACACGCCGGCGGCAGCAGGCGAGAGAGGGAGTGCCACGACGTGTACAGCGGCGCAGGATAAAATAAAAATGGGGGAAAGGGGGGACTTCGAAACATGCTAGAAAAGGAAAACAGAAAAAAAATTACTGTCTTGCTCTGTAGAATTTAAATTAGATTCATCAACTGTATGAAGCTTCAATATGAGAAGTCCAACATGAAACCTGTGATGCTCGTTTTAAAGTTTTAATTTGAAGAAATGTTTTATGTTAAGTTTCCCTGTGTTGTTTCCGTGTGTAAGCCTTTTTTGGTGGGGTACTGTGTTGGTCACATGGAGGCACCGACCGACCGGCAGGACACATTACGGGAGGGCGGTGCCTGCGGTGCCTGCGGTGCCTGCGGTGCCGGCGCTGCCAGCGCTGCCGGCCGGCGTCGGTGCCTCCGGGTCCCAGTCCGTCATTACGCTGACCAGAGACTAGCAATCGCGGCAACGCGAACCCGGTTATTCCGACGACGGCGAGCAAAACCCGATGACCGCGCCGAATTCGTTTTCTGCGGAACGGCAACTCGTTGGCCGGCCGCCGCCGCCGCCCCTCGGCCGGTCGGCGGCAGGACGCTTCGACCGGCGGGGGCAGGCCGGCCACACTCGGCAGCCATGCGTGCGTGCGTGCGTTCCACGACGGCCAAACGGGGCACGTCCGCAACGCCAGACAGCACGGTGAAGCCTATTCTGCATGTGTGTCGATTTCCGTCCCGGAACGGTCGACAATATCCCAACGGAAAAAAAAAGAAGTCGGCCCCAGATTTGACTACAGACTTTTCCGGAACACATTCGACGTCTTTAACGTTCTTAATATGTTAACGAATAATCGGCATACACCGTTCACATTTTAAGACATCCAAAAAAAAAAAGACCAAAGTGAGTTTAAAATAATTTTTGAAGGGTGAAATCGATAATGATTCTGGTGATAAAGATGGTCGAACGCACGCCCCACCTGCAGACGATTAATTAATTAAGGGGTTTGCTGTTCGCCAGGCACGGCCTCGGCTCAACCCTTTTCTTGTTCTGGCTTATCTCGCCACGTCACGCGGCTATGCCTGACGTCAATTAAGTCTCTCTCTTTCTCTCTCTCTCGCTCTCTCTCTCTCTCTCTCCCTATATATATATATGTGTGTGTGTGTGTGAGTGTGTGCGTGTCTGTGTCTGTGTAGGCGTGCCCTGGAGCAGACTCAAGGGCTGAAGGGATAAGGGCATCGGAAGGGCGTGGAGGGTCTGCCGCAGCCGGTGCCTCCGCAGTGCATGTGTTTGCGTGACCATGTGTGTGTGTGTGCGCGCGCTCTCTATCCTGGAAGACCAGCAGCACGTAAGCCACCTGTGCTTTCCTCAGCTGACCCCAGGGGGGCCCTTCCCTTCCCTCCCTTGCGCCAAAACCTTATTGCAGTCCAAAACAAAGCAATAAAACGGCCCAATCAAGACGAGGGCCGACGCAAAGCGGAGCGCGTCCGTCCACTGCGCGTCAAACTACGCGACATGACGAGAGAGGTGCGTCCAGGAGGGGCAACTCTTGTACAAAAAAATTAAACTTACTTTTAAACTCCATAGTTATCATTCTAAATGCACATTTTGTTTGGATTCAGTCCGTTGGGGTTCTGACAATGGTCCCATTTGACTTGCATGGGTTTATAACCTTTTACCACAATTAGTTTACTTTTTGGTCGCTTTTTGGTCGCACGGCAGCCCACGCTCGGCACGGTGGGTTCGCGAACGGGCCCCGGGGAATATGAACCAGCGCAGCGGGGGTAGGCGGTCCCTTTCGTCTAATTACTCGGACACTGGCAGGGGGGTCCGCTGCAGGCGCCGTGTTCTAATAACAAAGTTATACATGGCGGTGGGCGGGGCCGGCCGGCGGGGCCTGCAGCGCCGCGCGGCCCGCTTCAGACCCTCGCTGCCGCAGGTATGCCAGGAGCCCCCCTGATTCCGCGGCGAGCAACCCCTTTTTACGCCCCTCGCGCATCCCGCGCGCATTTTTTAATTAGTGTTTTTGACGAGCCGCGCCATCGCCGAGGCGAGGCCTTGTAATAATAATGCAAAGCAAAGCTCGCCGCCGCCACCGCCACCTCAGAGTGGAACGGCCTGGACCTCCAATTCTGTTTTTCTATGTTTTCAAAAATATATATATACCAATTGTACCAGAAAAACGATTGAAAAAACGCACCCAATGTTTTCAGAAAATCAAAAATCAATTTATAGGTCAATCAATAAATAAGGAAACGAAATTATTGTGTGTTTGAAAATATAAATTGGGTAGGCGATCCCTTTTATAGCTACGCCACTGCAAGGTTGTCGCACGAGTGGACGAAGGGGGTGAGGGAGGGGGTGATGGGAGAGGGATCAGGTCCGCTGCAGGCTTGACCATAACTCAGATAGGACAGCCGGGCACGCCTCCCCCCGTCCACCCGCAGGGCCGCCTACGGAACCCTCCGCAGCCTCGCTCTCTCTCCCGGCCGGGGGAAGTGTGGGTGGGAGTGAGACGGGCGCACAATTTTTCCTCCTCTCCGCTCCCTCGGACGCCGACATCGGGACGGCATCGGTCGATAAGCCGTGTGGGCAGCCGCGGCCGTTGGCGGGGACCGGCCGGGATCGCTCCCCTCCCCTCCCCTCCTCTCCTCTCCCTCCCCTCCCCTCCGCTCCTCTCCCTCCCCTCCCTTCCCCCGTTCCGAAACGGGTCCAACGACTGGCAGCCGCAAGGCTTCCCCCCACCGCCGCCACCACCGCCTGGCTCGCCGCCCCTCCCCGCCTCCAGCCATGTTGGCCGAGCGACGAAAGAAGCCGAAAGAGGAGATGGAAGAGAAGAGAGGAGAGGGGAGGGGAGGGGGAGGGGACGCGCATGCGCTCGCCAGTCCACCCCTCCCCTCCCACCCCACCGGCGCGGCCTCACAGCAAGAAGCATGAGCCTTCTCGGCTACGCGATTGCATTTCTACCACAGCACACTTTTTAGAGTTCGAACTGTATTTCGCTAAGAGTGACCCGGATTTTCTGGTATTCTCGTGGTGTGCTCGTAGCTCACAGCCGGGTAGTACTTTAGATCGCATTGTTTTGCAAATAACGTAGGGAGAAACGTTTTCTCAGCTTCAGTCTCTTTCTCTTTTTGTTTGTGTCAGTCAAAACTAATTTTAACATAGGAGAGAGAGAGACAGGTAGACAGACAGACATATGAACCGAGGAGAAAGGGGAGCGACTGTGGGTTTCTGAAGTTGTGTCAGATAAAAAACTCGAGAGATGGCAGCGCGAAAAATACAAATAAAAAGTTGTCTGGCGAATTTCTTAATTAATTAGGCAGCAGGTCAGAGCTCCGAATGGGACACACTAAGAGCGGAGCGGGCGAAGAAGGCGCATGTAAAAGTTGAGCGTGTGTGTGTGTGTGTACGATAAATGTCAGGGGAAGAGCGGCTGAAAGAAAGATGGCGAATCTATAGCGAGGCTCATGTGCTGCTTGTGTGTGTGCGCGCGCGTATGTGTCTGTGTGTGTGTGTGTGTGTGTGTGTGCAGAAGTCGCGGCCGCCATGGCCGATCCGGTCCGTGTCTGGCCGGCCGGCACGGAGCCGGGCGTGCCTGTCTGCCTCCACACATATTTTTCCATCTAAATTACTTCGTTATGAGAGGCGGCCACGAGCGGGTTGGGCGACTAGCCGGCGCGCCGCCTGCCAGCCGAGCCGTGTTCTCGGCCAATAAAATAATGCATTTTATATAAAACGTGGAGATTTCTGAGCCGGTACGCCCGCCGCCGTCGGAATGCGCTCATCCACGCACAAAAAGGGGAGGGAAAACCGGAAAAATGCATAAAAGATGGGAGGATTCACACTCCATTCTACCCGTCGTTATCTCGCCAACCCTTTTTCTTATCCTGCCAAAGTAATTTTTTAAAAAAATATTTTTGAACCTTTGCTTCCGTTGCGGCTTTTGGACATAGTTAAATGCGTTTGCGGCCAAATCCACCGCCGCCATCTATCCCTCCGAGGCAGAGCTGGAGGGTGAATTTTCAGGAAAATGATACAGTGTTTATAAATCGGATAGTTTCATCGCCGCATGCCGCCTGAGTAAGTCGACAAAATGAATGGCAAATGATTATGTCGCCGAGCAGAGGAGCAAGGCGGGTAAAATAAGGCAAGGAAACCCGACGCTGCTGGGGCGTAGCTGTCCAGTCCAACCTCACGCGACGTGAATATAAACCTGCGTGAAATATCACGAAATAAATAAAATTCAAAGACTGCGTTTTTTCCCCTGGGCGCGCTATTTTTACCTCCCCCTCTTTTTATTTCGCGTGCAGCAGCATGTGGGCCTCATGGCCGGATTTCACGAAGGGGCGTAAACGCGCGCAGAAAGGGGAATAATTTTACGTGATAATGGAATTAGATCTAATTAGAAAAGGAAAGATACCACCAGAAAGTACCACCGCGGTCTGCTTCTGGGGCATTACTATGACCTTCTCACTTCTTTTAATCGTTTTATTAATTTTTTTTGGCGTGCTATTGTTTTGGGGTGTCCTTTTCTGTGTCCACCACTGCACACTGATTCTGTGACGCGGTGCCCCTCCCTTCCCCTTCCCCTCGCCACGGCCAGTCTGAGTCATTTTGACGCCGCGCCCCACGACGGCCACGACAACAGGTCGCCCATTCCAGGTGAGACGCGGTCCTCTCCTGCCCAGTCAGAGCAACGCTGATGAATTTCCGTCCCCCGCGCTGCGAAACTGCAGCCGCCACCACAGCATCAGCAGCAGCAGCAGCAGCAGCAGCAGCACACGGTGGCCAACAGCGAGCCACCTGCTGCAAAAAGTGGAGGCGTAATAGCACACCGTGAGCCCCCCCTACGCAGCGCGCGCGGCACAAGGGGGAAAACAGGGCGCGCGTAGGAAACATTGAAAGAAGAAAAAAAAAGGAGAAGAAAAGAAAAAGGAAAGGAAAGAGTGAAGCGGCGGACACACGGTATTGGGTGTGCGCATGTGAAACACTGTAATATGGAAAGGAGGGGTGCGGCCGCCCGCCGCCTTTATATTTATACGGGAAGGCTTTCCATATTATTTGTCCGGGTGGCTCTAGAGCGGCTCCGGGGCGGCTCCGGGGAGGGACGTCCGGGACCCCCGCGGAGCAGGCCCCCCACCTGCTCTCTCTCTCTCTCTCTCTCTCTCTCTCTCATTTACGTACTACAAAAAAAAAGCTCGCGTTTCACAGACGACGGAAAAATACAAAACATGTGCACCGTATTTACTAACTTATTTACTACTAGATATTTTTAAAAAAAATCGAGAGTTTTCGTTTTTTAGTGTCCCTTCTGTCGTATGAATTTCATAACAAGTGTGTGTGTCTGTTTACAAATTTATATCAGACTGCGTCCCATATTTTCCGCAATAGCAAAATTTCAAAATCCGAGTATTGTAGCGGTATTGAAGCCATTGGTGTGCACGTCGGCATTCGCGCACTCTGCGTGTGTGTCCAGCCCGACACACACACACACACACGCGCGCACAACCAAACACATTCATACATTATTTATATGCAAGACGATAAAATAGAAACAGTGATGGTTTGCGAGCCCCGGCCGGGGGGAAGGCTGCACTGCCTGCACTCACACACAGAGGAGCGGAGTGCAGCGAACCCCCTGATCTGGGAGGCCGGCCAGCCCGACACACCTCCGAGGTTAGGTTAGGTTCCGAGTTCAGTATGCGTTTGCGGCGGATGCACGCCGCACACCGCAAAAAAAAGTGCCCGCTTCAAACCCAGACTACTGCTTTAGTGCTGTTACACAAACCGCCACTGACCTTTTGAGGTGTGCCATAGCTGGCCTTTTTGTGAAATCGAAAGGTAACAAAAATGGAAAAAAAATATACCAAGTGGTGCCACATCAGCGGAAAGGTCCACATATCATAGTGTATCCCACTGTAGTGTTATTTTGTTTCGGGTTACCGGCCACTTCCCGAGGGCCCGCCGAGCCGAACCTAAGTGAAGTGCTAAAGTTATTTACGAGCGAACGCGAGGCGCAAGTTGGGCGGCGGCGGCGGCGTCGGGCGCATATTAAGTTACCTCCGCCGTGGGAAAAGGGCGCAGGGCGCGCTCTAGGCGGGGCATCGATCATCCTCGTCTCTGTCACTGCAGGCGTATCACGGCGAGACGGATCGGGCCGCGTTGTTGCGGGGAGACCCTCGTCTGAGCAAGGCGGGCCACGCGGTGGACCCTTCAGCCGTCGTGAAGGTGGTCTTATGTAAGTGGGCGGGGTCCCTTGCAGGCGGCCCTTAAGTTTCAGTCATGCTGTCCGTGGCATCGATATTCAGCGGAGCGCCTGCGAGCGCCGTGGTAGGCAAGCCCGCACTGCTCGCGTGCATGCAGGGGCTGTGTGGCTGCCTACCCGACAGGAGCCATACCCATCTACAGAGACTTGGCGACGGCGAAAATTAGCCGCCCTCTTTGCGACGGTCCTCAACCAACGACCCTTCAGCGCCAGTGAAGCGTCACTGATTTTCTGAACCGCCTCCCATAGACGAGAGGAAAGCTGCGGTTATGCAAGCGGTTTCGGTGCAGCGGGAGCGATGTGGCACTTTGCCGACGGCCTCGCAGGCCGGCTACTGTACCGGAGGAATTTCGCCAGCCCCCCGCTTAAGGGCGGTTATGGACTGGGTCGCAAGTTTCATCTCCTGGGCGTGGGAGAGAGAGGGAGAGAGAGAGTAAGAGAGAGATAATGTGGTGGCGCAATATAAATTAAGAGTAGCAGCGCGCGGCTAACAAGCCGGTAATCGCCCACAAAAGTCGTGTGTAAAAAGCAAAGAGCCGACACAACACAATCGGGCGCTAAAAGCAACGCCGCAACACACCATTAAACCACTCAATAGACTTCCTAAATGTTTATATATACTCGGTATACAGCGGCGGTGGGTCCATGGCCTACCCCAACAACAACAACAACAAGGCGGCGCGCGCGCCCTCGCGGAAGCCGTGCGGAAGCCGTGCGGAAGCCGTACGGCAGCCCAGGGGCAGCCGAGCGGCAGCCCAACGAGCCCGCAGGGATCGCCGCTGCCGCCGCGCTTCAGAATGGTTTTACGATTATTTCCTTCCTGATGATAACAGGTGTGCAATCAGGTGAGCCGCGTGGTTTATGCCGCCGCGGCGCGTGGCTGCGTGGCGCGTGGCGTGATGCGCACGCGACAAGTGGTTTGTTTCTGTTCGTCAAATGGGACCGCGTGCGTGGCGGCGCGGACCGCAGAGAGCACACTCCCAAAAATACATTGGGTTTGACCAAAATAAAAACCGTTGACTGACCGTAAATTTTGTATGTTTCTGGGAGTCTCTGCATACACACAAATCAAAACTCAAGAAGAAAATTGGTTGTTTTGATAAAATATAATTTTTGATAGGAAAATATTAGAGTGGAATCATTTTTTTTACCTCTGGAGACTTTTGAAAGTTGTAAGTAAGAAAGAGACAGCTTGAAAGACAGAGATAGGCGCACCCAAAATCGCACGCGCGGACGCACTGCCCCCCGCAGAGGCAACAACATGAACGAAACCTTTTGCAAATACATAAACCACGCCGGTGCCGGTAAGAAGCGCACATCATAAGCTCACCTTTAACGGCGCTGGTGCGTATAAAAGTTAATGGCTTCATGATAGCTGCCGATGCCCATTGACGGCTCGCGCAGTGCTGGCGCTGCTGGCGCACGCCCCGCCGTACTCATCGCGACAGTTGTTGTCGAGATAAGCTACCGCAGTGCGGCACCTCCCAGATGATTTATTTTTACTAAATGTCTGAAGAT
Organism: Megalurothrips usitatus; assembly: GCA_026979955.1. NCBI lineage: Eukaryota > Metazoa > Arthropoda > Insecta > Thysanoptera > Thripidae > Megalurothrips > Megalurothrips usitatus. The sequence goes on from CM049605.1 coordinate 4,775,861, forward strand.
TCCTAGGAGAACAGATCTCCATTAAATGTGGTAAAACTGTACCTCTTGTACAGGAAACAGTAGTTTCACTGGAGGAAAAGTACGAGATAATTGAGACGCTGTGTGTATGTGGGCTTGCTACTCTTTAATCAAAGTGAAACTTTAGACCAACTTTAAATAATATGGGACTACAGTGTGGGCACTGTAGTCCCATGTGGGCATTCTTCGCGGTTTTTTTTAAAGTTTTTGTTCGTACAGAATATAGTTGTGCTAAGAGTGTGCAAAAGATGACAAAAAAGAGCAGTTATTTCCCCCAGCTGCAACAGTTTGTGCAAGCGGTGAGCCTAACCAGGCGGCTTTTTGCCACGCTGATCCCCTTTCACTCTTTTCTCTCTCTCCCTCCCACTGTTGTTGTCCTTTTCCCTCCCCTCCACGTCTTCCTCCCGCTGCCGCTGCTATTCCACTGCCTTCTCAAAGCTTACGATTATTTGGCACTAAAAGGGCCCTCGGCGAGCTCTTACCTCAGCAGACGATAAAGACGTATTCTGTTGGGGGGCTGCCGTCGCCGGCTGACCGGGGGGCGCCTGGAACAGAGACAGAACGGGGGCTCAGAGAGGCAATCAGAGGGCCATCAGGCTGTCTGGGCTGAAACTAGAAAGGAAATAAGGCAAGGCCTATTCAGCAGATGATGAGGCCAAACTGTTGTGTATCCGGATAAGAAAAATCTTGAGCAGTCTCTCTCCCAAGCCATTGCGCAGTGCTCACACGTCCGCAGTGCCAGGAGGGAGAGCCCAAAATCGACAGCGCGCAGACACTACCCCCTCCCCTCTCCCCCACTCTTTATCTCTCTCTCTCTCTGCAGCTCTCTCTCTCTCTCCCTCTCACTCCCAGTGGCCTTGCACAGCCACTCGCAGAGCCGGACGATTGTTTCCTACAACAATGTCAGAGTGTGGCCACCAGTAAAAGGGATTGCCAGCCTCAAAGCCCCAAGCGTACACCAAACCGGGAAAACAATCCTCTCCCCCCCTCTCTCTCCCCCTCTCTCTGTCTGCCTCTGTCTCTCCCTCGCTCTGTCTCTCTCCCGACGTGTGCTATTGTGCGCAGGGGCCCCGCAAGGCAGTGCTGCGTCCGTCGGTCGCTCCAGTTTCCTCCAGTTTCTTCCTAGATCCGAATCAAGGCTACACAACGTCCAATGCCGTCGCATTTTTTTTATGTCAATCTATAAAGAAAACAGCTGAAACGTGATTGTTTTTGTTTGGTCCTCAAAATTGATAAAACAACTTAATTTTGTTAAAAATTTGGAAAAAAAATATTTTTTAAGTATTAAGATTTTAAAAAAATGAAAAATTAAAAATAATAGGTCTGCAGTGAAAATTTATTAATGTGTAATAGTGTAATGAGTATCGGAGAGCCCTTCGGTGTGGCGCATGTTGCTCCTTCTGAAGGACCTGCAGCACCGATGACACCGCAGTCCAAGTCGTGGCGGCGCCGGCGCCCTCTCCCATCATCGTTTGCTATTTCACGCCTCTGTTTGCCGGGCAATAATGTTCCGTTTATGGACTCGGACCTACAGCCCGCTGGGAGAGAGAGAGAGAGAGAGAGAGAGAGAGAGAGAGAGAGAGAGAGAGAGAGAGAGAGAGGCAGACAGAGGGTGGGAAGGTGATGGAGGAACCTTATAGGGGATGGGGAGGGGTCACGGATACTCAGCCATATAGAGGGTAAGAAGGAGGGAGATGCAGAGTTGTTGTCGAGTGTACAATTGAGAAAAAGCCTTGGAGCCTCGGCGCGCGTACTTTTCAGGATATTTATTCCTGTGTCCGTCCGGCGGCGGGCGTCCCATGCGGTCCCATGGGCGTCCTTGACTGTGATCTGGCCGAGCTCCACCCGGTCCCGTCTCGGGTACCTTTTGTCAGACGGCGCACCCAGGAACCCCAGGACCCCGCCGTCCGGGGGCGACTCAAGGTCGCCGATCAAGGGCGGCATTGTGTATCGGAGGGAGTCCCCGACGGGCCGGAGTCCCGGGGCGGGGCAGCGAACAGCAGGAGCCGCGGGGCCTCCTGGTGCCCCGATTACCATCTCCACCAGATCGCGAGAGCGGCGGCGATTCGCACAGGAGCGCACGGGCGGCCAGAGAACGGGCCGAACGGCTCGAATAAATTTTACCACGTTGGCCCGCGGCCAGGGCGGCGCTGCAGGGCGGGCCGCGGCGGCCGTGGCGGCCGGCGGAGCGGGATTGGCAAGGGGTGGGACGGGATGAGAAACAAGAACGGTCTCTGGGAGTCCCTTTTGGCAGCCCGACGCACCTTTACAGCCTATTAAATATTCTAGCAATATTTTTTCCCCTTCGCTGCCGCCACCGCCGCTGTTGGGTCCCACAGTAACTAGTGGCACCTACGTCACTCGCAGCGCAGCCAATCCCGTTTTCGTTTTTTTTTTTCGCGAAAAAGTTCATTGCCCTCGTTTCTGTCCTCGATGTCTTCGCTTTACATTATATTTTAAAAGACGGGGGAGGGAAAAAAAGAAGGAAAAAGCTAGCAAGCTGAACCCCACAAGACAGTTTCTTCTCTGTGTGACACCGAATGGGTTTGCATATTTCGTCGAAACTCTTGCACTAAACTAAAAGCTTCCCGTTTTCGGTCGGCATAGTTTGAGCTGTAACGGGAGTCTATTCACTGCCTCCGCTTCTCTCTATCTCTCTCTCTCTCTGCGAGTGAGACGTGTGCGCTGCCCGGATACGTGACTTGAAGGGACATGAGCCGAAGGAGCAGCGAGCTCCGACCGCCTCGCCGCGCCTTCTATATGCGTGAGACATGTTTTCGATTACTTTTATGGCGATGCACATTTCCCTGTGGGACGCGCGCGGCGCGGGGTGGAGAGACGAGGGAGGCTGGGAGGGGAGGAGGGGAGGGGGGAGGGCCTCCGGGAGGACGCGGGTTTGAATACGCGCTATCGCCGCCTCCTTGTGCACCGCAGAGGGGTAGATGGGCATACGTGTGTGTGAGTGTGCGCGCGCGAACCGAGTGGAAAGATAAAGGAAAGAAAAGAGAGGACGAGCGGTGAATTAGAAGGAGAAATGGGAGGGCGCAAGGGGTACGTGAGGCGGGTCTGACACGCACACGCACACATGCACGGACACACGCACCCACGCACACGCCACGGCCTAGGGCGCCCACGGGCTGCAGTCCCGGGAGGCGGGTGTAGGTCTCTCTCCCTCTCTGTCTCTCGGCCTGCTTCGCTCTCTCTCTCTCTCTCGACACGACAAAGATAGCATCGGAAGTGTGAGGAGGGAGACCAGCCATGGCCGACGACACAGCCACGTCGAAAATACACTGTCATCAAGAGGCAGGGGTGGACCCAGGATCGGCTCTAAACAGGGGGGTGGGGGTGGGGGGCAATGCGCAGCGTTTTGCCTATCTGCAGGCTATCTTCATTGCTGGTTGCCTTATTGTCATTTAGCCGCCCTCTGGATCCGTGCCCCCGTCAAGAAAGGGGAGTGGGTACGAAAAAATACAGGGAAAGGACAACTTTTGAAATGTAAGTTTCGCACCTTTTCGAAAAAGAGAGAAAAATATACGTTCGGGGAGAATATTTTGTGCGTGCCGCGTCGGACTGTCTCGTAAAGAAACCTAAAACTTTCCGCATCCCCTGCGGAAAAGTCGGGGGCTCTGTGGTGCTGCTGTGTGTGTGGGGGGGAGGGGGGGGGGGGGGGGAGACGCCGGCGGCCGGCGTCGTGCCATGTCACGGGAGAACACACACAAGTTGCTGGCGCTGCACGCACGCGGCTGGGCGGGCGACGTCTGTACAGCCGTCTGCAGGCTTTGGTACACCGCGAGGCAAACGCCAAAAATTAAACGAAAAACACAGATCGAATAACGAAACCACAAAATAGAAACGAACAGTGTACGTTCAATGTAAGTTATCACCACAAAGTGCTTCAAACATTTTTTTGATCCGCAAGCCAGATAAAGTCAACATCTGAAGACATTTTTTACGTCAAATTTTATATAGTATTTAATCTTATTCTTTTCTGTACAGAGGCAGTATCGTTATGATGATGGTGATGGTGTGATTTATTATTTCGCGGTTGTGTGTTGCAGAGCCTGACGCATGCGCCGTGCGCCCTCGGTGCAGGCGTGCCGCCCGGAGCTGCCACCCTGCGCAATCACAAGCCACTGCGCAACCGCGCCCCCGACTGCCGCATCAGGATTTTTTTTTCGCTTAACTAAGGTGCTCATTTTCTTCAGCATGCTACCTAAAAATTTGTCAGCAGCAGCAGTCAGGTTTTAAAAATAAATCAGTTTGAACTGGGTGGCGGGAGATTTTTTTGTTTTGGACGCGAGTGCTTCCGGTCGGTATGCGTCCTCCCCCGACGCTGCCGCTGCTCCTCATCAGGGGTGGTGCAATTACAAGCGATTGCACTCGCCGCGTGTGCAAATTCACCCTGAATATAACGAGACCACACGCGCGGCTGCGGACGCACTACGTTTGCATCCGGCTCATGCAAGGCTAATTGCATTATAAATGCACCATACCGGAATGACTCTTGCGAAAGTCACTTGCCAATCATAATTATTGATGGGCTCGGCAGTTCGTTAAAAAAAAAAAACGGTTTCGTCGTCATAATTTTCTTCCCTTTAGGATCACACTTTTTTGTTTTCCTGATTTTTTTTTAAATTATAAAGACACCTTGAACTGCACAGAAAAATCTTGGAACGTCTAGGAGCGCCCGTGACTGATTTGCGCATGCGCAGCTGAGGCGGCGCAGCCCATCGACAGGCAGGGTAGAGCCGCATCAACAACAAAAACAGCAGCAGCATGAACAACAACAACAACCACACGCAGGAAGCATCATCGCACGTACATCGGCCCCGGGGATGCGGCGGCGGCGGCAGAAGGAGAAGAAAAACAACAAGAAGGCGGTGGAGGTCGGAGCGCAGAGGTGGGACCGGTCGCTGTTGTTGTTGCAGCAGCAGGGCCCATCACCAGCAACAACAACAACAACAACACATATCACGTGTCTCTCACACACACACACACAAGGGTGCGCGTACGGACGCGCTTCTTTCCCGACGTTTCCCCGAGAGGTTCGTGCGCGGCGGCGGCGGCAGCGGCCGCTGGGAGTAAATGCGCGAATACGCGGCCAACGCGCGGCCAGACTGAGCGGGACAGGTCAGGTTAGGTCGGCGGCGTCAGCGGCGGCGGAGCTGTTGGGTTATCGGCTCAGAGCGGCAGCAGCACCAGACGGCAGGCGGCTCACACACACACACACATACACACACGGGGTGGGGATGGTAATCAGCTGCTCGCCAGCAGCCACCAGCTAGAGAGCACAACCACCACCACCACACGCTGTTGGGCTCCGAGCCAGAGCGGCAGAGCGAGAGAGAGAGAGGGACCGCAGCCGCCGCCGAGCCGCCGCCACCGCCATCTTGTGCGGCCCCTGTAACATGGCGCTGGCGATGTGGCAACGCTGACGTGCGGCCTGACCGGCAACGTCGCGCGCTGCAGGGACTGAGCGTGTCGGGGCACGGTTTTCTAAACCTTTTATTATGAATTAAACAAAAAATAACCAGAATGCAACGAGATTGAGACACGACAGCGGCAGTCGAATAGGGCCGTCCGCTGTGTTTTTCAACCGGAAAGATGACCGCGAGAGCATATAGCAGAGGATGCCGAAAATGTTGCGGAGGTGTCCAAAAATGCTAGCTTGTTATACATAAAAATACAAAGTGCGATCTTAGAATGGCCGTCTAGAATGGATAAGTATACAGTTTACATGAAAACCGTTCGATTAGACGCCTAATACGCTGTCAAAATTGGCTTACTTCATAAATTTTAAAGAAATTTATTCCTGAAAAATATTTTATATTTTTCTGCATGACTGTTTAAAATCTTTTTTCTTCGACGACATGATTTTTCCAACTTTTTCGAAGTTTCTTGTCATTTAAATGAGTATGGTTTGTTGATTTGAATTTACGTCTCGAGCAGTACACCACCGTGTAACGTGACCTCACCTAATTATCTCCCAGGAGGGAGGGGGAAGGGGAGGGGGCGTGTCGGGTCGGGTGTATTTTTGAGATCGCCGGCGGCCGCCCGATAGGGGCTCGGCCGGTGAGGCGTGGCGTGCGCCGAGCCCGCCGCCGCTCACTCCTGCGCGCACGGCGACGCGCCGTCAATCAAACGCAAGGCCGCCGCCGCGCCAGTCACGCCAAACGTCACGCCGGTCACGCTACACGACGCCCCGTCACGCCAACGTGTCACGCCAACACGCAACACGCCGAACGCGAACCTCGACATTTTTCTCGACCCCCCCGAAACTTTCCGTTTTTCTGTCCCTTTCGGTTGACGCCGTCTGTCGCATCTGGAATACGGTTTCCGTCGATGCCGCGAGAGCCCATCGCGAGCGTTACGTCGTGTTTTGTAAGCGGCCCCCGCGATACGCTGTCTGTCTGTCAGTCTGTCTGTCTGTCCGGCCGGCCGCTCGCCCTGGGTGGCCGACATTGTCCGCGGCCCCTGCGTCTGTCGTCTCGGGGAGGAGTCCTCGGCTGCTGGCCGCATTTTACTGCCGTGTTCGGTGTTCTCATTTGAATCTCCCGCTAAGTCTGCAGACACAGAACAGCAGAACGCCAGCGGGGCGGCGCAGACGGCGACACTGGCGCCAAACCGGTGCCCGGGAAATATCAAAAGTGCAATTCGCTTAAGACAGGGGAAAAATAAATTTTGAAATTTCATTATTTGGAAGGGTTTGTGGGAGAAGAAGAGACGAGGGGAGAGGGCTTTGGAGAGGGGGGAATAAGAGGAAGACAGGGACAGCAAGAGTGGGAGAGAGACAGAGAGAGAGAGACACACAGAGAGGGAGACAGAGAGAGAGAGAGAGAGAGAGAGAGAGAGAAAGAGGAGAGGGGAGGGGTGAAAGAGTTGCTGCCTTCCGGCTGCGCGGCTCGTGTGAATCGTTCCCCTCATTACCGTGGCCTCCCTAATTGCCCCGCCGTTACGCCGCTGATCCCCCTTCTCCCTCTCTCTCCCCCTCCTCTCTCTCCCCCACCCCTCTCGACCAGCTTATCGGAGCTGCTCACATCAGAGAGGTTTTGGGCCCGCCGCCGCCGCCGGTCCCCGACACATACCGATCTGATTGGCTCCGAGCGCCGCGGCCCCTGCCGTCTTATCGGGCCGCGATATCACAGCAGGTGTGACGCCATCCTCTTTTACGTGCACCTTTTTGGGGTTTTCAATCAAGGAACAATATATTTGAATTCATCGAGAAAAAATTAATTTAGTCTGAGCTTTCTAAAGCTGTATTATTTTTTGCACTGTAATCATTTTTTTTACATTAAGGGACAGGGTTCAGCCCTTTGCGGCGGTGTGAGGGTCAGTGACTCCCCGGGGAGGGCCGCGGCAACAAGCGGCACACACACACACACACAGGGGCGCGACGTAGTCATAAGGCGTCGCAAGGCGGTGCACACAACCACCTAACTGAGCACCCCTCCGGCTGCGTCTGCAGGGGTTCGTCCAGTTGCCGTGCCCCGCTCTGACCCCCCCGGGGGCCACCCGATAGCAGCACCGGTGCCCCGTGGGGGGGGGGGAAGCCGGAACGCCCGCACTCCGCGCCCCCGCCGCTGCCCCCGTCGCCGCCGTCGCCGCCGACGACCACTGACGTTTATTTGGATTCAAGCTGACAGCTGATATTGCGGCCAAATTTATACGCGCGCGAGGAGTGCGGTTCGTGCGCCGCGACGCCGTTCCGGGCGCAGTGCGGAGGGCTGCGGGGCGGCTCGGACAGTCAGGCCTTATGCAGGGTGCACGCGGCGCCCGGGACTTCACTGCCCATGTCCTCGAGGGCCCCACCGATGTGTGAACATGGTATGAAGTTGTCCGTAAGCAGTGCTTAAGAACACCTTAAGCACTGCTTAAGGACACCTTGAGCACTGCTTAAGGACAAGTTAAGCAGTGTTTAAGGTGTCCTTATGCAGTGCTTAACGTGTTCTACAAGGGACCTGATTATTGTGCTCAGCGTAGTAGTAGCGATAACGAACAACCCCTTTCACCCCATTTATTTTTCCATTTTTTTTTGTATCCCAGCAGATCCTGTGAGAGCGCCCGCAGCCCCCGCATAGGCCCCGCAGACGCCGCCCCACACTGAGAGCCCCCGGCGCGTGACTGATCCGCCCCTGCCGCCGGAGCCGCGCCCGGAGCCCGCCGCCCGGAGGCCTCGGAGGGCGTAAGCTCCCGGAGGAGCGACAAGGATTTGCTCTCTGCTTTATGTGTCGCTTATCTGGTCCAGGCCAGAGAGCGCGCCGCGCGCTACAGTAGCAGCCGCATGGGGGGCGTTCAGGTCATTTTCGGGACCCAAATCCAAGACGCGCACCGCACGCCCTGTACAGTGTAACACATTCCTGCTGATTTTCGGTGTGCTGTAAATAATATTAATATGCAATTCTATTCTCAAAGTTCGTTAGCTAAAGATAACTGTAAAAATTACAACTGCATGCACTTTTAGGTTTCAATTTCATGAAAAAATGAATGAACTTTTTTTAGACTTAAATTAAACAGAAGTATCCCTGAAAAAAAAAACTACAAAACCTGAGTCAAAGCTTAATTGTGAATTAATGTAATACGTCAACAATATGGACCTAGGTCGTAAAATGCAACTCTTTTGTTCTGTTTGCGCGCCTCGTTTGTTTTCGTGTGTCCGGACGCCGCCGCGCCGCCGATCGCCAGGGCGGCGCCCGGAGTCCGGCCGTTTCGGTCCGCCGTCGCCGTCGTCGTCGGTCTGATGTCCGCGCGCGCGGGGGGACAGAATTAGATTCGAAATCCGCGGGCGACTGCCATACTAGTCGTAATGGGATTACTTTTAATCATGTCTGGCGGGCGGATTGGGCGGATCAGGTTACGACGCTGCGAGTTAACGACCGTTATGAGTCGCTGTCCGTAATGTTGGCAGAACTGCCGCCCGCGCGCAACGGGGATCCCGGCGGAGGGCGTAACGGCAGCCGCGTTCTCTTAGTCATCCTTTTCTTTTCAAAAAACTAGAATGACATATTTAAAAAAAAAACGGAATTTCGGACGGTTTTGCCCCCTTTTTTGCAAGGCCGCGCGTGGGGTCGGAGAGCGAGTGCGCGCTTGGCTCAGGGGGATGACGGGAGATTGCGCAGCCCACCGTAGGAAGAGCACGCCCTCGCGACGCCTCTTATCTAACATTTCAGTCACGTTTATTGTAAAATCGAGTGATAGAAAAATATATTGGAGCGGAGAGGGCGGGGGAGGGGGCGGGGAGTGGCGAGATGGGCTGATAGGTCCTGCGAGCTGACGGCACGAGCGGCGTCAGCAGAAGTGGCAAGAAAACGGCTGAGGAAACTGGTCACTTTAGAGATTTATATATATTTTTATATAATTACATAAAATGTTATTATAATTCAATAATAAATAAAGAATTACAGTGAGTCGGTTGTGCGGTACATGAAATATTGGCAGAAACGTTCGATGCTCTCTTCGCGTCCACAGGGCATTGACCACACATTATGTACTGCCCTTCACTGGGAGGAAACCCAACAACGCGGGTATATATATGAGTTGGCGAGGGCGTCGGAGATGTGTGTGTTTGTGTGTGTGTGTGTGTGTCGGGCGTGGCTTGGAGCTAGAGTGGTGCAGGGCCGGCGGCGGACTATCTGGGATTAATTCCAGACCATTTCCTTCTCATTCCTGCCCCGAGTTTCCTTTTGTTTCTTATTGTCGGCGAAGGCTTCATCTTGCTCCCCGCCGCACCACCCACTCCCGCCTCCATTCCCTTCCTTCTCTCTCTCTCTCTCTCACTCTCTCTCTCTGTCCCTCTCTTTCTGCCTTCCGTAGAGGGTCGTCGGTCCTTGTCCCACCCCTTGCCCTGTAGCTCTCCGTGCCTTTTCCCCACATCACACACACACACGCGCGTTTGAGCTCGACACTGGACACTGTTTCATATGTTCAGAAAAACACCGCCTTTGTATAACTCAGAAAAAACAAAATAAACGTGTTCAGAACGTCCCCTAGCACCCATGCGAATTAATAAAATAATATTGTGGCATTAAATAGAAAAAAAAGGTAAAATGGAAAAAATGAGGGTAAGTTTGAGCTAACGCTACAAAATAGCATGCGCGGCTTGCAGCGCAGCCTTTGCGAAACGCAATTAAGGCCGAGTCTAGGACGCAAGGGCCCCGCCAGGGCCCCGCCAGGGCCCCGCTAGCGCCGAGGGCAGCGTGTTTAATTAACTGTGGCAGCGGCCAGAGGCCCCAGCGGCCCCAGGCCGAGGCTCCTGGCAGGGGGTTGGCAGCAACTTTATAAAGGAAGAACCGGCTGGGGGGTCGAGGAAACTTTATAAAGTAGAGGCAGCCTGCCGCAGTGAGGCCGCCGCCGCCGCCGCCGCTGCTCCTGCTGGCAGTTTAGGCGCGCTCGCAGCGCTCTCCGTCAAGAAAGTCACCTTATTAAATTTCTAACCAGATTCTCGCCACGGGGGTTTTTCCTCGCTGTTCCGTTTTCTTTTTCGTTCTTTTTTCCCCCTTCCCTTTTGCCCGAGGGGAAAGCCTTTTTCCATTGCACGCCCACAACAGCATGGCGGGGGGCGGCGTTCCGAAGCGAGACACGGAACGCTACTCTGTCCAAAGTCCCCCGGGCGTGGTGCTGTGGGGGCCTTGCGAAGGCAGATGGAAGAGAGGGAGAGAGAGAGAGAGAGAGAGAGAGAGAGAGAGAGCGAGGGCGGGGGAAAGGGGGGTGGGGGTAGAAACCAGGCCGAGGGGAGCCAAGAGGGGGCGGGCGGCGCTGCTGACGTAGGATTTTGCTAGATGGACGTACGCGATATGTCGGAAGGGCATTTCTGCCGGACGGTACACTGCAGAGAGGACCCCGAGGAGTCCTTCACATCGCTAATGTATTTCCTCTTTTTTTTTTACGAAAAAATGAATTTTTTTAAGCACTGTTGCACGGAGTGAAATGAGCTTTCGATTCTCATCGATATCGGTGTGGCATTTCGAGTTTTACCAAGACGATAGCGTCTTGTCGGGGGGTGCGTGTGGCGATGGCGGTGGGATATCTGCTTCAAGCCCAGTGGTCTGAGCGCACCACCAGCAGCAGCAGCGGGCCCGGCGGCGGCGGCGTCGCCGATCCCCCCCTGGGATTACCTTTTGATGGAGTCTCGCAACAGCGGCAGCCAGCCCTGGCACAGCCCTGGCACAGCCCTGGCACAGCCCCAATCCTGCAATCCCTGTGCGCCATGCATACGTAATCCGCAGGCTCCGCAGGGGTAATGGCGCAGCCAGTGGTACGAGCCCGGTCCCTGCCTCCGCGAGGGGCTTGACTCGGCTCCCGACCCCGTCTCCATATACCCTTCGCCAATAACAGAAATTCCCATCAAATGATTGAGAGGGGAAAAAACTGATATCGAAAGTTTTTTTCAGTCCAAATTTTAGCCCGTTATTGCAAATATTATGTATTATATAATATTTTTTAAAAGAGGCAAATTTTACGTTCGGAAAAAATAATTGTAAAAAATCTTTTCTCATATTAGTGTCAATGAATGAATTGAAGGCAACCTTATTTACCAAAAATGATCATAAATACATTTTTTTAAAATCGAGAGAACGTTTTTTTTTTCACATTTTCGTTTCACCCAAGGGAGATGAGATATCGCAGCGTGAATGTAAAAGTGTTCCGTGTCACGTGATCCCCACTCACTTTCGTATGCAAGACGAGTGCGGGCAATCATAACACGGGGGCGACAGAGGCGGGGATAGAGGAAGGGCGGCCGCTGCCGGCGGTGGGAGGGAGACGGGAGATCATTGCCCGTTCGGGAGGGATGGCCTCTAATTTTACAGCCCCGTCGTCGCGGCGCGCTAAAGCGAGACGGGGCGTACATCGTGAGAGAGATAGACTGATACAGGCTGCTGGGCGGCGTCTGCATCCCGGCACCAATTATTTATATGTTGTGTTTCGTTATGGCCGGACGGCGACACCTCCCCCAGGAAGCGCTACATGGAGGCGGCCATCGGGCTGTCATCGGCTGCCGAGCCCCTCAGACTCCCAGCTCTGTCGCACTCACGGGGGGCTCCGTAAGAGAGCGGGAGAGCGAGAGAGATGGGTCGACCGTGTTCGGAACCACCCCACTGGGAAGCCGCCCCCAGCGCCGCGGCCGCACCTGGGGGCTGAAAATGCGACCTACGGGGTCCGTCTCATTCCCAGTTGTCCCACGTCCAAGCCATGTCCGGGGTGGGGGAACGGAGCCAGATCTGATAAGGCCGTAGCCAGCCCGAGCGCGCGCGCGCACACACACACAGTGACCCCTCGGCAGGGGGTCCCCGCTGCTTCAAGGTCCCCCCTTTACAGAGTTGCAGAGGCCACCGCAGCAGCAGCAGCAGCAGCAGCGCATGGCATCGTGCTACGGCCGCCGCCGCCACAGCCACCACCACCGCCGCCTTTGGCCCCAGTAGGACCGTTTTTACAGCCCTCCCTGTTTCCTGGAGGACCCCCAGTCTTAGGGGCTTTGCCGCGGGATCCGAACCGGAGGGACTGCCACCCCCCACCACCCGCACCCCCCGCGGCCACGCCCCCAAGGGGTGCGGCGTGCGGTGCGGGCTTATGCAGGGAGCCCTGCCGGGGAGCCCTGCCGGGGAGCGACCCGCGCCCGGCATCTCGGGGTCTGTTCAGTTACTGTCCCTCCAGCCCCCGGGGCTGTCCGGGAAGGGGCGGTGCGGTGCGGTGCGCGGCGGAGACAAGCTCGTCAGGAATTCCTGCCACCAGCGCCGCGCCGGAGCCCCTTCGGGCTCATCTCCCCAGAACGCAAACTCTGCGAAACGTTATGCTTCCTAAATGCCGACTCAAATTTACCGGTTGTACTTTCAGTCGACGAAAAAAAAAACTGAACTGCGTTTACCTGATCAGAAAAAAAGGTCCATAATGAAACTCACAAATTTTTCTAGTTTCTAAGTGTTCTACCAAAACTCAGACTGGCTGTTTCACGACGTTTTCTAGAAGGGTGGCTAGTTTATTGCAGTTCGGAAATTTCCGAGCACCGAGCGGCGTGGGCTGCTCCGCGAATTCCCCGCACCTCAGGCGCGCGCTCGCGGGAGAATTCGGCACGGAGGGCGGCCAGGGCGGCCCATCCCACGGCATGGCGTGCTCCCTCCCCTCATCCGGGGGCGGACTCAGGGGAGAATAGGGGATCACAGTCTATGCGTTCCCCGAGGGTTTCATTGCAGTGCTCTCACAATTCGTCACGTGCCCACCACTTTGGCGGGGGTGCAGCAGGGAGGGAATGCCCTCAGAGTTTGCAAAAACCAATGAATGCTAGATTTTCGAGCTGACGCAGTTTTTGTTGATTTAGGAAACTGTCAGAGACAATACAAGAAAAGACAGAAACCACGCACAATTTTTTTTGGGTTTATGTGTGTTTTGCTGTGTACTGAAAGGGCCATGATGGTCGACACGTGCGTCTGGTTCAGCTGTTGGTCCCTGTTGCAACAGAGCAGGAAGGGAGTGGGAGGGAGACAGAGAGAGAGGGAGAGAGAGAGAGAGAGAGAGAGAGAGGGAGGGGGACTACGGCTGGAGACGCAATGAGAGAGGGGAAGGCTGTTGTGATTGGACGCGGCACGACGACCGTACTTCTTCTCGTGTCGGCCTTTAATTGACATTTCCCGAGTGGGAGTGAGACAGGGCAGAGTGCTCGCCGGGGGTGCGAGAGAGCTGGCAGTATATACGGCGCACCGCCGTCCTCGTCGCGTGCGGACGTCAGATTATTAGTACTTTTGATTGGTACCAGCGAGGGTCAAATATTTGAGGGTCGGGCCGCGCGCGCAGCCGGCGCTCGTCTCGCCTCGTTGAGGTTCGTTGACCTGCGACCGGGACCCCCCTGGAGCCCTGGGGATGTGCCCATGCTACAGCCAATCAGAGTGCCCCAATTTTGAAGAGTGAAAAAAAAGTAATGTTATAGAATAATAATTAAAAGTGAACGAAAAACAGGGGTTTTCCTTTCTTGAAAAGAAATTAGTTTCTGTCCTTGAGCGCTCTACTCTCGAGACGCCGTCTGATTGGTCACGCCTCCTGAGCCGAGGACAGCGGACATAGGCGACCTTTCCCCTCATTTCCTCCCCCTTCCAGGCCCCCTCCCCGGACACCGTGTCGCGCCCCGCGAGAGACGACGGCGCCGATCAGGTCCGCCCCACCGCGTTCGGTTCGGACAGGCCGGTTTTTACGGCCCGCTTTTATTCACATAGTCGTCGCCGGTCTAGTTTTTCTTGGCAGGGTATGCGCCAGCCGAAACATCTTTATTTTAGGAATCCCGCCGGCTTGTCAACCCTCTCCGAGAATAATTTACGTTCGGGCCCGGAGCGGCGGCGACGCTGCTACCGGATGCGACCGGCAGCCAGCTTCTTTTTACTTAGTTTTTGTCCGATTTGTACCTTTTTTCGGTGAACTTTATTTCAACACCATCTGCCATCAACATATAATACTCGAAATTAAAAATACGGAAAAAAGGAAGCTAGACACCGGTCAGTGAAGAGCTCGCGTTTTCATAAAAGTGAGATTGAAAACCAAAAACTGACCGGACAGAAAAGGAACGAGGCAGTGGTCATAAATAATATCAGACGCCGTTTTATATTTTTAAACATTCAATTAATCTCAATGGCCGCACACACTTATCGCGGGGAATAAGGCCACATGGGCCGTACGCCACGATCTCAGCTCCGCAAATGAGGCCGACGGGCCGACGGGCCAACAGGCCGACCGCCGGCCTCGCCGGCCCGCCTCGGCTCCGCGTCTCCTTTTCGCGCACACACGCTTTCCGAACTGCAGTGAAGCACGCAGCCACGCGGCGACGACGACATCGCAAGAGAAAGTAAAGTGAAGGAAAGGAAAAAAAAGGGAAAGAAGAAGAAAGGAGAGAAAGAAAGAACAGGGAACAACGACAGGATGGCGCATGGGGGTGCCACACGGCGGCCGTGAGAGAGCAGCTTATCAGGGACACGCAACCACCGCGCCACGACGCGGAACCTGCGAAAAAAGTTGGCCGGGACGGGTCGAAATAGACAAACTCACTTCTGTAAAAAAAAAAAAACAGCGTCATCGGGACGCTTACACGACGCCTGCTGGGTAGGCAGCCGCGCGACTGTCACGCACACGCGTGCTGAGCGGCTGGCCTACCCCGGCATTCGCAGGGGTCCGATCCCATCCGTGCGAGATGTCCAGCTGTGCGTGGGCGCGCGCACTGTCCGAAATCATTACCACAAAACACGGGATTTATTGCAAACGTTTTGAGTTCCAAAGGTTGTTATTGTAAAAAAAACGTGGGGGGGGGGGGTTGTCATTACTCGCTGAATAGGACCTTACTTTTTTAACGGAAAATTTTAAAATTACTTTTAATAAACTCTTACAAATGCAGTGAAAATTTCTCCCCGTAGCCCCTCCCAAAAAAATAAAAATTATTGTAGATTGCAAAAAAAAATCGTAGCAGTGCGAATGTATGTGTGTGAGCGGAAGGCTGCGGTCACACTCACACACACACACTGGCCGCGGCCCGCCCCCGCACGGGCGTGCACGCACTCACGCCATGCTGATTAGCACGTTTCCAACACGCGCGTGGGGGCCCCGCCCGCCCGGAGGAGTGGGTGTGGTCAGTGGGAATGAACGAGAGATCTGCGCGGTATAGCCCCCCCCCCCCCCCCCCTGTTCCGCCCCTGCCGCAGCGACTTATCGGACATGGTCACGCGCGGGGCTGCGTTCGTGGGAGCTGCTGCTGCTGCTGGCGGGACGTGACGCGAGCGGGGGAGGCGCCGGCGAGACCGCTTCGGACGCGGCCCGCACCGCGGCAGGGCGGCAGGGGCGTGGCGGCCGCGCGTAAGTGCGCAGAGCTAACTTATTCGGGCCGCCGGCACCGCCGGCACCGCCCCCTGCAAGCCAGCGGACCGCGCTTTTGGCTATCGTCATGCTCAAAAGCAGGCGGCCGAAGAGAAATATCAACTTGGAAGAATATTTATTAAATTAACGTAAGTACGTTGGCAAATAAAATCAAAATTATGAGGGTCACCCAAATTTTGACGTTTCGTTCTCCTGACTACTGGGTGCTGTACCATTTCGAAAAGCAGACATGGCCAGCATTCAATGTACCTCTTGCGGTTGGGCTTTTTCGGGATTCCATTTGTGAAACCCAATGTATTTTCACAAATAGCGCACGAAAAAAAAATCTTGATAACATGAGTAGTTTAGTTCTGTAAGTGTACTACCTTTTGCTCGTCTCCTCGCAAATGCAATTGTATAGGGAGATGTTGCGATGGTAGCAGAGCAACACCAGCCACCACCACCCCACGCGCACACGGTGGTCGAGAGCAAAGGGAACGGACGCGGAAGGGAGATGAGGAAAGTCCTCTGTGGGAGCGAGCGAGAGAGAGAGACTGCTGTAAACATTTTAACGACCATGTCCGACGGCGACGTCTTTCTTATTCTAATTGAAGTTTGCCCCAAAAGTTTTCGGGAGCGCTTTGCTAAAAGTTTGGCGGCGCGGCGCGGTGCGGGCAGCGCCGGGTCTGCCAGCAGCCCTCGTCTCCATTTTCCGAAAAAGAAAAGGATTCTAGAGAAAAAATAAAATAAAAGAAGTTGTGAGCACTTATGGTCGTGCTGGAAATAACAACAGCATTTGGTTACTGTGGCATTTTTTTTTTTCGTGTGAAGCAAAAAAGTGGGGTGTACTTAGCAAATTAGCTCGTAAAAAATTTGCGGTTTCAAAATAGAAAAGAAGAAGTAAGAAGTTGCCGAGCTCGTCTTACTTCCCCTCCCGCAGCCGGCCGCGCGCGGGGCTGCAGCAAACTTTTCCTCAGGACAGTAGTATAAAGTTTGGTGAGCGGACAGTGCGGGATGGGTGGCGGCAGCGGCGGCGGTGGCAGCGGCGGTGGCTCCGTGTGCGTAGACTACCAGGGCGATGAATAAGGAATGATGATTCATGGGAAACGCGGCCGGGGCGAAATAAAGGCGAGCAAACCGCGGCGCCGCGCTGGAGGAGAATGTATGCGAAGGCGAAGGCGGAGACAATGCTGTGGTGGGCACGCGGGCTCAGGATGTGCATGAGAGGGAGGGAGAGAGAGAGAGGGACGGAGAGAGAGAGAGAGAAAGAGAGAGAGAGAGAGAGAGAGAGAGAATTTGCAGTCCCACCACATCTCCATTGGGGACGAAAAGCGTAGACGTAGGAGGAAGAACCGAAAGGAGAAAGAAAAAAAATGTGCTTACCCTAGCATGAGGCTGGGGACATCAATAAAGAATGGGACTCGAGGCGGTTTGCTAGAGGAGGCAAAAGGATGAGCGGAAGAAGGAACGAGAGAGGGATAGAGAGAGTGAGACAGAGAGAGGGAGGCAGGAAAGGCGGAAACAAGATGAAAGGGAGGGACGGAGGACGAGATAGCCCCCGCGGAAAACAAGGGATCGCACGCCAAAAGTGCGGAAGATGTTTTCATAGTCCGCAGTAGCAGAAGGGAATTCTTTGCCATAAAACTGGAGCGCGGAGAGCGGCGGGGGGAGGGGCAGGGCGGCGGGTCGGGCCCCAGCCGGGGCTCGGGACGGTCATCGTACTGATGAAGTGGCTTTGTCACCTGTGACCGGCTCCTCGTAAAAGTGGACCCGGGGGGAGGGGGGGGTTTGACCGGCAAAATGGCGCACGCGCGGATGCAAAACTTACCCAGCCAAGAGGGCGTTCCGCGCGCGTTTTTCAAAATGTTGGAACTGGCTGTGGGGGGTGCTGTGGGGGGCCTGCTGTCTCCGCTCATGTGTCGGCGCTGTGGCTCCTCCCACTCGGGCTTCCGGGGACACGGGCTGAGAAGCAACGGGCTGCCCAGAGTGGCGGACCAACCGCCGTCTGCAGGGCTTCCGCCGGGGCCGACGCGGCCCCACACACGCAGACGCCCCACGTACTGTAACAACCTTTTTTTAAATTATTTTTTAAACGTAATCAAAACAATATTTTGATTTTAGCAAGGAAATTTATGCAAATTATTCAAGCCATCTTTTCGTGTTTTTTTTTTTTGAGAAGCAGTGTACTGCAGACCGTTGTCAGCGAAATTTGAGGCAATGGCGGAACGGCGGAACCGATGTTGCGCTGATACTCCAGGGTGGTCGTAGTGTCAACTCGCAGGACCGCGGGAGACTCAAACGCACGGCGGCGATACCCCGCGCAGCGCACGGCTGACGATACCCCGTAGTACAAAGGACCCCCCGCGTCGCGCCTGCGAGGAAGGATGACGGCAAGGGGCGAAATCTGTTCGATTAGGACCCGGCTTTTTCCGGGAGAGGTACAAAAAAAAACAAAAAAAACCGTGAGCTGGTGCGAGAACGACAACGGCGGGCCAAAAGTGCTGCTTCCCGGATGGTGCTGGAGCGAGAGAGACAAAAAAACTAAGAGAAGGCGGTGACATTTTTCTTCCTCGATACCAATCGAGTCGCGGAGAGAGATGGCGGCTCCGCCGGGCTCCGGCAGCCATCCAGATCCAGATTCCAACTTTGTCCGCGCCAAGGCTGTTTTACGCGCCACCGAGGCACCGCTGCTTGGCGTGTCCAGTTTCCTCGCGATATATTCTCAGACGCAGCAAATTTACCCGACGCAAAAAGAAGGAAGCTGGGCGCGCGCGCTACCGTGCCCGAACTGTAGTTTTATTGTTCCTGAAGTGTAGTTTCTGCGGAAAAATTATAGTTTGTCCCAATCATCTAGGTCTTTTCATCGAATCAACTGTAGCTTTCTGCTCAAAAAACTACAGCTCAACTGTAGTTCCCTGTTGTAGTTCACAGACCTGATTAGCGATGTGCGCGGCTCGGCCGTAAATGCTTCCCCGGCCGCCATCATCACCCTTTCGGATAACGAGATTTCCGCCGCGCAATCCGACGCGCCCACACAAAGGCGCACGTTAATTTGCACGTTAAGGCACGTTAATTTGCATCGCGGTGCGGGGGGGGGGGGGGGGGGGGGGGGGATGGAAAAGGGCGTGGCGCCCGCGCGGCTCTGACATTTGTCGGCGTCATCCCCTGCGACACGCAGCGCGCACGCAGCGGGGCGGCGCAGGGTACAGTCCCGTCCAACGTGGTTGGAGCACAGTGCAGAATATAAGCTCAATACGAGCAGAATTTTTAATTTTTTAAATATTTATTTCACCCTAACTATTTTTAAAATTTACGAAACGACAAGTTTTTAAGATATATTTATAACTTGACACATATATTTCAATTACTTTTCTAAAATCTACAATGCTGGACCTGCTCACATCTACATTGAAAAAATGGCACGTTAATTGAAAAGTCTGAGCAAGTAATTTTCTAAAAATTGTGGTATTTCGTTTCAATAATTTCGATGAAAATTCTCCAGAGTGTAGGGCAGGCTGAGGAGCTGTGCGGGACTGTACCGCAACCCTTCCTATAGGCCCGCACCCTCAGAGACAGGGAGGTCCGGCCGTCCCTCGGAAGCTCGCTGGCGCCTGGGCGCACCCCCGGCCCGGCACACAGCCCCACCCCCGCGACGCCATTAAAAACCACGCTCAGACGCCGCCCGGCAGAAACCCTATCCGGCAAAGGATTAGCAGGGGGGATTCCTTGCTCGCATGTAAAGTGCAGGCCCGCTCGCCTAATTCGTCCTGACATTTACTGCGGCCCGGGCACCCGAAAGCGTACCCTGGCAAACATCAAATGTCAGCCGGCAACCCGAGAGATTTGCGAAATAATCACGATTTTCAGCAGGCCGCTTTCTACGACCGTTTAAAAATTTTATTTCAACTTTCCTAAAAAATAAAAGAGGGGCGATTTATGTTTGGAGGACATTAAAAATGACCAAAAAAAAATGTTTGGAGCCAAACGGAAGTCGAAAATGACAACCTTTACCTTAATATATGATCAGGGGTGACTGAGGTACGAGTTAGATAAGCCACGTTCGCTTTTACTCTCGGCCTGGTGCGCTGAGCTCATCTCATACTTCCCCATATCTGAAAAATCGCATTGACACTTTTAACGCTCGAGTCGTGTGATTTACGAGTGTTTTTCTGACCCGCCGCACGGGGATGAAAAGACGTTGAAAAGACCAAGGAAAACAACCCCTCTCCAGGACTGTTTACGACAAAACGCGACGCGGATTAAAACCGCAAAGAGACAAGCGGCGCGGTGCTAATGAAATGTAAGGAGAATGACAGAGAGAGAGAGAGAGAGAGAGAGAGAGAGAGGTGGGAAAAAATAAGGAGAATACAGTAGGGGAGAGATCGCGCGCGTTTCGAGAGGGCTGTTCTGGTTGGCGGGCGCTGTGCCCGGCGGGGACCGGCTCCGGGTTGTCACCTTGGGGAGAGGCCCCCTTTACATCCTGATTGGCCGATTGGCGCGGCGACACTCTCAAAGCAACATGGGCCTGATAAAAATGCAAATGAGCGTCGCCTCGACGGCAGCCGCCTTCCTCCGAATTATTAGCATTCGCTGGGCCTCCCCCGTCCTCGAGAGGACCCGCGTATCTCGAGGGCGGGGCGCGCGGACATACACGGGTCCTCCGTCCTCGTGGATCGTTTATTATCAACCTCAACACGCTCCTTGAGTGGCGGCCCCCACCACTGCCGCTACCCCCACAACGCAGAAGGGTGCGTGCGAGAGGTCACACGCTGTCCGACAATGCCACCCCTAACGAGGCAAACGCTCGTAAAAACACCCCTTTTTTCGGCGGCTCGCGTCGAAAGAGTTTTCAAAACACTACAAAAATATTTTTTAAATCGAAAAACTTCATATGTTGTTTTTACATTTTTCTTTTTGAACCGATTGCTAATGCTCTATGCGCTTAGCAAAAGTTTATAGCAAGATCGTGGTCCAAGGTCCTCGTTGTGGAAGCGTGTACAACGGTGTGGCTCCTCAGTCCCTCCACCCTCAGTCTTTCAAGCCGCACGAACTTGGCAGCAAGAAGTAAAATGTCCAAATTTGGACTCTCCCCCTCTCGCTTCTGCCCTCGTGTCGGATACATAATGTATGCACGGCGCGACACGCAACCCGCCTCCCGGCATCTCTCTCCCCTCTCGGCCGTGCCAAGTGACTTTCGAGAGGAGACACACTCTGGGGAGATAAGACACACACACACACACACGCACACGCCAGACGACAGTGAGTGCGCGCCCCGGCCGCCCCGGCCCTCCCGGGGGGACGGGATCCAGAGCCAACGGCGGCAGGCCGACGGGAGAGGAAACCCGCTAAGCCGTAGAGAAGCCATCACCACACCGCTGTCAGAGCAACCCCAATAAAGATGGAGATGTACAACATGGAGGGAGTGGCCTAATCCCGAGTGTTTTCCTTCCTTTTTTTTCTCTCCCTCCCAACTTTTTTTTATTTTATTTACCGACCAGTCTTCAAAGATCGGATCACAGCGGCAGGTACGGGTGACGCGCCGGCGCGCCCTGCCCGGGAGATTTCTCAGAAAAATCTTGCTTTGGCGCGAGGCGGGTCCCGGATTTCACTCCGACAACGAAACTGTCACGGTAGCGCCGATTTTAATAAAAATGTTGGAAGGCCGCCGTGAGTGAAATAATGCAGACGTCAGGTGCACAGATGGTTACGCCCCAGATAATCCTGTTTCTTCTTTATATTAGTTTATCGCTTCCAAGAAATCTGTTCGGAGAGAATGCTTTTTTGTCTCCGCAGCAGGGTGCAGACCCGAGCAGAAGGATCTACGTCGAAACTACAGTGAAAACTACAAATCCGAAACTGTAGCTTCGTGTAACAAAAACAACAGTTTTACTCTTGTTTTCCGGTGTACAGTTCACACTGGAGATCCGCTGTCCCCCGGCAGCCTCGGCGCAGCACGTGCAGTTCATGCCAAAGCCAGCCGCGGACCCATGCGGAGCCATGAGGAGCTGCTCTGACAGCAACCTTATTTCGTCCTACTTTATTAGCCCCTCGTGTGCATGAATCCGATACCCCCTTCGCCTTCGTGTGTGTGTGTGTGTGTGTTTTGCATGTTTGCGTGCACCACGCCTTGTACTGTAGGCTGTAACATGCGGCTCGCGGCCATTTTGTGTCGTACACATTTTTTCACATTTTTTTCTGCACACAAAAAAAACCCTGTGGTTTTGCTTAAATATGTACAACGTACTGGAAAGCGAACATTTTTATGCCAGTAATACTGAAGAGGGAGTGGGGGTACGCGGGGCTACTGGCTCTGGTGTGTAGCGCTCGGCAGCGGTCCCCTCCCCGTGCCTGGTGCCTTCTGGGTGGTCTCCACGAGAGTTTGCATGCCGGGAGGCAGCAGAAGGGGCACAACTGCTCGGCGCCGCAAGGGACTCTTTGGCCTTCTGGCAGCCGAGGCGTGCGCGGCTCTGAGACATCCTCTGCTGACAGCGGCGTGACGTTCACCAGAGAACGCGCCCCGCTGCAGCTCATCTGTTAAAATTTTCCATACCGGACGAGCGGTGGCGCGCGACCACCACCACCACCACCGCCGCCTTCTCCGCCGTCGCATGCCGTGCCGAGTCTCCTGGGCAAGGACGCGTCGAAAGGGAACCGTAAATGGTTTTGGGCCGTAAAACCCGTGCAAACAGAACAAAAAGCAGAGCGAGTAGTGCAGGGTGCTGCTCTCTGGCCGGCCGAGAGCGAAAGTTAGTACCGCGCAACCCTTTTGGCCCTTACCATAAACCGGGCCGCGTCAGACACAGCCGGGGCCGCATAGTCGGGGCGGCGCGCGGCGCGTTTGACACGGTGGATCCCGACGCCAACAAAAACAGTGCCGGGCGACGGTCTGCGGGTCCGGCGGGAAAGTAGCCCAGTAATATTAGATTTTGACCTCGAAAAAAATCTGAACAAAGCGAAAATTGGTACACTGGTAGAGTTTTGTGTGCTGAATGCGCTAAATTTGCCTTGCCGCTTCTAGGACGTGTGCGTCACGAGTTATTGAACGCCAAAGGGCCTAAGTCGCCTCATTGAACAATCGGCCCTAGCTCAGCCCGCAATGGTCCAAATTCGGTGCGAGAGGTGTCTAACTGTCGGTAATGATGTATGGAACAACACTGCAGTTCAACATTATTGAAAAAATGCCGGCGTCTAGTCTAGAAACTAGATTTACTTAGACACCGGATGTTACCTCGGTTAATCATCACATGATTACTCGAAAACGAGCGGGAAAAGTGAGAAATGACTCGAAGTAAACGCCATGCGCTGATTCGTCAGCTTTCCGACGCACTTTCTAGGTTTTCGCTCCGATCAACCGTTCTCGAGAAAACCTCCTAGAAATGGAACTGCGGACGCTGCCGCCGCTGCTCCCGCGGCGCGCCCGCACCGCTCTTCGCTTCTTCCCCCACCACCGCGGTGCGCTCTGTCTCTCTCGCACCCTGCCCGGCCCGTGCGGGTGCGAGAGAGAAGCACTACCCGGAGCGGGCTCCGGGCCGGCGGCCGGAGAGAACGCTGCAGAGCGCACTTTGAACTACGATATTGACCGTTAGGAAAATTTGAAATGAAATTTTATTGATCGGGTCGTGTAGCACACAATTTGTACTTTCTTGTACACTTTTGCCGTCCGAATTCCGTTCACACGTTCTCCCACAAAACGGTTTTAAAAAAGCCCGTAAACCGCGCAGGCCTTAAGTTACTGTTTTTGGAAGTTTTTAAAAATTTGATCTTTTTTTAACATCTTCTTCTTTGGGTGAATGAGTACAAAATTCTTCTGCCGGGTTCGACACCAGAGTTAGTCTCAGTATCATCCCACGATTCCAAAAATGGGCGTGAGTTGGCGACAACCGAAGAGTTTGACAGAGGAATTTCAAACTGATTTTCCTTTTTAACGATATAGCATAATGCAGGGTTTCCTAAGCTGACCAATAATGCCTTTAATATTTCTGAGACTGCAATGGTTCATGAGTTAGACAGTGATTTGAGCGATGCAATGCGTTCCGAGTCTGGCCGGCCGGCGTGCGGCGTGGCCGCTGCTGGGCCCCATAAGGGTTTGGCTAACAGCATAGGCAGCGGCTGACCGGGATCAGATTGCAGTCAGTGTTCTCACCTTCAAGTGGCCACGTTCGAAATATTGGTGCAATGATTCTAGCGCGATCTAGAGGCCCAGTAAGTCAACGAACGTTCCCGGTCTGCCGGGCTCGCCTAGCAGCGGGACGCGTCACTGGTAGCCAGCGGAGCCGCAGTTAGGATCCTCCTACTCAATGGATTTTAATTTAAGATGGTGGGTGTAAGCGAGGCGATTGTAGTGTAAAGTCTTGGCTTCCTGACGCTGTGGTCGGAATTTTGGTACGATAAACCAAGCGCGATTAGGAGCCCTGTGAAGTTAACGAACATTCCCGGTCGGTCTGTCGGTTCCGCGCTACGCCTGCAGTCGCTGGTTGCGCTCCGACAGTTATGATCTATTTACTCAATGGTTTTCAATATTTCATGGTAGGTGTAAACGAGGCGATTGTAGTGTGAAGTCACAGCAATCCAGTGCCGTGTTTAGAATTTTGATGCGATAATCTGCCACCATCAGGAACTCAACAATTCCACTGCTGTTACCGGTCGACCGGCAGCCCTGCCGGGTCCGAAACCTGGCGGGTTTGAATGCAGACTTGTCGGGGCGCCTGATCGCGTTTGATTTATCGGACCAAAATAACGATTACAGTGTTAGAAAGCTGTGAGTTCAAAGTCCAATCGCCTCGCTTAAATCAACCATGAAATATTTGAACCATTGAGTAAATAGATCTTAAGTGTCGGAGCGATTGTAGTGTAAAGTCTTGGCTTCCTGACGCTGTGGTCGGAATTTTGGTGCGATAAACCAAGCGCGATTAGGAGCCCTGTGAAGTTAACGAACATTCCCGGTCGGTCTGTCGGTTCCGCGCTACGCCTGCAGTCGCTGGTCGCGCTCCGACACTTAAGATCTATTTACTCAATGGTTCAAATATTTCATGGTTGATTTAAGCGAGGCGATTGGACTTTGAACTCACAGCTTTCTAACACTGTAATCGTTATTTTGGTCCGATAAATCAAACGCGATCAGGCGCCCCGACAAGTCTGCATTCAAACCCGCCAGGTTTCGGACCCGGCAGGGCTGCCGGTCGACCGGTAACAGCAGTGGAATTGTTGAGTTCCTGATGGTGGCAGATTATCGCATCAAAATTCTAAACACGGCACTGGATTGCTGTGACTTCACACTACAATCGCCTCGTTTACACCTACCATGAAATATTGAAAACCATTGAGTAAATAGATCATAACTGTCGGAGCGCAACCAGCGACTGCAGGCGTAGCGCGGAACCGACAGACCGACCGGGAATGTTCGTTAACTTCACAGGGCTCCTAATCGCGCTTGGTTTATCGTACCAAAATTCCGACCACAGCGTCAGGAAGCCAAGACTTTACACTACAATCGCCTCGCTTACACCCACCATCTTAAATTAAAATCCATTGAGTAGGAGGATCCTAACTGCGGCTCCGCTGGCTACCAGTGACGCGTCCCGCTGCTAGGCGAGCCCGGCAGACCGGGAACGTTCGTTGACTTACTGGGCCTCTAGATCGCGCTAGAATCATTGCACCAATATTTCGAACGTGGCCACTTGAAGGTGAGAACACTGACTGCAATCTGATCCCGGTCAGCCGCTGCCTATGCTGTTAGCCAAACCCTTATGGGGCCCAGCAGCGGCCACGCCGCACGCCGGCCGGCCAGACTCGGAACGCATTGCATCGCTCAAATCACTGTCTAACTCATGAACCATTGCAGTCTCAGAAATATTAAAGGCATTATTGGTCAGCTTAGGAAACCCTGCATTATGCTATATCGTTAAAAAGGAAAATCAGTTTGAAATTCCTCTGTCAAACTCTTCGGTTGTCGCCAACTCACGCCCATTTTTGGAATCGTGGGATGATACTGAGACTAACTCTGGTGTCGTTGGCAGCCGAGGCGTGCGCGGCTCTGAGACATCCTCTGCTGACAGCGGCGTGACGTTCACCAGAGAACGCGCCCCGCTGCAGCTCATCTGTTAAAATTTTCCATACCGGACGAGCGGTGGCGCGCGACCACCACCACCACCGCCGCCTTCTCCGCCGTCGCATGCCGTGCCGAGTCTCCTGGGCAAGGACGCGTCGAAAGGGAACCGTAAATGGTTTTGGGCCGTAAAACCCGTGCAAACAGAACAAAAAGCAGAGCGAGTAGTGCAGGGTGCTGCTCTCTGGCCGGCCGAGAGCGAAAGTTAGTACCGCGCAACCCTTTTGGCCCTTACCATAAACCGGGCCGCGTCAGACACAGCCGGGGCCGCATAGTCGGGGCGGCGCGCGGCGCGTTTGACACGGTGGATCCCGACGCCAACAAAAACAGTGCCGGGCGACGGTCTGCGGGTCCGGCGGGAAAGGTGCGCGCGGCATTTGACGGTCGTCGTCATGGCAACCACGTGGGTTTGCGGCCGAGCGCACCCCCCTCCCCCTTTTTTTTGCCACCCCAGATCCCTGCGTAAGTGCGCTAGACCTTGGAGCCGCTCCCGTTTACCCCTTGTATATACCTGAGCACACACACACACAACACACACAGACTGCCAAGGGTAAATAGAGCAAGGCCACGCCGCCGGGCGATTCGTCCTGCCGAAAAGGAAAAGAGGGGTACAACGTCATAATCTGAGGCCAAAACAGCAGCGCGGCCCGCGGCGTCACCCAAGGACTCGGCCTCGTGCATACCAAATGAGAAGGACACGAAGCGTACCCTGCCAGGGGAAACGAAACCAAAAACAGCATCCGTTCTTGGAAATGATTTGTTTTGCGAATAATATTTTAATTTCGAACACTTTTCACATGTCAAGAAGGGTTAGTTTTAACGCTGCTCATCACTGATTGGCGTTTTTGTCATCAATGGTCAACGCTGTAACGAGAAACCGTCGCTGAATAAGGGCTTGTTCTGAGAGGACGCACGTCGAGTCATCATGAGAACGTCATCATGGCGGTTGACTCAGCGAGAAAGAGACAGACAGAAAACCAGGGAGAGACAGAGAGAAATGGACGGAGAGAGAGAGAGAGGGAGAGAGAGACAGAGAGGGAGGGAGGGGGATGGGGGATGAGTCTTGAGACCCTCATCCGCTGACGTGGGGGTTGCCTGATGTGGACACAAGCACCGGGGGGTAGAAAAACATGGCATCCCTCTCCCTCCGCCGGCCCGCCCCGCGCCCCTTCTCTCTCTCTCTCTCTCTCTCTCTCTCTCTCTCTCTCTCTCTCTCTCTCTCCACCCTCGCGTCTCGGCAACCCCTCGTATAAACTCCTCGCGGGAACACCCGCAGGCAGACAGTGCGCCCTGCGGCGGCGTCCGCAGCGTGCCGCCCCCAGCGCTGTCTCTGTCCCGCCCGCCGGCGGCGCCGACCCCGCTCATGCTCTCTCTCCCTTGCACTCGCACGCGCCGCGGACGCCGCCTCGCACGCCCCAATTCACCGCCGGAAAAGGACGCCCTCCCTCGGAGCCGCACGGACTGGGGTGGGCTTTGGGGCGCGCAGACCCGCGGCGTGGGGGGTGGGGAGAGAAAATGGAACCAGATGGATGAACAGAGTACGAAGGCGCTCAGGAAAAAAATGGTTTATTTTACAGGACGTGAAATATTTCACTAAATAAATTTATGAATACTGTTCAAATAAAATATAATTCTGCCAAAAAAAAAACGGAGCAATACGTAAAAGAACAAGGAATTCAAATGCATTTCTCTCTGCGCCCCTCCCCCCCCCCAATTTTTTTTAAATCTTTATAATTTTTTATCATTTACAATACTTTGACATGAGAGTCGGTCGTTACGGCAGAGACCGTTCGGTGTGTAGCCCCCGCCATTCATTGGCGGTCGCGTGGGCTGCAGACATCTCTCTCCCTCCCTCTCTCTCTCTCTTTCTCTGTCTCTCACAAACGCACTAAACGTGCCTAAAATAGTAAGAGCGGGACGTGACAGACTACAGAGAAAAACAGATTTCAGTGCAGACGCCTCGGCGACCATAAACGTATGAAAAATGGCACGCAGGGTGGCGCGCGCACGCACACTGCTGGGCGCGCCCACAAGCACGCACACGACACACACACACACACAGACCCTCGCTGCTTCTTTGCATACCCCCTGTATGAATAAAACAAGGGCGGAAGGGGCGCAATCCACATGTGAAACAATCTACTTCCTGAGCGATGTGTGTATATATGCGTCTTCCGCTTGCATTTGGCGCACAGCAGTCGCCTTGGCGGCGGGAAGCAGCACATTTCATCCCGGCCAGGGAGTCGCTCACGGGGTGCGTTGTTGACTCGCTCCGACAAGCGCGTCGCGTTTCGGCTCGGCAGCGGCCGACGCGGCACGCAGCCGCCATGCGACGCGACATTGTGGCCCGGCACACGAGAGAGAGAAAGGATGAAATCGAATGGAAGGGAATGTCCATTTTTTTTTATCGAATGATTTGCGGTTTATTCACCGACTCGCTGCGACGTTCTCTCCATTTACGCGAGCGTCGCGGGGTCGTCGCCGCCGCCCACTGGAGCGTGCACCGACACGGTCTGCTGGCCACCTAACCAAGTGATGGCAGGCGGTGCGGCGGCTGAGCACACACGACCACAAAGAGAGACCGGCGCGGATTTTTCGAACGAATCCAAGATGGCAGCATTCGGCAGACTGAAGTCTACCGTAAAAAATGTATGTCACAGGAAAAAGTTTTTAAAAAGCGTACAATTTGGTCACTTGTATTTTTTTTACATTCCAATACAAGCACTTGGAGCGGCTCCCCGGTGAGAGACAAAGACGAGACGAGAGTGTGAGAGAGAGGGAGTGAGAGGAGAGAGAGAGAGAGAGAGCGGGAGATTTGGAACGCTCTCTGACATGGAAGACTTGAAACCAGTTTCCGTCTCACAGAGCGATACAAGCAGGCTGTTCGAAAAAAAAGGAAGGAAAGAGGATGGAGAGAGGTAAGATAGCGAGAGGGTGACAAGCTCGGCAGTATACATGTCAGGGGGAACACCGCCTCCCGTAATGTATGCTGTGTCGGGTTGTGTGCGAAGGGGGCGGTGCACAGCCGAGAGATACAGACCATTTCCACTTCTGATATCTCCAACAGTGAGATTTAAATACACCGCGTATTTTCAACTCGGGTTCAGGACAATTCGCGCGGTCTCTGAATTTGAAGTGAAAACAACAGGGCTAAACTAACGGGCAGGTAATGCCGCACCCGTGCGCCTTCATCTTCTCTAACACTCAGCGCCCTCTTGCGGTCGACGGCCGGACCAGGAGTCTGGGCGGGCCGCTGCACGCTCAGAGCGTGCGTCGAGAGACGGGCGGGTCAGCCAGCACCTCAGCAGGTTGCGCGTAATCTTTGAAAGCGCCGAGTGTGCGCGCCGCCCGGGCAGCGCTATCTGTTGGCAAGGCGACGAACTCGGTGGGATGCGCGCGAAGCGACCCCCGCGCGCGCCGTGCACCGCGTATACCCCCTCCGCTCCCGGAGTATTGCCACCCCTTCGCGTGGGGTATACCCGAACTAAACTCGTTCGAAATCAGTTCGCGAACCTGTAGACGACCGAAGATAAAACCAACACCGTGATAAGCTTGTAAAGTACTGCCGTTAACCCTTCAGAGAAGCTTAGTACCTGCCATACTTATTAAACCGGTTAAGAAAATATATAGGTTGTTCTAATTAAAGTGAACATTTAAAGGTGTTTCAAAACTTTATCAGTTCATACTACACTTCATATTATTTTTGTAAAATAAATGGAAACTGTGCTAGACTCTACCTGTGAATCTCTGCTGGTACACGTTTCATTTATTTCCTTGAAATCGAATATGAGTTAAAAAGAAATCTAAGATCGTGTCATTTATGTGCACTCCTAGCCTGCGGCGAGCGAGCAGCAAGCCGATGTGCCCACGTTTGCCGTGCTCGCTGGAACCGGGGTGGAGTTGTCAGATCGCGAGCGGTGGCGCGCTCTGCCGCGAGGGCACCGAACCGCGTGCGGCGGCGGCCATGCTGGGTGGGGATGCGCGCGCATCGGCCCGCTCCCCCTACTCCTCACCCTTCCCCAGCCGTATCCTAGCAACGCGACGCGCACCCGACGGCGCCAAATTCGAACCGCCGCACTCGTATGAGCGCGTGTCTGCCCGGGTGACCGTCGGGAGTCTTAGACGGGAACGGCCACGGTTGCCTTACGTGAGAGATGAGGCAGATATTCAGGTAGAAAACAATCCGATGCTACGCGGGACTTCGAAATATTTAAAAAAAAAAAATTGAAGGGCTGCGGCGGTAGTAGGTACAATTAGATATTTCTGAGGAAAATGAACGAGTTGTCAGGTGGTCTGGGAACCGGGCGGCCTCCGTGGGAGCACGGCAGTATCGCAGCGCCCGTCGCACGCCGGGATGTTTCTCTGGCGTACGCTGGCAACCCTGCGGGCCCGCGCGCGCGGGACGCCGGCAAGCCGGCAACACCGCGCGCCGGCCGCAGTCGAACGCGCGGAGCGCTGGCGGAGCGCTAGCGGCGCGCAGGCGACACGGGCCCGCCGCTTTTTGCTGCCCTCCCATTGGCCAGTCAAACAGGGGAGCATGGCCGGCGCGTGCCCGCCTCCCCCCACCCCGCCGCGGGCCGCGATAGGCGGACCGACCGCGCCTGCGCGGTGCCGACCAATGGCAAGGCCGTTGCCACGGCAACGGGAGGCTGCGGCGTCACCGCCGTGTCTCGCCGGGTCCCGCTCGCGTCGTCTGCACCGGTGACGCGGCACGCCGTCTTCCGCAAGGACCCGCACTGCCGGAACGGGTATACAAGACCCCTTCCTATTACTATTTTTTATTTAATTTTTCTTTGTTATCTACTTTCAGTACAGTTTAAAAAATGCAGGAGCACATGTGAAAAAAAATTGTGGCACAAATTCACTGCCTTTGTTAAAGAAACCGTCGGAAAGTGATTTAGTCAGCTGACCAGGGCTAAAATTGTCGAGGCACGCGCCGCATTACGGCCACAATCACTCGGTTTACGGCGCGATAAGGACTCAAGTGTCAATAACACTTGTTTAAAGCTCTTTCACTTTCATACGGCTGCCGCACTGCGGGCCCCGGGCCGCACGCGGTTAAACGCCGCGGTTAAACGGCCGTTTAAGATTTCGGGAGGTGCGAACGATGATTTCGAGAGGTACCGGTACTTGCCGTGCTGGGAGGCGGCCTGACGCGACGCGGCCAGACTTTGCGGGCAGCATCACAAGACACGTACTGTAGAATCAGCACATCGCAAATTCTACATTCTCTTGAAATAAAATTGCAAAATGTTTACAGAAATTCGCACAAAACTGTCTACTTGGGTGGCCCCACAATGCCCTGAATTCTTAGGGAAAAATAAAATAATTTCCTGTCCGGTGCAGTACACCGAAAATATGTGTTTCATGCACACTCAAGCCCAGCGGCCAAACAGTATACGAGCTTCAAACCCGGGGGAAAAATATAGAGAAGAGAAGTGCGCGAGAACGAAATCCCTCCTTTACCTGGCCCGTGTGCTTATCGCTTGTGTGACGAGCGGTCCGCTCCGGATGCCCGTTATCGGGGAGTTATCCCAGCGTAAATACAGAAAAGAGCGCGGAATCAGGCCCGACATTCGGCACAGATAATAGCCCCCCCCCCCCTCCCTCTATCTCTCCCTCTCTCTGTCTCTCTGTCTCTCCCCTTGAAACGGGATTATCCAGAGAGAGCACTCGCGGAAGACATCGCCGTAACGAATTGTCTGGGAAATTTCTAAAGTTATTTACAGAAGGAACTTTTCTAGGGAATGTAGAGGAAATTTTTTCACAAAAAAAAAAACGGAAAGAAACAGGATTTCTGCAAAATGCATATCATGGGCATGAACATTTTTAGGGCCCGGATTTAGCAAACGAAATATGAAATGTCAAAAAAATAATTTGTAGGAGTGTTATTGGAACTTTTCAGCGTGGATTTACCATGCTCTATACATGCCTGACTGCAGAAATCCTTTCAGCCGTACGCAGCGCGGCAGAAACCAGGTCACTTTACGGGTCTTTCGATATAAAGCGCGCGGCACTCTGCTCTAACAGGGAAGTTGTCGGCGCTGCGGGGGGTCCGCCGGGGGTCCGCGGGGGGGTCCGCCGGGGGTCCGCCGCGCACTCGATTCATGGACGATAATGTACAATTATGAAAGACAAAGACCATCAATCATCCCTTTTACGGCTTGCTCTATAATTTGAAGCGATCAGGGCCAGCGATGGGCAGCAATTATCGTTTATCACTTTCTTGCTATCGTAAAATGCGAAGGAGGAGACTTCTCCTGTTTTGGGGAGTGGAGACCGTGAAGCTCCCGGCACGGAGAACACCGTTCCAAAGTGACACGGAACGCACACACTCGGACAGTGAGAAGTCATCTCTTTTTTTTTTGCGGTGCAGAAAAGAGGTCCTCTATCGCCCTAGTTCAAAAGCAAACGCTTTACCGCGAATGCCACCCTCCGCTACAGACAAAAAGAGGGGCCCCAAAGAGCCTGAATGAGGTGTACTCCTTTGATGGGTATCTGTAGGTGTTCCCTTCACTTCTCTGTCCTCCAGGGGCGACGTTCCCTTTGACCACGGACGAAACAACGTCGAGGGAAAAAAAATGGACAGCTCGCTCCTTCTGCATACTAATGAAGTGCAAAACAGTGTTTATTCTGTTTGCTACGAAGAACAGGCACAGGGCTGCGTTCCGGTGCCAAGAGCAGTCTGCGAGGCAGGCCCAGTTGATTCTCTGGTTGCTGTTCTACTGATCTCAACGGCGTGTGGTCTGCGTACAACGATATTGCGTACTCTACAACATCCTACTTTTGACATAATTCTAGGTTAGTGTTCCACGCAGGGCGGTCAGATATTGAGTATTGTGCTGTTTAGCTAACCGGTCACACCCGCCCAGGATCCTCATGTCCTACACACGAAGCCACACGTCCGCCCCCTCCCTCCCTCATCCCGCAATGGCGGCAATAAATTCATAAATCTACTCCACTTTGGCCGGACCGGCACGTAATTCGGGTTGTAAACAGCAACAACAGCAGTAACAGGGCGTGGGGACACACCGCGCCGGTGTCCCGTCGGGGGAAGGCCGTATCTGTCGGCGTTTGCGTTTGGGTTGCCACCGCCGGGGAGCGGGGCGGACGCGGTCCCCCGAGGCTCGGCGACAGCGTGCGCTTTCGGCCACCAATAAACCTGGACCGCGCCGGCAGCAAGGCGATGTAGAGCGGGACTGTCCTGGACGAGGTGCACAGGCCCCTGCCGTCGGCGGGGAGGGTGGCTCACCGGAAGGCTGTTGTCCAGGTAATCCCGGACGAGGCGGTCCCGCGCAGGGTCCCGCAGGGGCTCAGCGGCACGCGGCCATGTCACTGCCGCTGCACTTGACACTGGTATCACTATGCACTTCACTGTCACTGTCACACACACACACACACACTGGCACACACGCACTGAGGCACTTCGGGGGGCAGCACTGGTACAGCTGGCGGCCGGCGGCAGCCACACAGGGCGGCGGCGGCAGCAGTACAGGGGGCACCCACACCAAACAGCGCCCGCTGCGCGTCCGCGGGGCTGTGAGCGCGGGAGAGGGCTGTTTGTTTAAAAACCGGGGCCCGGCCGGCGGCGGCGGCTGGCAGAGCGGCGACTCAAAAAGGGAGATTCCCGGGCGGCAGTGCGGCGGCGGCGGCAGCGGCGGCGGCGGCAGCGAAGGGACGCGCGCACAAAAAAAAAAGGGGTTCGCGCGCCGCGGGGGTATATGAGGGTGACGGAGGCCCGACTGCGAGAGCTGTGACCGATCTCCCCGACTGGCAGAGGCGGCACGAGTGGCGGTCGCGCGCGGCGGCGGCTCGAGCGGCGGCGGCGGCGGCGGCGCGGCGGCGGCTCGGGGGTCCAGCGGGGCTGCCGGCGACGCCTACGTCCGACCGTCCCTCCGTGCCCCGCCGTCCGTGCGGCCGGGACGGGCGTGTAGCGTGCGCCATCGCCCTCTCCTCTTTGCTTCCCTTCGCCTTAGCGGGCTCAGCTCCCCCTCCCACCGCCTCACCCCCCTCCCAATGTCTCTCTATCTCTCTCACCCACCCTCTCTCTTACTCACTTCGGGTACACGATCGTTGTCGTCCGCCTTCACGCTCCCGCCTTCGGGGGGCCTCCGCCCGGGTCGACTGCACCAGGACGCAAGCACTGCAGTGCCTTCCCCCTGCCTATCTATCTCTCCCTCTCCTCTCTCTCTCTCTCTCTCTCTCTCTCTCTCTCTCCTCTCCCCGCCCGCCGGGCCGCGCCCCTGAGGGTGTGCCGTGCGCTCATTTTATCGGGCTCCTCCCCCTCTCCCTGCCTCCTCTCCGTCTCTTTCTCTGCCTCTCTCTCTCTCTCTCGCTATCCCTCTTTCCTTTTAATCGCGTGGCTTCATATGATTCTCTTTCCCGCTCCTTCCTCCGCCTCTGTTCCTTTCCCATCGCTGTCCTGCGCGCCGGCGTCTCCCCCCACCACCGTGCACACATCATGCCCCACCCATCCGATGGATATCACCGTCTCTCCTTCTCCCTCACCTCTCTCTGTCTCTCTCTCCGTCTCGCTCTTTTTGTCTCTCTTTCACTGCAGTTCTATCACGCTCCAGCAGCGACTCGGTCTGGGCAGTGCCTCTGCAATAGATGTTTTCCCATGAAAATATTTCCCTCCCTCCCTTTTTTGGCCCCTTTATTATTTTTTTTTACGCAGAGAAAATGAATCGAAACTCTGTTACTCCTTTTTTTTTTGCACGGTCACAGGTGTTTCCGCGGAGTCCCTTCCGCTCGGATACTCGCGAGCAGCGACCCTTTGCCATAAAAGAAACAGGCGAGGAACAGGAAAGGGATGACATTCCGAGACGCAAGGTCACGGGTTCAAACACTGACCTAGTGACGCGGCAATAATAACCGTATGGGTAAAAGGGTTATACAGCCGCACCCGCACAGCGGCCTAAAGTGTTTTACAGACTCATTTTAGGATGGCCATGAAGGAGGTGAGTAATACTGCTGCTGTAGTGGCCGTCACCAACAGCTGCTCTGCTACCGAGATCTTGACCGTGAGATGCACGGACGAAGGCAAAA
This sequence comes from Megalurothrips usitatus, assembly GCA_026979955.1. Taxonomy (NCBI): domain Eukaryota; kingdom Metazoa; phylum Arthropoda; class Insecta; order Thysanoptera; family Thripidae; genus Megalurothrips; species Megalurothrips usitatus. The sequence continues at coordinate 4,810,851 of CM049605.1, forward strand.
GTGAGCGCAATATCTTTCGGATTCGGGTGCAGCACGCTCGAGAAATGAGAAGTTTACTCAACAAAATATATCCATTACAATTCAGCTATTTTGCTTTTTGGTTTCGGGAACAAATTTTGTTTGGGTGCATTTTTTTTTCTGCACGACGGGAAACAAATTGTCACAAAACAATTTTTGGAGGACATGTGCAGCTCCGAAAAATTCAGCTGCTGACTGCTGTGCTGTTGCGTGATGTAGTTGAACTTAGCTGCGAATGCGTTTGAACCGTGAAGGTCTCGAACACACACACACACACACACACACACACGCACACGCACGGCTCGGATCAAACACTTCCGCTGGCCGCATTGTGCTCTCACTCACGCATGTGGGGATGATTTGTGATTCAGCGCAGAGCCGGCACGGGCGGCGCGCGCAGCTGCATACGCGACGCTGTAAATCAGACCCCGGCCGCGCTTTTCAGCGCGCTGTCGCCCGTGACGCAAAGAGTGCGGACCGAGCTGTGCGGGGCCATTTCCTTCTTTCACGTGACCGGGGTGGAAAAGCGGAGCGGAAGGAAAAGACCAGCAGCTGGTGACCGGGCAGGGAAAAAGTGTCAAAAATTTTGGCAAGCACATGCAAATATTATGTGCCATTCACAAGAAATTAAATAATAAAAAGTTTGCACTTTATTTATTTATAGAACATTTCAAAGTATTATTTTTTATGTAACCTCTGCACACCTATTGGCCTTAAATTATGATTATAGTAAGTATTTGCTGCAACACTCTTATAAATTATTCTGAAAATCCTTTTACGGTGAGCCGAAAGAGTTTTGATTTAATCAAGTGCTGGCGCGTTTTATTCTTGGAGGGCCGGCAGTAGCCGCGTGTGGCTACGTTGTCGCTGGTTGTAGCAGATCGCACGGTTAGAACGGCTCTGCGGCCGACGCCGCATCGCAATGGGATTTCACTCGGCTCCCTTGCAAATGTAACCACATGCACAACGCACAGCGGGACAAGCGCGCGCGCGACGGGCGTTTCGGAGCGGTCAAGAGAGGTGTTCAAGAGCACTTAATGATCGACTAAACGATACATAAAGGCCGCCGTGTAGTGTGCCGATAGACGAGAGCGAGCGCTATTCGCAGCAGAGATCGTCTGTAATATTATCACCGCCATATACATCGGGCATATTTTATAACTCATATTCGAGTCTTGAAGGCCGGGGAAAGTGTTGCATTAATGGGCACATTCAGGTTGTAGTAGTGGCGGTGGTGGTGGTGGTGGTGGCAGTCCACAGGTGCTTTTATGATGAGCAATAATCGACGTGACCGCCACGACCAGCCGGCTCTTCGCCATGTGACCAACATGTCGTCAGCGAGACGGCGTGACTCACTGCGTCTCTCTCTAACCTGTATCCCTCTCTCTCTCTCTCTCTCCAGTGTAAACTTCACCATGAGACTACAGCTTTTGTACAATTCAGCTGGCGAAAAAGTAATTAGGACAAACTTCAGTTTTCCGCGTGAACTACAGGTTAAGTTCAGTGATACCACGGTTGGAGGAAATGTACTGTTAGCTTAAATTGTAGTTTCACCTCAGATCCTTCCACCGGATGTAGTACCGCCACAGTCCCCGAAAGGTCTGCACACTATTTTCTTCGGATCCTATTTTTTTTATTTTCACACTATATTCCTGCGCCTCCATTTTTCTCGACGTCCAACGAGGAACAAGAGCATTGAATGCGCGCCGCGGAGGTGCCTTCTGCGGAGCGCTTCACGCGGAACGGCGCGGACACGCACTAAAGCACTGCTCATTGAAAAGTTTCCATCTCGCTCCCTCCCCGTTCCCTCGTCAACAGCGACGACGGGGGACAATGAAATCATTTTAATCGTCATATCTCGTTATTGCCCGCCGAGGGGTTGTCGTCTCCAAAGTTTCACATTTTCGCCGCCGCCGGCATTTGAGTTTCCCGCTCCTCCCTGAGGGGGAAAAGAGAGCGGGGGTGGTGATGTTGAGAGGGAGAAATGGGGATGAGAGAGAGAGAAAGAAAGAGAGAGAGAGAGAGAGGAGGTGACAGGGGTGGGGCTGTCCTGGTAAAATGTACGGAGGGTGGAATGGTGTTCGCTTCGGGCGTTGCGTTTGCAGGAGGGGCGGTGTAAAATGGCGAGGGGCGGCGGCGAGCCCCGAGATTCATTACTCTCTTATTCGTTTGCTCCCCTGCGGCGGCGGCGGTGGGACGCTTTCGAACCGAAAACCAACCCCTCCGTCTCTCTCTCTCTCTCTCTCTCTCTCTCTCTCTCTCTCTCTCTCTCTCTTCCACTGGCATTGGAGGCCGCGCAGAGCGTGGGACAAGGAGGGATAGATAATCTACTGCGAGTGGAGCTGCGGGCCGACGCCATGCCGGGAATAAGAGCGCACGATGATGAGTGTACACACACACACACACACAACAAACTTTATGCCCAGCGAGAGAGTTAATTACGGAAATTTAATTTAATTAAAGAGAAGGAATCTGAATGGGCGCGCGGTGGGGAGGTCACCGCCTTCCTCGTGTCTGCTATGATACGATGGGGGCGTCGCGTGACGGAAGGCGGTGGGGGGATGGGGGGGGGGGGAGTCCCCACTCCGTAGGGGGGAGAGGGATGATGGGGGACCGACGACCAATTCCACACATACTGCAGCGATCGCCATGACACTGCATTCCACTTTCTCTTTCTCTCTCGCTCTCTCTCTATCTCTGTCACACTTCTCCCTCGTGACAAAAAAAAACAACATAAATTCAGTTGAAATAAAAATGTCCGCGTTGTGGTGCGTGAGTGCATCGTAATGCTCTCTTCCGGCTCGTCAAACTTGACCACCACTTAATTAGGCGTGCAGAATGACGGACGTAAAGCGCCGATTTGTTTTGCGGGCGGACAAATCAGGGGATCGGATTGGTCGTCTCGTCACGTGACTAGGAGTGTGAGCACTGCTGGCCCAGCCATTCGGGTTCAGCAAATAAACGCGGCTCAAACAAGAGGCGCCCCTCGCAGAAGAAGAAGAGGAAGCAGAGGAGAGCCAGAAAGAGGGAATAAGCACCTTTACGGGCCATCATTGTGATTGGACCACACCCTGATAGAGTCGGGGGGGGGGGGGGGGGGCACGCGTCGTCGGGACAAGCCGGGTGGTGGTTTTAAACTCAGGATGAAAATCAGTCTCTCGGAAGTAAGATGCACCCTGTGCGAATCGCGCTGCTCATTTGATTGCCAGATAAATGAATAAATAAAATGGCGGCTGACCAACGAGTGGCATGAATATTAATTTAAACGCGCAACGCACCGATGAGAATTAGTTCGGGGAGCATTAAGATGGCCGAAGCAGCTGCGGTCGCCGGGGGCCGACGTTACGTCGATGTGAATCCAAGGGCCGGTCTGGGGAGTGATTATACATGCACCGGAAGCCGTTTCCACGTCGGCGCGGCCACATACGTTCACGCTTCGGAGGGCTCGTGAGGAGGAGGAGGAAGAGGTGGAGGGGGAGGAGGAGGAAGAGGAGGAGGGGGAGGAGGAGGAGGAGAAGGAGGGGGAGGAGGAGGAGGGGGAGGAGGAGGGGGGGGAGGCGGAGGAATCAAGTACGTGGTGGGGGTGTCAAAGAGGGTGGGGCCTCCCTCACGGCCATGCTACACACTTGGGCCCCCTGTCTCCCGATTTTTATGCCCGCTAAATGTTTTAATGTGCTGCTGCCTAAGTAAGCCGTCTCTCTGTCTCGCTTCAGCTCGCTTCACCTCCACGGTCTCTCTCGCTCTCTCACTCTCTTCTCTCTGTCGGCGAGATGAAAGACGACCGGTGGCAGGAGCGCTCTCTGCAAACTAGTTCCCGACCGACTATTTCCACGCCCGTGGCTACCGACGCTGGCTCTAGGAAGGAGACCCGCAGTGTGGGTATAGACACGCACGGCACCACACACGTGGGCGCGAGGAGCGCTGCGCATAACGGAGTTTGGGGTTATTGGCACCACACCGTCTGTCACTCGCAGCTAGGGATCGCTTTACAGCGCGCTCGACGATAGTGTCCAGGATGCCACCTGATTTAGACGCTTCTCTCTCGCACTCGAGCCAGACCCCGACCACCGCCACGGAGCGCCTGCGGGGTAGGCAACCACGGTCTTTGCGTGTCGGGCGGGATGGCCTACACCACTATTCGCAGGCGCTCGCACAGCGCTGCTTCGGTCTGGAAGGTTGGCGAGTGCAATGTGGTGCAGCAACGCACCTCTTGCTCTGTTCATATAATTTGGAGCTCGCTGTCCGGAACGGGCGAATCGATCGCATTACGGGTACAGAACAATAGTTCGCTGCCAAAATAAGCAGTGTTCGTAACCGAAGCACGCGTTGTCTCCTCTCTCTCCCTCTCAAAGAGTTTTGCGCTTCGATTTTCTTACTGCTCATTGTTCATGGCCGCCACCTCGTCGTTACTGCAACAACCTGCTGTACTGTTGTTTGTCGATCCTTTCCTGTGCCATCGAGTGCGTCCGCGAACTAACCGGCCCGCCGGTGGTCCACGGTGAAAGTGTACAAAGAGGGGGAACCGTTCGTCGCCATTTTTATTTTGTTCCAGTGTATCGCTGACGCCGTTTTTTTTATTACAATTAAATTACTTAGGTAGAGCTGGTTCTTTTTCCTGGCCTAGCCGCACTGCCTGCTGACAAGAGCGTCACGAAAGCACCCCACGCGTGTTTCCCCTGGCCGCGATAGCCAGCATTTTTGCTGTATCCGCCCTGCCACCGAGCGCGCCAACAATGTGACATTTTGAAATCGTCAAAGGCCTTAAAAGCTTGCTGGTGGTGCGGCGGTGCTGGTGGCCCCCGCTGCTTAATAACGCAACAAAGAGGCCCTTAAAGAAAGCACATAAAACTTGCGCGCGTGGGACCCGTAATTGACACACGGTCAAATGCCGGGGGACGGGGTGGAGAGGGGACGGGGGAGGGTGGGAGGGGGGGGGGGGGCACCAAGGAGCTTATATCTTGCACGAGAACTTTCCAATTCAGGGGGATTGTTTTCGATTGCTGGTTTCAAAGTCGGTTGTACGTCCGTGGTAGACTGCAAGAAAAAAAATCACACCGACACGAAAATTTTGACAGTTGTGGTAAACAGAATGGGGACACAGAAGAGATACAGATATTGAAGAGAGACAACGAAGGGGACGTTACACGGGGACTCTGGTTTCGCACCGCCGCCGCCATCTTGGCGCCGGGACGTATCTCCCTTCGGGGATGAGAGGGTCGTTAACGCTGCCTAAACCCTCTCGAACACGACGACACCATCCCCTTAAGTAAATCCCCTCGGAGACGCCGGAGGGGGAGGGGGTGCCCCGCGATAACACAAACTTTGATGAGGGCCAACATGGCGGCGCCGCGTGGCGCCTCTATCCGCCGCCGGGGGCCGCGTCAGAGGCTTCGCCATCTCTCTCTCTCTCTCTCCTCCGCACGGAGTGGGACAGGGGATTCTGTTTTCGGATGCAGACGGGCATGGTCTCTCTCTCTCACACGGGTGCGCGCGCGCGGGGGGATTGCTTCCCAGCAGGATACGGCCCCCGGTGCGGTAAGGGTGTCCGTCTCCAGATGAGAGCGACAGAGACAGAGCCCTCCTTCCGGCGACGCGCGGAGAGAGAAAGAGAGAGAGAGAGGGGGAGATAACGGAGGGGTGAAGTTGGACGAGGCAGCGAGGGGCTGTTTGGGAATTACTTTTGGGCGCAGTGCTGTGCGTGGAACTTTTGTTATCAGCTGGAGTTTGAGATGTGCTCCGGATCACGCGGGATGGGGGAGGAGGGGGAGGAGTTGTGCTTGAAGAACACGATGTGCCTCACCGCTGGCCAGATCCTAACGTGAAGAACGACAGGTGACTGAGATCCGAAAACAACAAGAAACCAAATTATCACTATAAGATTCGAAACTGAATTCAGCTTTACTGAGAAACAACATAAAACCTGTATCGAAACCGAAGCGGTTGACCAAAATGATTTCAGTTCGTCCCCATTTGACGTCGGCCGAAAGAAAGATGGCCGTCGGGTAGCTCAGACGGCAGATAAAAGCCCAGATCTTTGTCGCGCCGCCTCGGCGGGGGAGGCCGGGTCCTTACAGAGTCTTGGCTCCATAGGGCCTAGAGGGGGAGAGGGAGAAGGGGTTCAAGACGAAACAAACACTCTCCTTAATGGCTCGCGGCACTCGGGGGAGGTCCCCGCGGGGTCCCGCAGACAGAGTCCCACAGGGTGTCCCACAGGGTGTCCCACAGGGTGTCCCACAGGGTGTTCCGCAGGGTGTGCCGCGCGGGACGTCCCCCACAGGGTGCTCGGTGAGGATGTCACCCAGAGCCAGCGGGAGGGCCGCGCCTGCGGAGCCCCCGCGTGTGTGACGCGCCAGCCGCGTGCGCGCGTCATGACAAAATAATAAATTTCCGTGACTGTTATGCCGTTCGAGTTGCGTCGTGTGTGTGTGTGTGTGTGTGCGTTTGTTATTTCCTCTGCGGGCAGGCGACTCTCCAGTGTGTGTGTGTGTGTGTGTGTGTGTGTGCGATGGTAAGAGATACAATGTTGTGGCACGATGCGTTTCAGAACAAGTAGGCGTTTTTTAATCACCGTGGCGGTTTCCTTTGAAATTTTTCAATGAATGCGGTGCAGACATTTTCTAAGCAAGTTTTGTCGGAGTTTAATTCACAGTTTTCAGAAGTAAAAATCTACCGATTTTGAGGCATAGTTCAATGAATTTTCAAGGTTTAAAACACATGTGACAACGTCCAGAACAAGTTACTGTAAAGATTTAAAAAATAAATCACGCGCACTCTCCTTTTTTTTTTTGAAAAATGCACAGCACAGTGACGTAGCTTACGCCACCGATGTATTTTTGCTTGGTGCGCCGAATGTTTGTGGCAGTGTGTGGAGTCCGTCCCACGACTAGCCGGCAGGGACTGGCCGGGGCCGGCGGGCTGTCTCGTAAAAGCGGCGGGACGTACGGGATACGCTGCAGATAAGGAGAGACGGGGCGGCCAGACGACGGATCAGACGGCGGACTGGACGCGCGGCTGCATCGGGCCACGCCACGCCACGCCACGCCCCGCCACGCCACGCCACGCCACGCCACGCCACATGCGCCTGCGGTGAAGCGACGACCCCGACCCCCACCGTAACGCCACAGACTGCCTCTTGCGCGGTTGGAGAGAGAAAGGTAAAAATTAATGCAAACTAGGGCTGAATAATTGTGTAAACTTCTGTTCAGATGGCAGTGGTGAAGCAAGGGTGAAAATAAGTTCTGTCTGATTAATTTCCAAAAATATGCTGAAGAAGAAAACTACTCATTGATACTTGTGTCAAAAACATGATTTTATTTTTGAAAGTGCATTAACCGTTTGTTTTTGTAGTTGTTGTTAATGTTAATGTTCAGAATAGAAGAGCAGAAGAAGAAGAAGACGGGGATGACCGAGGGGCACAGCCTGACCAGCTTTCATACAGCCCGGGGACGGACGGGCCCGGCCGGGGCCGCCATTAGAGATGTCGCTGACTTTACTGCGCAACTTATGGAAATCAAAGTCAGTGAGCCGAGATAATGCGCGTCGGCCGGCTGGACACTGCGGCAGTGGGATAGAGGGGGCTGACGGAGACGGGATAGAGGGGCGGAGGGATAGAGTGAGCCAGGAGAGAGGATAGAGGGGGAGAGAAGGAGAGGGGGCAAAGACGGAACAGCGCCTCAGCCGCGGTCGTGCTACGTGTCAACCAAGCTGTCATGGCTCCTTATTTCTTGACAACATTTTTTTTTTTAACAGGATGGGATTTCCAAAAACTATATTTGCACACATATATTTGCACAGAGAAGAAAAGGTGCGCACAGTTCATGGCCATATCTAGGTTTGAAATTTCAGCAGAATGCTGCGACTTTCCGTTTTTTAACCCTTTCCCCGCCCACCGAAACCAAAACAGTGAGGTCCGAGATGAGCGCGCGTCGCCTCGTAACTGCATTACAGCTTACGAACCCTACCGGGCGGTAGGCCCACGGGGATGCAAAGTGCATTCGTTTTTATAGGCAATATTTCTTGCGCTTATTTTCCGGGGCCGTCGGTCCTGGGGTCCTGAGGGGCACAGCAGCTCCGCACCTCCCGCCCCGTGGTTAGGTGGGTCTCGGCGGACCGCGGCGTTGTCTTCCTACGCACTCCTCAAGGTGGAGTGCTGCACCTCCTGTTTCATAAAAAGAGGAAAAAGAAAACGGTTCGAAAAAAAAGAGAGAGAGAGACACCCCAAAGCCAGGGGCCGCCGCGGGAGAAGAGTCTTTTTATGCTCCAGTCGGGTCAGTCCGCTCGGCTGGCCGCGGGATGTCGGGTGACATTTTGAGCCGGGTCTTCCCGATTGGTCGGTTTCTCGAGGCGAACGGGCCGCACCCACCAATGGCTGGCCACGGGATCGTGCAGGATTATCTCTGATTGGTTTTAGAGTGGTCGCGAGAAGAGTACGTTTCTTCCGCGCGCCGCAGAGGCTTGACAACCCGAATAATTTAGCGACCCTGTTGTGAACTTTTTTTTGTCAAATTTCGAAAAGAGTGTGGCGGAGAAAAACTTTTTCCGACCGCATTTTTTGAAACTGCTTTGACGTATCTGCTTTGATGTATTTGCAGACGTTTCGCCAACAAAATTGAAGTATACTAAAAAAAAATACAGAAATTTCTCAAACGCACAAATAATTACTAGTTATATTGTGTTTTTCTTTTTCATTTATTCTAATACCCTCAAACTCGGTGCGGCACTAATGAAGTGGCGTGAGCGTATTCAGATAACGACGGACTCGGCCCGGACTTTTAAGAAAATACGTGGCATTGGGCAGGGTGTGTTGGGGAGCGGAGGAGAAGGCAGAGGGGGGGGGGGGGGCTGCGCGGGAAACTCGTAAAAAGGAGTTTGAGACGCGGGGCATGGCGGCGGCGGCGGCGGCGGCTCGGGGGTGGAACGGGGGCGCCCGGTAACCGACGCAACCGGCGCCCGGACGCCGGCCGGCTACGCGTCGCGGCGGGGGCGGCGCAGAGAGAGAGAGAGAGAGAGAGAGAGAGAGAGAGAGAGAGAGAGAGAGAGAGAAGGGGGAGGGCCCGCTAAGACTACACAAGGGCTGCAGACGTCAAATGTGTTTTATCGCCTTAATAAAGCCCCCGCTAGGCAACCCGCCGAGCAGAGTAATCCTCCAGCCCACGCGGGGCACAAAACATGCCGCCCAAAAAAAAAATCGAGAGACAGAAAATGTTCCCCTTTTTCGTACATTGACTTTCCGAGAGCCGAGCGGGCGGAGGGAATATGCGTTGTTGTCGTCGTAGTTGCTGTTGTGATTCACACTCCAGCCAATCGGGGCGCACCACCACCACCACCGCCGCCGCCCTCCAGGGGACCCGGCTCGACGCCCCCGGTCTTCCAGCGACTGACCTTCAAAAGAAACTTGCGCTGCTACACGTCAGCAGGCGACGGGTCTCGCTGCCCGCGTGTTCCAAAATGGCGCAGCGGCCGCCTCTTGTGGGCGTCGGTTTTTGGCAGGAAATTCCAAACGTCCCCGACTGTCGTGGGAATGCTATAGGTGTGCCCAGCAGGGGGTTCCTGCCGCGCGGGAGCCCAGCGCGAGAGAGCGTCTCCACAACTTCTGACGATTCAATTCCCGAACGCGCGGGGCACCTCCCGTTGTGCTCCTCTGACGCATCTCCCGGATGGCGACGGACCGAAATAATTTACGAGATGGTGTGTATAAGCGTTTTGGAAAAATGGGAGGGTCTCGTAGGCGCTGCGCTATGCCGTCTCGAATGATAGACGACTGTATAGCAGAAACGCATATTTTTGAGGGGAAAAAAGGGAGAATGAAAACACAAAAATTTCCCTGAGGGAACGACGAAGGCGGGAGAAATTGGAAGGTAGTGGTCCGATGACCGGCTCGCCTTGGGCCGCGGCCGTTAACAGGCGTCCAGTTTTAATTATTCCGAAGGGGGGGTAATGAAGTGGTCAGCAGAATGACGCTCCCACTGCCATCAATCAGTGGGCCTCGTTTACGACATTCTCTCTCCGGCTCTGGGAATAAGACGTCAGGGCAGACGCGGGCACGGTGTGGACGTGTGTGTCGCACTGACCCGCCTGTAACGAACCTCAAATAATCATTTTGATGTGTCGTTGATATTTCAAGTTTACCCCAAAAGTGCATTGGACGATTTTGATTCGTCTTGATCCGAGGATTCCGATATTGGGGTCGTGTGATGAATTCTGGCATTGTGATAAAAAAAAAACAACACGGAGCAGGATTGTGTATTAGCAAATCCATAAGCTTATGTGACACCGGACATGTGACGCAATTTCCATCGCCATCACGAATGCACGAGGTTACCGTATACGACAGGAAAGGGACGATACTTATTTGGCAATGCGCGCGCGCACACACACACACACACACACACACACGGGCTGACTCTCAGACACATAGACACTCGCACACATATATATATCGTCACATACGTTTACCTTTACGGCTTCATAACGACAAACGACAGCTGAATGGGTGGGAGAGAGGATGAAGACATCGAAAATCGTTCTGCCACGTCGGGGGCCGACGCGCACTTCGTACGGTTCACCGGAGTATCGTCGCAAAGCGAAGTAAAAGCGTTCATCTCTTTTACTCTCTCTCTCTCTCTCTCTCTCTCTCTCTCTCTCCCCGTGGCTGTTTCGCTCCCAGCCTCGCGTCGTTGTCCATTGATAGGCGACATCATCGGGTGCCGCGCGCGGTGCTGGAGACGGACGGGGCCATATCCGCAAAAGGCGAGCCAGACGGAAGGTAAGGTGAGCGGGAGGGGAGGGGGGGGGGGGGGTTCAAAAACAATGTCACCTACAGCCGTGTGTCTGCTGACAGTATGAAGGCAGCATGGAGGCGGCGGCCGGGACGCGGCCCGCGCCACCACCACCACCACCACCACCACCACCACCACCACTACCACCACCACCACCACCACCACTACCACCACCACCACCACCACTCCACCACCACCACCACCACCACTACCACCACCACCACCACCACCACCACCACCACCACCACCACCACCACTACCACCACCACCACCACCACCACTACCACAGCAGAAGAATGACCCCTTTTGTGCCGGAGTAATGTCGCCTTCAACGATCGCCAATCAAATTATCGTGTCTGAGGCGCGCGCCTCCGGAGGGACGGAGAGGGAACCCGCCGCGGCGCACAGTCGACCTGCATTATTTCCAAAAGGATGAGATGGCGACATTGATGGCGTTCCGGAGGGAGGGAAGAGTTCTCACGGGTATCATCGGCAATTGTCGAGAGAGAGAGAGAGAGAGAGAGAGAGACTTAGAGATAGGCGACTTCACATGTTAGACAACCCAGAGACCCAAACGCTGGAGCGCTGTCGATATGTCCCGGTACCATTTTTCTGTTATGAGACATAGGATATGTAATTTTACAATCCTCCCTTATGTAAAAAAAATGTTGAACATGTCTCTTAGAGGGATGTCAGCGCACGTGTATATGCCGCGGCCCGCATGGCACAGTTCATGCACTGCTGCGAGGCTGGCCGGATCGTCGTGTGATGTTCCAGTTGCTCCCCTCGTCTCGCGCTCGTCTTCAGCACTTTTTTTTTGACCTTCTTTTACGACGGCACAGCCAGTCATTTTTACTGTCTGCATGTATTAGGCGACACACGCACTCGCACTTGCGCGCACACGCGCGCGCACGCGTGGCGTCCAGTGTCGAGTTTTCTCTCTCTCCCTCGCTTGCTCGCTCTTCCGTCTCTCTTCATGCTCGTTCTGATCTAGCGCGAGAGAAACTGCTTTCTTGCAGAAGCACAAGTGACAGATACAAGTGTGATATTTTGGTTGCACTTTTGAAAATGTATTTTTAAGTATTTATGTCCTAACGCGAAACACAACTAAGTTTGTTTTTTTATCCCAGGGTACTGAGTAGGTGATAATTCTGTTTCAAAACGGAAGGAAAGGGACAGTTATTAAACTTTTGCGCTGTTTACACACGAGCGGAGGTCACGTGAGAAAAAAAAGAGAAAAAAAATTACGTCCGAGCGAGGGAGAGAAAAATAACGCAAGTGGGCCGTGAATTGTACGCAGTCGCGTGAATTCTGAACAGGTCGCGACCTCCCCGCGTTTCGGCCAATGCCCTTTTGCATATCAGGCTGCGTGAGGCACGCGAAGCCGGCGGGGCACACGGCAGGCGGTGGCGGCGGCGGTAGCGGCGGCGGCGGCGACAGCGGCGGTAGCGGCGGCAGCGGCGACAGCGGCGGTAGCGGTGGCGGCAGCGGTGGCGGGAGCGGCGCCATGTCCACTTGAGAGTCACTGGACGTCGGACGGGGGAACGGGCAGGAAAAAAAAGAATCGCAGGCAGAACGAACAGTGAGGGAGAGGTAGAGAAGGGGAGAGAGACAGAGAGACAGGGACAGATACAGAGAGATAGAGAGAGAGATAAAAGGGGTAGAAAAAAAAGTGACCGCACAATAAAATTGGCGATGCCGATTGGTCCTGTTGGTACTGGAGTGGGGGGAGGCCGGTAACCGGTTCGGAACCCCCCGCACCACCACCACCACCACCACCGCCGCAGCAGAGCAGCGCGTTCGTGAAAAACCTGTTCGTGCGAACAAGGGGGAGCTCACACAGCGGCCAGCTCTCTGTCACATGCAGACCCTCACAATTAGGTGGATTTAGGGAGGGTCACCGCCCGTATCATGCTGCTGTTTTTTCTATCTCTTTTAGGCCGCCCTGTCTCTCTCGCTCGTTTTTTTTTTTGTCCTCTCATTTTTTGAGTGAACTTTTTTTTTGCAGACTAGGATTTTGTTCCCCATAGTCCTTCAATGCCAAGTTCAGGGACGCACGTCGAACTCGCCTAGCAACGCGTTGGTCTTCGTCCGCCACTCTGAGAAACGCATCCGCAGGCGCGCAGGCGCCGGTCGACTGCAAATATTTTGGTTCCGGTGGACGTTTTCTGCGTCGTAGAGCACCCGGCGGGTAGGCAACACCAGGTCGCGCCTGCGTGCATGACTGCACATTGCCTATCCGCAGGCGCTCCGGTGCTGAGGAAGTCACCCGGCTGGCCGCGGTCGAGGAGTCGGGAGCGCAGCCCAGCTGGCGGCCCGGCAGCGCGCCTCGCCGGGCGGCGGACTAGGCCTGCGTGCCACATGTGTATTGCCCCAATAAACTGGTGTCCCTTTCCCTCTCTTTGGAGGACCGCCAGGTAAACGGTCCCGCAGTGTTCTATACATGCAAAGCAGAGGAACGAAGAGGAAAAAAAACAGGCAATGCCGGGCAGCAGTGCGGTCCGAAAAAAAGATTGGCAGGTTCCCCTTTTTTGTCCTTTTCTGGGGCAGACAGCTGGCGGAGGCTGACTCGCATGTAAGCTGATGTATGCCGCGGAACAAAAAAAAAAGGGCACCTGTTTTTGCCCCCCGCCTCCGCTGATGCCCGCTTGACCGGCTTTCCTGTGTGCAGCGCGAAAAAGGGCAGTTCCGTCTGACCCTCTTTTTGTCGTGGTGGAAGGACACCTCAGCGTGACGTCTGGGGCCGTCGCTCGAAACTGGGACTCCTCATCAGAAAAAAAAGGGACAGGTAACGTACAGCTGGTTTCAAACTGTTCGACAAAATCTACGAAGGAAGTATGAAGTCGGTTCTCCCCCTGCGGCTGCAGATGTGCTGTCCAGGCGCAGCAAGACACGTATACAACCGTTGTGTGGACGGCGTGCCATAAACGACGCCGTTTTACACGGGGGATATCTACCAAAGGGTGAAGAACGAAGGAAAAAACTGTGTAAACAGCTTCATCAGCTGGGCGTAGAGACGCTGGTCAGGGAAACGTGGCCGGCAGGGTCCTCATTTTAGTCTCGGGCGCCCTCGCGGGCGGACACTATGTGCCGGCGTGCTCTCCTGTGTGTGTGTGTGTGTGTGTGTGTGTGTGTGTGGATAGTTGTACCTCTGGAACTGGGAGTCCTGCGCACGGAGCACCACATCTCATCAAAGTGGACGTTCATAATTGTGTAAGTTACTTTCGCTTTCTTTCGAGGCCTGGTGTAGACGCTTCTAATCATTCCAAAGCAAGATGTCTGAGGGGATCGACAACGAGGTGTGAGGGATTCGCATCCCATGGCCCGCGTTTCAGCCGGCATTAACACATTATAAAATCTTGAACGGAGACATTACGGCTCAATGTCCACTGGCGTGCGCGCCGAAGGTTTATAAAACCGAAATGACTGTAGCAGAATTGCCCGCGTAAGAAAGGGACAGTAAGGTCTACCTGCCTGTTATGACCCCGTAAAGGGAGTCCACAGCACGATCCTACCGGTGTCTAGACCGCGTCCCCGTTGCGGTGTGATCAGGTGCGTCACCTTGCCAAGCGCTCAGATAGTGCCGAGCCCAGAATGACAACCACTTTAAAAAATATACCCCAACAATGATTTTGGAAATTTCGAAACTACTTTTGAAAATGTTGACATCTAAAAAATGACACTTTTTTTGGACAATTATTTTTTTTTAATCAATTTTAAGGAATTCATCGAAAACTAAAATTCAGCAAAGGATGGCCCATAGTTGAGACCGATCGAAGGTGCTGCGCACAGTTGCCCAGCCATCTCCAAGGCCCGTGTCTGTCGGCTGCGGCCACCGCCGCCGCTTCCTCCGGCCGCCCGCTGCTGCCGCCCTGCCAGGCAGTGTTGCCACACCGCCCTGCCAGCTGGACCGGCCAATCCCCTGCCCCCTCGGTCCTCCTTCACTTCCCTCTGCTTCGGTTCTCCTTTTGTCGCTCACCTCCTCTCCCCCGGTCCCCCCCGGCGGCGGCGCGGCGGGACCAAGAATTTTTACGGGGAGGGACTCTACTCCTTGGGACTCTAGAGGCTCTCTCTCGCTCTATCCGACTCTTGTTGTCCCTCTCGCTCGTCCGCCTGCCTCCATTAGGGCACAAGGGAGACAACGCCTGTAAAAGGGACTCGAGGGGTCGTTGGCTCGTCCGGAATCTGAATGGACCAAACAGAGGCCGCGCCGCCGCCACCGTCTTGTCATTTCGCAGCGGCGCGCCAAAAGTGCAACTTTGTTGCCGGCGACGACGTGTTTGACGTCTCTGTTTAGCGACGTGATTTACTATTGAGGACTTATCTCTCTGATCGCGGCGACGAGCGTCCTATTATTGCTTCATGGAGAATAAACGGGGATGGCCGTATATATTCGCTCACTTGTTTCGACGGTCGCCGTAGGAGAAGCTGGGGACGGACCCTCTGATATCCCATTGCGTCGTTTAAAACGAAGGACGCGTGTCGTTTCGACACCTCCTTCTTCTTGGCCTGATAGTGTGTGTGGTGGTTGATTTGCCAAGGAGAAGCATCAACCCTCTGCCGATGGTACGAGGGCAGACCTCGCTGTCACTCATATTACAATGTTGTGCGTCAGGAAATGGAATATATACATCGGCCGGCAGCACCACGGTGTGCCAATCGAGGCGGCCGACTCGCGTTTACGGCTGACCGGAATGGCCGGACCCAATCGCACTGCGAGACAGATATCAAGCATTAGGATGAAACTACAGTTAAAACCACAGTGCGCCGTAGTTTTATTGCATAGTTCCAGTTTTGTTGACACGGACAACTATTAGTTACGTCTTAATTATCTAGTGGCATTTTTTCCAGCGGAACGGTAGTTTTCCGCAAGGGAAAATGCGGTTTCACTGTAGTTTGTCGGTGTAGCTCACCATGGAGATCCGCTCCTCTGGGGGTCGTCACTCAGGTCAACAGCATGCAGGGGAAGTCAGATGGGCCTAATGCAGAGTGGTACATGCACTATCAACAGGCGGCAACTAGACTGCTATTCGGGAGTCCTGTCCACACACACACATACACACAAACACACGGGGTGGACTGGCCATAGGACGCGAAACGTGTGAGCAAGAGGCTCGTAACTCGTAATAATGACAAGGCCCAAGAGAGACCTAACAAGTGACCATTTCCATGGCCACTGCTGCCCGCACACGGCCCCGCCGGTGCTGCCAGGAAACGCCCTGCAATCGTCATGAAAACTAAAAATGTGAGCTTTTAGAAACGAATAAAACGTTCAGCACCGAATCCGTCCGTAAAAATTTCAATTCTTTCCAGAAATTATGGCATATGCGGACGTCAAAGTGGATTAAAGAGTTCACAAAATATTTTGTAAAAGTTTTTTTTTTAAAAAGAAAACAAAGGGGTTCTGAAACATGTTTTTAAAAATGTTCTGAAAGAAAAAGTGTATGTTTCTTTTTAACGAATTTTCCAACTGAGTCTGTTGAAGCCATTTCCATGGTGGCGTTGCGGTTGAGGCGGGGGCAGAGGGGGGGGGGGGGGGGGGGGGGCTGGATCGATATGAGCAAACGCTGTGGCAAAGTCACTCTTTCCGCCGCGCCGCGCCACACACCCCCACCACCGCCGCCCCACCCACAACACCCGGATAATCCCCCTCCCTCCTCTCCTCCCCATTCGGCTTTCAGCAGAGCGACCGTGCGGAGCGTCTTGCGTTTATATAGCCACCATTACTTTTGCCAAACATGAATTCTCCATCGATTCCAGAGCCGAGGAGGACGAGGGGTGGTGGGCGGGGGCATTTAAGCCGCGGCGAGGGCACGGCCACCGGGGCGGAGGGGCTGACAGATAGCGTGGGCTTCCCGCGTCCATTTCCGTGCCGGAAAACGGGGAGGTCCCCCGCGGTCCGAACCCATAAACGCGATCTGATGATTCATCGAAATATTTTTTTTCCTCTTTCGCTCCGCTCGCTTGCAGCGGAACATTTTTCTTTTTTTTTCCCCTCCGCGCGAAGTATCTCAGACGCCATCTTTAAACTGGGAACAAGGCAGCGGGGAGAGAAAATGACCAGAGGAGAAAACGTAACGCAAGCCGCTGCAGCCGCGCGCTACCACTCCATACCATTTTGGAGCGCATAAAAATTGCCCGGAGCAGACGCCAGCGCTCGGCTCCGCTGCACGGTCGGCCTGCAATTGCTGTCGGGCCGCGTCGTCTGCTCCGGGCTGCATCGGCAGGCCGCTGCAACAATGAGAATCACCTCCCATTGTTGTTGGAGGTAATGTCGGCCGCCCGCAAGACAGCAGCATCATCATTAACAACAACAACAACAGCGGCTATCTGCACAGCAGGCAGCCACCTCGGCTGGGTGCGTCGTTTTTAGCTGGCGTCGTGGCGCCTTGTTTGGCGATTTTCCCGTTTTGCTTCCGTTTTGCGACCAGGACGAGTGCGAGGTCTCGGCCACTCGGAGTGAAGGAGCGAAAATAAAATTACCAGTTGAACCATTTCAGAAAGTCAAGTGGGTTAGGTGAAGACTGTGCGTACATTGTGTCATATAACATTCAGTGAATGTGTGACTGGTCATTGCAGGCCCCACCGCTCAGCTCTGCGACCCGATGTACAGGCAGCAGCGTCGAATCCTCTGGGGATGATTTACGCACGAGCCGTCTGCGTACTGTTTCAGCGATCCGGGGGGGCGTCGGTGCCTGTATGTGCCACCTTGGGGCTCTCTCTCTCTCTCTCTCCCTCTCTCCCGCCTGGTTGGCCACGGCTGCGAGCCCCGCCCCTGCTGTCTTCTCTCCCATACTCCCTGCTCCCCCCGCATCTCTCGCTCTCCTTCTCTGAGGTGTGAGCTTCATTACTTTGCTCTGCTATAAAAGTCGCAACATTGTGTGCAGCCCCAGACTGCACCCTTATCCGCGGCCAAATCCCGCCCTCTCCTCCGGCCCGCCTCTCCCGCGCGTGTGGGTTCCCCCTTCTCTCTCTTCTCCGCGTTTTATCCTCGTCTCTCTCTCTCTCTCTGTCTCTTTCGGCCACATCACCTCCGAGACCCCTGACCCGCACCTTTCACCAAACGACTGCGACAGCCTTCATCTCTCTGCGATGTATTTTCCAGGGGTGGTGTGTCCACTCAACAAAAGAGCACTGGGCAATTATTCTAATACCAAAATAAGGACGGCAATAATTTCAAATATTGTGGAACCCAGCCAACGTACTACAGTCAGCTGGTATTTTCGCAGTATGAATTCCAGTCACAGTCGATCTGTTTATCCCTTCTCCGACACAGCATCGCCGTGCCGGCGCCTTGGAGAGGAATTCAAACACGGCCCCGCCTTTGGCGCGCTTGGCCGTCCCTGAGACTGATGTGCGGTTACCGGGCGTCAGAGCGTTGATAATTACCATAACAACGTCGGCGCGCATCAATCATCACCTCCACTCCTCTAACCACCGCCACCACCACAGGAACTCAAGTACATCGGTTCTGAAAAACAACAACAAAAAAACGGGACAAAATGTTCTGCCTGGAGAATGCTTTCCGTCGCCTGGGGACTCTGCCAAGGGCTGTGTGACGGGTCTCGGCGGCAGCTGCAAGACGGACACTGGAGAAACGCGTGGCGGTCCACCATTCCGCCGCAGTAGAAGTCCACCCGGGGCGCGGCTGTGTGGTGGGTGGTCGCGTGGAAACACTCTAAGAGGGGCTGCCCGGTCGGTGGCCGAATCGCGGGGAACCGGTCCTAGTCGCCTCATGGCATAGGTGCCATGGGAAGGAGCGACGGAGAACCGTGCTCCAAATCATATTTCATGCATGAAACTTCCGTAATTATTTTTTTTTTGAAGGAGCATTGATCTTGAAGTTCGGCACCAGTTATAGCAAAGAACAAGAGCCAGGCGAAAATACTTTTGCTCGTGCAATACACTCTATCGGCCATCAAGTTGGCTGCGCTCGGGGGCAGCCGTATTTTCCAGTGTGTCGTCGAGGCGTTTCAAAGCAGGGGGATCCGTGGAGCGGGGAGGGGGGGGACCCCCTGGGTGGCGGCTCGGCTCTCCGACGTGTCCCGGGCGGGTACCGGCCGGGTACCGGTCCGACAACCTGTCCGAGCGGGTACGGCCGCCGGCTGCCATTGGCTGCGATCGGCTGCCGTTCGGACCCTCATTATTCACACACGGCCCCAGATTGGAGTCGCCGCTGCCGCTGCCGTGGCGGAGGCAGCGGGGCGTAATGGTGGTAAGCCTGACGAGATGATCCCCCGAGTGTAATTTATGGGAAATATGGCGGCAGAGGTGTAGCTGCAAGGCTCCGAAAACACGTTCCTGTATACAGATGACACTGATAAAAAGCACTGAAAGATATTGGTTTGAATAAATGGCAGTGCAGGCGGCATGCGGTTAGCAGCACTGTGGAAATCTCATCCGTTAGATTTTTTTTCTTGTAAAACTTTCTTTTGGAAAATTTGTGCCTCAAAATTCTTTTGGGTAATTTTCGAACGAACTTTTTGAGAGAAATATGTTATGAAATTTTCAAATTTTTTTCGAAAAATGCCTATCAAAGTTTTCAGTCCGCTCCTTCAAAAAATAGTTAAAAAACAACAATTTTTTAAAAATCAACTGCTATTTATAGTTACGCTCTGAGAATCTGTTCAACCCAGTACAAATTTTCTTTAAAATATGTTTTTCTTCAGAATTTGGCACGCCCTCTGCTGCGTGTGGAATGCCCCGCGGTCTTCCCCGCGCGGTGGTCTCTGCGAGGCATCGCTGGACGTCGGGCACGCCTGCTGATGCTGCTGATGCTGGCGTGGGCAGTAAATAATGCCAACCCCCGCCGCCGCCCCGCCGCCGCCCCGCACCACGTCACGTTCGACGAACGCCCGGCTCGACATGGTCGGATGGAGCGGCAGCAGCAGCAACGCTGCCTCGAGCGCTCCGCCCTGCGCAAGGTGAGACGAGGAAAAAAAATGTACCTGAAATGCTGTCTTCCCGGAGGATATACTGTTTTTTACAAGAAATCAATCGCGGGTTTAGAGGTTAGGAACGCGTGTCAATGTTTCCAAACCCAATCACGCAGGTGCATCGAAAATATTAAAAAAACTAACGTTTAAAATAAACCAAACGCAGAGGTTTGTGAAATGTGCGAGGATTGGTCGGGCGGCGCGGTGGTCAGCGGCACGCGTGTGGTTTACTGTGAGAGGTCCGTGGAGTAGGGCCGTTACTAGGCCTAAAGTACGCCGTAAAACAATTTGCCCGCAAAAACCCGAGAGAGCCGAGGGGCTACGCGGGCCCTGCGCCCTGCGGGGTATGCACTGGGTAGCGGCAACACAACAAAGTTCGCACGGTAAAGGTTGGCACCTGCTGCGGGGCCACTAACCTTGCAGAGAGAGGGGCGGGGCCGGGAAAAATAATTGAAACTTGCTATGCGGTCCAGATTATAACGATGCACCGTCCAAGACAAACATAGAACCTTCAATTATTTTTTTTTGTTTCACTTTCCGTTCGCCTGCCAAACGGATTCGAAAAATAAGCAGCGTCCCCAGCATTCTCTCGTACATCAGAGCGCTGGTGCTTAATGGCCGTAAGTTAATCAAGAGCGGCGGGCACGAAGGACCAATCAGCGGGGCGCTAGGGAGGGGGACACACCCCTGTGGTCACCGACGCGTCCACTCAACCCAGCGTCCGGGCAAGGAGAGAGAGAAACGGAGAGAGAGTGAGTGTGAGAGAGAGAGAGAGAGAGAGAGAGAGAGAGAGAGAGAGAGAGAGAGAGAGAGAGAGAGAGAGAGAGAGAGAGAGAGAGAGAATAGTGATTCAGTGGCAGACCCGGGGACTTGGAATTCGATAATTTTAATGATGTCGTTTTATAGGCGGGGTCCGTGTGCTTTCGGGTGCCCTGTGCCCAGGCCCACGGGGCACACGGCATCGCCGCCACTGCCCACCCCGCGCCACGACCGCTCAGGAACTGGCAGCGCCTCCCCGCAGCTCGATAAGCAGACACATTCCTCAGAGTAAAATATCACCGAGGCCCGCCTTACTTTACCAGTTTTATCCAGAACCCTTTGGCCTCGGGCGGCCGCGCTGTCAGACGGTCTGGAAGTCTGGCTGCCGACTCTGGAACAGCAACGGTCACGGCAACCCGCGCGGACAGGCGTGTGTGTGTGTGTGTGCGTGTGTGTGAGCGAGCAAAAGGCGTTCGGCGGGTGGGGCCGGGCGCCTGGGAGGTAGGCATCACCAACACACCACTGCGTGAACGCTCGTAAATTGCCTATCCACAGGCGCTCTCGCGCTGCCAGAGAGAGAGAGAGAGAGAGAGAGAGAGAGAGAGAGAGAGGGGGGGGGGGGGGGGGGGGGGAACCAGATAGTTTGAGAGAGAAAGACCACCACATCGTCTCACCTCACTCCTTATCGGTTGTCTTCCGCGCGATTACACCGCGAAAGCGACGAAAACGAAACGAGGCCAGAGAGCCAGGCCAACCACACCCGCGCCGACGTCGCACGGGGAGAGAGGCGGGGCGCCGCGGAACATAAGAAGAAACAAGAAGCGACATAGTGTCGTTACGTCGCGGGACGCGGTTTTCGCTGGCAACTGCTCATGACCGCGTTGCACTGCATGCACGCGGGCCTCTGGCGGGGGGAAGAAAACGTGCGCCGATCGCACGGGGGCGATACGGAGTCTTGATTTAGGAGGGCTTCTGCCAGGACCGGTGCCGACCTACCGACGGCACCGCAACCCTCCGCTTTAGGTGCCCGCGCCATTTTGAATGCAGAGCTCGGCTCAAGCAGAGATTGTCATCAGCTGCTATAAACGATCCGCGAAAGTGGACTGCCGCAAGATATTTTGTCATGAGGTTTTGGTCTGTGGGAAACCAATCTTCGGTAAACTAAATTTCGGTAAAGTTTTTTTTATTATCCATTCTGTTTTTGGGCAGGCGTGCGTGCCTGCACACGGCGCCGGTGTTTGGCGGGTTGCCTGCGCGGCCTACGCTGCCACCCAGCCCTTGCCGGAATGACCTTTCGTCTGAATAAAATGCTGGATTTTACGGGCGCTGCCGCGCGCCCGCAAGGCTACGGCACACAGGGGTGCGAGAGAGAGAAAGAGCGGGAGGGGGAAGGAGAGACACAGAAAGAGAGAGAAAGAAAGGAGAGAGAGAGAGAGAGAGGGTGGGGGTGCTGGGAGAGAGGCAGCTGGAGAGAGAGGGGGCGAGAATGAGAAGGGCGGTGCGTGCGTGCGTGCGAGTGTGCACGTGTGTGTGTGTGTGTGTGTGTGTGTGTGTGTGTGTGTGTGTGTGTGCGGGGCCACCGCGCGGCACGCCCGCGTGCGGCTATATGGGCCTCCGTACCTGACGTCAGGTGTCCCATAAGTTACCCGGCCTCCTGCCTCCGCGCGTACGCGCCTTCAGACGAAAAATAAACAAAAGTACGAGGGCAAAATTTAAGAGCGAAAAAGTTCGAAATCAACTGTGCCAAATGAAGTTTTTGAGTACTTTTTTTCTCGTCTCGCCCGGCATAACACGAGATCCTTGGAGAAGAATTTTTATCGGCATGCGTAATGTATGGCGCACCTCACATACACTCTCGCTCCACCCTCCCCCATCCCTCCCTCTCTCTCTCTCTCTCTCTCTCTCTCTTTCTCTCTCTCTTTCTCTCTCTCCCTCTCCGTCTCTCCTACTCTCTCTCTCTCGCACCACCTTCGTGTCCCAGCTCTCCGATTCGCCGCGTGGAAGCGCCCCTCCCGCCGCCGCTGCCGCGCCAGCGCTTGATTTATTCATAGATTATGCTGCCATGGGCCACCATGGGCCGCCGCTGCCGCCGCCATGGGCTCGTGACATAACTTATGGACGCCACGGTCTGTCTCTGGGGAGCAGCGCCAACTCCAATTGGAGACTTTACGGCCGAGTGGGGAGAGAGAGGGAGAGACAGGGAAAAGGTGGGAGAGAGTGAGAGGAGTGAGAGGAGGGGGGGGGGGGGTCACATCCCACACTGCTCGTGTGTCACCCTCTGAAGTCTGTCGCCCTCCGGCACACCGGCCACACCTCACTCCGCCGCGCCCTCCCCCCACCCCCCCGCCTGACACTGCAGAAAAGAGACGAGCAGTGAAAAAAAAAAACAACACAAACGACCACATGGAGAACGTGGAGGGATGCGTAGAGAGCTGCAATACAAGTTTTTAAAGGTATTTGTAAAATGCTTGTAATACTTGTAAAATATTTGAAAAATATCAAAAGTGAAAAAAAAATATGGTTTCATACGAATTATCTGAGTTTCTAAATATATGACGCGGTTAATTTTTTTTAGCTGTCTTCTGTGGCGGTGCATGTAGTTTGTTTGGGGTTGCGTGACTCTAGGCACTGCCGAGTACCTGCTAGCCGTCCTTGTCGCACCCGCGCACCACCGCACCCAAACAGAGCGTCCACAAGACGAACAAAAAAAAAGGTGAGAAACGGTGGCGGCGCGGGGAGTCCCTCAGCGTATGCAAATGTTGGTAGGGTCGTCGACACTGGCGGCGCGGCGGCGCGGCGGCGCGTGGGTGCGCGATCAGACACGGGCCCTGGCGGCGCGTCGCCAGGGCAGGAAGCGGACTGCGAGGCGAGCAAGTGCAGGGGTGCCAACCCTGTCGCTGGGAGATCGTCGCGGGGGTATCGGAAGACGAGGCAAAGCGGCCCGCATTCGGCAGCCCCCACGCGAGAGCCGTTCCCCGCTGTCCAGACCAACGGCGCGGCGTTCGTAGAACGCTCGGCCCGGGAGACGGCCTGATGGGGGCAGCATCGCTGTCGCTGCGGGGAACGCGCTCGAGTTCCATAATGGAGTTGGAAACTTTATATATGCCGGCGTGATATTGTATTCATAGGATCCTGTGGCGGCCGCGGCAGCGGGAGAGGGTTGTGGTGTGGTGCGGGCCGGCCCCGGGCCCCGGCGACGCCCGGCAAAAGGGTTCCCTTTATGGCCGCCCGTTTTCGGGAGGGACGGAAAAGGTGCCGGGGTCCACACGCTAGACGAAACGCACAGAACTACTGCCCCCATCCCCTCCCAAACCGCAGGGGGGGGGGGGGGAGAAGGACAGAAGAAGCACTGCAGTTTTCTTTTAAAAAATGCAAACTTATGGACCTTTTGAGACTTTTCCGCAAAAAAGAAAATCTACTGAGATTCATTACTTTGCGTGCTTTCAAAACTATTTTGGAGATTATTTCCTGCTCAAATTTGACCCTTGTTTCATATTTTTTTTAAGACCATTGACACCTCAAATTACAACTAATTATCTTCTAGGAAAACATCCATGAAAGTAATGGCGGAAAGCTTCGAAAAACTTATCGGAAAATATTTACTATTTACCCCCTGGCCTTCGGAAAATTCCAAGAAAATTTAGTAGTGTGTGTGTTTGAGTGTGTGTGTGTGTGTGTGTGTCTGAAATTGATCCCGCGCCCGGAACCTCGCGCGTGAGACGCACTGCACGCTCGCGCTCTGAGATCGTAACTCATATTTGATCAGAGAGAAACTACGCTGCCGCCATGTCGGCCCTCGCGCGGCAATAACTGCGGAGTGGTTGGTACTGCCTCGTCATCCAATTGACGGTGCTCGTTAAAGTCCCCGAGATGACGGACGCGCTCGCCGATATGTTGCACTCGTCGCCGGAATCGAAGGGGCAGACACGAGCCGGACAAAAATGGCGTTTTCGCTCGTTCGACATTTAGTTGGCAACGTTCAACTGTACTTGGATTTAAAAAAATTAGGGGTGTCATTTTTTGTACACACTAAATGTAAATGTCCCCATGTACACATCGGAACGTTTACATTAAGTGTGCATGTTTTTATTTTTTGTCGTTTTCTCATTTTTAAATATTTTTTCCGTCGGTACAAATTAACTTCGACGTGCCGTCTGCTCCGACTGGAGTGCCCATCGAATGATCGGCGGCTCGACATCGCCGGCGCTCGGAGCCGTGCAAGGCTGCGACAAAGTAGCTGCTGCAAGGCTTGTAGCAAGCAGAGCGCGCCTTATCGCGCTCTCTCGCTCGCACCGTGCCTCTTGCCACCGTGTGCGACAAGGACGGCGACATAGCCCCCTCTGAGCCCCGCCCGGAGCTGCGCCAGTTTTCAGCCGCGGCTCGCGCGCCCGCTCCGCCATCAACCAGCTGTCGAGGCTTGATCGCGCCCGAGTTACTGGGCCGTTAAAACGCCCTAGCGTATATGCTGCCGCGTACCTGCGCGCACGCACACACACACACACAGCACGATTCACACGCGCAACACGTTGCGTACATTTTGGACGGATGCGAGTGCAAATCAGATGGGAGCTCCATGTATTTCACACCATATGGCGTTTCTCCACTTTTTCCTATGACCGGACTGTTGAATGAAATCTTTCCCCTTGAATCAAGCTTGTACATTCTTTTTTGTTTTGAAAAAACAAAATGACGAAGCCATGTCAAAAGGACAGCGGAAAAACATTGCAATGTCAACTAAATCCAAATTTCGTTATTCAAAAAAATTAACAGGGCCTAGTAAGCAGAGAACTCGCCGGGGCTATCCCCCCCCCCTATCTCTCTCTCTGTGTCTCCTCCTCTCTCTCTCTCCAGTTCCCGCGGGCGCTTCAAGAAGGCGCGGCACGGAGCCTCGCGCGGGAATTTCTCATTAGAGGGGGCGCAGCGCGGCCGCCACACACTGGAGCCTCCAGCGGGCTCCAGCGGGCTCCAGCCGTCTCTGCGCCTCATCGCATGTCGTCGTCGGAGAAGGTCACGTCCGAATGGACAGACGACGACGCGGAACCAGAGGGTACGGGGCAGAGCCGCGGGGAAGAGCGAGAGGGAGAGAGAGAAAGAGAGAGAGAGAGAGAGAGAGAGAGAGAGAGAGAGGAGAGAGAGAGAGAGAGAGAGAGAGAGAGTGAGAGAGAGAACGACCGTCTCGGACGCGGCCCCCGACGCTGGCGACGAAGGCAGAGGACGGTTATTACCGACACCGTTATTAGCACGGATACCAACACATTCTCTCTGGAATATGAACCGCAATGTGTGTGGCGCCTCACGTTCGACGGGACTCGCACACTGTAAAGAAAAGCAGATTTCGTCACTTGACGAAAAATCTTGTCTCAAACTTTGATCGAGATTTTTATTTTCAGCACACATGTTGTGACTAAAAAGCTGGTTCTACAGGAGACCAAAGTCCTTCAGCGTTCTACCCACAGACAAGAAACTAGTCACCAGAGTGTATCGTCGTAACGAGAAAATCATTAAGTAATGAAAAATGGAGGTCTTTTTTTTATCGCGTGACGAAATACTTGGGGACATTTGTTTCGAAATCCCGTGCACGCGCGGAGTCACCTAAAAAGTGAAACACGATGCGGAATCCTGGCTAATTGCAGTGTGCGGGACAATAATAGAAACGCTTTCGTCCGAATATAATTACACAGGGACTACGGTGCACGGTGCATTGAACTGCATTTCCAGACCACGAAGGGAAGCAGAAAAAAAAAGGCACAGACCTGCGTATAGTGGTATTGGGTAATATCGGCACTCTCTTTGGCGGCGGCCCTAAAGGCTGCGCGGCGGACGCTAGTTAAACAGTAGCGACTCTATATCTGCGCCGCCGACACGTTCGTTCGAACGGGCAAAAGCTTAATGGCTACTTAAGCCAGTCGTTTGTGAAGCCGATGGCCGCAAAAACATAGTCGCCGCACTTCTGCGTGCGGATGGCCGCGGCACGCGCCCACGCCGGCATCCACGATTTGTTGCCGCTGTTCGATCGGTTGTTACTGATTATTGGTCTCGGTCAGTGCAAGGATTTGCGAACTAGTACGACATACCTCATCAGTAAATATAGCGGCAGACGCCGACCATACGGCTGAACACTGAGTTGATTTGCAGGATTTACGGGCTGTATCCCCTTATTCATTTATTTGGCTTCAGTGTATTTGTTTTTAAAGCCGATTCATAACATAACTATTTATTTTTTTACTCAATGGTACTTAATCATCTGTATTATTTTTCTTTTGTTCTCCGTAACTCAAATATTTATTTCTTAATCCTTCATTACCAGATTATATAATACTTTATTACTTGAATATCTCTTTTTAATTACTTTTTCCTTCATTTTGAGACGCATAAATCGGGTGCGAAAAGTGGAGATTTCAGGCACGGCGTCCACCTCGCCATCGGGCCGGCCGGCGGAACCAAGGCGTCTGGGGCCCTCTCTCCATATTGTACAGTCCCACAATTAAACTTTTTAATGCCGCGGCTTTAGCGTTAACAGCCGGCTAGACTCCCGCGGGCGGGCGGGCTGCGTCCGCGCGGCGGCACGGGTACCGCCTCGCTCGCGCTCTCTCGCTCCTCGCCGCCGGCCGGCGTTTCTAATGAGGCCTGACAGAGACGGCTGCGCCGCTCTCGGTGGCAGCCGTCCCCCCCAGCCCCCCGCGGGGGCGCGCAGCGCGCGGCGCGCCGCCGTGAATCAAGCCGCAATCGGAATAATTTTGTATTCATTCGCTCTATCTCCCCGGCCTTAACGTTTAACGGGCTTATCTCGGCATGAAAAATCGGGACGCGCCCCGCGAAATGGCCGCGGCGGGCCGTTAAAAAAAAAAATGGCCACGCGGAGAAAGAGGGATAAACAGACGT
Organism: Megalurothrips usitatus; assembly: GCA_026979955.1. Taxonomy (NCBI): domain Eukaryota; kingdom Metazoa; phylum Arthropoda; class Insecta; order Thysanoptera; family Thripidae; genus Megalurothrips; species Megalurothrips usitatus. Next base: position 4,838,224 of record CM049605.1, read on the forward strand.
CCGGCCGGCCGCGCGCCTCTAGGATGCGCTTCTCAATTACACGAGGCGAATGTGCGCGCGCGCGGCCGGCGGCCGCTTGGAGCGCTGCAGTCCTCGCACGATACCCGAGTCGTCATAAGCGCTCCAAGTATTTACCGCGTCGGTGGTGTTTGTGTGAGCAACCTACCCCAAGGCGCGCGCACTGACCCGCGCGGCCTGGCGGCGCGGCCAAGGCGGAGAGCGGCACGACAGCGACCGTCAAACACGGTCGGTATCAACACACTCACTTTTTACTATTTCGCTTGTGAGTTGTCGGTAGCGTACGGTCAGTTTTGCTGCCCGCCGAGTGAGCGGCCAGATTTAAAGAGAATGGCAAATGAATCAAAGAAATATAAACATGGAAGCAATGAATGAATGAATGGGAATAAAAGAAGGAATATATGAAAAGATAAATGGACCAAAGGAAATAAACGAATGGAAAGAGTAGAAAAGTGAATGAAACCGATGAAAATAAAATAAAAATAAATGCAAAATGAATGAATAAAAATGAAAAATGACTAAAAATGAGTGAAAATAAATGATTAAAAACATGATTTGAAAAAATGTGGACACTACAGAGAAGGGGACGGGCACTGACCCCGCGCAGTCCACCGGCCCACATACCCGACCTTGGCCTTTACGAGGCTCTAACAGCAAAAGCACACAAAGCTGTCCCGGACAGACGGCCGGTGCAGCGCCGCTCGAGCGCCGGGCAGCCTCGCGGAGATGTCAGCGGGTCTCCGTGGAAGTACAACGAAAAACACGTGTGGCGGCTCGGCTCGTCCGAATTAGATGTATCGTTCCACGTACGCTGATTTAAATCTTTGAAAAAAAAAAGAATATGAAAAAAAAATTACTTTACAGGAAGATGCTTTAGCCAATTTGCGGTGGCAAGGACGCGCTCTTTTGTTTATCGCTTCTGCCTTGTTTTATAGACCGGCCGGACTCAGTATATTATTCGGCTTTTGTTTTTATTTCTGTGGCAGCGCCTTGCAATGCACCACCGGCTGAGGCGGCCATCATGGCACCTCTCTCGCTCCCCTCGCCACCTCCTTCTCTCTCTCCCCCCCTCTCTCTCTCTCTCTCTCTCTCTCTCTCTCTCTCTCTTTCTGGAGTGCATTAAGGCGGAGCTGCTTTGAATGTTGTGCCTGGATACGTATCTCCTCCCCCCACCCTTTGCAATTTGAAGAGAGGATACAGAAGAGAGGATACATCTGTGCTTCAAGTGGCCGCTACACTTCAAAGTTCTTCTTTTTTTTTGGAGTATCACCTCCCTAGAAGTTCTCGGAGGGCTGCAGCCAATGTGTGCAGCAGCGAAAAGAGACGCGCGGCAAGAAAAGAGGAAGGGGAGGAGGCGGAGGAACTTTGAAATCCGATACAGGGGTGCGCGCGCGCACACGCACACACACTCGCACGCACACACACTCGCACGCACACACATGAGGACCGCGAGGGGTTGGGCGGCGGCTATAGGGGCAGCCCCTGCTGCATAGAACATGGGCGACGCTTTTATCGTCGGAGCGAGCGGGATAGGAGACGGACAGATAAGCCCACGGAGTAGGAGGGAGAGAGATGGGAGATGGGGTCGCCGGGGAGGGGAGGACGGGAGGCAATGCCGTGCGCAGCGGGAGGGAGGAGGAGGAGGGGGAGGCACTGGGGAGGGTGTCTCCTCCGAAGGGCCTGGAGGAGATGTGAGTCGGGAGGGTTGTTTTTTTTTTCGATATATGTATCATGCACATATTTGGAGCATTTCGGAAAGTTGATGATGATCAGGAGAAATAGCCCCACCAAGATAGTACGAAAGTATAAGATAGAGAGATATCTGACGAAAATAAAAATAAAGCGGTTAGTTTCGATCAGCAGCGACAACGCCTGCTGCCGGCACAACACTCGCAAGTGTGACTACGTGACCGAACAAATCAGCCTCGCAAGCGAAACCACAACAAACAACAATAACAAGCGGTGTGTTGCCACAACAACACCACCACCACCGCGTACGGGTAGTGCGTTGGCACTGGTAACGTCACACGCTCTGTCCCATTTATGATTTCTTTTTCCTCCGGACAGAACGACGCAAGTCGCGGGGCCCCGCGGTCGGGCTGCGGCCTCCGACGCGGCCTGGCCGTGACGCACGGACCAGCGACAACGGCGTAACCGCCGCGGCGGGCCCCGGCCACTGCGTGTCGCAAACATTAATTGGAGTTACGGTGCGGTCGCGGGTACTCGGGTACTCGCCTGCTCATCCATTGTGGCTAGGCGAAGACGCACCACTCAGAAGTTCGAAAACTGACGACAGCTGAATTTGGGAAATAGTGCTGCTGCCCCGAGCCCAGGCCGCTCCTGTGGCAGTCCGAGGTTGGCAGCACGCGCGGGTCACGTTGGCAGCGCTGTCAGCACGCGCAGGTCACGTTTGTAGCGCTCTCAGCACGCGCGGGTCACGTTGGCAGCGCTGTCAGCACGCGCGGGTCACGTTGGTAGACCTGTCAGCACGGCGTTGACGGGGTCTACTCGTCGCGGGAGCAACCGAAACCGACCGAAACCTGGCACGCAGGACCGCGCACAACGCGCTGGAGACGATAGGAAACTGCTCCGGGCACGGCTGGGCAGACACTGAGTTGTGTCCAGGAAAGGATGCAGAGCGCCTGTCTGTGTGCATACATCACAAAACACAAACAAACCGGCGCGCCGCCCACGCCGATACACTACAGGCTACACACACAAAAAAAAAGGAGAGCAGAATGCGCAGCAGGCAGCGCGGACACGGTTACCTAACCGGAGCAAATCGGTGGGGTACGAGACGGAGCCGGGGGTGCGTGCGCCCGTGCGGTTATGCAAGACTATGGGTTCATCCACAGCCACAAAACGTTTGCTCATTTTGGTTTATTTTTTTTTACTACTGCCTTGTCGGATCTGACGTGCTGACGCCGGTGACATGTCCCGTATGTGTCCGCGCTATCTCTTACGTGCACCGCCCTGGCAGACAAACAGCGGGCACCGAAGGAAAACCTGTGACGTCTGCACGGTTGCTGTTCTGAATATTTTACACGACTACAAAAATACAAAGCAAATATATTTCTTGAGATCAAATTCTGCCAAAAACATAATTTAAAAAAAATCCAAAACATATTTTTTTTGCGAAACAATTTTTGAAAAATATTCCCCACGCACTTTTTTAAAATGTGGCAGGTGTTTTGATTTTTTCGTAAGATTACATGGGCGTGTGCTGGCCGTGGGTCGGGAACTCTCCTCCGCCCGTCCGGTGCTAGTCTCGGTGCGGCCTCGCCTCTGCGCGCGGCCCCGCGGCCCCGCGGCGGAGTCCGGGAATCGGGGATGAACCCCCTCTCCGATGTAAACAGGGCCTCTCTCTCCCCAAACAAACGGCGCCGTGCAAAAGGGGTGCCGCCCAACATGAATAAACGGTCCTCCGCATGACGCCCCCACGCCGGCTCGAGGTCATGTTTTGGTGATCGACTTTTCTCGACCGCTAAGGATGTATGTGTGCCACGATTTTCTCGAATGTAACCACATTCTCGACGAAGCTCGCTTTCCACTGCTACGTCACGGGGCCGCAGGCGTATTTGTGAAGCCACCATAACTTACTATGCTCTCACGGAGAGATGCGCCGTAAAAAAGAGTACCGTTGGACTGCTTTTTAATACTCTTTCACCTGATTTTAAGGTTGACTTTTTTATGTGGTAATCAGGACGACATGATATGTTGATACGCACGCGGGTGTGTGTACTATGGGACAGAACGCACTCTGTTCCATTTTCCCCGCACTCCCCATAATATGAATCTTTCCTTGTTCTGGCGCTTCTCTGGTGGAGCATGAGATATTTGTCCCAGGGCAGATCACCTGCGGAGCTGCAGTGCTGCTACAGCAGCTGGAGCGGTTAGTCTGTCCGGAGTGGTGCATGGGGCTGGAGGCTTCTCAGAACCAGTATAACACGCGTCGATTGCTTCCAGGACGCCCTCCTGGAACTGGCAGCGCTTCGCTCTTTGGTGTATTTTTTAAAGGACTACATCGGCTAGGCTCAATTTTTTGGGTCCCAGAAAAATTATTTGCAGGCTTCTGACACTCTTCTCCCAATTAAAAATTTTAGAATTTTTTTCTACATCAGCTGAGGTTTCACGGCTTGCTAAGACATCGCAGAAACTCGCACACGATGAGGTTTCGAAGGGCTCCCACGGCGTTGTACTGTGTAGTGGAGCCCCCAGACGTTTGCAACACTGACAGGGAGGCCCGACCGAGCGGCGCGGACGCGAAAAAGAGAGGAGCGCGAGGGCCGCCGCCTCGACCGCATTCGCCATTACGAATCATCTTGGCGAACCGCATGACCCATTGGAAAGGTCGACGGGCCGGTTGGGCCGCCGGTGTGTTGCCGAACGCCGTGCGCCGCGCGGATCCACGTAGCTCGCATGCGCCGCCGCCGCGCGCCGCCGCCCGGCCGCCGTCGCAAATGGATTGCCGTCGTCTTTTTGCTGCTCCGATGCAGCGTGCGCGAAGCCCAGCGCGGCGGCCGCAGGAGGGGAGGCAAGGGGCACGGCAAGCCTGTGTCCGGGCTGCGCCGGGCACCGCAGCGGCCGCAGGTGGGGAGGCAAGGGGCACGGCAAGCCAGGGTCTGGGCTGCGCCGGGCACCGCGGCCGCCCCGTGCGGCTAACCGCAGCCCGGGGCACTACGCCACGCCACGGCGGGACGGCCGACGCCGCCGTAGTTCGCAGGGAAGAAAGTCTATAAAGCTGGAAAACGGCTGGTACAGCCCTTCAGCGTCCCCTACCGGCGGCGCGGCGGCCGCATCCCCAGGGGAGGGGGCCGAGCCTCGACGGGGACGTTCCTCCCGGCCCGATCCCCAGGGGGATGCGCATCCCCTTGACGGCAGCCTCTCATGGCCGCCGTCGACGCGAGCCAGGTCACATAATTTAGAAACGAATATGTCAAACGCCGCCTCCCCTGGACAGTTCCGAAACGACCGCGACAGGCGGCGGGAGGAAAAGAAGCGACGGGAACAAACAAATCCAATTTCGAAACTTGTCGCTGTCGGACCGTTAAAATCGAGCAAGGCGGCGGCGGCAGGGGCGCGGCGGTGCGCAGGCCAGCGGCGTCCTGGTGTGGTGGGGCGGGCGGCTCCACGTCCGCCCAGGACGACACGCGGGGCGTGGCGGGGCGTGGCGGGGCGTGGCGGGGCGTGGCGGGGCGTGGCGGGGCGGGCCGGACAAGCAGCTTCGTATATCATACTGTCACACCGCCGCCATGGCCTGCCCGATCGTCTTTCCTTTTTCTTCTTTTTTTTTCGGTTTTTCCTCACCGGTTCTCGGAGCCTCGATCCCAAGATGGTGATAGGCTGGAGAGGGAGAGAGAGGGAGCGGCTGTCTCATGTCAAGCGGGATCAGGAGGGGGATAATATATGCACACGACGTCGTGTGTTCGGCCAACCCTAAAATTCCGGTACGTGTTGGGCTGCTCTCCGAGATAAAAGGGTGCACCTGTGCCGCCCAACGCAGATGGTATGCGTACACTCGCCTGAAAAAAAGCAAAAAATTGAAAAAGAAAACAACTTTTTTGTACACGTTTATATGAACATTTAAATATTCATTTCCAGCATGGCGCACAAAAATGTGGCAGGCACATGTTCTTAAAATAATTTGGTGAAACAGTAGGAACGTTTCTTCTGCAAACTCCTTAATGTATCGTGTATTAAAAAAGGGGTTTCGTTTTCACGAAAACGAGGCCAGATTGATGAAAAAACAGCGCGTGCGCGGAAAGGTGCCGAAGTGGTGCCGTCACAGCGCCGCTCCGCGCCGCCGTTGTTGTTGTTCAGGTGGATGCATGCGCTACTTCGGTCCATCCGGATCTCATCCGGATCGCTCGTTAACGCTGCGCCCTTGATGGTTATTGTCACTTAACGACGGCGAAGAAAAGTCAATCGCCGCGCATGGCGCTGGCATGGCGCCGCGTCCCGCTCATTTAGCAGTAGCCGGCAGCAGCGGCAGCAGCGCTCCTAGCAGTAAAGATTACCGCAGAGAAGACACAACACGAATCGGTTTTTTGCATCACCCGCCCGACAGTGCTGGCAGAGTTGTTCCACTGCTACATCGGATCCGTTTAGGAGGAGGGGCGGGAGATTATCACAAGTGAGAGTGAGTCGACGTAATGATTTTATTAACACTACAAGGAGGCCCAATAAAGTGTTTATTGTGTACATAGAGTGCCGCCGCTCATTACCGCAATAACCTTGTTGACACGCCGCTTTACGGTCCGCCGCCGCGCTTACGCCCTCGGCCAATCACACGGAAGCGTGCTGGAGTGTTCAATCGGAATTATATGAAATGTGTTAAAATATTAGGAATGTAGAGTTTGCAAGTGTGCGGCATTTGGCAGGCTTGACAGACCTTCACCTTCAGGTTTTGACTTTCCTCTCCTCGGAAGCTTTTCCTTATTTTGATTTCTTTTTCCCTTCGGAAGCATCCTTTCCCGAGTGTCTGGAGCGGTGGTCCGACCAGCATGGAAGAAGCTCCCTGGGCGGCAAGCGCGTGGGGGGAGGGGAGGGGGCGTCGGGAGGACCACCACGGGGAGCGCGCCATCTGTCGGCGAACCGCTCAACTCGCTCCGCAGCCTCCGGGGATGTGCGGCCATCATGCGTGTGTACACTAAGATCCAAAGATTCGCGCCTCCGCCGTGCCCAATCACTCCGTCGACACGTCCATTCACCGTCTGTCCTCTCAGCTGCCATCTCGCGGTTCCTTTTTTTGCTTCTTTTCTCTCTTTGCCATTTTTTTTTGCGTACCTCGTTAATGTACCTTCGGCTCTCCCCCTGCCTAGAAGCACCATACGCACAACGCGCGCGCGTGCGCCCACACACACACACACACACACACACACACACTTGCGTGGGCCCACACGCGCACGCGGGACAGCGGAGCGCCAGGCAGAGACATCGTAAAAGGCACGCGGCATAAACTTCGTAATTTCAGAAAATATAATGGCGGCGTGGTCGGCCGTGCGACACCCCGCGGACGGCGGCCCGCGGTGCGGGATGAGCCCATCTCCGCGGAGGGGCGGGAGGAAAGCGACACGGGTTTTTGGCGTTCCGTAACAAAAAGTGAAGAAAATATCTTTTAGAATTTAAAAAAACGCTTCTTTTTCTTATCATGCGTATTACATTTTGGGATAAGTGTGTCAGCTTCCCGATGTTCTTGCGACAAAGTTTCAGTTCGCTACAAAAAAAAATGTCAAATTTTGCCAGCGGGCTTTACAAAGTTTATTTAAAATGTACACAAAGTGGCACTGCTAGTAACTTCGAAGGACAAAACTAGGGAGACAGCGTGAGCGGGGGTGTTTTCCTCCCCACGGGGCGGGCGTATACCCCGCGCTCGCGTTGCCTAAGGGGTATCGACGCGGCGCGGGGTAAGGACCCCTGCCGCGCGGAGTACTGCCGGCCGCTGCGGCGGCAGCGTCCCACCGACCGCCCGGCAGGTAGGCAGTCCGTCACGCTGCGGTGGCGTATGGGAGGCGTTCGACCAAGGCGCACCCGCGAAGACGTTCGCCAAAATGGCTCACCATCGTGAGTTGCACTCAGAGGGCACACGGCATGGGGTATCGCCGACCCGCGCCCCGCCGCCTGCCCTGTATGCCGGCTGGCCGGTAGGCCGGCTGGAGAGGTATTTATTGCCCGGAAGGGCGCTGCCCCGCGCCCGGCAGCTGGGCAGTAAAGGGGGTAGCTGTCGGCAGGGAGGCTTAGTTTCGGCCGTGGCCCCCGTCCGAACGCACGCGGCCCGCCACACGCTGTTGACACACATTCCGCTGCTGGCCAGTGCGATTTTTCACCGCCGTGGTTTCTGACGGGTGTATTGTGCAAAAACTGTCCGCGAGTTCGGGAGTTTGTCCGGAGTTCGGATCTGAACCGCAGCGGCCCTACGCTCGCAGTGTGCTACAACAGGCCCTGGATCATGGAGGGTGTTCTAGGAAAGCCGAAAACGGAAGTGAATCGGAAGAAAAAACAAATATGATATGAGAAATCGCAATTTCCGGGCGACTGTATGTGTACTTATGAGACCGCCCGTTCCACATACGGCATCACCTTTCCGTGTGATGGTCCTCTGTAATACCCTGTCGACTAAGGGCGTTGGGCCAGGCAGCCGCGAGCGAAACGGGGCTGGACTGTCGAGTGTTACCATGGAGACGCGGTGCGCCCGGGACAGTACAGGGTGATGCAGCGTGGGGTACCGGCAAGCGCCACGGACCACGATGGTGAGTTTGATGCTACAAAAGTTTGTCATACTCTGGGCGAAAACGTGAGCCTGTCCACGGACCGGATTGGGTGTAAAGGATAGAACCCCAAGCACGGCGAGAACATCAGTACAAGTAATTCATTAGTATCTGTGTGCCACTGCGCATGCCAGCCAAAATTATGATATTCTGAATGGGGCAGTTAAGCAGCTTTTCGTGTGTTTTTCTCGCTCAATACGGGTATTATGTTTTAACGTTTCGCCACATTTTGGCTCACTTTCGGAAAACAAATAAAATGAAACATTCTAGAATTCTCAGTACAGATGAGAGGCAAGTCGACTCAACGGTTGTTATAATTAGTTCCTTTTTTTTTAATCGGCACAGTTTTCCACATTTCGATTTTCATTTGTTTTTATTTTGAGTGCACTGCGCAATACATGCGGCCGGCCCCCGCAGCCATCGCGGTGAGGGGTGGGACCCGTGGACCGTTGCCAGGGCGACGGCGGCGCGTCCGCCCGCGCGGCGCATGGCGACACCGCTGCCCGGGCCTCCCCGCCGCGCCCCGCCACGCCCCGCCGCGCCCCGCCGCAAGTTTTACGAGCGGCAGGGGGACGCCGGGATGAACGCGATTGGGTCACGGCGACGCCCCGCCGCTGCGCCTTCCTCCCCGGCCGAGGCGTCCCCCTGCCGACGCCGCCCTCCCCGTCCCGGGCCTCGCAGCAGTTCATTCCGTCAATGAACGGTCCATTGCGTGGCCGAAACGACGCGATCAAAGTGCGCCACCGCAGAGCAATATGAATGTGAATGGGGAGCGCTTCCCCAACGGACAGATTCGCAGTCTAATTGCACGGGAGGGGATGGTGCGCGGCCGCCACAGCAACACCACAGGCGTCCGCCGTCTGACCGCGTGTCGTCAGCAGAGAGCCGCCGGCCCGCCGATCCGGACATCTAAGAGGGGACACGCTAAATGCTTCTGTACAATTTTGTGCAGAAGTGCGCACGAATTTGTGCATACGCAGCTTATGTACAAATTCGTACGTTGTTATGTACAATATTGTACGCAATTGTGAACAAATCTTCAAAATTTTACATAGTTTAAGTACGAAATCGTACGTAAGCTGCGTATGCGTAAATTCGTACGCAATTCTGAACAAAATTGTACAGAAGAATTTAGTGTGAAAGAAATAATGCCGTCCGCTGTGCAGTTAAGAACTGCAACAGGACGTGATCGGCTCTAGGTAATGGGGAATGCGACGGTGCAGGGACAGCTTGGCACGTCAGCGGCGAGGACGTCAGCAGCAGCCGTCTAGCTCATGTTCCTCACCGCATGAAACACGTGTCAGTCATCCTGCAGGAAAACGGAGTGGTCGGAGACGGCAGGCCGTCGACAACCAAAGTAAATGGAACTGTTCCGAAGGCCAAGCCGTTTTCGCAGACACGTGGTGACCCTCCCATCAACCTGCATTGGAAACTTAGGAGGAGTAGCTAATCCCACGGTGACGTGACAGCTTCCGATGCTGGTCTCGGCCTGTTCTGGGGCTGTTTTGGGGTTGTTTTGGTCATGGACTCCTCATGACAGGGCGTCGCGTGGATCGGCCGGCACGGCTGTCTGTAAAAAGTGAGCCGCACAGACGAGGTTGTAAAACAAATCCTCCCTTCACGCCCGTTAAGAAAAAGAAACGACAGCGGGAGCAGTTCCGCTGATTTTTGACACAATCGGCGCTGTGGCCGCACGCGGCCACCCGAGCGCCCGATTTATTGGTCGGCTGTTGTAAATTTGTCGTCCAACAGACGGGGGTCGTAAAGCGCCGCAACTGGCTTAGAAGGCGGTGGCCCGGTGGCTGCTCCGGGGAAGCTATCGGGGATGAATGGCGGCGGTGGGGTCGCAATCAAACACGCCGATGCCACGTTTTAGTGTTGACCCTTCGTGTGAGGACACCCGCCGGGCCCAATGTCGCAGCACGGAACGGGGTTCAAGATCAGTGCTCTACAGGACATGACTGAGTAAAAAAAAATACTCACCGCCTGTGGGGTTTTAGGACCACCAAATTAAACGCAGTTTAATTAAACTTGAGGGATGCGTGAACGTTCGGCCGAGAGGCGCTGTGTCGGTGGGTCCTATTTGGGAGGGATGCGGTTCGCAATTTCACCCCAGCGAGGGCCATTTCGAGGGGGTTTTACAGGCGGCGCCGAGGGAAGCGTGGGCGCCATTTGCACGGAGCGGCCCGGCTGTGCCGTGGCAGGGGACGCACACTGTGAGGAAAATACACATTTTCCCTTTCCCGGCCAACACCACCGATATAAACCAGATTTTTCATAATTAATTTTCTGTAAATTTTAGGTCCGTTGGGCTGATCGTGACGTGTGGGTGGGGCCGCCCGACCACCGCCACCCGGGACCTGTGCCGCGGGAAGTGTACTCCACGACCAGCCTCGTAGGCGACGTCCTTTCCAGACCGCCACACATCCGACCGACAAGACCCCACCGACGAAAATGGTCTGGAAACTTACACCCCGTCTTTCTATGGACGCTTGGATATTTCTAGTAGTGAAATGCACAATTATTTTGGCAGCGCCTCGCCGGCTCAGTTTAAACTGAGAGAGGTGAGGCGCTTCGGGGCGGGCGTACCGGAGAAGTGCACGACTGCGCTGGTCCTGGGAGGCCCCGTGGCAGCCAGTCAGGTGACGAGTTCTGACAAACTAAAATAAAAAAATAAATACAAAGCACGCCCTGGAGTCCAAACTTAATTCGCCTCGCAGACGTCGTCCGGCGTATCTCTCCCAGCCGTCGATAGCGGAATTAGTCACTCGCCAATAAAACCGGACCTCCGCAAAACGGCTTCGACAAGAAATGACCGAAATGCCCTCCCGGTGTAACTACGTTGAAGGGAGTTAAGCTTAAAAATACTGAATGCGAATACCTGTCGTGATATTCTCCCTGGTTTCTGGTATCACAGACTTCCGGTCGCCGCCCCGCTGTTTCTGCGCGGTTTCGGAAACCAGTTGCGACTTAAACCATGGGAGCGCCTGCTGCTGAATGCCAGTTTATATTTCATACAGTTGTGTACTGTGGTTCAGGGTATGGAAACAATTAATTTCTTACATTTCTGATTATTTTTTCAGACTAGACAGTCCATATCTGAGCTCTCTCTCGTCCACCGCGCGGGGCAGTCTGCCATCGACAAGATTCGTCACCCAATCAGCACAATGCGAATGCATGGGTCGGGCCTCGACTCCCTGGCAAGGCACATGACCCGCCAGCATGCGTCCCTCCTGTTACAGGTTAGCGACTGCCGCGATGTGCACCGCAAAAGTATTTGGTCATGTCACAAATATGATGACAAATTTTTGTCACGCACTTCTGGTCTGAAATCTCAAAAACAAAAATTCACTATCATTCCAAGGCACAATTGTCCTTTTGTACAGTTTTTCGTCCCAGCACGTGTGACGAAAAAATCTTGAACGAAATTTAAAAGTAGATTTTTTGGGGTAATGTGACGGTACTGTTTTTACAGTGTTCGCTGTACACGTCTGACTCGCCGTGTTTACTGCAGGTCTCCGAGACGGAGATGGAGGGGTTGGACGGCGGAAGCGCGTCGCCGCCGGCGCCCAACGTCCGCAGACTAGCCGAACAGCAGGCGCTCGTGTCGCGGCTGCTGCTGGCCTGGCTGTTGCGGGCACGGAGCGCCGAGGTGCGCACATCCCACCCCTCCGCACGGCCACAATATAGTTTTTAATTAAATTCCCCGCGTCGACCTCGAAAATGAGAGGGGCTGGGCTGGGCTGACGTACCTCGGGTCCCCCCTGGACCGTTAGAGCGGCCGGCTGGCCGGGATGTCGTGTCGTAGGGATGGCGCGGGCCGTTGCCCCGGCAACGCGGGTGGGGAGGAGTGTTCGACGCTGACTCACACAAAAGGGGAGGGGGTGCGCGCCGCGGCCATATTTTACACTGTTTCACTGATCCGTGTCACGGCAGAAGCAGTCGAATGACACAGACCGAGGGGCGCTCACCGGTGACTGGACCGGCAATTTCCAATGACCAGATTGAAAATTTTACATCAATGTCACCATCATTTAAGGTTTCTGTGTTCTGAGCCGCTTAACCGTCTCCCACTTGAAAAAAAATCAATACAAGCATAATATGCGAAAATATTGTATGTGTGTATTATTGGCCGCCTGTGCATGCATTTGAAAAAAATTTGCAAAAATGGGTGGGCACTACCTCGTCCCAGGCCTCCGACTGGAACGCCGCGCGCTCCCTATACTTTACACACCGCCTCATAGCTGAGCCGACAGAAAAAGTCCACGCACCGGCAAAGAGTCGAACCACCGACCGGCCGCCCGCCGGCTGGACTCGCTAACCACGCAAACACCGTGATTCTGTGTGTGGGGACCGTGCGCTCCCGGTACTGTAGCCGCACGACGTGTAGGACTGGAAATTGGCTGGACTGTGACAGAGTATCTGGACCGGAAGGCGTACACTGACTGGAAGTACTGAGGTAGCCCTGGACAAGAACTGATCATTTTAATTCTTTTTTTGCCCGATAATGCCGACTATTTATTGACTTGGCCCGCAGGGCGTGGCCCGGCGCCTGTGCCTCCTGGTCGGCCTGGGCAGCGGGGGCCTCGCGCTGCGGGACATGGTGACCGTGGCGGCCGTGCTGGGCGCGGTGCTGTCCCTGCCCGCCGCCCTGACCGGCGCCTGGGCTCTGGTGCGATCCAGACACCCGGGGCACTTCAGGTGGGGGAGAGACGGGGGTCACGGATATCACCAACCCGACACCTCTACTACAGTAGCGTGTACTCTCTGTCTGTCTCTTTCTCTCCCTCTGTCAGACTCAGCCACAGATGCTGGAGGCTGCGGGCCTACCGCCTCTGACCATGTCTGCACAGGTTGGCCGCTGCGCTGAACAGGGCCCACGAGGGCCGGTCGCGGCGGCGGTGGCGGCGGTGCCTGCCATCTGTGCAGATGCTGGAGGCCACGCGCCGGCAGGAGGGGCGGGGCGCGGCGCGCGGCCTGCTGGGGCGCGGGCACGCGTGCGCGAGGGCCGCGCTGGCCGGGGCCGCGGCCCCCACCGCCACCGCACGTCCGGGAGGCCGCAGCCGCGGCCGCTGCCGCCTCGCTGCTGCCGGATCCTGGACGCTCCTCTGTCGGGCCCAGCGGCTGCGGCTCCGACAGGAACACAGCTCACATCCCCGTGAGGCTTGTGAGGAGCCCCGGATACGTTGTAATCAATCTTACTAAAGTGGGTGTTTTTTTCTCAAGATACCGAGCGTAGGGTCAGTATGAAATAACAATGCAGCAGGTTGTAACAAAAAACAGCATGACGTTTAATATTAACTCCGCTCATAACGATTAAGTATGACATGCATGAGGAGCAGTGCGGGGAGGGCTGGGAGGAGGTGCTGGAGCGTGGCCGCTGCGCTGCGGCTGCTGGAGTCTGCGGACGGCTGCTCCAGGTCGCCGTTGGCCTCGCGCAGGAACCGGTGCAGCGGCTCGAAGTACTCGAGCAGGGCGGTGGCGTTGAGCTCCGTCTCCCCCGTCAGCTCCTCCAGGGCCTCCCTCCAGTGGACGGACGCGCCGAGGGCCATGCCCTTGCTGGAGAAACGAGTCAGGATTTACCACTTGCGAGACTCGCGTCAGCTCGCGGACGAATCCCGTGTTTTCGATTCGGTTTGCAGCCTCGAAATTTTCAAGGGAATTTTTAGAAGAAAATAAGATGGTTTTATCGAAAGCTTTTGAAACTGTATTAAGTATGATGCGTTTTTCCGAAAATAGCCATGAAATTTTCGAGACTGCAGATCCCAATTCTGGGCACTTGCCTGAACTTTACGCCGGCCTCTTTGGAGTTGTAGAAGTCGCACTTGTGAAGCGGCGGACTGGTGGGGTCGTCCGGCCGGTACTCGCCCGCCTCGATGCAGAGCGCCCGGTACAGCTGGAACTGGAGGATGTCCGCCACGAAGTACCTGCGCAGGCCGGTGTTATTCACACTCTCGGGATGTTCTGGTAGCTGCGCGGGGCGTTATTCACACTCACGAGATGTACTGGTAGCTGCCCGGGACGTGGAACTTGGCGCCGGGGTCGAAGTCCTCCTCGGAGCGCGGCACTGGCGGCCGCAGGCCCTGGATGTCCTCCCGGAGGTACCACCAGTGCCGGTTCCAGTCCTCGGTCGACACGTTGCCGGCGAAAACGTCCCACCGCCACATGTCCACGAGCAGGCCGAACGGGAGGAAGGCCACCTGGAGAGGGCAGAAGGTCCGAGGGTGGTGAGAGCGCGTCCCGTCGATACTCCCCGGAGGTCGGCGATACCCCGTGACGGCGCGAGGGAAGGGGCGCCAGCGCGCGGGGTAGGCCACCGGCGTGGGGTAGAGACGCCTGCTGCCGCTGGCACTGCACCTTTTCTAAAGCCATCTTCATGAGCGCGTTGACACTGCCTTCGTCCGAGTCATCGTAGTCCCTGAGCAGACCGATGGCTTTCAGGTGCTTCGGGTTGTCCACGGAGAGGGCGATCGTGTCACCGATAGCTTCGTGGAAACCTGAACACGGATTTTCACACAGTTCAGTTTAGAATCAAGACGAAAAAATATTTTCCGGGCAATGCCCGTCGTTCCTTTGTTCCTAAGTTTTGTTTACCTGGGTTAGCTCCGCTCCTGAGCATGTACGGCTGGTGTTTGTACTGTAAATAATACTGAATGTGTCCCATCTCGTGATGGATAGTCCTGAAGTCATCCTGATGAACCTTCGTGCACATTTTTATCCTGGAAAGCGGAGAGGATCGTGTCAATACCCCTCGCCGGTTCCGGGCGCCGACGCCCCGCGGGGTAGCGCCTTCGCCGACGGGGGGTAGAGCCGACCCGGGCGGGCGCCGCACCTGAAGTCCTTCCTGTCGCAGAAGTCCCACGCCGACCCGTGGCAGATGATCTCTCGGTCGCGAGGCTTCTGGATGACCGCCCGCTCGCCGTAGGACATCTCGCTGGACAGCAGTCCCATGGACGTGTAGAACTCGTCCGACTTGCGGAACATTTTCAGGGGGTTGTAGTGCTGGCGAGGGAAGGAGAAGCGGTTTAGTTTGCGTTGCCTCTGCAAATCAGTCTGCCGGGGAAATATGCAGTAACATGCCTGGTCCCTCAACGCCTTGGTGACATCGTACGAGGTGGCGTTGGGAAAGGGCTCAACCAGGTCGTACACGTTGATCCACGACTGCCCCCACATGTTACCTGAGAAACACGGACAAACTTTCGTAAAGTGGTCACGTTTTTTTTTACCCTGCGCCCGTTTCCTCCTCCTTGGCTTTGTTTCACTCTGAGCCCGATTAATCCCTTAACGGCCACTTAACGACCGCGTCGTCCTCGGCGTTTCCGAGCTCCTCCTGGAAACGCTGCCGTGCCGGGACAAGGGGCCGGCCGGCCGGCGAAAGCAGTGGCTCGGGGCGTAAAAATATTTTACTGCGCGTGGCCACCGGCCGCGTGGGCGCCGCGCTCTCGGAAACTAATTTTTCCTCCGGATTTAACTGATCACGACGGCGTCCTTCCTTGCCCGCTCACCCAGGATGTGGGCGGGTATGAGGCCGTCGTCGGCGCCCATCTTGTCCCCGTAGAAGGCCCGCAGGCGGCCGCGGACGTAAGCGTGGAGCTGCTCGTACAGCGGGAACACCTGGTCCCACAGGTCCATCATATCCTCGTAGAAGTAGTCCGTCTCGAAGCCCGCCTGCCACATCTGGCCCATGTCCTCGAAATCTGGACCAAAAAAAATACAAGCCGTGATATCATGAATTCTGGAGGAATCTCACACTCGATAACTTCCAAACCTGGCCTGCCATAATAAAAAAATTAAATCACTCATTTTCAAAAAAAAATATTAAAAGTAGTGATGTTTAGAAAAAAAAAACCTTTGAAAACCAAGCAATAACTGAGGAGCTGTTTACCGTTGGAGCGGGCAGCCTTGTTCTGTAGCTCGACGTAGCCCTTGTAGTCCTCGCGCATGTTCTTGCCCGAGGCGTCGTGCCACGCCTTCCACGTGTAGGCCAGCTCGTCGTAGTCCCTGCTCCGGGCCATCACGGTCTCGATCTCTGACGGGAGGAAAAGAAATGACAACACCTTCACAGGGCCGGGGCCGCAGAGCGCCGTGAGGTTAGGCAGCCCATCGCTCACCGGGGTCCAGCGCGTGGCCCTCCCTGTCCAGGTCGCAGGCCTGCCTGCCGTACGGGCAGATCTTGGCGGTGCTGTACAGGTTCTGCATCCGCAGCTCGTACCCGTTGAGGTCCTTGAGCTCGGTCTCGTTGAGGGCGGACACGCCCAGCGACAGCAGGAACTCCACCTGCCGCCGCACCACCGGGTCCGAGTACTCCTCGGGGTCCTGGTCCCGGAAGTACTTCTCCCACTCGTCCTTCTCGAAGGCGGCCAGGTCCAGGCTGGCTTGGTTCTAGGAGGGCAGCACAAAAGGAGGATAACAGAAACATCGACCGAAAAAAAACGAAAAATATGTGGGTGCGTGCTGTGACTTACGTAGATCTCCTCCTTGGTGCTGTTGCCCAGGTCGGTGATGTAGTTCCACTCGGCGGTGATGGCCCGGTTGCAGGCCTCGCTCGCCTTCCGCTCGTACTCGCCGGCCAGGTACTCAGTGATGAAGCGCGCGTCGTACTTGGGGGCGTGCGCCGTGGCCTGCCGCGCCACCCTGCGGCCCGGGCCCCGGCCCGGCACCAGCGCCCCCCGCGAGCCGCGGCCGCACCGCGCCCACGCCTGCCCCGCCTGCCCCGCCAGGCACGCCAACAGCACGGCCAGCACGCGCACCTGAAAGCAGCGGGTACGGTTAGCCGAGGGGTCGGCGCGCTCGTCACCGGGGCACCAGGTCCCGGGTTCGATCCCCGGCCACCAAACTGTAGTTTTGAACTGAAAACCACACAGCCACTGGACGAAAAATGTTCTGGATAACTGGGACACATTGTAATTTTTTGCGTCATCTAGAACTGTTTTCTTTTTTTTTTGGTCGATTGCCACCGATGTCATTTTCTTCTTCGCGTAGAGTCCGCCCCCTCCCACTCTCCCTGTGTAGTTCACGGCTTAATTTGCCCATCAGCACCTTTCGCTGTGCAGCACACTTCGTTACATAAAAGTCGTGATGTCGCCTCGTGCCTCCCCCCGCCACGCCGTGCCTTACGGTCGGTGGCGTCGATTGGCATTGGCGTCGTGACAGAAGCGCGCGGCTCACACGAACCCCGTAACTGACCACGTGCAGCTGCCAGTTACGGCAGTCGCACCGTCCGACGCGTGCCGCCGTGGGGGACTCTGAAGAAGGAGAAGGAGGCGGTGAGGGAGGAGGATGCCGAGCCATTGCGATACACCGGCCGGTCATGGATGCATGCATGGCATCATTAAAATATTCTACTCAACTTTCTCTGTCTCTCTCTCTCTCAGTATTTTAGAGTAATTTTCTGACTCTCTCACGCACTCTTTTTCATTTTTTTAAAAAGTTTCTCAACTCTAAATTTCTCCTTAATCTGTCAGGATTTTCAAAAAAAAATCAGTTTTTTTTTAAACTTAATATTTAATGTTCGGAATACGTCAAGCTCACGGAGCCGAGATGCCGCGGACAGATTGTGAGGAGGCGCACAGCCGGGGCACCGAGCAGGAAGCTGAGTGGCATCACATGTTACATGCGGTGTGCCCGCCGTACATGGGACCCAGGCTTCCGAAGGACGAGCGGAGATGAAACTCGAAACTATCCCGGCGAGGCGGCGGCCTGAAATAATGCTCCAGTTAGGCTCCGATTATCCCGCCATGTTTGCGGTGTGGCGCCGCTGCCGGCCGAACGCTGCCGCTTCGTGTCTCTGTCGCACTCGTACGGGCACGTCCATGGGCGAGAGAGAGAGAGAGAGAGAGAGAGAGAGAGAGAGAGAGGGGGGGGGGGGGGGGTACGGGAAGCCAGCCAGTACAGGACATGACTGGGCGCCGACGCCCGTCCTGAGTGGCCGCCTTCCCGCCTGGCAGTGTAGGCAACACGAGCTCCTGCCGCGCACGCGTGGCGCGCGGGCGTGCCTACCCCACCGTCCGCAGGCGCTCCAACGCCACACCAGCCTGGCCGCACACAAACTCGAGCACAGAAATCAGTACAGAAAGTGAATGCAATCTATGTCAAGCTTCGAAACTACAATTTATAAGGCCAGGCTTTTGGCCATTGGTTTTAATCCCCCCAAAATGAGAAAAAGTTCTATATATTTTTTTTTTGTATTTCGCTGCGGTGCCAGTATTATGCGGGAATAAACGCGAGGTCCGCTCACATATTGTGCGAGGCCTTGCGGCGGCGCGGGTGTTGAAGTGACCTCCAGGCCGAGCAGCGCAGCGCGGCCGACCGGCATTGTGGGGCACCGCGTTCGATTGTCTCGCGCTGCATGTCCTCTCTCTCTCTCTCTGTCTCTCCGTCTCTGTCCCTCGCACGGTACAGAGAGTGTGGGCCGCGCCCGCTGCCGCCGCCGCTGGTGCTTTGCCGCTGCAATTGCACAATAAGGCGCGAAAACGAGCGCGCATTCGAAATGGAACGCGGCGCGGGCCTCGGGCCGGACGTTCCGGCACCCGGGCACCCGCGGCTGCCGGTCGCGGTGCATCGACGGGCCCGACCGACCGCCGCCGCCCACGCACTCTGTGCCCGTGGCAGTGCCCGTTTCTTTTCCGACCGCGGTCAGCAACTGTGGTACTTGCACGAGCTAGACAGAGAGAGAGAGAGAGAGGGGGGGGGGGGGGGGGAGAGAGGAGTGTGAGTGAGAGAGAGGGAAAGACGCCGCGCCGAGCCACGCGCCCCGCCCAGCGGGGTCGCTCCAGTGCCCTGCAATCTAAGAGTAGTGGCAGTCGTGGACCGTGTGTGTGTGTGTGTGTGTGTGTGTGTGGTCGAGCAAAAATTACCCGGACGCAAGTAGTGGTCTCGTCGGCACTAACCAGACACACAGACAGGAGCAAGAAAGAGAGAGAGAGAGAGGGAAACCACAATTGGCCTGATTTCACCAAATTGGCGCATTACAGCCGCCTATGAGTCATAATGTGTCCCTCGTAGTCATCGATGCGGACGCGTATGAGTGCAGTGCGGCGGGCGGTTTCCAGCGGCTCGAGGGGAAAGCACAGAGCGGCAACTTGACCATATCTCCCCGTGTCGCTGACTGGCTGGAATATGATCGCGGGGCTCCGGCGGGAGATACCAGGCCGACAACGGAGCTGGCCCTGTGCCTGGCGGCGGCGGCGCGCCCCGCATGCCACCGCCTTGCCCAACGCAGCCCCGACGACTTGCTAAACGCCACGGCCGGTGCGAGCCGCGTAGCACGTGCGGTCACGGCCCCTCTCGCTCTGGTGTGGGTGGGAGAGATACGGTGTCACCACGGCAACCCCCGCGACGAGGCGTGCGGCTAGAGAAAGTAATTGGTCACTGACTTACATCAATATATTTTTGCCGGGCAAAGTTGCTCAACAACAACAATAACAGAGACACGTTCTGTTGTTGCCGGGCGCGCACAGCATGTTGTGTGCACTATCAAAAGGATCATTGTGTGCGCCGCTCTCTACCCCACGCTTCAAGGGACCTCATAATGCGGACCGCATGCGGGTGCTGCGGCGGCAGCGGCGCTCGTGTGTGACAGCGAGGGGTATTGACACGAAGTGGATTATACAAGAAGCTTCACCGCGGACGCCCGTTCCGCCAGTGCGTTGGTACACCTGCAACACGCTGTGTGTGTGTGTGTGTGTGTTCCGGGTGTGATGTTGCGACTCGAACGGCGCGGGGCGTGAGACACCCGATCAGTTCTAAAAAGCCGAATAAAAATTTTCAATTAAAAAAAAGGCACATCAGGATTTGTTTGTCTTTTTTTCTAGGCCGTCCCGACACGTTTTGCCAGATAGCGGACAGGATCCGGGCTTGTAATCCGGCGCCGAGGTTCGACAGTGGGTCGGGCCAGCCCGTCCTCCCAGTGCTCTGTCTTTATCAGACGGTTTCCGGCGGGGGGAGTGGAACACTCTCTAAGCCCTGCCGCACCGCGTTTTCGGGGCCCAGCCACACCTTTCACATACACGCCAACGTGTTCGCAACCGCGAAAAAAAAAACACTCCCCGCCTTGTGGCGTGTCACTCACAGCTCACACCGCTGGTGTTGTGGTGAAAAAGGCAGCATGACATTGAGAAGTGCGACAAAGAAAATCAGCTTTTTCTAGGACACATTTCTTTTCATCCCTTGGGACGCATGTATAAAACCTGACAGTGTTCTGACCCTAGTTGGGTTGTTTAGTAGTGGTCTCGTCGGCACTAACCAGACACACAGACAGGAGCAAGAAAGAGAGAGAGAGAGAGAGAGAGAGAGAGAGAGAGAGAGAGAGGGGGAGAGAGGCGAAACCACAATTGGCCTGATTTCACCAAATTGGCGCATTACAGCCGCCTATGAGTCATAATGTGTCCCTCGTAGTCATCCATGCGGACGCGTATGAGTGCAGTGCGGCGGGCGGTTTCCAGCGGCTCGAGGGGAAAGCACAGAGCGGCAACTTGACCATATCTCCCCGTGTCGCTGACTGGCTGGAATATGATCGCGTTGATACCAGGCCGACAACAGAGCTGGCCCTGTGCCTGGCGGCGGCGGCGCGCCCCGCATGCCACCGCCTTGCCCAACGCAGCCCCGACGACTTGCTAAACGCCACGGCCGGTGCGAGCCGCGTAGCACGTGCGGTCACGGCCCCTCTCGCTCTGGTGTGGGTGGGAGAGATACGGTGTCACCACGGCAACCCCCGCGACGAGGCGTGCGGCTAGAGAAAGTAATTGGTCACTGACTTACATCAATATATTTTTGCCGGGCAAAGTTGCTCAACAACAACAATAACAGAGACACGTTCTGTTGTTGCCGGGCGCGCACAGCATGTTGTGTGCACTATCAAAAGGATCATTGTGTGCGCCGCTCTCTACCCCACGCTTCAAGGGACCTCATAATGCGGACCGCATGCGGGTGCTGCGCCGGCGGCGGCAGCGGCGCTCGTGTGTGACAGCGAGGGGTATTGACACGAAGTGGATTATACAAGAAGCTTCACCGCGGACGCCCGTTCCGCCAGTGCGTTGGTACACCTGCAACACGCTGTGTGTGTGTGTGTGTGTGTGTGTGTGTGTGTGTGTGTGTTCCGGGTGTGATGTTGCGACTCGAACGGCGCGGGGCGTGAGACACCCGATCAGTTCTAAAAAGCCGAATAAAAATTTTCAATTAAAAAAAAGGCACATCAGGATTTGTTTGTCCTTTTTTCTAGGCCGTCCCGACACGTTTTGCCAGATAGCGGACAGGATCCGGGCTTGTAATCCGGCGCCGAGGTTCGACAGTGGGTCGGGCCAGCCCGTCCTCCCAGTGCTCTGTCTTTATCAGACGGTTTCCGGCGGGGGGAGTGGAACACTCTCTAAGCCCTGCCGCACCGCGTCGGGGCGCCACACCTTTCACATACACGCGAACGTGTTCGCAACCGCGAAAAAAAAAACACTCCCCATCTTGTGGCGTGTCACTCACAGCTCACACCGCTGGTGTTGTGGTGGAAAAGGCAGCATGACATTGAGAAGTGCGACAAAGAAAATCAGCTTTTTCTAGGACACATTTCTTTTCATCCCTTGGGACGCATGTATAAAACCTGACAGTGTTCTGACCCTAGTTGGGTTGTTTACATCGCGATCTCATGTGCAGTTTTTTCGGTCGAACGTCCCACACGGAAGCTGCCCACCGCTCTACCCGGTTCTCTTTCCCCCGCGGCGGCACCGTCACGGCCTGGGTGCTCTGCGGTCCGGAGATCTGCCGACGGCAGCGTTCTGATGCTGAACGTCGGGAATCTGACACGAGTCTGACGCCCGCGCCTCAACAACAGCAGCAGCAACGCCATTACACTTTCACTCCCTCACTACAACGTTATGGCACTCTGTCCAATGAAGGAAGTAAATCCTCCTCCAGGCGCGCGGGAAGTACGAACGGCCCCGGACACGGCACCGCGGCTCGGAGCGCCTTAGCACCTACGGCAGCCGGCACGCACACCCACCCACACACACACAGGCCGAGAGCACCTTACAGCCGTTTCTGCCCTTTTCTCGCGAAGACACCGACGCAATCGCAGTAGGTTAGCTAAGAACAAGGACCCCGCCCATTGGGAAAGTATAAATCCTCCTGTACTGCGGTGTAAAGACCGAGGATCCCGCTTCCGGATCGCTCTGCCCCTCTGGTGCTGAGGCGCCCAAATGTGCGGGCTCACTGGCCGTCTCCGTGCCCGTTCTTCCGCATCTGGCACATGAAGTACCCTACACGCGGGTACGTGAAGGAATCGTGCCAGTGGAGCGTGCAGGAGGTGTCGGCTTGAGCATCGGTAATGACGGATGGTGCCCCACACAGCAGCCTCAGTCATCAGGCCGAGCCTTCTCAGAAGCCGCGTAAGTGTCTCCTCTCAAAGTTCCTCTGTCGAGTGCTGCCGGGCGAGGCGTAAAACGCACAGGTGATTCGTGCTACCGCGTCGTGTGCGGGTACTGGTACGCCACCGTCATGGAAGGCCCAGCGGAACAGGACTGTGGAAAATTTTGGATATTCCCTGAGAGTATGTCTGTCTTCATTGTTTTTTATTTACATTCCCAAAATACTTTGATTTTTTAAAAATTCGACGTATATCTGGCTACTGCTAAAATTTACTGAACTGAAAAACAGCTTACATTTCGGTGCGGTGAATTTGGCAAGACGATGAGCTTCGAGCAGCCACTGACTAAAATGCTTCGGCCCTGTAATGCGGAGCACGGACACCCGCGCGGCCGTGCACGGGCAAGACGGCCACAGAGGCCCATCACCCATCCTCTGTAATGCGGTGCGGTGGACGCTAAAGTGACTCACTGCCAAGGTCACGGCTGGGCGCCCAAAAGAGGCGCGCGCCCAGTGGGCCACTGGCTGCCTCTGGCTGCCTTTGCAGCTGCGCGGTTCTGCCGGCGGCCCCCGGCGGCTGCTGGCGGAGGACTGGGAAAATCATCACCGTTCACAGGGCATTGTTTGCGGACGCGGCGGCTGGGAAGTGGGTGCGAAACGGCGCGCTAACCTCGTGACGATTCATGATGTCAGGGCGCGAGTGCCAATCACACAGTGCGGCACAAGAACAGTGACTTATTTGTTTATGATTAAACAGGCGTGGACTTAAACCTCAAAGACCAGCGGGGAAAAAAACGAAGCCTGGATGAATTTGTTTACAATGGAGAGATCTTCATGAACAAAAACAAACATCAAATCTCGATTTTTTAAATTAAAAATTAAAACAGGGAAATATGTTCAAATTCTCTCGAAACTTCCCAAAATAACATGTTTCCTTCAGTGATTTTGTCCTCTATAACGAAAGAGTCACGACTGAAACATTTCAGTCCTGGGAGCGCGGGGCGATGCTGTTTCGGGAATGCAGATGCCGCACACGGAGGGGCGACTGCTGTGCCCTGGCCGGTCATCACTTTGTCCACAATGTCACCGTCATCGCAGGGCATTATCATCGCTTAGCCTCCAGCAACGCCGCAACGGCAGCGCGGGGGGCGTCCGCTGGACGTCACACAACACACAGCCCGTCCTCGGAGGTGACACTTCCCTTCCCAAGCCTTTTGTTTCGTCGTTTTTTTTTTTGCCGCTGTGGCGCAGGACGGGTAAATTGAACGTCCGCGACACCCGTGCACCAGTACGTTTCCTTGTCGCCAAGTCCGTGTCCTCAAGACGCTGCTGTGTGAAGTGTACTTGTACTTTATGTACCGAGTCACTACCAATCCTCTTGAGGAACGTCCTCTATTTTCTTGCAAATCACAAAGGAAGAGCCGTTGTTTTCGCGAGCTGAACTCGTTCCCTAAAAAGCTCGGGGCCGCGAAAGGACACTCGCCCCCTTTCCCCTTTCACCCGGGCCTGGACCAGGTGGCGTCCGGCTGCAGCCATTACCCTCGCCGGATAGACGTGTCCCCAGGGCCAGCCGCTTCCGGTCAGACTTCCTCCAGGTCCGAGCCCGCGGCACTTGCGTGGGTTCGAACACCGGCACGAACGCGGCTGCAGAGCCACGCCGAGGGAAGTCCTAAGTGGAGCCAAGGCCCTTATATACGTTGCTGGATCCAAGTGACACATGATGCGACAACACACGCACACACACACACACACATGCTTCGCGACGACAGCGGCGACCTCTTGTGGCGGGAGATAGCGAGAGCAAGGCATCAGCTGTCCACGGTTAGTCCAGGCCGGGCGCTGGTCGGCTGGGGAATGCACCGCCGCCGCCCCAGACCCCAACCCACTCACTCACACAGCAGGCCACTCCTGACGTGAAGTAGCTCTATCTCTCTCTCTCTGTCGGTAGCCCCCGCGCTGCGTACTGACCTTTGTTAAGTTCATGTTATCCTCGTCTTGCGATCGGGCGCGGAGAGTAGCGGCAGCAGTGACGCGGTCAAGGGTTTATGGGTGCGGGACGCCGCGGCCCCATGCGGGTCGGGGCTTGGTTGTAGGAACACGGGGCGCTGGGCTCACTGTCTCTCCTCTCCGACCATGGTCCGCGTTCACCCGCGATGCACCATGACTTCCCGTGTGCTTTGCCGCCTGCGCCGCGGACGGTGTCGCCTGCCAGAACGCCCAACACAGCACGCCGGCCCGGCTGCCTGGGACTGACGGAGTGAATGTTTCGCTAGCCTCCACCAGCACCGGCCGCCGCCGCTGCCGCCGCCGCTACCACCACCACCGTAGCAGCATCGGCAGCAGCCCGACTCAAGCCGGACTAAGCCGCACCGGGCTGGAGGAGGGGCGGCGGCGGCAGCAGCAGCGGCGGCGGCAGCAGAGGCGCGCGGGGAATGCCTCCCTAACCACCGCAACAGCAGCGGCGGCGGCGGCGGAGCGGCGCAGGAAAAGGCGGGAAAGGTAGCGCACGAAGCTGTGAGAGGGCGGTGGGTGGCTGCAGCGGTAGCGGCGGCGGTGGCGGCCGCGGGAGCGGCACGTGCCGAGAGGGGGATGCCGGCAGCGCCCGGGCTTTTTAACGAGATGCCTTAAGCGCGATAAAATGCGCCGGGCCGCAATGTGAACAATGTTGTGGAGAAAGGGATCGTATTGTTATTCTGCCGGGCGGCGGGGTGGCGGGCCGGCGGGGCGGTGTGGTAAACGCTATGCGCGGACGGGCAATTCGCGCGCGCGCGCGCGCTCGAGGGTGGTGGGTGGTGGAGGCGGCGGTGGGTGAGATGTCATGACTGTCACGCCATGCGACCTCTGTGTGTGTGTGTGTGTGTGTGTGTGTGTGTGCCTGAGAGCCGGAAGGCCAATTCGACGATCGAAAACCGCAAAAGTGGCGGCATCAAAACAAATGGTTCGGCTCCGACACCACACCGCATCGCTGCCAGCCGGGCCCGACCTGAACCCGGATTAATTTCTCGTGACATTACCCCGCTCGTGTCCTCCCACTTCCCACCACCCCGGCACGGCTCTAGATCTTGTTGATGCGGCACAGACGGGGCAGCCGGCGCGATTGTGTCTGCGGCACACAGCAGGACAATTTTCTTTCATTTAGAGGGAAACCGCGGGCGGCTGCTGCTGGCCGCCGCGCGTCTCGTGTGCCAGACCGTCCGCGTCTGTCTGTCTCGCTCTCGCGCCCGTGTAACGCCCGGGCCGTCGCGTCGCTCCTTCTCCCACGCACTGCGCGGGACCCACGTGACTTGAGGCCAATCCGATGTACCCAGCAGTGGCGGAGTAGTGCGAGAGAGATAGGTGACACTCCACATAACGACACAAGTGCGAGAGAGACGCCCGGCCGGGCGGTGTCCCAACGGTATCGGCAGCTCTCTTGCACTAACGTAGTCAAATGGGGCGTCCCGTCTCTCTCGCACTCACCCGCGGGGGCCCAGGAGCAGCAGTACGCTGACGGCACGCGGGCCCCCGAAGGCCACCTTGTAATACACCGTGCATGTATCGCTTGATTGCGAGGAGAATTCGGCACAAAGAGTATGAGAGGGCAGTACGGACTGTGATTGCTGTTGGCGCGCCTCCTCCTTCCGCAAGTATAGAAGAGACCGCCCGATGGGGACGAACCGAGCTTCCAGAGGCAGGCCCGAGTGGCCCGGGTCGCTGGCTGCCCAATCAGAGTCAGCAGGCGATTCGCAATTATGATTTTAGGAATTATAATTACAAATTATAATTCACGGAAGTGATTCGCACGATGTGTACACAACGATATGTTCATGAAACAAATAAACATGGGTTGCTAACGCCTATTTTTCTTTTCTCTATTATTTTAGGGGGTGGAGGTCTGAGCTGTAACCCTATCCAGCATGCGGATGAAAATCCAGCGAAGTGTTTTACGAACTCCCCGCTACGTCGGTGCACCACTGTACTGCCGACAATATTCCAGCAGAGCCGGTACTGTACAGTAAAACACAAACATTCCGCGGGCAAAAGCGTCAACTGCACACAGTAAGCGTCGATATGGCCGAGTCGTGCGGTGTCGTATTTCTCACCTCATATCTGCATCCATCAGCCCACGATGAGGAGAGAGAGAGAGAGAGAGAGAGAGAGAGAGCACACAGGCTCATCATGTGTTTTACGGCTTCGGCTCGAGTGAATCCTTCAAGGCCAGAGAAGGATCTGGCCGTCATTGTTTGCCGCGTTTCATACCGGCATGGAACACTTCTTGGGAGTGCCCATAGCGAACTGTTCCAAAATAGTTTGTAAAGTATGACGTGGGTTGGCGCCTTACTGTGCGTGCCCCGCCGTGTCTGGGTACGACCGCTCCACTGAGGTCGGCATCAGTTGTCGTTCGTTGCCCTGAGACATTAGTCCTCATCACGTGTTCCCTTATCGTCTGTCCAGCGGTGACTGATGCACCACGGTGGGAATTAGTTGTCGAACGAGGGCGCCCATCTCCGGCGACAGTCACTCTCCCCTGCGTCTGCGAGACATCTCCTCCCGAGGCGTGTCTCCGAGACCTCACAACATCCTTCGGGGTCCGCGGGAGTGCGGGCGCGTGGCTGCCGTTCCCAGGCGGTCAGCCCGCGTGTCACGACGATGCATAATCAATAACAGCAATATCGCAGACCGGCGTGTTCCGTGCCGTCAACTGCCGGTGCTCCCGGTCACTTGTGAGGTAACATTGGCGCGGGGCCGGGGACTCCGCAGCACGCGGCCTGCTGAGGCGAGCCTCCACACAAAAAATAGTTTTCCTCACTTTACGAAAAAAATCGGGTCATAAATTTTGTTAAAGATTTTTTTTTCGTCGCATACGTAGAGAATAAAAATCGTTACTTAAAGCAATTTTATCTAGGAGTGACGTTTAGACCAGAAGTGTTTCACACGGCGGACCACGCGGTGCCGTCGCCGCTGCCCGCGTCCTTGCCAGTGGACGATGACACGGCTGAAGACGCAATCACACGCAAAAAGGGCTCGATGCCGCAGGGACGCGAGCGGTGCCGTGTGGCGCGGCCGGCCGCGGCAGCTCACACGGATTTTGGTCACGGTTCGACGGCGTCCCATCACGGATCATGACCTAGGCCCAGCCGTCCCTGCTGGCGCCGGCTGGCACGGTCCGTCTGTCTCTCTCTCTCTCTCTCCCTCTCTCCCTCTCTCTCTCTCTCTCCTCTCTCTCTCTCCTCTCTCTCTCTCTCCCTCCCTCTCTCCCTCTCTCTCCCTCTCTCTCTCCCTCTCTCCCTCTCTCTCTCTCTCTCCCCCTCTCTCCCTCTCTCTCCCTCTCTCCACCTCCGTGCTCGGTGTCCCCTCCCTTGCCGTGCCCCCTCCACGAGCCCGCGTTGACAGGAGGCGCCCGAAGGTTGTGCCACCCGTTCTGCTCCGCCGCGGGCTGGGTTGCCCACCACCCAGGCGGTTACCGCGCCGCACGTTCGGCTGCCTACCCTCCCGGCGGTGGCCGCCCGCATCCCGTCAGCTCCTACCGCGTGTCGTTTGGGTTGCCTGCGCACCAGGCGGGTCCGAGCGGTGCCGGACAGGTTGCCTGTCCTTCGGGCGGCACGACCGTCCCACTTGCGGTGAAGGTTTCCGAACCATCGCGAGTGGAGATCGCCGGCGCTGTAGCGGCGGTTGTCGCCCACAAGCGGCGCCCGACACGTGCCGACACGTGGCCGGGCATGCATTTGCATGCAATGCGGCGCTGCACGGAGGCTGGCGGGTGACAGCGTGGATCCGCTCGGCCGAGCTATTCGGCGCTGGGATGCAACCAAACGGAAAGAGCATAGGCAAAGGGAAAATTAAAGAAAGGGTATTTCGTGTTTTAATAAAAACAATGTTTTTTTTCGTGGTTCCATTTTAATGGTGTCTAGAAGGATTTTTTTCTGTTTGGTGAAAATACTAGACGTACGCGTCAGATGAGCAGATATAACAATTATGTTGTTCGCGTAATTGCAGTTTGCACGAGCTGCTTGCCGTCCGAAAAAAAAATGGTCAGTACGTGGGCCGTAAGGCTTGTTATGGCCACTTCCAGGTGGGGAGGGGTGGGGCCGGCGGGAGGGTGGGGGCGCGGGGGTGGGCGGGGGAGGCGCCGCGGCGCCAGGGCCCGCCGGGGCCGTGCCGGGGCCGTGCCGGGGGCGCCGCGATGCACGGGGCGTCGCTCACAGTCGACGCTCGCGGCGCGCGGACGACGGACCGGGTCGTACCGACGGCGGCGTCCCCGCGGAGCCGCGCGAGCCCCCCAACGCCGCCACCATGAGGGGCAAGGAGAACAAGCTGGTGCGGGCCAACCCGCGCAGCAAGGAGTACATCCAGACCGTCATCGGCAAGGTCAAGGACGACATCCGGGTGCTGATGGCCAACCGGGACGAGCTGTCCGTCAGCGCGTTCCGCAAGACGAAGGACGACCTGCAGCACCTGACGAGGAACCGGGCCGAGATCATGGCGCTGGTGCGGAGCCGCGACGACCTGTCGGCACTCATCGACACCAAGAACAGCCTGCACGCGCTCATCCGCAGCCGGGACGACATCCACCTCCTGCTGCGGAACAAGGACGACCTGCTGGCGCTCGTCAAGAGCAAGAACGACATCTACCACCTGCTGCAGAGCCAGAAGGACCTGCAGGCGCTCGTCAAGAACAAGGCGGACCTGCAGGCCGTGCTGGCCATGAAGGGCGACATCGACGTGCTGCTGCGGAGCAAGGCGGACATCCAGAGCCTGCTCAAGAGCAAGGACGAGATACAGGGCCTGGTGCGGAGCTTCGACGACGTGAAGCTCCTCCTGGAGAGCAAAGGGGACATCGACGTGCTGGTGAGGAACAAGGACGACCTGCAGGCGCTGATCCGCGCCCGCAGCGACATCCAGACCATGCTGCGGAACAAGGACGAGATCCACTCGCTCGTCCGCAGCAAGGAGGACATCACGACGCTGATGCGGATCCGGGAGGAGGTGTACACCCTACTCAAGAGCAAGGACGACATCCAGTTCCTGCTGCGCTACAAGGACGACATCATCAACCTGGTGCGGTACAAGGAGGACATCCAGAGCCTGCTCAAGAACAAGGAGGCCATACACTCGATCGCCAAAAATAAGTTTGAGATGCAGGCCTTGGCGAGGAGCAAGGCGGATCTGTTGGCCGTGGCGAACTTCAAGAACGATCTAAAGGACTTGGTCCAGCACAAGGACGCTATCCAAGGGCTGATCCGCAGCAAAGACGAGATCCAGTCCCTGATGAGAAGCAAAGGAGACATCCAGGTACTTTTGGATAAGGTGTCTGACATACGTGGCCTCCTAAAACTTAAGAATGACATCAACTACCTGATCAAAAACAAGGACGAGCTTCAGGCCCTCGTTCGACACAAAGACGAGCTGATGGCACTGATTCACTATAGATCTGAGATTCAGTCCCTGGCGAAATGGAGAGAGGACATCCAGTTCTTGATTAAGTGTAAGAAAGAAATCCAGTCCCTAACGAAGCTAAAGTTCAAAATTCAGTCCTTGGTAAAATGTAAGGATGATATTTTATCTTTGGTGAAGAGTAAAAATGAAATACGGGGACTATTGAACAGCAGGCACGAGATCCAAGCTATGGTCAAGAGCAAAGCTGACACAAACTCTCTAAAGCGAGACGATGTGATGGCCCTTCTAAAGATCAAGGATGACATCGAGGCGCTGGCCAAGACGAAAGACGACCTGATGATGTTCGTCAGGCACGCCAAGGACATCGAAGTCCTGCTGCACGGCAGAGAAGAAATCTTCAGCCTGCTCAGGAGCAAGGACGAGATCGTCAGCCTTGTCAAGATGGTGGACGACATCCGATCGATGAAGCAGGAGCTTGACCACATGCAGGGCTACAGGTCAGTGCCACGGTGTAACATGTAATAAAACAGTCATTTGCGGCATAAACCCGATAGCAGCCGAATTATCTCATGAACCGACGCACGCCCTCGTCTCGTATGCAACCCGGTACACGCACGACGTAGGGGGCCCATTTTTTTAAGGCAAACAGCGAACGAAACTAATTGTCGCGGGGCTACGGCGATGCACGAAAATCTCAGACAGAAACAGTCAGGCTCAAATCGGCAGGGCCTTCGCTGCCGTAGCGATAACAATGGAGCACTCAACAGAATGACTGTGCCGCTGCGGCCAGCGGCGGCGCCCGGAAATGTGACTCGTAAAGTTGAGGGTGGCCCTGCAATTTGCCCGCGCAGGACGTTACCGGCGACCCACCCCTTTCTATTTCCCTTTCCTAGACAACTAGAGTGACTAAAGGCAGAACTCCAACCTTAGTGAATTTCAATCAATCGTGAATGTCAAACACGACGCCGCGCGCGGCCGTTATATTTCGCATACAGTTAATCGAATTTACGAGCGCGTCGGTCCCGGATTAAAAGATTAACACCTCATGTGGTCCCGCATAATGGACGGAGCGGCGCGGCCAATTAAATTGTAATTACTCGTCGCCGACAGCGGCGGTCGTGTCGTGGGCGTGAGACTGGCCACCGCCAAGTACTACGGTGGCTTCTTCTGGTCCGGGCGCCCACGCGGCAGCGGCGGCACCACTTGCGGGGACTTGGTTCGGGACCCCCCGCGCTCCCCAGAGCTACACACGATTAAGGGCGTCGCATCGCGGGGGAACATCTGTTTCCATTATGTGCAAGCCAGCCCACGACATCATTTCGCAGTTTGACGCACAAAGCCGCGCGCTGGACGATGAGAGCTAATTGGAGTAAGCCACTTGCTGTCAGCACCCGCGGTCAGAGGGATCTAAGATGGAACTGCTGTTTGAACTACAGTGACCAAACTGTAGTTCCACGAAATTGAGTTTTACTGCACGTGCACTTAGTTGACGCGGGCAACTAGTTTGTCTCAATGATCTTGTACTTTTCTGCAGGAGAACTGCGGTTTCTTCTTGTACAAACACTACATTCGATCTGAATAGTGTAGTAAATTTTGCTCCGAGGCAGAGTCTCGGCCGGGCATTTCCTGTCACTTTCGTCCGGCCACGTGGGGACTCGTGTTTTGTTCTACAAGAGCGGGCGCAAGGTTAGGGTCACGTGGTCGGGTGTGTTGCCGCGCTTGGCTGCCCGCGGCGGCAAGTCAAGGTGTCCTCCCCGAAGCGTTCCTAACCTTCTATTTGTATGTTTATGTGAAGTGTGTATGCCGGACAGAAATTCGTACACGGAGATCCGGCCGGGACAGCGGGGCCTTGGCGGCGGGGCCGGTGCACCGGCAGCACTTGCGCTCCCCTCAAACAGCATGACAAATGAATAGTGCGGGGGGAGGGCGCCTCCATGCCCCATATTCTCGGGCCCGTCGCCCTTCTCTCGCAACCCCCGACCCCCTTCCCCGACGATCAATGCCCTACGAAACGAACGCGCACACCTGGAGCCCTTCATGTCTTGAAATTCAAAAGTTTGTTAATTCCGCCTCAAGGTCAGCTATTTTTTTGTTGTCATTTTTTGCTGCCGTTTCGCCTCCACGTGGGACTCCAACAGGGGCATGCCGGCCGAGCCTCGCTCACCAGAGTCCACGTTGGGTGCGAGCGGATGTCTAGCTCGCTGCCGCAGCCCCGCCTGTCGGCGAAGGGCAGGGAAGGGGGGGACCCCCCAGGGCGCCGCGTCACACCAGGTAGCCGTTTACCTGGGGGCCAGGACGACGCCCCAGCGTCCACTAGCGCGCCTCCGCCTCGCCGTTTTGGGAGTGGCCGCGACGCCGTGGGGCCCCGCTGCGCCGGAAAGGTGTCCCTGCCCGTGAATGCCGCATTTTTCTTGCTGTTTATCGCTCATTTTTTTATTTCGCGTGTATTCTTATGTGTTCCCCCGCCGGGTGTGCCGAGAACAACGACTGCGTCGCGAACCCCGCCGCGACTCCGCTGCTTCCACTCTTGCGTATGTCGCTATTATCATTATTATTTGGTGTTCAAGGAGTTTTCGGCGGCGGCGGCGGCGGCGGCGGCGCGCGGGCGGGGCACATTGTATGATGATTCAGGCTCAGGGCTATCACGAGCGGCGTGCCGAGGGCGGGACCGCCCAATCACGGAGCCGTGTCGTGTCGGCGGCAGCAGCGCAGCCACGCAGCCGGGCCGCCGGAGCGGGCCGGGCGGGGGCCGGCGTGCGGTGCGACGCTGTGGTCCGCGGAGTAATTCGCGTCGTGGCGTCCGCGCAGCTACTCCTAACGCGGGGCACACCGGGGCCCGACCCGCACCTCCCTGCCCGCTGCCAGCCGGCGGCGCCAACGCCCACAGCACGGCAGCTCGTCGCCCTGCAGAGGCGGTCCTCCGCAGCGCCCGGTGGGTAGGCACACCACCGTGGCCCGCCGTGGCCTTGGCTGCCTACCTCTCAGGCGGCCGGGACGCGCCCGCAGCGCAGACGGGCGTTGTGAGGCGCCCCTGTTCCCTGCGCTGCCTGCTGAGGTTAGCAGCGGCGGAGGGAAAATTGCACCGCGCGGCGAAGCTACTTCTTTACACGTTACTCTCCCTTCATGTCGACGAATGCGGGCGAGCGCAACGGGGACTGCGGGGTGGCGGGAGCGACGCGGGCGGGCCCCGCCGCTGCCTCGGCGCTGGCGAGCAGCTCGCGTGCCGGGGGGCGGTAGTGGTGGCGCCCGACGGCCAGCTGCCTGCTGACCCTTTGCTGCCAGCAGAGGGAGGGAGAGGGCGAGAGCGAGACAGAGAGAGTGAGCTAGGGGTGAGAGGAAGGGCGGCACTTTAAATGGGAGCGTTGATTGGGACAACTTGTTTTTTTTTCTCCCCTTTCTCTCTCTCTCTCTCTCTCTCTCTCTCTCTCTCTCTCTCTCTCTCCTCTCCCCCTGCCTCTCCCTCCTCCTTTCTCTATCTGTGTGTCCCTCCCCCTCTCTCTCTCTCTGTCCCACGTGGAGCGCACGCTCACAGCCGCCCGAGCGGGTACGCGGCCCTCTGAGCTCGGCTGTCCGTTGGGTTGCCTACCCCGCGGCCGGCAGGCGCCTTCCACCGGCCGCGCGCCGTGCGCGGGGCAGTGTGAAGTGGAGGGGGGGTGGAATGGGGAGGAGGGAGGAGGAGGGGGGAGGGGGAGGGGGGAGGGAGGGGGAGACGAAAGGGGGTGTGGTGCGTGCGGCCGGGAAGGCCAGGAAGGTCGTGGCGGTGGGGTGGCTCTGCCTTACCATGCCCCGGCGGGAGTGTGCGCAGGGCGCTGGGCGGCGCGGAGGGCGCTGTTCTTTTCACACGCAACAGGGCCCTTCGCCCTCGCCCCTCCCCCGCGAGCCCTCTTACACCCCCCTCCCTTCCTCTCCCCCTTCTACACCCCCCTCTCACCCTCCGCCCTCCAACCTGTGATGGAGGGTGTATCGGCTGCCAACAGCAGTAAACAATATCAGGCCGGAAATAGAGGCGCCGTGGCGCTTCGCAGGAAGGAGAGACGGTGGCATCGAGCGCTAATTTGAGTGTCGTGGAGCATTGGCTGCGGTCTGTCGTGTGGCACTCACTGCAAGGGGAGAGGGAGAGAGAGAGAGAGAGAGAGAGAGAGAGAGAGAGAGAGAGAGAGGGGGGGGGGAAGAGTCGATGTGGGGTGCTAACATCAATCACACACTCGACTCCGACTCAGGGACGAGGCCCGATGACACAGCGGACCGACTATATACAGCAGCGATCTGAAAGGTGAAGGTCAAGAGAACCATCGACCTTGTCCAGGAAGGAACGGAAGTGCACGCTGTACTCCCAGCGATGTCGTCAAAAAATTTTATGAATTATTTTTCACTCGTTGCAGGGACTGCCTGTCGCGGTCGAACGCCGAGCTGGAGAGGTACATCGGAGGACTGGAGACGGAGCTGGACCGACACGAGGAGGAGCAGGCCCTGCGTGAGTCACAGAGCGTGCTGGACGAAACATTCGTCCCAAAAAAATGATAACTGCAGATTGATATAAGCATATTCTCAAAAATTTCTACCAGCCATACGAAAAAAAAACATCAAAATGTAACGACAAAAAAATTTGTGACGGAATATTCAATATTAATACTCAACGTCATGTGGATTTTTTTTTTTCACATTGCCAAAGCGGTCTGCCCCTGGATTCGGACAATGCCCGTCCGGTGTTACGCACCGGCGGTGCTAGAGCCTCCCCGGCGGCGAACCCAACGGAGAATAATATATGTTACTCGCCTCGTTATAAACGGTCGCAGGTGATAAATTGTTGGCTATTTTATGACGCGGCCCCGGCAGTGCGTTTTACTACAGTCTCTGCGCGCACAACAAGGGGGGTATCTTATGCTGATCGTGTGTGCGTGCGTGTGTGTGTGACAGAGACGGGGAGATGAGAAGGGGGCGGGAGTGAGCGAGCGAGAGAGAGAGCGCATTCTGGTGATCGCACCGCGAAATAAACGATCTTCCATCGATCGTTAAAAAAAAGCAAGCGGCGGCGGTGCGGCGCGGTTTTGCACCGACCGCCGCGTGCGACACTGACCCGCACTATAAAAGCGAAGATCATACCTGCCACGGAGGGGACTCGAACCCGCGCGCCGCGCGCCGTGCCCGCCTTACATAGCACCTGCGAGGTTATGTGTGTGTGTGTGTGTCGTGATGGCCGGCGCCATCGTGGAGAGAGGGAATAAAAGTATTTACGGTCCGTGTCGCGTAGAGGGAAGAGGTTGGGGCGGCGGGATAAATGCCCCCTCCGCCGGTGGTATATGTGCGGAGGAGTGTGATGTGTTGCAAGATCACGGCTCTTTTGGCCCGCGAGCGGGATAGAGATGTGCGAGCTACGCTCCGGTAGGTCAGCGCGGGAGGAAACTACAGCTGTTGCTGTAAACCTCAGTGAAAAAAAAACTCTGGCCCCATAAATAAAGTATTTGAACTTTTTTTTCGATTTCCGAATAAAATTAAGTACTTGAACTGGTTTGAATTAAATTCGCGGCCGGCGTAAACGGCCTCGTAAAATATCGAGCTGCACCGTAGCTGTGCTTTAATAGCGTGGAAGAAAGTTGGTGCGATGGGCCTCGCTGGCACTGGCGGGGTAACCCGGCCCGGCTTGGGCCCGGCACAGGAGTAGTTCTAGTCGTGTGGAAGGAAGAGGAAGTGGAGGGGGGTCGGGCGGGGCCCGCAGCCGTGGGCCCGTGGGCCCTCGCGGAGACAGAGTATATTTACGGAGCTGTCGTTTTATGACAGTGAGATCTGCCTGGCTCCGCTTGCCCCCGCCGCCGGGGCCTCCTGGGCCCCTCGCGGCCGGCGCCCCCCCTCTCTCCTCCCTCCGTGTGTCGCTGCCGCCCCTCGCCGTACCAAGCTCTGCCGTAGGCAAGGCTCCCCCCCACGACCATCCCCCGCCGCCGCGAAGCCGGCCCAGAACACCGCAAGTGTCCTCGCCCCGCCGGCGAGCTACCCCGCGCCGCCGCCGCCCCCGCCCCCCTCCCGGACAAACGATTTGGCCTCCTGACCCGAGGGACGCTTCCCCCTCAGCCTATTTGTTTCTTTTCCACGACAACACGCACACGGCCTACACTACAAGCGCCGCCCGAACCGAAACCACGCATCTCTTCTTGTGCAGATGTGACTGCAAGTCTCGTTTTCTAGTCAGGTAAAAGCGACGACAGCTGGGAGGTCAGTCTTGCCACCGTTCATACTTATTCCGTCAACTCCTCGCTATCGTCAGCCGGGCTTCCGAACGCGGCACGGCCTATGGTTTTGTCACACTGTACTAACAAAGGGTGAAACTGCCTGCAGAGCGGACAAAGTTTTCGGATGACAATCTCATTTCCTGCCCCTCGCTGCGAAAACCGTTCAACGGTGGTTGGCCAGCCTGTCAGGGCACGCGAGACGGAGCGCGCGGATACCGCTGCTGACGTGCCCCGCGTCCACAGCCGCAGGGTCGCGGGTTCGAATCCCGCGCGCGGCAGGAGCAAACGCAAAAGCCATCGCATGGTAATTGCAATTCTTCATAGAGTGCCTCGCGGCTCCTCTCATCAAATTGCACCTGTCGTCGTAACGGACGTGACCTTTCTCGTCGCGGTCACGGCCTGCAGCCACGTAACTGGCCAGCACAGCCAACGCCGATAAGTCTGCGCGGCGCGGGGTGTTTTTTTTTAATACGAAATATTTTTTTCTGTGCTGGTGCCTTGTTCATCATGGCAATGGAGAAAGGTGGTGGTGGGAGGCGCAGACGCTTTCTAGTGTATGAGCTCCGGATTACCGTGGTCCCACGGTGTGGCGGGGGCAGGGGAGGGAGGGTGTGCCGACACACACACACACACACACACACACACACACACACACACACTCGGTTTACTTCGACATTATAGTTGTTGCACATGCGAAGAGTGGCAGGGCGGTGGGGGAGATCGGAAAGGGGATCACAGGAGGCGTCCGCCAAGTCCTGTTAGTTCTTTCTGACTTCAAAAAGGCGCAACGGTTATTTTTTTTTCAGGGGTTTTTGGGTAGTTTTAAAATGATTTCGTGCGTGCAATATTGAGATATCCGTGACATGACATTTTCTGCATTTTCTGACCGTACCTTTTGCAGATCCGCCCTCATGTTTCTTTACAGTGTGTACTTACAAGAGGTACAGATAAAAATGATTTTTTCTTTTCTCCAGCGCCCCCCCCCCCCCCCCCCCCCCCTCGCGCACGTGCCTCGTCGCACGTGCCTGGGACCCGCTGGGGCCTGGGCGCTGAGCTACGGCGATCTGCGGCGCTCGGGGCGCGGGCCGCTGGAGCCCGCTGGAGCCCGCTGCGCGCGGCGGGGCGTGTCCAGCCGTAAAAGCACCGTACCGCCCTCAATGTGTATCGATGACTTGTTGTAGGTTCGCATGAGGCGGGACGGCACCTGTGGTGGGGGCGCCTGGACAACCAGCTGGTGCTGTGCCGACAGCTGGAGGCGCGCCGCCGCTGGCTGGAGCAGGAAGTCACCTACGCGCGCCGCATGAACGGCCTCACCGGTAGGCCCCCCTAATAAATTACATCAAATCCAAAAATAAATTTTTGATTCTAACTTGAATTTGTGCGGCAATATTAATTGGACAGCAATATGACTGGTTTGTACCACAAAAGCATTTTTGCGCTTTAAAAAAAATGTGGGGATTCTCCTTTTTTTTTGGAGTGGGGAATTTGTTGTATCTTTGTGGCAATAATTATTTTAATAATGGCAGAAACAACAAGAAACTAGACCGAGTCGATACAAAGTAATAAGACAAAAACAAAGCTTATCACGTAATACAATTTAAACTAGTAAACGTCTGTCAGAGTTGACTCTTGACGACTTTTCGGAGAGCACTGCCGCTTCTGACACCGCAGGGCGGGGTTTTGGTGTGGCCCACTACATGCCAGTCTGCCGGCGCGCGGCGCTCTGTTTCAGATCCGAATCTGGACCCGCTCACACTCGACCTGGATTCGCTGACCGAGGTAAGTCGGGCCCCCGAGCACCCTGCCGCGGCCGCTGCGGTGCCCCGGGGCCACCCTGCCCACCCCGCCCCCACCCCCCGCTCGCATCAAGTCTATTCGATTGTTTGAAATAAAGGCGGGCCGGCGCGGCGGCGGCGGCGCAGCGAGGCGCTGTAATCTGCGTCGCATCGCCCGCTTTCGCAAACATAATTTATTCAGGTTCACATCCGGGCAAGACTGTCGGTATCGTAATGCGCCCACATTGTTAAAAAAAAAATACTGAAAATATCGACACAAACTGCAATACAGATTAGTAGTAAATGTATGGATTTTTCCAAAAACGTTCCATACAGAGCAGTCCACCATGACAGTATACTCTTCCACCAGCTCTCTGGTGCTGCCCGATATTAAAAATCAAATTCATTTACATTATGAAAAAAAAACTAAAATTAATCATATCAATTTCAATATTTAAGAATTGAATTTGACACGTTTGCAGATGGAGCTGATCATCGTGGTCCGACAGCTGGAGCGCATGCGAGAGGATCTGCAGGGCGCCCTGCGGCAGAAGATATGGAGTCCCGAGCGAGACAAGGCAAGCTCGGTTTGTGTCACAATAAGGAACTCGCAAGAATAACGTGTCCAGTGATCAATAACGCTATCTTAGATGGACTAATCTCCTGAGCTTTCCCTGTAGCGCAGGTGCGCAGTAACCCAAAACCACCTCCGGCAGTTGTTCTCTAAAATAGAATTGAAACAGATGTGCATTGACGAGGTGCAATAATATAACATTGTGGTGGTCACCTCGAGAGCAGAGCTTTACACGTTCGCTGCAAACCCCACGGGGTGGGGAGGGCAGTGCGGGGAGAGCCACGTCGTGCTAATCCGTCCCGCTTTCCATGGTTGCTTCTCCGCGTTCGGCTTCAGGACTACGATGCGTCGCGAACGGTCCTGGCCGAGATTCGCCACTACCGCCGCACCCGGAAGCCCGGAGGACCCGGAGGAGGAGGAGGCCTGGCCGGCTCGCACCCGGCGCTGGACGAGGCCGCTTCCGGCGGGAACTCACCCGGAACCGGAAGTACCGCCGCAGCCCCGCGATGGGAGTGAGTCCGAGGGGGCTGCTGCCGCTTCTGCGTCACCCGCACCGGCTGCCGACACCGCCACCGCTACCCTAGGTAGCCACCTAAATAACTTGCCACTGTCCGTTACCAGTTGTTTTAATATTTCTTTGAAAAAGCGCTGGATCCAGGCATGAAAAAAATATTTTTGTGGAACGTGGATTTGAATATTCAGCTACTCTACCTATTTGATTATGCTGCGATCTATGATCCTTTAACACTACAACATCATTTTTTTTTCCTGTGATACGGCAGTCAGTGGTAAGATTGGGACTGTCGGCTTATACTAAACCCACTGCTGACACCACGATGTTAAGCACACGCGTGGTAAACAATCGTAATATGTTGAGAGCAAGAAAAAAATCAATGCATCGTAATGATTTGTTGCAATGCACACGTCTGTTGTTTGCCGTATGATTAACAACATTTTAAAAGACGACCCGAACACCACTACTGTAGCAATGTGTTCCAAAGTAAGTTCGTCCACCGTTTTTGATTAGCGGGTTGCAAATAGTTTTGTGTGCCTCTAACTACGAGCGTATAACCGATCGTGCAGCACTCACCACCACGGCGCCGACCGCCAGGCACAAACTACTCTCGAGCTCTTTGAACGCGGCGTCCAACGCCCGCTGACGGGCAACGCGACCGCGGGCTGCCATTTAGCTAGTGAGCTAGCGCCCACCGCCGGCCCGCCCAGACGCAACTTACTTCCTTGTCTGCTCCGTTTCAGGGACGTGGAGGACGGACGGGAAGCGAAGAAGTCCTCGGGGCGGCCTCGAGCGAACAGCAAGCCCAGTGTTGCTGACGCCGCGGCAGCAGCTGCCCCCGCTGCCGCCTCTGCTTCCACTCCTGCCACGCCCCGCCGTGCCGCCCCGAAGGCTGGCGCCAACAACAAGCACCCCCGCATCGTCGTCAGCGAACACACCGGCGCCGGCCTCAAGGCGGCTGCCTCCGCTGGGGACGTCCGCAGGGCCGCCGTCAAGAGGGCCTCCAGCTTCGGCGCCGCCGCCGCCGACGCCGGGCCTGGACGAGCTGCTCCGGCACGGGCTGCTCCCGCACGGCAAGCTTCCCTGGATCCCGGCGTCCATGCCGCCGACGCCGGAGCCGTCCGGCCACGCGCCGCTGGCGCCACCCTGGTGGATCCCAGTGGTCGTGGTGCTCCAGCCCCAAGGCCTGCAAGCCGTCAGTCCGCCGTGGATGTGCCACCTCGGCCACCTCCATCACCACCCCCCGCACCCCAGGCCCCCGCCAGAGCCACGCCCCCGCGGACCCCCAGCCGACAGGCCTCCGTAGCGTCCATCCGGACGCTCTCCAAGTCCGAGGACCCCGACGACGACCAGGCCGGAGGCGATGACGAGGACGAGGACGCCGACGAGGACCTGTTCTTCGACGACGACGGCGAGGAGCTGACCGGGGAGGGCGTCAGTGATGACGGCGCCGTCATCGAGGGGGGCTCGCCGCACGGGGACTCCGTCATCGGCGACCTCGACGACGGCGACGACGACGACGAACACGAGGCCCTGCCAGAAGACGGGCAGTTATCGCCGGCAGGCCGTAACGAGACCCCTGTTAAAAATCCATAACTCTGGCAACTATCTGAAAAACTTTCTGTTTTGCAGTGAAACTGTAAGGGCTTGCCGATGGTTATGATACAATAATGGTTCCTAAAATGTTATCAGTATTGGACAAGGTCCGGATAAGCTTGCCGAGCTTGGGAAAAAAGTTCCTAATCAAATGTATTAACTCAGTAATAGAGGAGACAGCACGTAACCCAGGCGCGGGGAGCCGATAATAATATTCCCGCTACTAAAACAAACTCACAGCATATTCAATATGTACACACACGTTCATATCCTGAGCGAAAACGGAGTTTTTTTTTTCAACTGACAAAGCTTTTCGTAACCTTGAATTTGTTTTTCCTCTTTGAAGAATGTTAGAGACGACAAGTACTGTGTTGACTTGTGTACTAAACAAATAATAATACATTTAAAAAAAATAGCTCAATCATGATAACTTGACTCGCTTCGTTGATCCGCGTGTTTGGTTTGTTGTGTATCCGCACCAAGGTCCGCATCCAGTCGACAGAACCGGAACAGAGACGGGAGGCCGCACCGCCGACCAGCAAGCACGCACACTCATACACACACACACGCACACGCACACACACACGCACACACACACGCGTGCACAAGCTGCGTTATTGTTTTTGCAGCCCGTCTACCACTGCCACCACCACCGCCGCCGCCGCCACCAAGCGACAAGAATTTGGGTCGTGGTCGTTAATATGACGGGTACGTTCAATTAGGTATCCGGCCGGCGGACTCCAGCGCTGGAGAGACTGTGTCACCGCTGGAGTCTTACACCGTGTATTCCGCTCGCGCGGCGCGGTCGGCGGTATTCGAACCCGCGTATCTCCGGGCCGGCCGCCTCTCGGGTACCACCCGCGGTGGCGCGCAGGTATTTTTCGGGGCCAGCGGACCCCGCTGTGCGCAGGGAGAAAGGGGCGAAACAAGGAGCGCGCGAGAGAGAGAGAGGGAGAGAGAGAGAGAGAGAGAGAGAGAGAGAGAGAGAGAGAGAGAGAGGACACGGGGAGAAAAAGCGGAGGAACGAGGTAGTGGGCGCCCGCAGCGTAGGCCAGCCCGCCGGGCACCGGCGTCCGACGGGACTGCCTACCCCGGGGATCACAGGCGCCCCGGCCGCCCGCAGCGTAGGCCAGCCCGCGGTGCGCCCGTGTCCGGCGGGACTGCCTACCTAGCGGACCGCAGGCGCGCTCTACGACCGAAGATTGGTGCAGTATTCCCGGGCAGCCGGAGGGCAGTTAATTGCAATCGTAAGATAAACATTTACGAGTTGTGTGGCTGTTGAACAGTCGGTTCCGTGCGTGAGTGTGACTGAGAGAGAGAGAGAGAGAGAGAGAGAGGGGGGGGGAGTGAGAGAGGGTTCGCGCGCGCGGTAGGAGAGCAGGAGTGCATGGCAGTTTCAAGACGAGTTTGTAAAACGGCCGAGAAACGAGACACAATGAATCTTATATTAATTCCGTCCTCTTTTTTTCCCCTCCTCCCTCTTCTCCTTTTTCTCATTACGCGTGTTGTCTGCGACTTGGAATCGACACCATTAAAATAGGAGTCGCGGACTATTTCTCTTCTCCTTCGCATCCCTGCGGCCGCGGGTCGTATGACGGGGCCGGGATCAGCTGCCGCCGCCGGCCGCGGGCAAGAAACGGCGGCGGCGGCGCGGCGGCTCCAGGCGGCGGCGGCGGCGGCGGCGGCGGCGGGGAAGCCGGTGTCACGCATCTGCTAGTTTCCACGCCGCACTCCGTCACCGCCTCGCAGCGAGGTGCATTCCTGGCATCGCCTCCGCCGAGCCGCTCATCCCCACAGCGGAGCTGCGGCCGCCGCGGCGGCGGTGGGGGCGGACAGCGGAGAAATGTGACCGGTCACAGCTCCGGCTCAAAAAATACAGGTCAAGGAGTACACTCTCAGAAATTAACTTTTTAAGTTTTTTTTTTTGCTGGAAGATTTACACCTTAAAACTTTTTAAAAATCCGAACCCAATTTTATTTTTTAAAATAACAAATTGTTACTTTGGTGGTCACTGTCTGGAAATTTATTGAACCAAAAAATTTAAAATGAAAATGTTTAAGAGCCTAGTGAATTTTTGAACATGGAAGTTTCTAGAATCTCTAGCTTTTGTACTTACATTTGCATTTTTTAAAAATTTTGATGAGAGGAGGTGCGTAGCGCTGCGCTGATACTTGATGATTGCGGATCCCTCCGGATCCCCGATAGCAACCTAGATCCCCCATGGATCCCCTAGAGCCGCCGGAACCTCCCAGATCCCCCCGGATCCACCAGATCCCCCCGGAGCCCCTCGGGCAGCTCAAAGCGGTCGCGGCTCGTTGCCGCGCGGCTTCTTCTTCCTCGGCGGTGGTATTTTTCCCCAGGATAATGTTTTTGCGCTAGACGTGTCGGCGTTCCTCGCCAGTATTACCGCACTGATGGCGGCCCCGTGGCTTTCCCGTGGCAGCCCCATGGCAGCCCCATGGCAGTCCCATGGCAGCCCCATGGCAGCCCCATGGCAGTGTGGCCAAGATGTCGTCAGCGCGTCGGCATTCATCAATTGCGTGTTTTCTTTCAAACAAAAAAAAATAGAAAAAAAATATATTGAAGGTACTCGCGCTATTTGATTCAACGACTCAAAAGAGTATCTACAAAATCGAAGTTTTCGGAAAATATATTTTAAAAAAATTATGAAAATTTCAGAAATTTTCTAAAAGGTTGTGGATTTTTCCCTTACCTTATATTGAAATTCGGCCACGGCAGCGACCACCACGCCGTCGCTTCGCGCTGCCCCGGGCCGCGTGCTGTGTTGGGGGGCACGCCCCGGACGGGGCCCCGGACGGGGCGGAGGGAGGCGGCTGCGGGCGCCGCTAACTCGCTCTCCGCACGCGAACCGATTACCGATTGAGGAGGCAAGCACGCGTCCAGCCCGGTACATGTGTGTGTGTGTGTGTGTGTGTGCGTGTGCGCGTGCGCGCGCTCGGACGGAAAATCACACCTTTCCCCAGAGTTTAACCTCTGCTTGACCTATGCTGGTAAGTGTTGGAGGGATCGGGCATTAGCGAACCTAATGTGAAAGAAAAAATGAGAGAGGCAGTAGAAAGAGAGAAAGAGAGAGAGAGAGACCACTAGTACCACTAGCGTTTCAAACGAAACCAATTTCTGTCCGGCAGCATTCTGCGTTTCGAGGCGTGCCGGTGACAACAGTTTTCTCGCTGCGCTTTCGAAGCGCACTGGATGCGTCGGAATCTTCCTCCTCCGCCCCGCTGCGGCAATTTCTTATTATTTTACTTCCTCGAATCTCGAGTGACCTTTTCCTCTCCTCTCTCTCTCTCTCTCGCACTCTACGCACATTGTCTCTCTCTCCGCACACGTACTCTGTCCATTTTCAGGAGCCAACACTTTTTCCGCGCGGCTGCTGCTGCGGCCGTCGTCGCTTGTGCACGGCCTCTCAGAGGAGACACGTTTGACGGGTTTTAACTTGGATATA
Source organism: Megalurothrips usitatus (assembly GCA_026979955.1). Taxonomy (NCBI): domain Eukaryota; kingdom Metazoa; phylum Arthropoda; class Insecta; order Thysanoptera; family Thripidae; genus Megalurothrips; species Megalurothrips usitatus. The sequence goes on from CM049605.1 coordinate 4,882,384, forward strand.
ACGAGAAACAAAACCAACAAAAGGCCTCCTCACCCCCCCCCCCCTCTTCCTCCTCCTCTTCCTCCCCGTCGCCAGGAGAATGTGCCTCTTCCTATGACGAGCACATTTTTATTTCTCCCGCGCTCCGCGAACTGCGGAGGCGCACGGCCATAGGACCGAGCTCATCGACTATCTCTCTCTCTCTCTCGCTCACCCCCCCCCCCCCCCCCCCCCTTCCCCGGGGTCCGCCGCGGTCCGAAACACACCTGTTTTCCGCGTGCTTGTCACACTGTTGTCTGTCCGCGGTTGGACCCTGGCGGCGGCTATCGCCGTGTCTATCTACCCTCCTTATATTCTTGTGCTGATTCTTCACCACCGTCTTATTACCTTTATACTCTTGACCTACCTCTTTCTCCCTCTCCCTCAATCTGTATGCCTCGCTCCGTCTGTCTCTCTCTCTCTCTCTCTCTCTCTCCCTCTCCCTCTCGCTCTCCCGCGTCCACATATTACAGATTCCCGCCTCGCGATATACACAACAGCCCTTCCGGGCATTTGTCCGTCCTCGCCAATCGGTGAGAATAAATTAGCTGATGGACGACATTTTTGCATAAATCGATGCCTCCCCGCGGCCATATGGCTGCAGCGGCGGCGGCGCGCCCGCGATGCAGGGCACCGATAGGGCAGCTGCCGCCGCCGCTACCGCAACCGCTGCCGCCGCCACCACCACCGCCGCTACATGCTCTGCTCCGGGAGGTTGGCGGCGCTGGAGGCGCGGAGGCACGAGCAGCGCCTATTCCGTGCTGAAGGTGCGGGCGGCCAGTGCGGCCCCATTTGACCGCGGTCCGCGGCCGGGCATCTCTCGCTCTCTCTTTCTCTCTCTCTCTGCGGTGGTAGTACATGGGGCGGTGCCAAGACTCTCTCTCTCTCTCTTTCTCTCTCTCAGGCTGCGTCGCCGTCTTCCCAAAAACTGTGAGGATTGCAGAAAGGATGTCTCGAGTCTCCTCTTTTTCGCCTCCGATGCTGCGGCCGCTGCTGCTTCACCTCGGCGGCGACGACTTCATTTTCCCGGAGGTCCTCGACTCTTCCCTTGTTCGCAGCAAACATCGGGCACGCTCCACAATCAACGGCTTTTACCTCAATTCCATGGGCAATTAGGGTCGCAAACGCACACACACGCACACACGCGCACACCTGCTTTAAAAGGAGAAACGGCGACAGACGCGCCCGCCCCTTTTCGGGAGGGACGATGTGAGAGACAGAGAAGGAGACGGTGGTAGAGAAAGAGGAGAAGGAGGGGAAAGGAGGGAAAAACAAAGACCAGTAGCGTTTCGTCCACTAAATACTAATCAGACACACCTTTTGGACGCCATTAGTCGGCGATCCACGTCGCGTTCACCGAAAAATCGCCGCTCGCCGGACTCGGCTGGGACCGCCTCCGGTACCTCCGGGTACCTCCGGGGCTCCGGACTCCGGCACGCCGTCGGGATGCTAACTTCCTAAAAGTGAAATTCCGGGTAAGTTACCCTTTCTGAGCGGTCCGGACCGCGTACAGTCCGAAGTTCTGATGAGCTGCCGGGTAGTTTTTAAAAGGACAGAGGGGCGTTTGCGGAGGTAGTCGATTTCGGTTGCCTGGCTCTGGGTGTGCTTTCATAGGTGGAACACACACACACATATATAGAAGGAGACCAATATCGTAATAGTTTCCGTTTCATTTATGGAATTTTATTTTTATTTTTCCGCCCCTTCTTTGTGCCAGTGGACGTCAAAAAAAATGGCCGCCACTCAAAAAAATAAATAGAGGAAAAAAGCAAACGGGGATGTGCGACAAAGAAACGAAGCGAAATGAGGGGCGAGATGGGATGTGGCGCGCGGCGACGCGCCGTCCTGGGCACGGGAACGGGAGCACGACGACACACGGTTTGCCCAAAATTTTAATTACTTCGCGAGAAGTTATTAGAGAGAGCAATTAAGACGGGGTCTGCTTCAGGGAGGATGGCGGCGGTCGCGATGCGGGCCAGCAAGACGTCGCCTTGTGTTAATTGCAGGGGAGTTGCAGGTGGCGGTGGCTTCGTTTCTGTTTGTCGCGCGAATTCCATCCGCAGGGCGGCGGTGGCGGCGGCCGGGTCGGACCCACGCAAGTGCCACGCGGCCCACCGCCACCGGATCCGGCCACAGAGGAGCCAGCCGCACATTGTCGCAGACGTGCGTCCGAAAAGGACGAGCGCAGCCGCACGGCTCGGGCCGCCGCCGCCGGCTGAGGTGCGGCGGCTGCTTCCGGACGCAGCCCCGCGGCGGCGCAGGCCGACCGGCATATAGTTCAGAACGGCTCCTCCGAGGGACGCGCGGCGGCTGCGGAATGTGGTCCCGGCTCACTTGACGATGTGTCGGACGAGATTTTGACAAACGTTCTGCCCCGCCTGACGGCATCAGACGCGACATGAGGCCGGCCGGGGACGGGCGCCGGGCCCGGCACCACGCGTGCATACGCCGGCCGCGGGCCCACGGCCGCCGCCACCCGTTCGCTATGGGCCTGCGAGGCCGGGTTGCCCTACGACGCTGTCATCGGCAAAGAGCTGCCCTTCGTCAAACGCCGAACCAACACGGGGGAAATGCACGGAGTTCGGAAGACACTTTGCCGGTGTGTCCAGACGCGAAAATCTCAGAAGTTTAGTGGAAGATTCCAATCATTCAGATTCGCACGTCAAATGAGAAATAAGGGCATTAATTTGGACGCCGCGCGGTCAAGTGCGGCTCGCCGTGTGCCGCCGCCGCCGACGACGACGACGACGATACCCCGCCTCGCACGGCCCCGTGCGGTTGCCCGTCCGGCCCAACAGATGGCGCTGGGGGCGGCCGGGGCGCGGCGGACAGGTGCGCTCCGTGCTGCCGCCGAGCTGCTGGCCATATAGCGCAGCCCATTGACGGGTCAGGAACCCCACACGCGACCGCCGCCGCTGCTGGCTGGGCTGATTCCGAGGGGTCGCTCCGCCGCTCTGTCTCTCTCAAGCACCGTAAGGCCACATGAGTACGACAGAGACAGATCAACGCAAAAAACACAAGAAACACGAAAAAAAAAGGAGTGCGTCGCGAAATTTGTGAAAAGCGTGTCCGATTCGGCGTTGCTAAGTGGCCTGGCAGCACTAACCCGTTCTCTCTCTCCGCGCCACTCGTGACCCCCACTGTCCACGACAGTTCGGCAGCCCCATTTTGGCTCCTCTTTGCTGTGTCGTGTGTGTGCTGCTTTCGGTCTTCCAAGCGCAAACTACCGACAGTGTGTGTGCTGCGCGTGATCGTGTATGTGTGTGTGCGAGGGAGACGGACGGCAGAGGAAAGGGATTCGCTGGTCGCTGGACTACTTTTTCATCAGATGCCTTAGAGGGATCGGCCACGCAAGTCCCCCGCGGCCGGCGTCGCATGGCGCGGTGCAGTGACTCGCTCTCCGGATCCGCACAATAATGGAGAATTTAAATTGAAACGTTTGGTCCGGCTCGAGACGGGTCCGAGTGGAATTCTGGGTTGTTAATTGTTAATCAATAGTCTTTATGTGCTTACGTTGACACACGCGTTAAAAATATTATTTATCCCAACACATAACTGCTTATTTTTTTTTTTCATTGAAATTAATAAGCTAGGCTTGTCTTCGGCTTGGCTACCGTGAAGAGCGGCGAGCATCGACGAGCCCGTGTGCGCGCAGACCAACGCCTGACGCCCCGAACACCGCACCTCGCAGTGACCCCTAGGGGCAGCAGTGGCCGGCGGCGGCCGCAGGCAGCGGCACTGGACCGGCTCGCCTTCTATAGAGAGCCTTCACGCGCGCTTTTTCTAAGCGGCCTAAGCAGTGGAGAATGTCGTTTGGACAGGCGCTGCTTTGCGAAGCGGATAGCAATAAATTTCATGTTAATGCGCGGGGAGCGTAAAGAAGATATTTTACATCGGCTTTCTCATAATATAGGGGCACGCTCGCGCCATTTCGAGTGCCACTGTTGGAGCGGCCGATTGACCAATCGCCGCTCGGGACTAATTTGCTATTTCTATGTACATAAAAATTGTAATTTACACATTTGTAAAATAAATAGAAACGTGCATAAGGTTTTTGTTCAAAGTTTTTAGGGAAATTCCAAATTAATTCGCTATCTCTGTTGCTGCTCAGAAGGTTTTAGGTAAGTGATAAGAATCATTTAGAGTTTGAGTTAACGAAAACAAAACACATCTTAGTTTGCATTGCGCATGCCCGGGAAAGTTGAACTGTTACAGATTCAATGAGCGCAAAAAAAATAAGCAGCAAGATAAATAACGGTGAGAACAGCAATGGCGGTCGTGGCGTCGGTGACCGGGGAGGCGGGGTCGTCGTCAGGAAGCTAAAGAGATAGAAATTACGGCCGTCACGCGAGGAGGGCCCTCTTAATTTGTAAAATGACACCTCCAGGCTCGGATTGTGTGTGCACACTGGAAGAAGGAAAGAAGGAAAGAAAGGAAAAAAAGGATGAATGAATGGCAAAAATAAAGGCACGCAGCCGCGCGGCGGTGTGAAGCAAGTAGCGCGTGCGGTCAGAAGTTTAACAGTTGTCATCCCGAACCGAACAGCGACAGCAGCGCGGCGCATCGCGTGGCGTTTCCGCGGGCTTCAAATCCGATTCAAACGTCCCGCGCGCGTGCGGTTTACCACCGCCCCCTGTAATCTTCCACGGTAGGTGGCGCGCGGCAGCCACTCAACTTCATAAAGTTTACGGCAGAACACTATAAGGCGGTGCGTTCCTCCGGCGGCTCGTGGCTGTGCGGGCCGCGTCCGGAACGGCCGTACACCGCGTGGTGGGCTCCCACTCACAACCCGCGCGGACGGGTGCAGTTAGAAAATAAAAAAAAAATATATATAAGAGCGTGAGGGTTTTTGGACGCGTACACCAAATCTCGTTTCTCGTTCATCCCCCGCTGACGTAGCGTTGAACTTACTGACCCACGTCACGTCAGTTGAATGCGTTTCTGCAATACTTACGCAAAATTTCAAATTTCTTACATGCCCACCTCTCAAAAAAAATATTTAAATGTGTAAATAAAAATTATCATAAAAATGCAAAGCAAGAGGAACGACACGGACGGACTGGCTGACTGACAGACGGACAGACCTCCGAGCAAAATGATGTCAGGTGCAATTTCATTCAGGAGCTGCAGGCGAAACGGACACGGGTCTCTCTCTCTCTCTCTCTCTCTCTCTCTCTCTCTCGCTCTGCCTGACACACCTGCAAGCGGCCGAAAATTCAAACGGCGCGGGCGCGTCGGGCCGTGGAATCGCGTACATACTTCCTTTCTCTGTCCCTCCCACTCTGTGCGATTCTCTTCCGCTGCCACACCCTCACCATCCTGCACGGGGGAGTGGCCAGGATCGCGAGAGGCGTGCGCACCTTCCTTCAGACGAGACTGACCCGCACGTCGGATACTCTCTGCTGTCCTGCTCCCTCTCACCTTTCTACGTCTCTGTCCACCTCTCTCTCTCTCTCTCTCTCTCTCTCTCTCTCTCTCTCTCCCTCGCCGGTTCGGCTCGCGGGCTGCTCGGGGGGCCCGCTCGGAGAGGCCTTCGGGGGTCTTCGGCGGGGTCCCGCGGCGTCAGAAGGGGGCCGAAAGCTTGCACTGCTCGTAAACTTTAATGACGACTTTAAATTAGCCGCTCCTCCTTCCCCCCTCGCCCTTTCTCTGTGCTGCAGCGGATGATGTGCTTGTCGCGTGTGTGTGTGTGAGGGTGTGTGTGTGTGTGATAGCGGGGTGCGATAGCGAACATTATACCAAGGACGCAACAGAGAGGGGAGGTCCGTGCAGATGCGGCGGTCGAGAAGAAAGTACGATCGGATCTAACCGCGCACACACGGATGGAGAGAGAGAGGGGTGTAACGAGGGGGCGGGGAGTTTGGGTGAGAGAGAGAGAGAGAGAGAGAGGGGGGAGAGAGAGGAGAGGGCGAGGTAGAGAGAGAGAGAGAGAGAGAGAGAGAGAGAGAGAGAGAGAGAGAGAGAGAGAGAGAGAGAGAGAGTGGAAAGGGAGCAGTTGCAAGTTGACGCGGGTTTTGCCTAAGTGTGCCCCCGGGGGCTGGGGGTTGCAGGTCCCGCCGTAACGGCCGTTCGCAACACTCGCTGCACCGTGTTGTGCGTTCGAGTCGCTAACGGAGGGATTCGCAGCGAGTCATCCGTGAAGCGATCTCAGAGGCGGCGAGCTGACGTTCGCGGGCCGTGTGATGCAATTTTCGATTTGGGTTGAGTCTTTTTTACCTTTTTAGTTTCTGACATTTCTCAACAGTGTGCCGGCTCGAGAAGGGTCACGTTGAAAAAGCAATCGTGTCATTTAAAACCACATTTCCCGTGGAAGGTGAACTTTATTTTACGAGCGGGCGCGATTGAAACTCTTCCCGGCCGTCCGCGCCGACGCCTACCCATCGGGGTCCCGAGGCGGCCCCGTGGCGGCCCTGGCCGCAGATGCCTTAGTGTCCCGCGGCCGCCGCCCGCCGCCGCCCGCCGCCGCCCGCCTCCTCCGATTGGTTCCCTCCGCGGGGTGCATCTGCCGCGGGAGAATTTAAACTGCGGCGGCGTTCCCCAACTGGTCAGCGCGCGGGTCCGTCCATGCAGATGGGATCGGCTAACGCCCCCAGCGTGACAGTTGAGTGGTTCTCGGCCGGTCATCAAAAGAACGCGCCGCTAACCCACCCCGTAGGGGGGCCGTGCCGGCCGCATGGGCGGACCCGACCCCGGCCGGACCCACGTCAGACGAGGGGGCACCCAGGCGGGCACCCAGGCGGGCACCCGAGCGGCCACCACCAGATGGACCCAGCCGTGAGAGACAGCGGCGAGATGAGAACGGCAGCCGAGTTGAAAACGGTGATCGAGGTCAATTTAGTGGTGGCGGTAAGCTAACCGACTTACGCGCAGCTGCCGCCGCGTCGGTGCACACGCCCCAAAGCGGCCAAAGAGGTCGTCAGCAGTGCTCGCACAAGCTCACTGTAAGGAACTTGATGTCCGACACTTTTTCGGAAACTAATGCACTATCCTGCAAAATTCGTATTACGATTTCTTTTGAAAATTTCCTGGGAAGCTGATTCATGCAGAACAGGTGAAAAATTCATTCCAAGTTTCAGGTCATTCGTTGCTGTTGCTGCTGTTCTTGTTGTTGAAATGTTAGCGTTAGCGGCCCCCGGAGGCCCCCGACGCTGCCCCCGCAGTGGCGCCGCCCCAGGGGGCCCCGGGGGGTCCGCTGGGGGTCCTTCCCAGGCCGCCCGAGGCGCAATAGCCCCTCGCAGCTCATTATTCGGGCACCCTGCCATCGCCGGGGGGAAGCGGGCATGTTTTGGAGGCAGCATCAACAATCCAATTTTAAATGAAAAAAAAAATATATTTCAAACATTCTGAAGCGACGAAAAAATCAAAAGATATTTATTGTGACATCAGCAAATTCAAAGGACTGTCTGTCACTAAAAAATGAACTTCTTGTGGTTGGCTATTTTTTTTTCAGCTAAAATTTCGTTTCCTGATCTTGGTTTTATCCGGAGACTGTCCTGGAAACATCACAGCAGTGCGCGGTCAGAACAGAAGAACTTCTTCGAACGACGAAAAATGGGCGAGGGCAGCGGGCGACGGGCGGCAGCGTTGTCGTGTAGGTGACCATCTTAATTATAATTAATGGCCGGGATCCACACTTACCTGCACTTACCCTTGTTCCCCGGCCGCGCTAACGAGGCGGCTGCGATGCTCGCGGGTATCTGATCAAATTCCAATGATATCCTAACCCCATTAACCGACCACATCGCGTATGGCATCCATCGGGGGCCCCGCCGCCGCGCGCGCAAGAGGGTGTGCGTGGAGCCGCGGCATCCCAGAGCGACAATATTGGCTCCGAAAATCCTGAAAACGAGGATGTGCAGGGCGAATTACACCGGGAAGCTACAGCCAATCTGTGTTTATTTTTCCGGAATCTACATCCTTAGAAAACCATACTGTTTTCAGACCACGATCCTTCCACCCCGTGCGGCGCGGAGTCTACGCGTGTGTCGCACGGTCCGGGGCGGCGCGGCCTGGACGTAAAGCATCCCAGAGCGACATTACCGTGCCTTCACAAATAATTTCCATGCGGTCTTGTCGAGCCGCTGCCGCTGCCGCTGCTGCTGCTGCTGCACCACAGAGGCGATGAGAGGCGGCCGTGTTGGCCGCAGAGGGAGGAGCAGGGAAAAAGTCTGTGACGTACGACGGAATAGCTCACGGCTCGTAAACAAAGCCCGCACCGCGAGCGTGCAGCCAGATGACCGCTGAGGGACAAAAATGTGTCCGACGAAGGGGCTTTGCGTGACCGCAGGCTGTGATCTATGGCGCTCACCCCCCGCAGGGCCGCAGGGCCGCAGGGGCGGCCGCAGTAACCGAAGGGCTGCAGTACGATTCCCTGCTTATGCGGGGCTCGGAGGCCGCCGTCCTTGTTGACATTCTCGTTCCCACACCGCGCCGCTTTCCCCCGAAATCGGACACGAAATATATGGTTTCTTCTATGATTGCCTCTCTGCTACAGAAAAAGAATTCTACGAAATTTCTTTCGGCAAATTTGAGTTCATCGAGATGAAGTAGAACAAGAAGTCGTCTTACAGTACGCAGTCAAATAGGAATACGTCACGTGTTTTTATTTTTCTGAACAGTTTTTTTTTCTTTTCTCGTGGTGGCAGCGCCGATGCGGCCATCACAGGCACCGCCGCCGGAGGCACCGCCACCAGTAGAGAGGGCCAGCACATACTAATGAGCCACAATTAACATTTCGCAACCTCAAATGAATGGGAATAATTATCAAAGAAGCAAGATGAAACACACACACACACACACACACACACACACACACAAGCGGCGGGCGAAAACATTTGAAAAATAAAATGAGAATAAGGCACAGGGAGAGATGCGGCGGTGCTGCCGCGAACAAGAGGAAACGAACGGGACGAGAGAAGGGCCGCGGTGGTGAGTGTTGGCGCAAGTGGCGCCCCGCTGCCGGCGGCATGCGTGGGTCTCAGCCGAAACCGCGCGGCCAACGGGAGCGGCGGCGGCGGCGGAAAAAACAAACGTCGAACGGGCAGATGACGGCGGTGCCAACAGGACGGCATTGCATTGTGTACATGCCAAACTCCCGCGGAGCGCTCGCCCAGCACCCGGCAGCTTCGGCTTTCCGCGCCGGGTCGCGAGACGACGTCGAAAATTTAGTCATTGATGACCATCAAGGCGAAGATTCGTCAGAACTTTACCTTCTGACTCGGGACAGTGTATTCCACGTGCGTCAATGGGTGTCCACTGGTGCTGCGTGGGGTGCACTTACTATTCCTCTCATTAATTGGGCCACACGGTGGTGCGCACCTGAGCACAGGGGCCGTCTACAAGCGAGCAAGACAGAGAGAGAGAGACAAAGAGGGACAGAGACAAAACAAACGCGCGAGCAATAAGAAGGCAGCGCAGCTACACGACATTGTATTCACCACGGGCCTATATGTAGTGTCATTTTTAAGATCTCTTCGACATGTCGGGCCGGACGCCGACACATTTGTCAAATCAACGGAAATGAAACTGCGCGCCGGGCCTCCGTGTGCGCCCTCTCACTCGGTCTCCCCTTTCCCCTCCCTCCCTTCTCCCTCCCGTCCCCTCTCCCTCCTCCCTCCCCTCCCCGCTCCTCATTTTATTTTTCTCCTTTCTCTTATTTGACTTTGCCGAATCAATTTGCATTTTATGCCGTCTTAATTCGTGGCCGCCAGATGACGATCTGTTTACATCTCGACGTTATCGTGTCCCGGGAGCGCGATCCAACATGATGTCTCTGCCAGCTCTTTCGCCCTTTTTTCCTCGTTTCGTTTTTTCTGTGCTTCGCCGCCGCCGCCGCCCGCTCGGCCTCCGCGACGCCGCGAATTCTCCTTAATTTTGAGGAATGAACGCGCGACGCGAGTATCCGCAGCAGCCGAGCCATGCAAAGCGCACGCAGCGAGAGAAAAGTAAATAAGGAGGCGGCTGCTGGACGTGAATCCGAAAGCAAAAGTGCCGCCACAGCGAGCCCCACCGTGCTGCCGTCCCAGGCAGAAGGGCCTACGAAGGACCTAGATTAAACTACAGTGACCAAACTGCGTCTAGTTTTCTGCAAAAAAAACAAACTACAGTTTAACTGTAGTTCTATGGCGTAGTTATCACTGGAGATCAGTTTTGCTGCCGGGACCGGCCGGGTTCAGTACAGCGAAGTCGGGTCGACGGAGGTTCTCGAGAAGCGACGGCGGCGACATCTCACTCAGCGGAGCCGCGTCGGCCACCCATGCTAGAAACGCATCCCATTTGCCGAAAGATCCCCTCTGCCACAACAGGCGCGCGGAGGCTGCGAGCGGACCCACGTAAGTGCGAGCGTCAGGGCCGGCTCCTGCGCCAGGACAAGACCGTGTCCGTCCAGGGGGGGCGCCGTGGGAGGGGGCCGCCGCCGTCCCGTGTGACCCCGGGACGCGACCCCGGACCGGCACCGACGGGACCTCGGCGGCCGGCCCCCCGGAGCGCGGCGGCCGCCCGTGTCCCCAAACAAGCAGGCCTGTCCCGCTGTCCCCCGACGGGGCCCGACGCCCCCCAGCAGGCGGCAGCCCCGGCAGCCCCGGCACCACCGGCGGCACCGTGTACTACATCATATCTGCCGAAACGCGCCCGGACGGCTGTGTTCTTGACGGCGTCGCCGGGGGAATGCACCCACCGGCCCCTGCCGCTTCCGGCGCCGCACGCACACTGCAGCGAATTCTCTTGGAAATCCTCCAAATGTTGGTATCAAACCAATGACATCTCCAGAACTTTCAGACAGTATTTTGTAATTTTTTTTCACATGTATACTTTCTGATGGTTGCCGCATGAAACTCTATTTCCTTTTTTGGAAAAATAAATTGTTAACGCTTTCGAAAATAAATCGAGTCAAAAATATATTGCAGGAAAAAATAATCCTTAAAATTTGCCTTAAAATTGTTGCGAGCATCTCGTCGGTCCCGCTGAAGGCCTTGCCCACTCTGTCTCCGGCCGCCGTCGGCACGGCCCTTGGTGGGACCCTGGTCACGAGCGCCACGCACACAGAGCCACCTGCTATGCTGCCGATGAGTCACTTTTCGCCCCGCTTCGTTACCGAGCTGAGCAGGCAGCCGGGGCCCGCGGCTCGGGGCCCCCCGCGGTCACGGGGGCACTGCTCGACCCGAGACTCGCCTGGGGGATTCACGGAGGAAGACGCGACTCGAAAGGAAAATGGAAACGATATAACGCCGGGGGATATTCTTCACGAATCGACCCCGACCACCTACGAGGGGGGCACCCTCCCCCCGGCGAAGGCCGAAGTAGCCGTGCTGAAGGTCAGGTATGCTACACGTAATCAGTGTACCTACGAGGAGTGGGGGGTGGACAGGGAAAGTATGCATTCTAGTGCACTCGGTGTGTGCACTCGACTCGATTTCTCATCTCGATGATCGCTGACGGGGTCCTCGGGGGAGGCCGCCCCTCCGCCGCCGCCGGGCCCCGATCTTGATCCCCCGTCACCCGTCTGTGAGGTCACTAACGTTTGCCTGTTTGTCATCATCGGCGACCCTCCTCAACCGGGCGGCCGCTGCCCGCCGGGACACGTGATGTCGTCTGTCACACTCAGCGGTCAGCAGCCCCCAATCATCCGTCTCTTTCTCTCTCGCTCCGCGGGCGCGGCTTGACAACCACATGGGGACGTCGAACGCCCCGCGCGTTCCGCTGATCGGAGCGGTGGGGACCGAAGATACCGGCGGAAGGGTAGGCCGGCACGCCGCCGGCACGCCGCCGGCACGCCGCCGGCACGGGCTCCACCTATGGCGAATGGCTTCAGTGCACAGCCAAAAACTCTGGGAGGCCTCCACAAGGATTTGGGGTGAAAAGAAAATTCCATTGACATTTAAATTTAATTTTTCTCTTACAACGTTTTAATTTTTTTTTACTTACATTATTTCTTTTGTGTTTTATGTTGTGCGACACTCAGAAACTACAAAACCGTAGTTTCTGTAATGATGACTACAGTTGCACAAGGGCAAAAGCGCTAGAAAATGGTGGCAAAGTAGTTTTTCGCGTCCAGCTACAGTCAATATTCTCAAGTTGCGAATCCCAAGTTGCGACTCGCCCCGACGGGTCGGCGAGAGGGCCGGGGACCGGCGGCCCTCGGAGGCAGGGGTCGGCCGGGGATTAGCCCGGCCCGGGGACAGCCCCGCCCCGCGCCCGGAGTGGACATTTGTAAAGGCCGGATTTGAATTTCTCCTGATCAGAATTTTACTAAATAAACATCATATTCGTGTGTAGTTTTTAATTTCGAACAAAATGGATCTAAGAACGAAGCCGATACCTCAACTTTAAGAATCATTCGCAAGTTGAGATCGGAGGCAAGTCTGAGATGCGACCCGATCCCAACTTGCGAATGATTCTTAAAGTTGAGGTATCGGCTTCGTTCTTAGATCCATTTTGTTCGAAATTAAAAACTACACACGAATATGATGTTTATTTAGTAAAATTCTGATCAGGAGAAATTCAAATCCGGCCTTTACAAATGTCCACTCCGGGCGCGGGGCGGGGCTGTCCCCGGGCCGGGCTAATCCCCGGCCGACCCCTGCCTCCGAGGGCCGGGGCCCGGCGGCAGGTATGATCTCAAGTTGCGAATCGTCGCCACATATTTTTCGCAACTTGGGAATATTAACTGTACAGTGCAGCTACAGTTTGAGCACTGCAGTGTAAACTGCAGTTCCGGCCCGGCAAGTGAACGGGGAAGGGACCTTTGCACAAAGATGATAACGATTGCCAATCAGAGCCGCGCGATTAACATTTGATCGGCAGAGCCTGCTAGGAGTGAAGCGCACAACACGCGGCGCTTGTTACGGCATAATGTAACCCTGATTAGCGGACTCGTAGCTCCGCGTAGCTCCGCGCAGCGCCGCCGGGAGAAGGCCGCATAGCGCGCCGCGGCGACGCCGTCCGCGTCGCGGGGCCGGCGGCGGCGGCGGCGCGGTCCAGGTGTGACGCCGTCGACTCGCAGATGCGTGGGTCGCGGCGTGCCGGCGCCACAGGCGGCCACAGGCGGCGGCATGCCGCGACGCCGCCGTACGGGTGGCGCCGGACGCCGGCGAGCCGCGCCGGCAAGGACGTTCCGTTAATAGGCCAGAGAGAGAGACACACCCAAACCGCGGGAGAGCGAGATGGAAAAGTAAGTCATTTGCATTCTTACCTCGACATTTTCTCCAGCCGTCACCGCTGCCGCCGCTGGCCTTTCTAGGATAAGACAATTGTGGCTCGCTCGTGCCGCGGGTTCCGTTCCGACTGGTGTGAGTCGAAATTCTGTCCTCGGTAAGAGAGACTATCTAGCGTAGGTACTCGACATCGTCAGTCAAACTCGCTACGTAATTTGGGGCTCAACGCAGTAAGGGGCATCAAGTGACGCGCCGCCGCCGTCGCTGCGGCGGTCTAACTGCTCCAATTTTCTCCCAGGCGACCATATGACTATCGGGCAGCAGTGAATGTTGTGTACGATGGTGGAATCCTTGGGGCCGCTCTCTGAGGGAAACTCGTCTTACCACTTCTATGCAGTTAGCGTACGCACACACATATACATCACACACACACGCATACGTGCGCGCGCGCGCGCATGCGACCTGCGCGCCGGGACCTGGCCTGGATGCTTAAATCTGTCTCGGCCAATAATGAGATAAATAAACGCCCCTCGTAAGGCATGCGGGACACCCCTGCGACGCCTCACAGCCTTGCGCCACTCATTAGACTGTGCGTTATGATGCAGAAACTGGATCGGAGAGAAAGAATTTGCATCGGCATTCCCTTAATAGAGTGCTTTACAGGCGCGGTCTTTGTTTAATTATGTTTACACGTTAGAAAAGTAAACACTACCCGCTTTGAGTTCGCTGCCGGCCAGATGCGTACCATGACTTAAGACACCAAGGTGGTACAGGTGGTAGAAAAAAAAATGCCCGGGAAGTTGAAGGAAAACCACATGTATGCTGCACACTTTTCTAACATTTTTTTTTGGTACATGATAATGTACATTTTTTTTGCATAATGGTGTACAGTTTTGTACATAATGATTTACATTTGTGTACATAATTATGTACAACTTTGCACATTTACATTTTAGTGTGTAATGCGTGCCGGAAGAAAGTGGCGGCGGCGGCGCACTGCTCGTCCATAGTCCCTTGCCAAAACACGGCGGCGGCGCGAGTCCCCGGCCGGTTACGGCACGCAGGTACAGAGGCATTTACAAGGCTGATTTATCCAATGGCGATTGGCTCGCGCGGAGCGGCTGAGCTCGCTTGTCACCGGGGCGGGGCGGCCAGGTGATGTAACTGGTCGTAAACGGCGCACCAGATATGCGCCTTCGATTGGGTCGCCCCGCGGTGTATGCGTGAGTACCACTGAAGGGGGGGCGACCGCAGGGACCATTCCGCGGGCGGCCGTGCGCATGAGCGTGCCGTGTCTACGGGGCTGATTACAACTACTGATCATGCTAAACATCTTTATTACGCACGTTGCACCGAGAGTCCGGCGTGTGTGTGTGTGTGTGTGTGTGTGTGTGTGTGTGTGAGGGTGAGGACTTCAGTTGTGGAGGAATATCGATTGCCGATTGTGTGAGCGCCGCACCAGCGCTCGCGCCAAAGTGATTTGTAGGGATTTCCACAGGGTGTCGGATCGGCTGTCTCGATACCGCCGCCACCAGCAACCGCCTTCCCCCGTGCAAAGTCAATTAACACTCCAAAATCATCCAGGATCAAATTTAATTCCAGGTTGGGATTGGATGCCAGATTCAAATTTAGTTCTAGATAAGAATCTTATTCCACGTTAAAATTTAATTTCAGATTAGATGTATTTACGGAGAAGAATGTAACTAAAAACTAATATTCAGCACCGGATTAAAATTTAAACTCACATTGGCAATTACAATTATTGGTTTAATTTTGGACGTCAGTGTCGCCATCATGCCATCTCGAGGGCTCCAAACCGAAGCGAGCTCGTGCTTGCTCCGGGTACGTTGTTTGCTCGTGAGAGAGTGCGTGTGTGTGTGTGGGTGCGTGAGTGTGCGTGAGTGTGCGTGAGAGTGCGTGAGTGTGCGTGAGTGTGCGTGAGTGTGCGTGAGTATGCGGTGCTCCTGAAGCCGTGTGGGGTCCTGTGCACACCCCCCGCCTTGGTACTGCTGGCCGCCGCGTTTCGCAGCTTTGCCTTTTGAGGCTTACCTCGTGCCGTGACAGGGAGGACCTTGGCACTGACTGGCCGGGGTCACACGCACGCACACACGCACACACACACACACGCGCGTACAGGCCCCCCTGCGTTGTCGTACCACTTCCCAGGGCGTTCTGCCCCCAGCTGATGCCGCCCGCCGCCGCCCAGCACGAGTTAACCTTTCGGAGTATCTAGTTGTGTACGGCTGCCGCATGTGGGTGGGGCGGCTGCTCGCTGGCTGTGGGGCAACACTCTCCGTCTCTCTCGCACTCGCTCTCCGGCGGCCGGTCTTATCATTCCGCCTCAATCACACACTCGCAAACGCATTTGCATAATCGCAGAACAATAACACGGCTGTTTTCTGATTTCAGAGTAGTGGTCGGTGTGGCTGCGAGCGGCGCCGGCTCGGCGGGCTGTAATGCCGTCATCGGGGGGCGGTATGGCGACAGAACCTAGCCGCGAGACTGCCAAGAGGAAAGTCGCCGTGCCTGGTGGGTGCAGTTATGCAGTGCAGAGCTCGCCGTCGGGGCCAGAGGGGCCAGGCTGTACCAAGAATATGTTTACAAAATTATAAAAATCTATAGGAACATCTCAGTTTATTTTCTCTTCAGAATACCCTTGAATGCAAACTTTTCGCAACCCATCCACCTTTTCGCCTTTTTTGCTTTGGGACTGTTCTTACCGAGACTGCTTCCTCTCCAAAAAAGAATAGGTCCATCTTGATACTGAAAACGATCTTCCCATATCCCTTCGAGCGCCGACAGAGGGGAAGAGGGGTGGGAAAGGCCGAGGGAGAAAATGGCCGACCGCGTTGCCTCATCATTATTGCCATTACGATCAGAAAAGCATTCTCGAGCATTAGCGGAGGGGAGCCGGGTGGGTAGTACCCACTGGGTGCCCGGCGTGGGTGGGTACCTGGAGGTACTCGGGGGTACCGGCGCTGCCGACGCGCTCCGCTGCCGACCAATGGCGGCGACGCGCGCGCCTCGCTCCTCCCAGAGACTTCCGGCCGCACCGGTAGCCAGACCGCACCGCCATGGCCAACGGCGCCTGACCTTTCCCCCGTCTCACTCCTCGCTCTCTTTCTCTCTCATACCCTGTGCATCTCGGGCTTGACTCACCCTTCATTTCACTCACACTATCTCCCTGGCCCTTCCTCCAAAAAAAAAAAAAACATTTACGTAAAAATAACGTTTGCTAAGATAAAATAATATGAAAGAAATATGAAAAATGATGAATGGAACGAAAAAGGCCATGTTCACCATGGAGGTTGGTTCGGTGTGGCGGCTCCTTCGTCAGCATGATTTCATTAATTAAATTTCACCTGAAGATGGCAGTCCGCAGGTGAGCCTTGGCGAGCCCGGAATATTATTTGCTCAAAGTGAGCAGGATGTGGGCCCGGCTCTGGACCCCGGATCATGTGGCGGACACACTCGTAAAGTCCCCCGCACCTCCGGGACCGTCCAGGACCCTCAAAGAGCGCGCCGGGCACGGCCGGCACGGCCATAGGCCGGACCCCAGGGGTCCCCCGGCGATGTCGTGTGTTCGAGCGCCCCGAACACGCCGAGAAAGTCACTGCGCCGCCGCCGCTGCCACCGAAATTGATTACCGTTCTCTTTATTTCTTTTCATATTTCTTGTTCTTATTTTGTTATTTTCGCCCCCTCCCCCTCCCCCCTCCTTCTCCTCCCACCTCGTCTTTCTTTCATATTATTTAATTAGTCAGCAGCTTATGTTTTGCGCTGCTGTTGTTTGGTGCGAGTATTACAGGGGCAGAGGCGCACTTTGGCGCCTTGTGATTTAGTTGAAGGCTCCGGGTGTCAGTTTGTTGTTCTGCGCGGGTTCAGCTGGTAGTACTGTGTGCGTCACGTTCCGTGGGGTTAGGTTGGCAATAACGTGACATATCCCCCCGCGCGCCCGACCAGTGCAGTGTGCTCGGGTCACACAAACAGCAGACGTATTAGGCAATGTCACATAACAAACACACACACGCAGTCACGCAGACACACACACACACACACACACACGCACGCGCGAAGAGATCAGTTTCGCGGCGTAGAGTTTGCACCCCCTGCGGCGCACTCGGCGCGACGCACTCGCTCGTTTCCATGCAGATGCACGCGAAGAAGGTGCACCGCGGTCAACTGTTGTAGGAGCGGGGAGTGGGAGGGGGGGGGGGGGGCTGCGACGCTAACGCTTCAGCAAACACACGCGGCGGCCATCTTGTGCGACGGTATCCAATATGGCGGCCAGGGGCGGAACAAGAAGGGGGGAAGGAGAAGAGGGAAGAGGAGGGAATATAAAAAAAGAAGAAGAAAGAAGAAGAAAAAAGACGGAGACGACGGCGCGCGTTTTTATGATGGAAATTATGATTGGACTATAAACGAGCGAGATTTACGCCGCCAGTGACACTCAGATACGCTAATAAAAACATTTCCGGAAGGCGCGACAACTTAAAGGCAAAGCAGCAGCCCACATGCGGGGAGCGGGCCGCGCCGCACCGGCTGCCGGGCTAAACGGGTTAACTGCAGGGCCGGGCAGCCGCAGTTACGCGGCCGAGCCGGGCGGACCCGGGCGGCGGAGGTCACCTTCCGAACTCGGTGTGTGTGTGTGTGTGTCACTCTCAAATAAATGTAATTGGTTTGATTAAAAATGTGACGAATTTAAAAAAAAATATTCGCGTGACTTTTTTGTGAAAAAAATATTTTTACAGTGATGGTAACTATGTATTTGTTACGTACGTACATATAATAATTTAATATTTTTTTCTGAGTGCCTGAGACAGAGAATGTCTGGAGGCCCCACTTTTTTTCGCACGAGGCACATACCAAGTCGTCATAATTACCACACGATTTGTACTCCGACAATTAGCGCCAAATTGAAAATCTATCGTCGGAGCCGACTGTCCATACAGTCGTTATGGTAATGAAAAATGGCTTTCTCCTCATTTTCGAACGAGAGAAGGGGGAAATAAATCAGAGGCGCGTTACCGAAATCGAAAGCAAAATGAACGATTGCCGTTTCCGCGTGCCGGTGCGAAATTTATATACTCCTTTTTTTCGGGGGGCCCGTCTGTCGATTAAGAGCGCATAAATCACGGGTGCATTATCGAAATCGAAAGCAATATGAGTGATTGCCATTCCGCCTGTGGGACGGTGTGGGACAGAGACAGATAGACGGTGGCTGTCGGCGTGCCGTGCGGGAGCGACGGAGACGGACAGTCGCGCACTATGATTGATAGTCGGCGGTGATAATGACGGACCGCTGCTTTCCGGGGAAGGGTAAAACGGGGACAGAGAGTCGGCACCGTGACGCGTGCCAGGCGGGTACCGCACAGTCAGGACATGTGCAAAAGCCAGGGCAATTATTTTTAAAACAACGAGTTAAGGATAAAGTCTGCAGCTCGATCTTGAAGTGATTCTGTATTTGTATGGAAACTTTCAAAAATATAAAACTTCCGCTTTACCTAACAATACAGCAATCAGTTTGTAAAACCAGTTTTTTTAAAAAAAGTTTTCCAAAATTACCGAGCAATTTCTTTTTCATCCTTTTTTAAAGACCGAATGTGCAAAAAAAATGGGAACATGATTTTTTGGCGTCAGGACCACAGAAAACGTCACACAGTGCGAAGCGATATTTTTAAAATAACTGTTTTCCCTTTCACGTGGGACTGTTTTTGTCAAGGCTGCGTGTACGGGCGGCTGTGTACAGCCATAGCAGTTTCATGTTTCGGCGCGTGCGGCTTCATGCGGACACCCACACGGGCGGCCGGCGACGGCGGCGGCGGGATAAGATGGGATCGAAACGGTAGCCGGGCGGCGTTCGATTGGTTGCAACAGAGAATCCCCTAAGACCCGCGTATCTGTGAGGCCGGGACGCCGGAGATGTGCGCGCGTGCCCGGCGAGGGGGCCCCGCGTGCCTCCCTCCCTCCCCCCGCGGCCTTCCCTCACTCCCCCCGCGGGCCCCGCATGCACAGTAGCAGTCCTACATTTAGCGGAGAGAGGGTCTTAAACGCCTCATTCCAGATCCCCGCCCCGGCCGGCAGTGCCCGGCGCGGGGCTGTGAGCCGCCGTCCCTTCACCCCCCTCGCTCGCGCGCACGGCCGCGCGCGGGCCGGCGCGAGGGAGAGAGCGAGAGAGCCCCGCTGCGGACGCGGCGCCGACGCAGGACCGGCGCGGTAGCGGCTACCTTAAGTGGGCAGCGTACACAGTTCGCCCTAATGACCTTATAATGATAGTGATTCCCCTCATGAGCGGGACACGTTCGCTGCTAGAGGAGCGGCATCAACAAAAGCTCACCACAGATTTCCAAAAGTAACGCTCCGAACATTGATGAATTCCATCTGAAAAAAGAAACCTATTATTATTTATTCCTTTTTACAAGTGGGCTGCAAGGCCCTGTGAATACGAGACACGTACACACCGAAGTATTTCAAGATTTTGCGCCGGTGCTCTTCGACGTAAGGGTGCGGGGACGTGTTAGGGTCGGAGACGAAAAGGAAGAAAGACGGGCCGAGAGGAAGGCTTTTGACGGGGTGGGGAAATATCGGTCCGGGGCGCTATTCGCAGTCAGGCCCGGCCCGGCACCCCCCGGTACACACACACACACGGGCGTCGGATCCAGAGCTGTGTAATAAAAATAGCGTCGTAAAACTCGGATGCATGAAATACGATTAGTTGGTTCGATCTGCGTGCCGTGCCGGCGGGGCGGCGTCCGAGACGGGGTCCGGCGGGGTGCGTCCGTCTCCGTCGCTCCCGCGGGGCGGTCACCCCGGTCAGACAGAGACAGAGCACGGCATATCGCGCGGCGCGCAAAAGCCAGAAAAGAGCCCGGTCGGGCCCTGCTGTGTTTTGATGGTGGTACCGCGCCGCTTTGATGCGACCCGCCCACGCGGCCCGAAATTGTTTTAAGAAACTCAAACCTCATCGCGGTGGGCGAGGAGACAGCATTCCGGCGGGCTCGTAAACCCGGGACGGAAACCGGGAGGGAAACCAGGGGGGGGGGGGGGACCGGGAGGTTTCCGAGATAGTATGGTGTGCATTATACAATAAATGAATGAAAGAATGAATGAATGAATGACGTCAACATAAATAAAGGGAATTTAAAAGGAAAGAAAGAAACAACGGAGGAAACGTTTCATAAATTTGTAGGTGAAATTAAACACGGTTAATGTGAGCGAACTCATGATCCGACAAATCTCTCCGCGGCAGGCGAATAAAATATGAATCGCCGAACTGAAATAAGAATCGCCGTCCCGAAACGCCTTCGCTCGAGCGACATGCCCGGTAGCCGGTGGTGGCGTGCGCGGGGCGGGGCGCGGGGGGGCGCGGGCGGGGCACGCACACAGTCAACTCTGTTGCAGTAATGAGAAGATGGCCGATACGGCCTCCTAATAGATCATTACGTGATCAGGGGGCGATCGCCTCCTCGTCGTCCATCAGGGAGTTCCAAGTGTGAAAATTCAATTATTGAAGTTCACTTGGTCTCGCGCGCGCGGGGCGGGGCCGGTCGGGGCTCCTCGGCGGGCCGTGCGAGAGGGGCGTGGCGGGGCGGGGCGGGGCGTGGCGGGGCGTGGCGGGGCGTGGCGGGGCCTGCGGGATGATAAAGCTGTCCACGGAGCTGCCCTCGAAAATAATGAATTTCGTCGATGAATCGGCGAGTCAGTCGCGTGGCTCTGAGCAGCACCGGGACCCGTGACGGCCGGCGAGTGTTAACGAATAGAGTGCACATACCCGTGGTCACGCGACCACTAAAAACAAAACGAAACTGTTTTCCTTTGTACTGAAAAGCATAAAGTATTCGACGCAGTATTAGAACACGTGTAACTCGCGGGCAATAACTAAGGCTCCACTTTCTTCTCATTTTTTAGAGCGTTACACGTCGGAGCCGTTTAACTGGTCACGTAGAGCACAGCCGCGGCGTACGTATTTGCTCGGCCGGGGCCGCTTTTGCAACACGTAAAAATAAACTGCTCAATTAAATGCAATCGAGCGAGGATATTAATCAGCGAATAAAAGAATGATTTGTCATTAGCGGGCAGTACGCACGACGCGGCGCGGCCGGCCCCGTCAGCACCGCCTTCATATCTAGATTCATTTTCAGGGAGCGACACTGCAAGGAAACCAAAACATGACTGTCCAATCCATGAAATTTTTTTTTTAAATTTTTTAACTCAACCTTTTTTTTAGAGAAGGGAGGGGGGCGATGCCTCAGACCTGTTCAGGGAAGTTGATGTTACAAATTGTTTACAGTTATTGAAAATAAAATTGTGTGTGGACGATCGACAACGCAAAAAAAAAGAATACATACATCTTTGTATGTTTTAAAAAATATTTCAAATAACCGTTGTTATTTAATAAAATCCTACAGAAGAAACAAATTGAGTTTCAAAGATTCAGCTCGTTCGAAGACTCGCTGATTTGAGCGGTAATCGCAGAGATACGCTGGCGCCTGGGCATTCGGACTGATTGGACTGAATCAGGCCGTCGGTGCGCTCTGAGCCCGTCGCGTTGTCGGCCCGCCGCTCCTGCGCCGCTCACGGCCGCGGCCCCGCTGCCCCAGTAGCAATTAATTTTTTGAATCGCGCGCGCGGCGGCGCCGAAGCCGTCCATGATTAATGACACTTTCTGAACGGCTGCGTCCGGACAACGCGCGCCGCGGCCTCCGCCGCCGCCGCCGCCGCTGCAGCTGCGGTGGCGGCAGACATGCAGACGACAGAGGACGGAGGCGCGCAGAAATCGCACTCTGCTAAAACCGAAGCGTGCGTAAATTTCTCTCTTTCACTTCCAAATTGTCTGTGACGTTTAGAAACAAAACTGATCTCCTCAAATATACTTTTCTAAATCTCGAAATGTTGAAGAATATTTTTAAAACTGTTTAAGAAAATTGTCAGAGTTTTCGGTTTTAAGAAATCCATCTCCTCCCATGTTGTTATTTAGAAAACGGTAATCAGACGAGTACAGGTATTAGAACTTTACCGCGGTCGACTGCTTATACTATATACTATTGACGACCCACAGAGCACGAGGTTTACGCGCGCGCTGCGGCTCGGTTTCTTTGCAGAGCCCTGATGCAGATCACAACGCTCGCGTTTTGATGCTCGGATCGGAGTACGAATATAACTGTGACGGGAAAAGTAGAACGGCGGCGTGGGTGCGCACCCCGCAGGGGGGGGGGGGGGGGGGGCCACGGGGCCGGCACGTACGCACGCTGGGATTAGCCTCCCACACCGAGTGCGTTTCATAAGTCCACGCACACATATTCACATTCACACACACACACACGCACACCACCGAGGAAAAAGAAAAATAATGCAAAGGCTTCGGTGCGTTATCCACGGGCGTCAGATTTGGGTAGAATCGTATATCCGAGGAGTCCGCGGACTTTCTCGCCGCCAGCGGGCTGAATGGGTATTCTAATCCGACTCAAATAATTAATTAATTAATTAACATACGATCAGAATGTGAGCGTTTCACACTTTACAGCGGGAAGACCGGCCGCGGGGAGGGGAGGGGGGAGGGATGCGCGGTCACGTTTTGACAGCGAGCCTGGTCAGACAACCGGTTCCAGCGCCTGCCGGCTCCAGCCGCTCCAGCCGCTCCAGCCGCGGTCCAGAGGTACGAAAGGTACAGTAAGGGCTGAGAGAGGCGGCCGCGGCGAGGCCCCGCAGTAGAACACACAGGACTTCTGGTAAAAGGTTATTTAACGCGCGTGGAATAATGTTATTACGGGAGGTGTAAAACGGGCGATGCCGCCTGCCCGCGCGGATGCGGGGCAGCGCACGGCAGGCGGAGTGGCTGCCGCTGACCCCGCTGACCCCCTCTTGTAGTATATTTTTGGGGGGTCGTATTTGGAACAAAACTTTACGGTTGATAGATTTTTCTTTTGAAAGCGTGTAGTCAATAGTATTTGTATTGCATCAGTGCATGCACAGTCAAATTTTGCGAAAAAGAAAATAAAAATTTGTTGTTAAAAGTGTTATCGAATAAAAATAATTTTTTGGAGGAATTTAGTAAAACTTAATTTTAGCCCTACAATTTTACCTATTTTTCTTTCAAAGAATTAAAAATTTTCCACGCCACCCGTGGTTCAGTAGTAATGGTAGTTGTGTTAGTATGAGGTGGTGCCCCGCCGAACTGCCCCCCGGGCTGCGTGCACAGCGCAACGACTTGCAGCAAGAAGCATGCCGTGTGCATTGTCTGACGGCCACATAAAGAACGCAACAAGCACTGTCGCGGAATGCCTTGGGTGTCAAAATGTACACACGCACACACACACGCACACACACACACACCAACACACTCACACACACACAAACACACACACAAACGGACGTTTGACCGCGCGCGCTTGCGAAGCCATTACAAAGTTCCCGCCTAAGACGGCCACGTATCCCCTGCGGCCCCTGTGCTGCACTATTTGTCATACCGACCCGGGCGTTACTGCAGCGGCGCTGTTCAGCTGCGAGTTACACAATAATCTGTGCGCGCGGCATGGACGGCGGATTTAAGATTTGGAGAAGGCGGTGGAGGAAGGGGAAGAGGAGGAGGAGGAGGAGGAGGAGGAGGAGGAGGAGGAGGAGGAGGAGGAGGAGGAGGAGGAGGAGGCTGAGGAGGGCGGTGAGGGGTGAGGGAGCGGTGCGTATTCGCAGACACCTCTAGACGGCTCCGGCAGCCGCCTCCGGCCCCGCGGCGGACCGACGCATCTCGCACGGGGCCCCGCTGCAGTTACGACCCTGGGCGGCGCTGCCATACGGCCGGGAGAGGCTCCTCGCATGATTTAAACCGCCGTCACGCCGCGCCGGCCGGACTGCCGGGGCTGCGGGTGGAGGGGGGAGAGGGACTGGGACTGCCTAGGGTTGAAATGAAATATTTGCTCGGCGTTGTCGGAATGCACGGGCACGGTGTGTGGTGGTGGTGCTACTAGCCATCTGCCCGGACAAGAATTCAGCGACGGTCGCCGCACCTCCGCCAGTACCATGCCGCGTCCAGCGACCCCCCCCCCCCCCTCTCTCTCTCTCTCTCTCTCTCTCTCTCTCTCTCTCCTGTCTCAACGCGCCGTGTGCCGCCAGAGAGAAGGTGAGTGGAGAGAGGCCTGAGCACGAAAAATAGCCGGACGCTAGACAGAGACAGGGAAACCCTTTGAAGGAGTGATAAGCGGCAGCGAGTCGGCCCGCGGCGAGAAGGGTCACCGCGCGACCAGCTCGCTGTGGGATTTCACACATCTGAGGAAAAGGGGGGGAAAGGAGACTTTTAACACGACTCGGAGGGTCTGTGTGAAAAATAAAATGAAGAAAAGTCCTTCAAAGTGGTAGTGCCTCACACACATGCACACGCACACACATGCGTGCCGGCGGTTCACGCACCACGCGGATACGCAGTTGACGCCGTGTACTTGCGGTTCGTTTCCGCTCGGGGCGATCGCCTTGCGTCCCGCGAGCGACAGTCGCGTCAAAGTCGTGTCAATGTGTCGTCGCCGTGCGGCGTGCAAATGCCAATCGCCTTGCCGCTATCGCCGCCTCTCTCTCTCTCTCTCTCTCTCTCTCTCTCTCTCTCACACACACACACACACACACTCTCTCTCTCTCTCTCTCTCGTCTTCGCCGCACATTCTTTTCGTCTGCATCTCGGAGTCACTGCGTGTAATTCAAATTCTGTAAATCTACATCACCTCACGCGGTTTGGCAGAGCTTTGTTCGCCGTGCGCCTATTTCGTATCCAAAAGCAATAATTTTATAAAATTGTGTGGCGGGGCGGCTCCCTCCGAAGCACCTCACCCGACACGACCCTGCTTTATATGAATTTGTCGGCGGCCGCCATCCTGTCCTGCTCCGTGCGGCACGACGGCGGTGGTGGCGGCCCGCGATCAGCGACCGGCCGCGCGTCCGCCTTCACTCGGCGCCGCTGAGCTGCTATTATACTATTTACCACACACACACACACACACACACGGGCGCACGCACGTGCACGCATGACGCACGCACGCACGCAAAGCAGCAGCAGCAGCAGCAGCCGCGCACGCGCGGGAGACGCGCACGCGTGCGCGCAGTGACAGCGGTGCTGACGCTTGTGCCACGCGATGGACTTCCCCCCGGCCGTCGGAATGTGGGCAGCGGCGGCGGCGGCTGCGGCGGCGGCGGCAGCTGCGGCGGCGGCGGCTCTGACACACATACATCGGGCGCGGCGGCGCCACGGCCCGCTCTGCGTGGGGCAGCGGCGGCGGCGCGGCGGCGCCCGCAGAAAGACGGCCCCCCGCGGCCCCCCCGCGGCCCGGGCGGCCCCGTCGGTGCCGGTCAGTCAGTCGGTGAGTGGTGTTGTATGGCGGCCCGGGACGAATCGAACGAGGACGGCGGTGGATCAGCGGTCGTGCGGCGTCGGCGGCTGGCCGCCCGGCTGGAGGGCCGGAGAAAGTAGTGGCGGATACTGCAGCAGACATGCGCCGCTCCGTGCAACAATTATTTTACTTTGCTTAACGCGACCTTTTCCTCTCCGTTTTTTATTCCCTTTTCGTTTGCTAATTTTTACTTCCCTTCACACCGCTGTTTCTCTTTTTCATTTCGCGTCTTCTTATCTTTTTCACTACATTTTTTTTCTCTTTTTCCTTTCCCGTCACCACCACCACCACCACCACCACCACCGCACCTGCCGGAACACACCGTGTCTTCCTTCCGCCGCCCCGGGCAGATTGAATCCGCACGTGTATGCCTTGCTGCCGCCGCGGCCGAGAACTCCACACCCGGTCGCGTCAGGGTCCCCCTTTTCCGCACTTTTAACGACGCAACTTATCGGTATTTTATCGTTTCCACCCTCATTACTCGTCCCTTTCGCCACACTTTCTCCCATCCTCCTCCTCCTCCTTCTTCTCCGTCTGCTTCGCATTCGCACGCCGCCGTTCTCTTTCTCATTTCGCTCTCCTCTCTCTCTCTCTCTCTCTCTCTCTCTCTCTCTCTCTCTCTCTCTCTCTCTCTCTATGCGTGAGGATGACCCATCGCATTGGGACGCGTTATGGAAGCGGTCCAACGCCCATCAGTCAGCACCATCACGTTGTCACTACCGTTGAAGTCACCACCGTTACAGTCACTAACGTTAGAGTCACTGCAGTCACTATCAGTGCAGTCACCACCGTTACGGTCACTAACGTTAGAGTCACTGCAGTCACTATCAGTGCAGTCACCACCGTTACAGTCACTAACGTTAGAGTCTCTGCAGTCACTATCAGTGCAGTCACCATCGTTACAGTCACTAACGTTAGAGTCACTGCAGTCACTATCAGTGCAGTCACTATCAGTGCAGTCACCACCAGTCAGTGCAGCACCCAGACAATGCAGCGCGTGTGCCCGCTCGCAGCCGAGCAGCGCTCTATCATGGCATGTGAGGCGCGCACGCCGAAGAGCGAGACATTATGCATCTTTCGGGCGGTCGCTTGCGGGTCATAAAAGCCCCCAGTG
Organism: Megalurothrips usitatus; assembly: GCA_026979955.1. Lineage (NCBI taxonomy): Eukaryota > Metazoa > Arthropoda > Insecta > Thysanoptera > Thripidae > Megalurothrips > Megalurothrips usitatus. The sequence continues at coordinate 4,909,037 of CM049605.1, forward strand.
TGTGTGTGTGTGTGTGTGTGTGTGTGTGTGTGTGGCGCGCGAATATTGATGGCTGGAGCGAACGACGTGGCGTACAGTTGGCAGCGGCAGAACCCCGCGACTCGGCGGGGCGGCGGCAACGCGTGCGCGACAGCCGGACGGTGCGGGGAGAAAACTTCCATAAAAAGGGACGGCGACGCGGACCTGGACGAGGACGGCGTCCGGGAGGCCGGGAGGCCGGGAGGCCCTGGGGGCCGCGACGGAGTGCTGCGGGGCCCCCAGGGTGGCCCGGACCATCTCCCCGCACACGATCCCGGGTCAACCTGAAGGCAAAAACCCAAAAAGTGTTCTGATACAGTTTGATATTTTTCAACACCTGTTTTGAAAAATATTTCAGGAAAAAAAAATCATCTGAATGCAGCACTCACTGAATACGTACGGGCGGCGCGTGGAGTCTGGCGCCGCGTTCGCAGTGGCCCCACTGTGTGACTGCACGCACACACACACACACACACGAACTTATAGTATGGCGAAGCGGCCCCATACTATGATTTACAGCCCCTGAACCCGACGCGTGGCAGCTGATAGCCGTGTTATGATCCATTAGTTACCGATGGCAGAGGCAGGCTGCAGGAGGCGCCTGCTTTTCCGCCGAAACGCGTCGCAGGCCAAAAGCGTCGTATGCAGACGGGGCACAGCTAGGCCCCTCTGCGGCAGCGGCGGCAGCAGCAGCGGCGGCGAGGAGGAAGTTCGTGGAAAGCTCCTCGGGCTCGGCAGTAACCACACGGTTATGGTCGCTTGGGTAACTAGCTCATCAATGTTGTTTGTCATTAAACACGACTGCTTTTGCTGCTGCTGCTGCTGCCAGAGCGGCCGACAAGCCCGCAACAGCCCGCGCTGGAATCCCCTCTCCGAAGCGCCTCCACACGTCGTCTGCTGTCTGCCAGCTCCGTCCGTCCGGCTGCGGGAGCGCCGGGTGGGCGTGCCGCCCCGCCATGCACCCGTGCTCGGCGGGGCGGCCTACCCCGGACTCTGCAGGCGCTCTGCGTGGCTGGCCGCCGCGCCGCTGGCTGCGCCCCGCGAGCCCTGTTCCGTTCCAGCACACACACACACACACACTCACACTCGCACACTCACTCACACAGCTATTTGCTAAGACCGTGTTCCCCTGACGTTAACTCGCGGATGATGTACGGCGTGAAGGGCCCGCTGTGAGGGGGAGTGAGAGAGACGGAGCGACCAGGACGAGCGTAAACAGAAAGGGATGGGAGGATAGGAGTGTTGGCGTGTCACGGCAGGCCGGCCTTCGTGAAGAGTGCTTTACAAATAAAAGGGGCAAGTTGGAAGGGGCGGGAATCGAACCCGGGCCTCGGACTTACAAGACGTGCTCTGAGCCGGTGCGGCCACCGGGGGGGACCGAAATGCCGCGGCACAGCTGTTGTCTCTCCCCTCCCCGTAACGCTTGCGGGTGTGCGAGAGAAAGAGGCAGGGGGAGAGGGGAATATGACGATACGATGCGGTCCGACCCGTTTCTCATTCTTGTTATTTTTATACGGCGTCGCGCCGCACGGAAAAAAATGTGAATACTTAACGATGGCCGAGCGGAGATCCAAGGGCCCTGGCCACGCCGGCGTGCACGGGGCATGAGGGACGCTGCCGGACGCTTCCGCCCCCCCCCCCTCTCTCTCTCTCTTCTTAACTCCCCCCCCCCTCTCTCTCTCTCTCTCTCTCTCTCTCTCTCTCTCTCGGGAGCACAAGGAGGAGAGGGTCCAGATGCTATCTCTGTTCTGATCCCTTCCCCACACCGAAAGAGGCGATGCACACACACGAACGCACACACACAGGCCGGATAAAAAAAAATCCGCCGGAAGAAGAACAACTTGACCCGTTTGGTGTCACTTGGATTTTAAGTTTAATTTCGGAACATTTTTTTTTTTTTGCATTTTAAAAATTCCCGCGCACGGACGTGACACGTGATTGGTCCGGAGGCGCCAGCAGGGGCAGGCAGGCGTGCCTGTGGGACTGCCGCTGGGGGCCCCGCCGCCGCCGCCGCTGCAGTCGAGTGACGCGCGCTCCGCGGGGCGCTACTCAATATTTATTCAGACTAATTTCGTGTGAGGGAAATATGTTGGCCCGCAGATGAGATATGGGGAAACGTGGGGCAGCAGCAGCAGCAGCAGCAGCGGGCTGCAGTGGTGGGCCCCGACCGGTGCAGCGGCCGGTGCGGCGGCTACCAGCGAGCGGCGCCGGGGAGGCGGGCCCGGGTAACTCTGTGACACTGGAGGTGTGCGCAGAGGAGAGAGAGCGAGAGAGAGAGAGAGAGAGAGAGAGAGAGAGAGAAAGAGAGAGGGCGGGGGGGGGGGGGGGGGAGAGAAGGAGAGGGGTTGTGGTTGTCACCACGGGCACGCGATGGAGACTTGTACGCCGGAGGCCTGTGAGAGTGCACGAGTGCGAGAGAGAAGCATACGGCGCCTCATTTCGCCGCGGCCGTGGTGCGAGATGTCTGTCTCTCTTGCACTCCCGCACAGTCGGATGCGTCGCTCTCGCTCTGGCCGCCGCCGGTGGACTACGGAGAACAACGTGTTAGTCAAAATTTAGCTGAGTTCGGAATCTTGAGCGACATGTTACTCGTTACTCTAAGTGAAACACGGGGATCCGTTTATACATTTCGGCGTAAAACATTGTGCGTGTGTGTGTGTGTGTGTCCGTGTGGTCTCATTAACGTAAAAACTTGGTTGTAATTCCCAGCCGTAACCGAGCCGCGGGGTGATGCAATCTGTGTCCGAATTAAAAGACATAATAAGTCGAGGGTCATCTTCTTCCTTTTTTCTTTTTTTTTTTTTAAATACGATCCATCTCTGTTTTACGACGGGCCAACCTCCTGTTCTTGGTTCTCCCACACATACCGCAAAGAGAGAGAGGCAGAGAGAGAGAGAGAGAGAGAGAGAGAGAGAGAGAGAGAGAGAGAGAGGGGGGGGGGGACCGATGGGCATCGGAAGTGTGCGGGTACAATAGCCCCATTGAATGCACACATCTTGATAAGCTCTCGCATGTTTCACCCGCGCCACAGTAAAGTGAGGAGGGGGTCACTGGACATGTGTTTCTCATGTGTGTGTGTGTGTGTTCATTTGTTCCTGTGTGTTTGTGTACGTGTGCGCGTGTGCCCCTGGAAAACCGCCAGGCGAAGATAAGACAGCGAAATGTCTCTGTTGGCTCAGCAACGCTATCGCTTTCCTGCCTGGGCAGCCGAGAGGCTACGATATGATTCTCTGCGGATCTCCCTATGGAACACAGTGGAACACTACGGAACGCTATGGAACACTATGGCCCGGCCGCACGCCGGGCGGAGATCCGGGCAGGAAGCTGTTGCTCGCTCATGGGAGTCTGGTCCGGGTGTTGCCGTTGCCGTGGGAGTGGGTGTGACTGCAGCCGACACCGCTGCGGCCCCTGTACGGAACGTGCTGTTGAATTATTTCCAGTCAGCATGTTTAATGCATCGCGAATTGCGACGGGACGGGATTTGGTGGAAAGTGGTGTCTGCTGTCCGGCGCGGCTGTCCCGCCCTGTCACTTTTGTAGGTCAGGACGCCGGACAGCGCGGCGCGGCGCGGAGAACGAGTTCCCGGCTGGGTTTGGTACCGGCGGCCGCAGCCGGGCACGGCAGCGCCGGCCAGCGCCGCGCCTCGGAACATCGCGGCGCGGGATGAACGGACATTTCTGCAGCAGGCGCCACACGCGCGGCCGCCAGGTGAAAGCCAAACTATATTCGGATCCGGAAGTCACACGACCAATTAGAATGACTGATGTGCAGGATTCCTTTTCCTGATTGTAAGACCCTTGTGGCTAGTTTGAAAAAAGGCCGGGTCGAGGTTTTTTTTTTTTTGAAAAGATCAATTTTTTTTTGAAGATCTAAGATTCTGCAAAAAAAAAATGCAGATTGGCTTTTTTAAAATAATATTTTGGGATTGTTGACGGGTTTGACTTGAGGATCCTTTGAGCTAGACCTATATACATATCTTGAGTTCGGGAAAAAATAATTCGAATTTTATGAACTCACGGAACGTATTGGAAAATCGCGTTCACAAATTCATTGGAGAATTCCGAAGAAAATTCGCCAGTGAAAGAAATATTTCGGAGCTGACCAGGTAGCACGCCCAGGGGGCGCCGGCCGCCCGGCACCGAACCGATGGGGCCGATATGTAGCTGGTAACGAGCGCCCTCTACAGCCGCAGCCCCTGACGACGCAGCCGCGGCACCGCGCCACCGCGCATGCGTGAGTCTGCGCGGGAACCGACGCCCGGTTTGAAAAATGGCTGCGACCATCGGGGACACCGAAGGGACTTGGCATGGAGTCCAGATTAAGAGGGAACGATACACCCGGCCGCGGAGCCTCGTCGGCCGCTCCGCGCGGCGCTCGGAGAGGTGTTTCTGTGCCACTTTACAACAGCGCTACTCGTTTCGTATGGGACGAATCGATCTGAAATTTTGTGTCCGAGTAGATAAAGCTTCAATCTACCCAGTGCTAATTTTCTCCCATCTGGGAAATTCCTCAGTTTTCCGGAACGTCCAAGTTTGCCTTAGGATTTCTCGGCCTCAGGAGGAATATTAAAAATCGGGGCGAGTACTGCCCTCGGCACACTCTTTGTCTGTCCGCCGCTGTGCTCAGTTTCCCGAAATATTGAACGGTAGGCTTGTCATTTGATTTCTAGCTGAACATGTCGCGGTCTTCCCGGATGTTTTGGAGCCTGCTGGGCCGTGTCGAGATGGAAGGCCTGGTCCCCCCCCTCACCGCGCCACCCCGCACTTGCCTAGGACCCCCCCTGTCTTCCTCGCCCCCGCACCGAAGGGTCCCCCGCCGGCCCGGGCCAGCCCCAAGCTGCGGATCTGAATGGCAGCCCGTGCCGGCTACCTGCACTGTGCACAACTGCCGAGCCCGAAAAGGTCCGTCTCTTGTCTCCGTCGCCTGCAGAGCTGGGCATATGAGTGCGAGAGAGAAACGAGATGAACAGCTTTCGAAAACACTCACGACTGCGGCCCGGACAAGGCGGCACTTGCCGTCTAGCTCTGGCTCAGACTAGCGCTCGGTATCTCCCGAAAAAGTCAAAGTCGATTTTCAGGTGAAAATTGACCTATTTTGACACCGGTACATAAAGGCGTTTCACGCCGTGCTCGTCATTTTGGTATAGTTCAAAAAATAAATATTTTTGGTGCCTATGATCCGCTCTATCGCGGAGCAGGGCAACACAGTACAGTTTTAAAAAATCAAAAAGATTTTATTTTTGTTCGTCTCGTAAGATCGGAATGAGCGTTAGACGAGACTCAGACACGGCGATAAAATGGGAAGGAGAAAGGTGCTAGAACGACTCCGGTGGCCCGGTATCGAACCTCTGTCATGCCAATCGAGAGTCTGGTGCACAGCCCACCAGACCACGGCGCGCGTCCGACGGGGAGCGGCACGACATCCTAGTCAACGCTCCAGCGTCAGGCTGCCCTGCATCGGATACAATAGCAGCGTACAGCGGATCCCCCACCCCTCCTCTAAAGCCCCCCCCCCCTCCCACAGGCACCAAAAATATTTATTTTTTGAACTATACCAAAATGACGAGCACGGCGTGAAACGCCTTTATGTACCGGTGTCAAAATAGGTCAATTTTCACCTGAAAATCGACTTTGACTTTTTCGGGAGATACCGAGCGCTAGTCTGAGCCAGACCAGCTAGACGGCAAGTGCCGCCTTGTCCGGGCCGCAGTCGTGAGTGTTTTCGAAAGCTGTTCATCTCGTTTCTCTCTCGCACTCATATGCCCAGCTCTGCAGGCGACGGAGACAAGAGACGGACCTTTTCGGGCTCGGCAGTTGTGCACAGTGCAGGTAGCCGGCACGGGCTGCCATTCAGATCCGCAGCTTGGGGCTGGCCCGGGCCGGCGGGGGACCCTTCGGTGCGGGGGCGAGGAAGACAGGGGGGGTCCTAGGCAAGTGCGGGGTGGCGCGGTGAGGGGGGGGACCAGGCCTTCCAGCTGGCGCGGCTCGACACGGCCCAGCAGGCTCCAAAACACGCTCCGGGAAGACCGCGACATGTTCAGCTAGAAATCAAATGACAAGCCTACCGTTCAATATTTCGGGAAACTGAGCACAGCGGCGGACAGACAAAGAGTGTGCCGAGGGCAGTACTCGCCCCGATTTTTAATATTCCTCCTGAGAGCCGAGAAATCCTAAGGCAAACTTGGACGAGTTTTCCGGAAAACTGAGGAATTTCCCAGATTTAGCACTGGGTAGATTGAAGCTTTATCTACTCGGACACAAAATTTCAGATCGATTCGTGAAACGAGTAGCGCTGCACAGAAACACCTCTCCGAGCGCCGCGCGGAGCGGCCGACGAGGCTCCGCGGCCGGGTGTATCGTTCCCTCTTAAAATCTCATGCCGGCTGCTGCTGCTGCACCGATGCAGCCCCCCCCCCCCCCCCCCCCCCCTCCCCTCCTCATACTCCTCTCACTCCCACTGCCTGTCCCGCTCGTCCCCCCACTCTCTCTCTCGGACAAGTCACGTGACACGGTGACGTCGCGGGGGACATGTTCATTGAATGGCGTGTAGTTGTTGGTATTGTGTCGCAGAGGGCCGTACGGTGCGGCAACGGGAAAGTAAGACCAGCGATCGCATGACGGGGGGGGGGGGGGGGGGGGCACGTGGTCAAATGCGGCACCGCCGGCGGGAACGAGTTGCGGCTACAAATCGCGCGCGCGCGCTTCAAACACTTGTCTCCTTTTTCTTTTCTTCCCAAAAAGTCGGCGATGGTGAGAGACTCTCTCTTTGATTCAGACGACGACGATGTTGGCCGCGTATATTGAAATGAGGGCGGAGCGGCTGAGACAAGCCCTTGTTGACGGCCATGAGCGCTCTCGGGTGACTCTCCTGTGTGTCGCCGCATGAGTTGTACACTGGTTTCTCTTGTTGGGCCGCATCGGGTGACATCTATTCGATCTATCGACGGCGGGCGGCGGCGGCGGCGGCGGCGGCGGGAGGCGGCGGCGGCGGCGGCGGCGGGAGGCGGCGGCGGCGGCGGGAGGCGGCGGCGTCGCACGCCCCGAACCGGCGCGTCCGATGAATCGACAGTGACAGCCGCACGTCTACGATAAAACTACAGCGCTTGGGCTCCGGAAACTGTAGTTTTGTTGCAGTTGCAGTGTGGTTGACGCGAAAAAAAAAACTAAAATTTGTCTCAATCATTCAGTAGTTTTTTCTCCAGGGGAACTGTAGTTTTCACATGTAATGCTACAGTTTGTAAGAACTTCTATAAAGAGCACTGGAAATCCTTATTCATCCCGGAGTTTTATTTAATTTTTTTGGGATGCACTGGAAAAACCTTTATTCTACAAGTAATTAATTATTTATTCCATGTTTCAAGAACCATTTTAAAAAGCAAGAGTCCGACGCCGTACGGAGTATTTTTTCCGTGGTTCGGAGCCGGGCACACGCGATAGATTGCCCCCTATTCGTCCGGCCGCAGGGGTCCGGCAGGGGTCCGGCAGGGGTCCGGCGGTCAGTGCGGCACAGACAGCAGTACGAAGCAGTGGCTACGTGATGCACCCTGTTGGCAATCACAGCGCTAACAAGGCACTTGTTTCCTTGCGCTCCAGCCCAAAAGCCGCGAGCCATCACAGAATTCGTACAGCTGCAAAAACTACGAAGGCGGACTGAAATTCGGGGGGGTTTCACGCCGGAGTCACGAGGGGTTGTGCGTCACGGCGGGGGACCGCCGTCGACGGCGAGGCGATCTCCGAGACTAATATGTTTATTTAACAGTGCCGAGACGCTGGGAGTGGTCTCGTACGTCAGAGCGCTGAAGGGACTGCAGTAAGACGAGTTGTGCCCTTCGGGTGCCCTCCAAGCCGCCCTTCCACGGACACATGTCGGGCCCTATCAACCACGCATCGGGCGCCCTTCCTGCTGCCTTATCCCATCTTCTGTGCCGCGTCGGATTATTGGTAGTATCTGGAAGTCATTTGCTGTAGGAAAGAAAAAAAAGAAACACATAGTGCGGCATGGTTTTGTAGATTTACTAGAAGCACAGTGTGAAGGTTATGTTTCGTCGTGTGGCGCCCAGCAAAGTCAGTCATTGACATAATTCGATATCCATTGTGTGTGACAACGGTAAGCATTGGATCGGGCATTGCTATGCTCACTTTTCTGGCTCTGCGGGTAAAATAAAATGTGACTGAAATGTGGGGGAACGACGTCCCTTCATCAAAATAGACAGCCAAAAAAAAGGAAAAAAAAGAGAGTTGGAGAGGAAATAAGAAAGCAAATAAAATGGTATTAATCGGCCGGTACACACATACCTAGGCTAACCCGGGCCGGGAGCCCGGCGCACACATCCGTCATGGCGCCGTATCAAGGGGACACATCACCGTGTTTACCTGCCGGCCGGTTCCGAACACTGTCGCTCCGCCCTTGTCGCACTCGTGGGTCGCCCCGTAAGGGAGCGAGCGAGACGGTAGGTCCGAGGACACAGCGTTCGGACCGCGTCGATCTGTTTCGAATTACAATGGGGGGGCCTCCGGGCCTCCGGGCGGCGGCAGCCGGCGGCTCGGCGCGCGCTCCCCGCCGCCCCCCCGAAATTGGAGAGGATGTATGAAGACGCCTTTCGGGGTTTTGGCGCGCGCCTCCCCATTGGTCGAGCGGTTGCATCACCGGCGACCAATCAGAGCGCAAGGCGGGACACTCTTCCTTTTCGACCGGCTGCTGCACCGCGCCACGGCCGCCTCTAAACTCTAGTTCTAAACCAGCGGCGGCCGCCGCCGCCGCTGCTGGGCCGGGTCGTATATGTGTCATGTCGCTAGCATTAGAAGCCTTATAATGACATCATTTTATGGCCCGCCGAAGGTTCCCGGAACGGCGCATCGCCGCGGCGCGCGGGGCATTCTGGGAAATGGCCGGTCGCGTTAACCGCGCACAGCTAATGGCTCTGCTGGGCCGCCTGCACTGTATAAGTTTGTCGCGAACCGGCCGGATTGTGCAACACATGCGTGGGTACTCCGCGCTGCATCACATGTGTGTGTGTGTGTTGCTGTGTGTGAGTGTGTGCTGACGTGTGTATGTCTGTGTGTGTGTGTGTGTTGCGTGGATTGCATAGGTTAGTACCGCACTCGTGGCGGACTGGTCACCGGAGGACTAGTACAAAACGCAGGAGAAAGGATCTCCAGTGGAACTACACACCATGAAACTACAGTTCAACTGTAGTTTTTTGTCCCAAAACTACAGTGTTCTGCGGGAGACAGGTACAAGATGATTGAGAAAAACCTATCACTACTCCGCGTGAACTAATGCATACATTGCAGCTCAAGAGTAAATACATATTGTGTGGAGTTACATTTGGGCACAGTAACTGTAGTTTCTTCCTATCGCGTGCCTATACACGACGAACAAAACTACGCAGTGCCGTCACCCGACACCCCTCGGCGCCGCGAGCAGGCAGCGTTTGACAGAGCACTCGTCTCAAGACACTCGAGGCTGTACATTTGTCTCGTCCGATTCGTCAATTTGTCACGTTGCGAACGGTATATACTACTGATTCCACTTCTGCTTCTACTCCTAGATGGCGGCGGCGGTTTTCTGGAGGAAAGCCGTTGCGTAGCACTCCTCGCACCGTGCCCAAACTTACCATTTTTCATCCCAGCACATGTCGCCAAGACACACTCACACACACACACTCACACACGTGCAGGCTCGCGCGTGCCTTTTGGCTTCGGCACAAATAGAATAATGGCGTGGGCTTTTACCGGCTAGATAACTCTGGCGGATAAAGTCGCCGTGAAAAATATGAAGTGCCGCGCGCAGCGAAATGTCACTGCGATGGCGTCGGGACGATAGAGTGCGCCTGCGGCCCAGCGGCGTGCGGCGGCAGTGCTGCCACAGGGCGTTTTGTATCCGAATCCGAATCTGAGTTTTTGGATGTGCTGTGTACACTTCGCACTGTTTGTGTATGGTCGTTCCTTTACAGTTTCTTTTCCTTAATTTTTTTCCACACCCTTTGCTGCGGCATTCCTCAAATAATTGCGTACGAAAACAATTACGACGTATCGGCAAGCGGGTGCGCGCGCGGCTGCCGGGCGGCTGCCGGGCGGCTGCCAGGGGGTCTGCCGCAGCCGATGCATAAAGGGTTTCGCTATGGATGCCTTCCCACACCTTACATATTCATATCTCAGACGTGTGTTTGTGTGCGTACAGACGTCCGTACGGCCGCGGCGGCCGCGCGGGGGGGCTCCCGGTGCAAGCGCAGCGGGCGCAGCACCTGCATGGGGCCCGCCGCTGCCGCGGAATGGACGGACGTGCGACGCGTTAAAAAAGGAGAAAAATTAAAAACCCACGTAAGCGAGCGCGATGCACAGCGCACATGATGGCGGGGTGATATCGGTCGTGGGGGCCACAACATTGAGCACACGCTGCATCGATCTCGCGAGGTCCGCGAGTGGCGGTCGGCAGAGGCGCATTATGCAGCCGTGCAGTCGGTGGCATACGCGCAAACTTCAAAGTACTGGTTGCACTGCGGTCAAATTAAAAAAAAACTCAACCACAAAAAAAAACTGCAAAAACAATATTCGATTATTTTTTATTTATATTTTCTGGGGGCAACCGTCGTTTTAGGATACGGCTCAGGAAACGTTGCTATTTTATATTTTCTTATTTTTTTTTGCGAGGAAAAGGTTTAGGTTTCCTTTATCGGATGAGCAGCAGGTGATGTGTGGGGTGCGACCGTGTATCGTGGAGGCTGGCGTCCTCGTGGGCGGAGAACACGGCCGACTCTAGCCGGGCTCCGGCCGGGCTCTAGCCGGGCTCCAGCCGGGCTCTAGCCGGGCTCTAGCCCACTGCCGGGCCCCGTTCGGCCGACTCCCAGCCCCTCCCCCTTATTTTTCGGTCGACTCGGACGCCCCGTCCTCTACAGTGACCCTTATCAGAAGACAGTCGATACAGTAGGAAGCTGCTGGTGGCGCGGCGGCGGTGGTGGTGGTACACCCTTGCCCCATTGGACGTGAGGGGAATGGGAGGCAAACTGCTGTATCAGACGCTAAGGGGACACAAAACGCTCACGGTTGGTAATTTATTAATTCCACGCGGCGGTGCGGGTGACCCCCACGGGAGAGAGGTTGGGGGAAGGAGAATTTTTCTCATTCTTCGTCGACATGTGTGTGTGTGTGTGTCGCGGGATGCAGGACCACCGTACCTCCGGTAGAATAGGGGGATGCCTTAACACCCCACAATCATGAGGATTTTTTTAAAATGAATTACATAAAGTTCCTAACCGTTCTCATTCATTTCGTAAGACATTTATTCGAAACTGGGCACAAAAATGTTATCATTTCTTATCACTTCACGGAAGCAATGTGCCTTCTGACCAAAAAATATGTATTTCGCGTCCCGTGTTAAGCCGGATGCTTTTTCGGTTACGTCGTCGGATGCTCGAAAGGGTTGAGATGTTGTGTGGGATCAAGTCACAAGGTAAGGCAGGCGATGAAGTGGTATGTCGTCCATAAGGCACAGAGCCCCAAAGCCCCGCAGGCCACAGCGGCAGCCCTGCGGGGCCCTGTGAGCCCTGTGAGCCCTGTGTAGGGCTGATGCCACGCAACGCCCCTGGACGGCAGCAGCACCAGCGCGTACGAACCCGTCTCAGGTTCCCCGAAAAGCTGTAAACCACGGACCCGTGCACGGTGTGCGAGCGAGACAGCGACAACGGCCGCCGTGTGAGTACCCACCGAGAGCGAGAGAGATGCAGAGCACAAGCGAGGTGCAGCGACCAGGGGACTGGACGGCTGCCGCTCAACAATTTTAATCAGAAGTAGAAAATATCCCGGGCCACACCTTTCATTCGGAGCCCGACAAAAATGTGAAGACCTCGGCTAACGCTGGGCGCGTTGGGCCCCCGCCTCCCGCGCCTCCCCCGCCGGGGCCCCACGGGACACCATTACTATTCCGAATGAGTCGGATTTGATCCCTCGCCTTCGCCCGCTCGTCAGAGTTCTATCTGGCTCGCCGCCCCGTCCATCTACGGCCCCCCATTTTCATATATACACTTTTTCTTATTCCCCCCTCCACTCCGTTTAATATTACTTTCACTGCTGCAGCGGGGACGGCCGGCTGTGCGGCGGCCGTGTCAACGCACGGCTGCGGCGTTTGCGTGGCGGATACGTCAGCGCGACACCTGGCTGCCGTCTGCCGTCGTCTACTGACACATGGTGACCTTTCCCGCAGAGGAAGCCATTTCCGTCCCGCTGATCCGTCAGCCCACATACGCTCTCCGCCAGGGAGGGGAGGAAACTACAGTTTGTAGTTCTTGCACAAGAAAACTACAGTCCCACGGCAGAACAAGCATTGGATAATTGAGACATACTACAGCTTCTACGGTGCAACTGTAACAAAACTACGGTCTTTTGGGACTGCACCGGCGGCGCCGAGTCCAATTTGACGCGTCACCGCTCGCTCGGCCCCCCCCCCCCCTGCCGCTGCCGCTGCTGCTGTGTTTGCACCGACGTTGTAACAGGAACACGTTGGGGACACACGGAAACACGACGTCACAACACAACGCTTTCGGCTTTCCACCGAACCGCAAACACCAGTGGGAAACAAAAGGTGGACACGAGTGTTTGCGTGGAAGGAGGGGAGGGGGGGGGGGGCTGTGTCCTACGCATACAGTGTTATCAACCACCACCACCCCGTCAGCGTATGACATTCTCACAGGTGTGGATACGGATGCAATCTGTATTATTGAAACCTCAATTTAAATGTATTTTGCCGCCGCGGAAGGGGTCTGTCAGAGAGAGAGAGAGAGAGAGAGAGAGAGAGAGAGAGAGAGAGAGGGCACCAAACACAAACTCACGTGACAATGAGCGGAGAAAACAACGAGGCCCTCTCGGATGTTTGCTTTAAAAATCACCGGCGGCCGCAAACGGCCAAGTCGCTCATCATTACGGTGCGAGGCTGGACAAACAGTCGCCGTACAGTCCACTCCAAAACAAAAATGGTGGGGAAAATTTTAGAAATTTTTTCTACAAAAAAAAACCTGTCAAATTCTGTTTGTATCACAAAATTGTTCTTGATGCTGCTTAAATTAACGAAGAACCGCCGCCTTTCTCCTGTCAAACACTTTGGTTTGCGCCGCGTCCATGTGCCCTGGCAGGACCATGTGTTGTTGGCCCTCGTTGAACCTTTCTCTGAGTGAGTGCCCCCCTCCCCGTTCCGCCCCCGTCAGTGGTCGGTACGGCACCGTATCGTACGGTACGAGTCGTGTGAGGAGGTCAGCCAGCCATCACACAACACTTGCCTCTCACCTATTATATCTTCATTCTCATTACTTTGTGTTTATTTCTCACAAATGTTGACGAGCTCCGGACCCGTTGACGATTTATCGCTCTCGTTGCACCTCTACGCCCTCGTCACACACACACACACACACACGCACTGAGCGGGAACGTTTAAGGAGTGTGGGCCAGTCGGGTCCGCCGCCGCCGGTCCGCGCCGATGAAAGGAGCTCGCGCCGCAGACTCGGCGTCTATTCAGTCGGACTGTCCAAACAGAATCCGATCGAGCGGCGAACGGAGCGAGTGCCGCTAATCCATTCTTCTGCCCAACGGCACCAGCTGTGAGTCGTGGCCGCATCTGCGGCCAGCTGGCGGGACGGGTGTAGGAGTAGGATGCTGTCCGGACTGCGAGTGGGATTCCGCGTGTTCAAAGGGCAGGATCCTGTGTACACGCGGCGCGGCCGACGAGGACCTGTCAGGATTCCGATAGCAAGTCGCCTCGCTAGCATGCCACACGCAGCGCCCCCGGCGTCCTCCTCGGCTCTCTAATAAGCCCGAGGAGCCGAGCAAAGAATGCCCCCGGAGCCTCGGAGCCCCGGAGCCCCGGAGCCCCGGCACCGGTGCGGCCAGCACAAGAGCCTTACCGTTCGTGACTCATATGGGCCCTCAATATTCATGCGGTGCGGTGTGCGACCGGAGGCGCTCCGGAGGCTCCAGGGGCGTCCAGGGGCCTCCGGGGGCCTCCGGGGGCCTGCAGCAGCGCCGGCAGCTGATTCGGATGCCGATCATTGCTAGGGACACGGAGTACCCACAGGACACAGGGTGTGCGGGAAATGAATTTGAAGTTTTCGTGACTCTTGGAAAATTTCTTTCACAATTTTTTTTTGAAACATTCTCAACTATATAATATAAGATTTCTTCTTTTAATATCGAATTGTGTTTAAGATCTTGCTTTTTTTTTGGGGGGGGGGGATTTATAATTAATTTTATTCGCAGTCCTCTAAGACACTGTGATTCCCAACGTTTCGGACGCACCACCCGCTAGTTGCCTGGTGCCTCGGAATAAAGGTCTCCGTAGATACTTGCTCTTGGTTCAGACGTGATGCAGGCGCCCGGGGGTAGGTTCTGCTACCACGCTAGTCCCCCCGCACCGCCGCCCTCTCCGCTACCCCTGACAGCTGGTAATTGCAGGCCTCCGAAACTTTGGAAAAAAAGGAAACCCCTGCGCCGGTTCTCATGCCGCACGCACGGCGAGCAGGGGCTCGCAGGGGCCCCCCTCTCTCTCTCTCTCTCTCTCTCTCTCTCTCTCTCTCTCTCTTTTCTCTCGCTCTCTCTCGCTCTCACGGCGTGCCCCCGTGCCGTGGACAGCCCGCGCCCCGAGGACATCGGGTGCCCCGCGGCCCCCGTGACTCGGCTGCCTCCCACGCACGGCCCTCTGGATCACTTTCACTGACGCCCGCTCGTGCAGGGACCGCCGCCGCTCGCCCTCGCGCTAACTCCAACAGAGAGCTCGGCGAGAAAGCAGGCTTTGTACTCCCGGAAAACTCCTCAAAGTCTTTCAGAACATTTGTGATAAGGTACGAAATAGGTCGGTGGAATATTTAGAAAAAAAAAAAAACAGGAATTGTTCTTGAGAAAATTTTATAAAAATTTCGGGAAACTCACCGAAGTTCCCAGGAAATTGCAATGCAAATTTTTGGACTATTTCTCTGAAATTTTTGGCAATTTTTTTTTTACAAACTTCTCTGAAAAAAGAGAATTTTACTTAAATTTTCGGTGTTTGTGCTCCGTTTTCAGTGTCCGGCTGGCTGTACGCAGAGGCCGGCCGCCGCGCCGCTCCTCCGAGGGTCCCATTCATTAATCATCGTTAGCGCCCGATAGTGGAGTGAGCGGTGACGCAGTGAGGTTAGGGCCGGAGGCGGCGGTGCCAGCGGGCTGCAGCGGGCCTCTGGGGGGCTCCCGGCGGGCCTCCTCCAGTGGACCGATGACCCAACGGTGGCTGTGATGACTCAAATGTAGGACCTGCTACACACCAGGCCACACACACACGCACGCAGAGAGAGAGAGAGAGAGAGAGAGAGAGAGAGAGAGAGAGAGAGAGAGAGACTGGCGACCCCTTGGAAAAAAATGAAATAAAAATAAATAGGTCAGAAGACGAATTTTGATCCTGCCCCTAACACCGCAGCTGCATCGGCGAAACTCTTCGCTGGTTCCTGTCCGTTTGTGGAAGGCGATGGGTCGGCGGCCGGGTTGAAAAGTCTTCATGCAAAGGGTTCACGCGCCCAATGGCGCCGACCTTGAAAAGATATCCGCAAGATAAACAGGGAGGGAAGGAGGGACAGAGAAAACCGCGACTTCTGCCGTTTTATATGCAATCTGGTCGCCCTTCTCATAACAAGCTTTTAATTTACGGCCGATATCTAAACGAAAGGTTATAACACACTCATAAACGTTTTCGGTGCGCGGCGGCGGTAAAAGTTACACGGCCGCAGTGCTTGCGTCATTTTATTCGGTTGTAATGCAGTCCCGAGCAAATTAATCAGAGCCGAACGCGAGAAGGGCCGCCCGGGATTAATTGCGATGTTTCGTAATCGCGCGCATCCTCTCTCTCTCTCTCTCTCTCTCTCTCTCTCTCTCTCTCTCTCTCTCTCTCTCTTTTGTTTTACGGCGATGTTCCTCGCTTCCGTTGCTCAAAATTTTCGCTGTCATTGTGGCTTAATGGTGGTCACCCAAACACGTAGCGTCGTTCTTAACTCCCTTCCCCCTTTTTTAAAAAAAATCAGCGAGTCTCTGTTTGAATGTTTACACTATTTCACTGTGTAGTACGCAGGGTTGCGCGGGAAGTGAAGAAAGGTGTATCAAACGCGACAGAAACACAATGCCTCATCAGAAGTAGAGGAAACTGTATTGTCCGGCGACATCGTAGGCGCACGCAGCTATATTGACGAGGGGCTCTAATGGTCAGTATTGTAAGCGAGGGGCTTCAACAGGGACCTCCCTATATTTACTTCCAAAGTCGCCGCGCGCGCCGTACGCACCACGGTTCGAATACCAGTGTTCGATTCGAGTTTTAAAAAAAAGGAAGGAAATAAAAAGAATCGGGCCGGGATCCAGTATAGTAGCAGTGACTCAGACCGCGCGGTCCTTGTGGTGAAGATAAGGAACATGTGTCCCACGGCAGGCACTTGCTATCACATTCAAATAAGGAAATCATAAAACATACAGAAAAATACTACTCCCCTTGTTATCATTGTCCGCGCGGCGCTGTCAAAGGCTGTCGCCCTAACCTCAAAAGCAGACGACACGACGCGATGCCCTCCCGCGGCGACACTAAAAACAAGAAAAGGAGAGGGGATATGAAAAATTTCTCGGCGCGCGGCATTCACAGCAGCGGTCGCACCATTGACAAACATCATAGGCATGATAAACGGTAGTGGTGCCCTGGGGCCCTGGGGCCCGGCCGTTGGCCTAGCCTCGCTGCAGGTGGCGGCGCGACACCGGCCCCGCAGGACCCGCAGGACCCGCAGGACCGGTACAGGCCGCCGCCGGCCGCGGGTTCGAATACCACGTATCTGCGCGGCATTTTTCGGCACTGAAAAAAATTCCTTTAGGCAATTAAAATGGGAATTACGTGAAACAAAATTGCAAATCTACCGATTCTGCCACACTTTCCGGAGATTAATTTTGGAGTTAAAATTTTGCACGTTAAACAGGTTACACTGCACGGATATTTTTTTGTGGCAGTTTCGTTCATGTTCTATGAAAACCCTGAAAAAATATTAATAAACTTTTTGACGTCTGTAAATTGCGTACCAAAATTCTCACTGTGGACGGCCTTGCAGACTGCAAAGCTGGCGCTTCATTTTCGTCTGCGGCGAATATTGTATTATATTATATTTGCATTACAAAAATGAAGAAATGAGAAGGGAACAGATTCAGAGGACGAAAATGTGTCGTGAACAATTGGGGTTCTTCTCCTCTCTTCTTTTCGTCGCCCTCCTTCTCTCTCTCTCTCTCTCTCTCTCTCTCCCTCCCACCCTCGCCTCTCCTGCTCCTTCTCGCACGGTCGTGTCGGGTACGTTCGTACGGCATATAAAGGTTTCCTCCGAGCAGCAGGCCCCTCCGCTGGTCGCCGTCTTGAACTTAACGTAAATACGTTGACAACCCGCCGGCTGGCTGGAAGTTGCTCTATAAAACGCGAAGTGGCGCAAAAGAAGAGACGGAATGGGAAGGAGAAACAGAAGGAGGACAGAGAGGAAGAGAGACAGAGAGAGAGGTGAATAAGAATTTAGGACTGCGCAGGGTGGACGAACACGAGAGAGACAGTGGGAGAGCGGGAGGGAGGAAGAGAGAGAGAGAGAACGAGATCAGGGAATTACCTTGCCTTGTGCCCATCCCCGGGAGTGTATTTTAGGGGACCGTAAATTTTAAACATAACCGTCTTATTATTTTTCCCGACAAAGTTTCACCGGGGGGATCCGCTGTCGGTCGCTTTCCGAGATCCGTGCCGCGGCGCGGCGGCATAAAACCAGACCGGCGCGGATACCAATAGTTCGGAGTGATAGCGAAAGACGGGCGCGACACCGTCGGGCCCCGCTGGCCGGGCCTCTCTCCAGCCTCTCTCTCCTCTCTCTCTCTCTCTCTCTCTCTCTCTCTCTCTCTCTCTCTCTCTCTCTCTCTGCGGCGACGCTGCGTCGCGCGGCCTCCCGGAGGTAAGAATTTGTCGTAGATAAAGGGAGACGGGCTGGTTCTAGTTCTGACGCGGACGCCGGCCCCCGCTCCCTCTGCGACGACCCGCGGCCTCGCGAGCCGAAACGAAAAAGCTTTCCGGTAGAATGTGACTCCAAACTGGAAAGAGCTGCTATATGAAGATAGCGAAATGGATAGAGCCTGGGCGTCGGGGCGCCGCGCGCAGCCAAGCGCCGGACACCTGCCTCCCCCCCCCCCCCCCCCCCCCCCGACCTCCGACCCCCCCCCCCCCCTCCCCCCGAATCCGCCGCCGCTCGCAGCGCTCTGATGCACCACGAATACAAATGGCGCCAATCTATCACGCTGCTCCCGGACGGAACATATGGCATAATTTGTCTGCAGAAGCGGCAAAAAGAGGCGGTCGCGGGCTGGTAGAGGCCTCTGCTAGGGGGCCGTGCACAAGCCGGGTGACGCACCCCGCGGTGTCGTAGGTAAGTGAATAGGCTGGCTATGTGTGTGGCTTTTTAATTGTGGGCGGCAATGTGCGGTTCCGTGCAAAGTACCGGCCGTGTAACTGATGTATAATTTTATTTATAACAATATAAAAATACCAATAAAATTTTCTATAACACGCATAATCTTATATGTATTATTCAATCATTGTATCCATCAGGCGCTACAACTTATGTATAGCCAAGAAAAAACAATTTCAGGCAGGATGGCGATACGTCGCTTACGGCCGGCCCCTGGGAGCCCCCTCCTGGCGGCGGGACCCTGCGCCCTGCGTCAGCCTATTCGCCCGAGTGATCGATTCCCCGTCGGAAAGTGAAAATGTGATGAAAGGAAAGGCGAGAGGAAGTCGCTTCCGGGCCGCGGCCGCTGCCTTGTGCAACGCCGCGGGCCCGCCAGGAGTCCACAGCCCCACGGCGGGTCCCAGCAAAGTATTCAAAACTGCCTCAATAAGTGACACTTCGGAACCGCTGCGACATCATGAAGAGAGATGTCACAGCACCTCCCTCCCGTTACAGGCTCGATAGCGCCTGGCAGGTAGGCGACCCAACGCACGCGCGTGTCTAGCTGTGACGGTGGCGGCGGCGGCGAGGGCAGCGGGCGCACGCGTGCGCTGCTCCCGAGCACGGGCGGCGCCCAAGGGCGTGCGGACGCGTGTCCTGCTAAACGTCGGCGCGTACACACGCACGCACGCACGCACCGACACACTCTGCACGCGAGCCGCGAGCTGGTTCCCGCCCCACGCGGTTCGCGCGGCGTAGACTCCCCAAACCCAGCCAACTGTTATACACCGGGTACGGGGTCAACACTCGCAGGATTTCATGACGGTGTAGTTGGCTGTCCGTCAGCCGGGGCGTCCGCCGCGCCGCGCGGTGTTCGCCGACGTGAGGCGCTGTGCGCGGGGCTCCGCGAGGGCCGAGGCGCGCCGAGCCCCCCAGCAGCGACCTCTGGTCAGTCAGGGCCGGAGGGAGGGAGGGAGGGAGAAAGGGAGGGAGGGGGGGAGGGTCATTTCCCTGCTCGAGGTTCGACACGGCCCCGCCGCGCGCGCCGCGCGCCTCAAACTGTCCGTCTAGTCTGGAATGGAGCGGAACAGACGCTCCGCTCCGGTCCAGACCAACCAGACACGCGAACCGGGCCCGGGGGCCCGAAGGGACGTGGGTTCGAGCCCCGGCAGGCTCCGTTTACTTTCTACTGGTACGGAGCCCCCCCCCCCCCCCTCTCTCTCTCTCTCTCTCTCTCTCTCTCTCTCTCTCTCTCTCTCTCTCTCTCTCTCTCTCAAAAGTTGCAGTTTGGTTGAACGCCTAGTAGGGCGCCCCGTGTAGGCCAGCCACGCACGGACGGTTGCCTAACCTGCGTTTCACAGGCGCTCCCGGGGTTGTCACCAACCACTAGACAAAGAAATACCTAACCTACCTACCTAACCTAACCTAACCTAACCTATTCCTTTGTCTAGTCACCAACCCCGCAGCTGCCCGGTGTGTAATGCGGCCTGCCGCATGGGTGCGACAGAGCGCGCAAGCTGTTGCGGCGAAGTGGGTGAGATGTGCAAGGCATGTACACGTACGTGCGTGCGTGTGTGTGTGTGTCTGCTGCGGTGCTGCGTGTATGAAAAATTTGCATACTCCGCGGAGGGGTCAGTCCGTTTTAACCCACAGAGAGAGAGCGAGTGAGAGAGAGAGAGAGAGAGGGAGAGAGGTCGTGCCTCGTGACACGTCGGGGGATGTCGCATAGCTGTGTTTCCCACGCGTCGCGGCGGCAGCCGCGCCTAAGCCCCGTCCGCCCGCCTGTCTGTCTGTCTATCTGTCTGTCTGTCTGTCTGTCTGTCTGTCTGTCTGTCTGCTTGTCCGCCTGCGACTCCGTGTATTCCAAGACTCCGGGGCTCTAGGGGGCCGTCTCCGAAAAAAATGACGACATGACGTGCCGCGCGCGGAAACCCTTTTAACCGCGCTTTCGGACGCACCCCGCGCGCTGCGGGCCCTCTATCGCGGTGCGTCCTTGTCGCACACGCGCGGAGGCTGGTGCGAGAGCGAGAGAGACACAATACGGGGAGAGATGGTTGCGAGAGAGTCGGTAGAGCTGGGAGCCAGAGGGGGCGAGGGGAGAGAGGGAGAGAGAGACAGAGAGAGAGAGAGGCAAAGAGCCTGGTCGCACGTCGCGCGCGCCCGCTATACTACAAACATGTGCGGCCCGACATCTTTTCACTAATTCAATTTATCTCTGTCAAATGACGCGCCCCGGCGGCCCTGTGTGCGTGTGTGTGTGTGTGCAAACACGTCACGCGTGTGTGTGTGTGTGTGTGTGTGTGTGTGTGTGTGTGTGTGTGTGTGTGTGGCCCGAGGGGTACCTCAGTGCTTCCAGTCAAAGTACGCCTTCGAGTCCAGTCACTCTCCAGCCACAGTCCAGCCAATTTCCAGTCATGCACGTTGTGCGGCTACAGTACCGGGAACGCACGGACGCCGCCCACCGAAGCTCGGTAGCCGCGTGGTTAGCGAGTCCGGCTGGCGGGCTGCTGGTGGCAGGTTTAACTCTTTGCCGGTGCATGCACTTTTGCTGACGGTTCAGCTATGACGGCGGTGTGTAAAGTATAGGGGGCGCGCCGCCACCACCATCGCGGCTCTGTGGCCGCATCGGTAGTGTGACCGGCGACCAAGAGGTCGTGGGTTCTGTGTCTACCAAGGAAACTTGGTTCGGAGACTCGGGTGTATGCTACGGGGGTACGTAGGGTTCGGTGCCTTCGTTTTCGCTCCCTGTGAATCTGGCAGACGAGGACACGCCGTCGCGACTAGGGTTCGTCGTGAAGTACAGCAGCTTCGGCTGTGTACGATATAGGAAAGCCTACCTCCCCCCCAATCCGGTCGGGAGTGGCCGCAGTGCCACAGACCAACCAGCCAGTCGAAGGGAGTTGATTCCGGAAATCTGGCTGGCGGAGGGGGCTACATTGACCGTTGCGGAAGCGTGCCCCTGAAAAAGGCCGCTGCGTTGTGCCGGTGTCTTTGCGGCGGTCAATACCGCGGAGGCCTGGGACGAGGTAGTGCCCACTCATTTTTGCAATTTTTTTTCAAATGCATCCCCGGCCGCTTGGTGCGTGTTTGAGTTGCAGTAGGTCCTCGGCAAGACTCCGATGTGGCACCGCGGCACTTTTATTGTTCTGAAAATTTTTAGTTTATGTTTTGGTAGGTGAAATTTCCAAACAATTTTTGAATAAAAAAATCAGAAGAGTTTTAATGGGAATTTACTCACTGCGATTGTGATCATCCATAATTAATTCCACCATGCTCCCGATAGCATTTCTTCTCCGAAAGTATCCCTTTTGAATATTTGTCCTTTTTGCTTTCTCTTCGTGCGGTAAAAATTCCGCTAGGCCATCCGGCACACTCGGTGATGAGGGGTCCCTTTTGGCTCCAGGTGACACGTTCGCAGTATGGCCCATGCCCTACCCCAATAACAGGTAACACAGCAGTTGGACCACGGCGGCGGCGCGTCGAGCTCAGGTAGGCTCGGAGAGGAGGGGGTAGAGGGTCCGGGGGGGGGGGGGCATCGATACAATGGGACGATAAGGCGGACCCCCCGCGGGGTGACTTTTTAAAAACACGCCCCCCCCCCATCCCCCCTTCCCAGCGGCCCCTGCGCACACCTTGATCCGAAACATCCTCCGACGCTTCACGGTTTGACCGGCAAGCATCTGCTTCCTGAGGCCCCGGCCGGCCGGCCAGCCGCTCCGAGCAGTGGGCCTCCCTGCCGCCGGGCCGCCACCGAACCCGATCGGGCCGACCGCCTATATTTCCACGGGACGCTGCCTCAAACGATCGACTGCCGGGGCTCGGGGCCGCGCCAGTCTGCCCGCCGAGCACCTTGCAGCGGACGCCCGAGCACCGGAGTTAGAATGTCTACCGCGGCAGCAGAGCCGGCTAGCTCTTGCAGGTTGGGGGAGGTGCCATAGGCACCAGACCAGCAGCGCGCCAATTTTCGAAATAGCCACGGTGCAGTTTTATTTAATTTCAGCAATAACCCTACTGCTGCCGCACCGCGAAGCAAGTTTGGCGGGGGCGGCCGCATTGGCAGACCCCGCGCGCCCAGGCCAGGCCCCCCGACATGGCGAATGCTGGTCTTCTTCTGATAGCATGCGATCCGAAACAAAAGACGTCCGCTGGCGGCGTGCAGCTATCGCCTGTCTCGGCTGCTACCGGCGGCGCGGCGCCACCACCCTGCACCGCCGCCTCGCAGTGCACGCAGTGCAGCGAACGCGGCGCGCGGCAGTTTTGTTTTCGCAAGGCGCCGCCCTCGGCACGCGATAGAGTTTCCGAGTCCGCACCCGAGAGCACATCAAAGAGGGCCTCGCTATCGAATGACAAGCGACAGGATGGCCGCCGCGCCGTGCGCGGGTCTCGGGCCAGTAGTCAGTGCGAGGGAGACGGGACGCCCCATTTGGCCGTGGCAGTGCGACAGAGACGCCCGCCCGTCCGTCTCTCTTGCACCGCCGATGACGCAAAACCGCCGCCCGCTCTAACGTGTGGGTGGGTGCTGCCGCTGCGGTCGCCGCTGCTGCGCCGCCGCGACCCGAGGACGTATTTCATTTTTTTTCGAGAAAGCATAATGCCAGTAAAACAAATTTATGTCTCACTCCGGCTCATTACCATAAAGTCGGTCCACCTCGTGTGTCTCTCTCACTCCCACAGCGAGGGGTTTCCCATCCGAATTCTATTATATTATGATGATGATCCTGGATGGCCCGTAGCGCCTTCCAGCTCGCCGTATGGCATTCCCGGCGGGAGCCGCGACCAGTCATTTCAAATCGGCCCGATAATTTCGTCTTCTCGAATGTCCTCTCTGAAATAATATTACAGGAGGCCATTTTCTGGTCCCCCATTTTCTATGATCGCTCTCGCTCTCCAGTTATTCCTTCGGTACAGTATCTAACCTGCTGTGCACAGGGGTGAAAGACGTTAGAGAAAGAGCGAGAGAGAAGCGGAGGCGAGAGAAACAGGTACAGAGAGAGCGAGAGAGAGAAAGAGAGAGCTCTGCCCTGATGAACACACTCGCTCTCCGCTTGCAGCGAGTGACTCAGCACCATGACCGCGTTACCTGTACAAACACTCGACCATATGGAAACGGTGAAGGACGGCACGGGGCAGGAAAGGCAATGGTGGAGGGGGGCAGGGGCAGGATCAACGGATCTGGAGGAGGAAAAAGTGGTGGTGGTGGTGGTGGTGGTGGTGGTAGTGGTGGTGGTAGTGGTGGTGGTGGTAGTGGTGGTGGTAGTGGTGGTGGTGGTGGACGGCTCAACGGATTACATTGTTCGCCAAGATCAGCAAGGCGAGCTCGTCCACGAATCCGAATATGGCTCTGGGGCAGATCCGCGCGGTGGGTACGCGGGTTCGTGCCGCGCGAGGCGGCCGGCGGCGGCCGGCCGTAAGAGGCCACTGCTGCGGCGCCGCGTACCCGGTCACGATGGCGGGGCGCGGACGCCGCCGCGTGCGCGCGTGTACATAATTGAGCTGCCCGTGCAAAAGAACTACTAAAACACTCGTCAAATCAGGTCAACGGTCCTCTCGTGCCCAAATCGGGCGGCCTGCATGCACCCGACACAGCGGTGATGGCGGCGGGGGAAAAAAAAGTGCACGCATTCGCCTTGGAAAGGCTGCCGTGACCGTGGACGTAGGACCCCGAATAGAAGTGGAAACAAAAAGGTGGTGAAATCGCGCGCATCGCAGCCCTGACCTCCGACTTCCCTCCCTTCTTGTTTTCGAAAGTTGTCCGCGTATTGCGACACAAACAATATCATCGCAGGTGCAGCAGCAGCAGCAGCAGTGGCGACCATCACAAAAGTCAGCAGGAATCACGTCACATTCAGTAATTACGAGCTCTTTCAACACAAAGAGGTGCTCCACAGGGTGACCCTTCCACCGCCCCCTCCTCACCTCGCCCGGCCTCCGCCACCCTGCCTCACCTGGCCACCGCCACCCACCCACGGACCGTGACGAGGGGGCCTCGTGCACTGTTCCAAACATTCCTGGACATTCCCTAATTCAAGGGGACTTCTTATAAATCGTGCCGCAAATTTTGTGTCCAAACACATATTCAACGGCAACGCAGGCGTCCGAAGCGAACAGTTCAATTCAACTCGTTTTAAAACGAGTCGATCAGACCACCGCCTGTGCGGTCCTTTTCAAATTCGGGTTGCAGTGCGTCGAACGGACACCGGAGGCGGCGTCTTGGGGCGCGGTGAGACCGTGTGGTGGAACAGGACACGGAAGGCAGCAGAATAGGCGACATCCGGTAGGTGGGCGGGGAGGAGGAGGAGGAGGAGGAGGAGGTGCTGAGGGGGCAGCTCTGCGGCGTCCCCCGCGCGCACCTTCGCGCACAGCTTTTTTTCACACAATGCAAAGCGAAGCACAGGAATTAGTGGCGACGCCTGCTCCGCTACGCTTCTCCCGTGCGTCGCCTGACTTCTCCCATTGAATGTCCGGGCACGCATTCTCTCTCCCCATTCAGTCGGCCGCGTGCGTCTCTCGCCTCAGCCTTCGCGCCTGGCAGCGCAAAACTAATGCCGGAGTTTTCTTGTGTCGCGCCGTCGTGTGTCTCACCAGTGTCACCTGCGCCGTGACAAAACTGTATCGGACGTGGGCTCGGCGGAGTGCAGCGGCTCCGCGATGCAAATGACCCGCCTGCTGGGCTTCACGGGATCCTTCCGGGAGACATCTACCATGAAAACTACAGTGGTCCATAGTTCCTAAACTGGGGTTTCACGAACTGTAGTTTTCTTCCAGTTGCCCTGAAGTTGGCGTGGAACACTACCATTCCTCTCAATTATCGGGTGTCTTTTTTCCAGTGGAACTGTAGTTTTCTGTACAAAAACTGCAGCATAACTGTAGTTTTCTATACAGAAACTACAGCATAGCTGTAGTTGTCTGGAGTGGTTTACACTAGAAAATCCTTTCTCGCGGCGGAATACGCGAGAAAACACAATGGGTCGTGCGCATATACGGTTGATTCGAAATGCTCGCTTTTGATAAACGAACTCTTTCTCCAGCGCGCCCGTCATCCTCGTCAGCCTTCGGACATATTCCAGTGGAAAACGCGACATCGACTGCGCAAACCTGCTGGAACTGGTCCGATTATCATAAAAGCGGCGGCGCTATGGCACTCTGTGCGCAGGACAGCTATCAGTGAGTTGTTTGGCGCGGATTTCGAAAGCTCTTTTTATTGAGGCTTTGAGGTGCAGCAGCAGCAGCTAGAGCCGCGCGCGGGGACAAGTGCGCGCGGTAAGTGCGCGGAGCGGCTCTGGAGCGGCGGTGACGCGTCCGTGGGCGGCGAGCGGCGGCGCGCGGCGGCGCCTGGGAGTGACAGCAAATGTAGCGCGCGCGGGTAGCAGAGACTGGGGAGAGCGCGGTCCGTATCCTTACGATCCTTGACGCCCGCAAGAAGTGGCGCCCCGCCGTAAAGACCGCGTAAACCCGATCCGCTGCACCGCGGGAGCGGCTTCGAAAATGAGCACGTTTAGCTTATCCAAATAGTGAGAATATTTTTAAAAGTCGGTCAGTAGCACACACACAGTGCCCCAGAAAAAAATAAATTTTTATTATTTAGTGGATACTACGCACACTGTAATTTTAGAAAGATCCCTCCCCTCTCTCTCTCTCTCTCTCTCTCTCTCTCTCTCTCTCACCAGAAATGACTGATTGCGAAATCCCAACGTTGCGAAATTTCTGGGGTTGCCTCAGGGGGGGGGGGGGGAGAGCGAGTGACCAACAAAGAGTTTTCGAATACCATCCGGAGGGTGATGAATGGAGTTTGTCTGTTCAGCGCGACAATGGCGGGCCGAGAGGGGTAATATCACGCGTCTGTCGTCATTTTTTCGGGTTGCCATGGACACCGTTTGTGTGTGTGTGTGTGTGACTGTTTCTGCCGACGGTGGGCAAAGGGCTGTCACTGGCCTGCTGCGGCCCCGCCCCCTTCCGCCTCCGTCAGCAGTCCCGGGGGTTTGGCCGGCGGCGGCACGGATCACCGAATGAATGCATGAATGAATGAATGCGTTGAATGAATGGTAAAATCCTCCCCACTTCCCCTTTTCTTGCGCATTTTACGCGCACCGCGTGAACGTCGGGGCGGTGACCTATTGACACTCCCCCCGGCATCGGATGGACCGCCACCACCGCAAAGAGGCTGGGGAGGAGGAGGAGGAGGAGGGGGAGGAGGGGGGAGGGGGAGGAGGAGCTGAGGGGGGTCATTGTCACCGAGCCGGCCGAGATCCGCTCGGACTCGTAAAATCGCACGTCACCATTCGGGAAAATCGGCTCAGTGTGCCGCGGTAAAAAGGCAGCCGCCTTACACACACACACACACTCACTCACACACACACACACACGCACGCACACAGAGGATCCCCGGGCGCGTGACCCGAAGAAATGCCCGCACACCCGCACCCATGGTCCATCCGGTGCGGCGGAAAAAGGCGCAGCGGGACGGCGAGAATGCGTCGGGGATATGGACTCCGGACGCCGCGCTCTTGTCAGCGATAGCGAATCTCTCTGTCTCTCTTTCTCCCTGTCTGTCTGTCTCTCTCTCTCTCTTTCTGTGGCCGGACTTCATTATTTCACTTCCTCGGCGATGGCGAAACGTGGACTGCGGAATCCGCCCGGCTAGCCACACATCGACACACCCCTGCGATGACTCTGTGATGTGTGCGGTCAGCCCGAAACGGCCCAGGAGACTACACCACCGCCGCCGCCGGGGCCGCCGAAGCCATTTGAAGCCCCTAATGTACTTTTCGGTAAATTGTTATCGTCGTCGGGTGACGTTATCGGTGCCTCGTTGGGGATGAACTCCTGCTCTTCTCCGCGTCCGTCTGCCAAAAAGCCAGCACTACCGGGCTCCGGAGATCCCGAAGGCGCGATAGGCGATGCCGCACCGATTCCCGTCGGATTTAGTGGGTTCGTGCCCGCGTCCCAAAGTCAAAGGGGATGAGTCAGGTGACGCAGAGAGAGAGACAGACAGACAAACAGACAGAGATAGACGGGGAGGAGGAGGGCGGAATTTGCGCTCGTGTGCTCGGAGGCCGATTTCCTGCCGAGGAAGACAGAAATGTCAACAGAAGCTGTTGTACGGCCAGTCTGCCGCCGGTGAGCCGTGCGGGCGGACCCCACGGCGGGGGCGGGGGAGGGGGCGGGGCGGTAAAGCTTCTCTCGCCACGCAGGGCGGGGAAGGGGGGGGGGGGCGTATCTTTTGGGCTCCATTCTGTGCGGGACTGCCGTTTATATTCGATATATAATCGCACAATAGTAACGTTTGTCGGCGTGTGTGTGTGTCGTCACGAGTTTTCACCTAATGCGACTGTCAAAGAAAAATCCCAGCCACCCACGGGAAATGTACCCAGTCTTACAGAATGTTCTGAACATCAATAATAAAATAAAGATCCAACTTTAATTATCAGCCGGTCCACGTTTAAAATTGTGCATGGGGGAAATTTTTTGCCTAAAATAAGGTTCTGGCTCCGAACATGTGGAAGCTGCGACCTGTATGTGTTTCACTATGGAGTGGCACTTAGTACACCTCAAAGTTCCCGACGTGCGTTAGACGTGTGCCGGGTGTGTTCGAACGACTGCCGCGTGTAACCCGGGCGGCCTGCCACTGCCTGCCGCGGTGCCCCCGCTCTCAGTCAGCCCCCTCCGAACGTGTTGTACAGTGGGGGCCCCGGTCTGGAGGGCCCGTACTGAGGAATGTCTCCCTGGAGGTCTGGTCCAGTGGGAGCCCGGAGAGTAGCAGAGCTCAGCCTCCGGTCTTTGTGTGTGTGTGTGTGTGTGTGCGTGGACCAGCCCGACCCTCCTCAACACCCGGGGCCCCCGCCCCGCCCGTACCCACGCAGCTGGCCCGGGCCCGTACGCCACTTGCACGCGCGTTGGCTGCCATATCGTCGTCTCTGCGGATGGCTGCGTCGGAACGCCACTAACGCTCACTGCGATGACTCACAGAATGGCAAATTTAAAATCCCCCCAGTACGCGCGCGTGTCCACTTACCTCCTTACGGACACTAATTCAGTTGTCACTCGAGGCAGTCACACTTTACACCGACTTTAAAATTTACACTAAGGGAAACAAGTTTGAAGTTTTGTTTCTCAAGCATCGTTTTTAAAACAAAATTATTGTATTTCTGATGCATTTTTTTGTCGAGTTTAGCGGTAGTCTAATCCCTTGACGTGAATGAGGCGACTATCCTGAGGCCGGACTTGCCTTCACACACAGGCAGTTCACGTCACAGTCGACCGGGCATCAAAAACAGCCCGGATCGGAATAGCAGAAAGGACGCTTGCGGCCGCACATAAAATACAGATATGGCACACCGCGAAAAAAAGAAAACTTTCACAGTTTGTACCGAAGGTAAATTGTCAAAATGAAGGAAAGTGAAAGGATTGATAAAATTTAAGAGAAAACGATGAAGGGGTGCGAGAGAGATGGGACCGACCTGTAGAAGGCAAAGAAGAAAATGATGAAAACGGGTAGGAGGAAGACGAGAAGGCAGCGGCGAGCTATCGACGCGTGGAATATTGCTCATGTTTCCCGAGCGGCGTGTGCGTTCGCTCGTGTGATGCGGACGGACGGGCGGGCCCCGGCGGGCCTGCCAACACGCCGGCTACACACGTATCTCCGAATCGGTGCGGTTGGTAGCCTTGTTTCTCTCGAAATAATACCGCGTGTTTTCACGCAAGAGTTGTTGTTGTTGTTGCTGTTTGCCGTGAGCAGCAGACATGTTGCGTCTGACCGGATCACGTGTGATTCGGGAGACGAGGTTTGATTTTCGGGTATCAGAGTGACCGGCGTGCTCAGTCAGCCATTCCTCATCACACAAGTCTCTCATGCTGTGTTCCAGGTAAGCGGCGGCGACGCCCGTCTCTTTGATATGGTGAACCACGGCGGGCTTTGTGGTAGGTCTCTAGTCCGCAACGACGGCTCGACAAAAAAAAAATTCAAACTGTCCTCGGACTCGCAAAGTCGGTTTTTCTGCCGTGTCATTTCATGTACCGTCTTGTTCTCATAGATTACCTCACCACTTCTTTCTAAGTTAGGTCACCGCGGGCATCGCCGGGGTATTTATTACTTGCACAGAGACCCGTTACCCGCGATTAAAGGCTACGTGATTAATTTTTATTTTTTTTACCGCCGTGATCACCGATTCATTTTCATTGCAGTAGCGGCCGGCCGGGGGCCGGAGGGGCCGGAGGAGCCGGAGGCCCCCCCGGCTGCCGCTCCGCACATCCCGTGGGCCAGGTCAGTGCACCGCTAGGTGGCGCTGCCGTCGGCCGCCGTCGGCGATCCATCAGAGGCGGCTAGACCATTCCTGCCAACACTCAATAGTGGTCCGGCGAGTCATAATCATCATCGGCACCGCTGCCAACCCTGTAACGCAAAACCAAAACAGAGAGGCGTCGTCTCTGCTCGGCGCACAAGCGCGTATTACAAGTGCGCAACCACGACGCTCATCTGCCGGCGTGCACAGACCCAAGCCCGGTTCCCAATATTAGCAAAGTGTCCTTTTCGATTATTATTTTATGATGATCGTTTTGGTCAAATTCGTCTTTCAATCATTTTTTTTTATCAAATTTTTATTATGCTCAAAATTTTGTTTCCTCTAAATTTTTATTTTGATCAATTTTTGTTTTCATCCAATTTTTGTTTCCATTTTTTTTCTAAAAACCTTTTTTGTTTGTGACCTCGAGAGCTATAAGAGAACACAGGAAGTGAAAATGTTTCGTACAAATCTAAGATAAACCAAAGTGAATAAACTGTCTCGTTGCAACATTTCCCCTCGTAATTTGCCGAGTTCCACGCACGCGAGGAGCCTCCGAAAAGCAAACAGTGCGGTGGCGGCGGCCCAAGGAGCAGCAGCAGCAGCAGCATCGGCGGCAGCACGTGGGTTGTTACCGCCCGCAAAGCGCCGCAGCCTACCGGGCGAGCGCGTGGCGGGGCGTGGCGGGGCGTGGCGGGGCGTGGCGGGGCGCGGCTGTTCCGGCCGGGCCATTGCGGGGCGTGGCGCGGACGGCGAGGGGCCGTTCGGGAGCGCAGTGGCGGTCGGCGGCGGCGGCAACAGCGGCGGGAGCGGCAGCATCGGGGCCCGGCAGCGCGCAGTTCGGCCCCGTGTTTGTTATTACCTCAAGTGCTACTATTACCCGGTGCAAGGTTATCATTATGTGCTTAGGGCCGGCCCGCTCACGCCTATATATTCATCACCCAGTGACACGCCGTAAGGGCTCTACCCCCGTGTATATACGCATTCCGTTTCAATTTTTTTTTCTTCCCGTTTCGTTATTCGTGCACCCGAATCTGTTCGGTGCGGCATGTTATATATAGGCTACACCCCGCGACGGTCCGCCGCTCCATATTCCCGCAGTCCGATCGATAATCGTAATTAGGGGCAGTCGCGCTGTTCGTGGTCCCTCATATCTCTCGGGGGCCCCCGGAGGCCCCCGGACGCCGGGAACCGCGCCGGCGAAGCGGTGGCCCCCGACAGGTGTCATCCGCAACCCAACCTATGCAGCACACTCACATAGTTCGAGGTGCACGGTCACCAACCCAACGAGTAGCCTATTTGTGGAGGATAAAACATTTTATAAACATTTTAAATATTTTCGACCTTAAAATGAGTTCTTGATGAGAACACCTTAAGTTTAATGTAAGGGAATGGCAGTTTTTTTTTTAAAGCAATTTCATGTTTCTTGATACAAATTTTTAAAAAATCTGGTTAAAACCATTTGTACCATGATGTTTCTTACCGAATGAATGGAGAAATAAAACAAAAAAGTATCCCGCAGTGCGTCGTTGCCACCTTGGCCTGGCCGATCTCCACGACCGTATCTTCGACAAGCGCTGACGCTCCCGTTCTCGGACATGACCTGACACACCCCGCTGCCCGCGCAGTTGTTGATTTTGTTTTCGGTGAATTTCGCATAGACGTCCGCACGTAACATGGAGCCAACGGGAGCGCGCTGCCGTGTCGCGACCGGTCCTGTCACTGGTTCGTTAGCTCTGCCTGCACAAGTGTCGGTAGCACAGGGAGTCATAGCAGCTATCTTTGACGGATCGGTTTTTTGCGACGGCCGGGACCGCGCGTACGTGAGTGTCGGTGTGTGTGTGTGTGTGTGAGTGTCCGTGTGCGCAACATTTTCGCGAGGAGCGTTGGCGAAGCAGTTGATGGCGCCAGTTGGCATATCATAATCTAATAATATTGAAATGAATAAATGAATTCGCAAGATCTTCGCGGCGAGGTTATTGACGCAATCGCATACATTCATACATTGGAGATACCCACCTGTCCTGCTGTTGACAGGGGAACATTGCACGAAGCACCGAGTGCGTAAGGCTCCGATTTTGGAATGTTGGCTTTCAAGTGATACCAAGCGAAAGGCAGAAACGATTGTTCAGCAACTTTATTCCCATAATATTATATGGAATTCACAACACCTGTTTACTTCACATTTAAGAGTTTTTGAAAATTCTTAAATATTGAAATTTACTCGATTTTTTTTGATCCTCTGTAATCAGTAAAAATAAAATAAAGTCCACTTGGAGCTTTTGGCTTATACTTAGGTCTATTTCATATTGTGTGCACACATTCTCAGTGGCCGGCGACTGAATGCGCGGCGGCTGAGATCCGAGTGTGCAAAACTCCGACAGCTCTTTATGAGGCGCTCCGCGGCTCGCGGTGACCTTTCGCAAGGTGTATCGTCATCGCGCGGAAGCCTTTTATTCATTCTGTTTTTGAATTTGTTATATTGCATTTTGTTATGCTAATGCGAAGTATCGGGTGGCAAAGGTGAGTCACGCCTAGATGCAGGCCGTATTTCACCGCGCGCCGGGCGGGATGGCGCTATACAACAATCCGTTTAATCTTCCCGAATCCTCTCCATGTTTTGGTAAGGTGATCCCGCGCGCGGCACACGCCCCATTGCTAGCGACCAGTCTCGCCGCATAACTGCTCAGGAAACGCGTAGAAAAAAAAGAGAGAGAAAAATAAACAGTGTCGTGTCAATTTGTCTCTGTCGTTTGCTCACGACAACATAAGAGAATGGACGCGACGGGGAAAATAGCGCGGTGGGAAACCGAATCTTGCGTGAACCTTTCCCCCTCTACTCCGGGAAAAGTGAACAGTCTGGACGACTCCACTTTCCCGTTCTGGGTCTGCTCTCCTTTCCTCGTCGGCCAGCCTAGAGAGTTCAGCAGTCCGTGAGGTTCGGTGTACATAAATTTCCCGCCGTGAGAGAGACGACCCCTGTATTTACTGTAGACAGTAAAAATCTCCGGCCGCCTCTGGAACCCACCTGCCTTCGTGATCGTGGCAGCTGGGGCAGAACCAGCAGTGTCAGCTGCGTCAGCTGTGCCAGCTGCGACAGCTGTATGATGTGTGGCTAGGAACGTCCTGTGCATGGAAATCCAACGCATTCGTTTCAATGAAGTCCGCTTCCAATTCAGCCAAACGCAGAGTTCCAATTCCAATTCAATTCACAAGAAGTAATGTCATTCGCAACGCCACTATTTTACCTATCAGTTGTTAAGAGAGTACTGCCACCTGGACTGAGGGGAAATACGACAAGTTTGGAGACAAGTGCTCGTAATTAAAACATACGCCCTCTATCGCACAGTAATCGAGTTATTTGATTCGATTCATGTACCTGCTGCACGGGTCGTGCGGGCCGACCAGATGGGCGGTTATCCTCTGGACAGAACAGATGGATTCAAGTGCCGTGGGCCACGTCCTGAAAAGGAGCGACGAAGATGGTCTATCGTCCTGCATTGGGTCTCGTGCTCGAGGGACAGAGAGAGAGAGATATGGGAGGGGGGGAGGGGGCAGCGCTCAGTCGCGGCGGAAGGACCTGTGGCGCCGGCCTGGGAGCGGCGCGAGGCCCGGCTAACACTCTAAAAATAAATCCAGTCACTGGCTTTTCATTGAGCAGTCCCCACCACTCCCCAGTATAATTACCTTCCAAATGTAAAAAGGAGTTGCGGGAAAAATTTTAACTGTATGCTGACGCATTTTCCAAAAATATTTTCGACATTTTCAGCAACGAAATTTCACGCGGCTACGAGACACGTCGATAGCTTGAACCCCCTAGTTTAGACCGGTATTTGAACCCACGGATCATGTTCGCGGAAACGGCTACGCTAGCCGCTCGGCTAAGGCGCCGCCGCCGCCTGGTGCCGGCAAGGACGAGGCCACACGGTGATGTAGGCCACCCGCGTCGCCTCCTGAGCCGCTACCGCTCTGATGCGCAAGGCGACATGCCTTTACCTGTGCTCGCTCGCCGAGAAAAGTTATTGGCTTACATCACCCTTACACACACACACACACACACACACACACGTGTGAGCGGCGGCGGATAGTACCCATACGGCCGTTCCATGCCGCCTGATTTGCTCTGAAAGCGAAAACACGGCAATGCGACTAGACAGCCTCGATGCATGTTCTTGTCATACACGGCGAAGTGGAGCGTGGCGCGGCGCGGCGGCGCCCTGCGGGACGGCAAAAGGCGGCCGACGGCGGCCGGTGCGGCTCCCCTCCCAACCCGCTCAAGCCGCGTGCATACTGGGTCACAAACAACAACACTGTGTCTCACCTCGCATGTGTGTGTGTGTGTGTGCACCCGAATGTATTAAACCCTCCCCCCGTGAGCGTCAGGCGTGAGGAAATCAGCCGAGGAGATGTGCTACAGTTTGCCGCGCTCGGATTGACGCACTCGCCGTGCTGCCAGCATACCTTCCTGTAGGAAGTAAACGTTCTTCAGAGCAGGCAGTAGGTGAACTGTACCACATTGAATTATTATTATTATTATTGTTTTAATTTAATAATATTTTTACGGAGACGGAGCGGCGGAGTGTGGGCGGCGAATCTAGAAACAGCCTTTTCTTTACGGACGCTCATTTTTTCAGTGAGTGTGGCAAAGCGCCTCCTACAATGTTCAATTAACACGGAAACTGGCTCTTCACACTTGGACGGGGTTTGACGGACGGCCGCTCATATTTCAGCCGCTGATTGGAAAAGCCGGCCGTAAAACGGGTTCTTAATCAGTTAACAGCCGCTGCTCTTAATATCTTACTCGCGTACAAATCGGTGCGATCAAAGGCGGTGTTATGTCCTCAGAGCGCCGCGCGCGCGCGCGCGTGTGTGTGTGTGTGATGTGCAGATATGACACACATTTTATGGGTCGTTTCCGCCCGCGATATAATAACTTTTAGTACTGCAGATTTTCCTCGATATTCACATGACATGACACACGCACACACGCACAGTCACTCACACGTATACACCGCATGGGGACGGCGGTGTTTCTGCAACACCTTCCTCCGATAACATCAGTTGCTGCTCTGCTTTCTGACTTTTAGGGATGACAAGTAGTGGTCAACATTCACTCACTTCCCTCTCTCTGTCTGTCTCTCTCTCTCTGTCTCTCTCTCTCTCGTGTTATTTGGGTTTACTCTCTCCCTCCCTCCTCCTCTTCTCGACATCTCCGCTCTTTATTCCACCCTGATTACCGCCCTATCAGCCCCGAATATAAAGCTTCTGTCTCTCTCTGTGACTCCCTGCCCTCCGTCAGTCGGGGGATTTGTCTCGTCAGAGCCCATCTCTCCGCGCCACAGTCCGAAGAACACTGTTTTAGTTTTGTTCTCCTCCAACGCCACACAATTTCTTCCTTCACACACGGAGGAGGTCTATGCTGCTCCACTCACAAGTCGCCAATGTTTCCAAAACAATCGCGACGCTCACAACGGAGCGCGGCCGCAGGACACTCTCTTTCTCTCTCTCACTCTCTAAGATAATGCAAATCGGAGAGTGACGCGTCGCGTGGCATTGTGGGCCGGCCCCGCATTCCGACAGGCAGGTGCAATATAACGCGCACTTGTCACATTCCGTTTTCTGGCGTGACAAAAGCTCTTTTCCCCCACGAAATCGTCGCCGTCATCGCCTCATCCTTGTCACACTCACTGTCCGCCCCACTCTCGTCTCCCTCTACTTCTCTCTCTCTCTCTCTCTCTGTCGACTCTGTCGTGCCATTGTCGTATCACATCGTAAATGCATATATATTGTTTCACGAGGCCTCCATACAACACCACCTTTTGTACATCGCGCGCCAGGTAAAATTTACGGCTTTAAAGAGATCATAACCTTGGGGGCTCTGCGCGGGCTGTATTGTGCACTGCATGACCTCACAGCGGCGGGGCCCCCGCACCCCATAGACCCTATAGATGCCACGAGGATCGTCAGCCTGTTACGCGGGTCTCGCCGGGACGCGTGTCCAGGTAGAGAGAGAGTGGTGGACGCGAAAAACGGAATAGGAGGTGAGTGTCCCGAGGCGGCAGCAGCAGCAACAGGTTCGAGGTGATAATAGTCCAGTCAGAATCCACCCATGGTCTGCTCCATCCAGCGCTTGAATGACACGATTCAATCAACTTGCATCAGAGACGGAGCGAGAGAGAGAGAGAGGCACAGGATACCCTCGTCAAGGAAACAGACGACATGCCAAGGGCCTCCGATGCATGTCGTTTCACTGCACGATGCAGACATCGAGGGAAAGTTTCTCCCTTTTTTTTGCCGTCTCCACGGCGGAGTCTGCGGGCGCGGACACACGTCGCCTATCGGGACCTCCGCGTGATGCTGGAGGAGACCCTAAAGCACAAGGCAGCGGGGTCCCCGTCAGCGAGGCCCCCGTCCATTGTAGGTGGCCGTCAGCAGGCGGAGGCCACGGCCAAGTGTCTCCATCGTGGCTGAGGCCTCACTCTGTGGGGTCCTGGGCGGGCGTCTGACGGTGGCATAGAGGGGAGTCCTGGGCGGGCGTCTGACGGTGGCAGAGAAGGGCGTCCCCGCCGTGGCCGAGGCCCCCGTCAGCCTGCTATGATCCCTGTGGAGTCCTGGGCGGCCGTCTGACGGTGGCATAGAGGGGCGTCCCCGCCGTGGCCGAGGCCCCCGTCAGCCTGCTATGATCCCTGTGGAGTCCTGGGCGGGCGTCTGACGGTGGCAGAGAAGAGCGTCCCCGCCGTGGCCGAGGCCGCCGTCAGCCTGCTATGATCCCTGTGGAGTCCTGGGCGGGCGTCTGACGGTGGCAGAGAAGGGCGTCCCCGCCGTGGCAGGCGGCGGCGGCGTTCGGCGCGGCGTCCGACGGGGTCGGGTCCAGAGGGGCGGAGGTGGCCGCCGTGGCGGTGCGTGGCCGTGCGTGGCGGCGGCGTGGCCGGGCTTGCCCCTCGGTATGAAGGCTCCCATAATTTATGAGCCCAGAAAGGGGGGAGATCCTTCTTTGCGGCCGTAAAAATGATGGTCACCAAACAAACCAGTCCCGGTTGGGACCGGGCAGCCCTGCCCCGCTGGCTGCGCGCTGCGCTCAGCCCGTCGCTACGCCGCAGTCCCGGCCAGCGGCTGAGCGCGCGACGACCAGAGGGGGAGGGGGTAGGAGGGGTGGGGGAGGGAGAGAGGGAGGGGGGGGGGGGACGTCCGGCTGTATCTGTTGATCAGTACGACGCATCCAGACCGCGTCTGTCGCTGATCAGTAGTTGCCGGACCCGCCGCTGCCTGGCAGCCCGGCAGGTGCCGTACTCTCGGTGAGAATCGGCAGCGGCAGCAGGTCCACTTGGAGCTGCGACGTCGATGCACCTTGAACAGCAGCAGCAGACGACGACGACGAAGCTCTGCGGCAGTCCTAGTCATCGCCCTCACCAGCGCCAACTACACCAAGAAGCTGCAGCTAAACTGTGGTTTTCGTTTGGAAAGCTGTGGTTCCACTGGAGGAAATAAGCGTGGATGACTGAGACAAACGACAGTGCAGCCACAATAAAACTACAGCTGGTTGAAATTCGGTTCGGGCACTGCAGTTCAAACCGTAGTTTTCACCGTAGTTCCCTCCGCCCGGGGGCCGCCGTCTGCCCGTCTCTCCTCTCACCTCCTCCTCCTCCTCCGCAGGCTGGCAGGCTGGCTGGCTTCAAACAGGCATCGGCCATCAAACCAGCGGTTATAGCCGCCGGGGGAGCGTCCGTAACACACGATCTGGGTGGCACTTGGGCCCCTCCCCTGGCAATGCGTTGTCGCGCGGCCATGCGTACCCCACCGAGCGGCAGCGCCCCGCCACGCCTAGCGGGGGGCCGTAAAAAATTTCCCCAACAATCGAAAGCTTGAAAACGGCGCGGATTAACGGGACATTTAGGAGGGTCTCCCTGCCGGCTATGCCGCCGCCGCGCCCCACACCCCGGTGCGACTATAAAACCGAGGTGTCACCGTGTGTGCTGCACCCTGCTACGTATGTATACTCGCTCTCTGTCGCTCTCGGAATGCGCGTGCACGCAGCCGCCGTCCGTGTGTGTGTGTGTCTCTCTCTCTCCCGCGGATGGAAGTGTTCAAAAGGAGCCGGAAAATGGGTGGCTACCAGGTGGTAAAGAGACAAGGTGCGGGTAGGGTGGCTCTCATTCAGGTGACATCTGAGCCTCACAGGCAGAAAAATAATTTGTTCTCACACGACGAATTTTTTCGTTGATTACGCACCCACCATTAAAATTAGGGGTTGCGGAAGCTGCAATTTTGTGGCCACAACGAAATGTAAGTTAGACCAGCGAAAAGCTGTAAAAAAAAAACTAACACCCTGAACTCTTACTGAGCAGTGTTTTGTTGGGCTTACTAAAACTCAGTTTTCACAGTTTCGTGGTAGTGGGTGCATAGTCAACAAATGAATTCGTTGTCACAACCAACCGCTCGAGCCCGATTGTGTGACGAATACGAATCTGACGCAATCGTTTTTGCCTGTGTAATGGGAACGCGATCGCCGGAGAACCCACGGGACACCTGAGCGCATGGCCTTTTCATTAGTAGTGCTGGAGAGCGAACCGGTTGTGAACGACCAAGATTTAAGGTTCCCACTAGGGTTAATGTTCGTCCTCAGTTCTTTGCTGGGCGGTTTGCTGGCGCAAGCGTAGAATCCATTTCGGGTGCTGTCCAGCTTCCGATGCAGTACCCAGCTGCAGATGCAGCCCAGCTTCCGATGCAGTATCCAGCTCCAGATGCAGCCCAGCTTCCGATGCAGTACCCAGCTGCAGATGCAGTATCCAGCTCCAGATGCAGCCCAGCTTCCGATGCACTATTCAGCTCCTGATGCAGTACGCTGCTCGGACTCAGATTCAGTAATTCCACTCCAGATTCAGTCTCCGGCCCCTCTGTGCCTGGAACACGAGTCCTCCGGATCCAGACGTCATCCTGTATCCAGCCCCCTGCGGCAGCCCGCCAGAGCTGGTTCGCATAGAGCCCCGCGCGCCGCGCTTTACTTTCGTCCCCATACCTCATCCTACGCGGCCCCTGATTGGCTGCCTTGTCATCTGGCCCCTGATTGGTGGCCGCGTATTGTAATGGCAGAGGCCGTCCGTCTCCAGTGTCGTCCGTGCGGGGGACGGCCGCACCGCCGCGGCCTCGTCCCGACGCTTAGTTTATTGATCTCTCTAACCGAGCGCGCCCGAGCGCCCGCCCGCCTCATGTCCGTCTATCCGTCAGATGAGACGCGAGCTGCCGAGTTCGGTCCAAGGCTCGGTCCGCCGACGCCACCAGAGACTGGTGCCCTTCGGGGGACTGAAACACATAGCAGGTCAATTTTCAAAGGGCACCAACGCTGTGTTAGCAACATATGCGCTCTGTGAACTCAGATTTTATTCTTGGAGGCCGTGTAATCAGCACGAGCTGAAACTCCCCGTTTTTCAATTCTGTAACCGCCATTTCGTTCCTGTGAAATGCCGCGCACGGTGAGGCCGGTGCACGCAGCGGTGTGTGCCCTCCTGGTTTTGGCAGTGCGCTGCATCCCGTCTTGGCCGCCCGTGAAATAAAGATGAAAAGAAGGCCGAGTTCTTTTCTTTCTCCTTCTCATTTTATTTTGTCAAGCCCGTAATGAAAACGGCATTCTTCGCCGCGAATGATTGTGATAAAATATGCATTCGAATGTGTCGCGCGCGCCGTCCGGATCCTTGTGCAGGCAGGAGGGAGCCCATAGGGGGCCCCCCGTCCCGCGCTGCCGGCTCCGTGGGGCCCAGTGGGGCCCAGTGGCCAGCCGTGCAAGCCGAAAAACGGGGGAAAACGGGCCAAAACGGCGGCCGGGCGGGAGTCGCGTATCAGTGGCGAGCGGTGCCAAACGTATCTCACCGACTCGGGCCCACC
The DNA here is from genome assembly GCA_026979955.1 of Megalurothrips usitatus. Lineage (NCBI taxonomy): Eukaryota > Metazoa > Arthropoda > Insecta > Thysanoptera > Thripidae > Megalurothrips > Megalurothrips usitatus. The sequence continues at coordinate 4,948,661 of CM049605.1, forward strand.
AGATACGTGGGTACCACCGAGACACTCGTCTGACGCGCGGCTGCGGTGCTGGATACCCTGCTTGCTGTGGTGGCCTGTCAAAATTATGACAAGATCGTCGGTCAGATAAAAATCTGCGAAAATCTTGGCTGCGAGGAGGGGGACACTGTTGCTGCTCCGCGGTCAAGAGAGTTGCAACAAGGGCCTCATTAAACCTGACCTGTTGGGCCTCGCATTGAAGAAGAAGACGCCAGGCGGCTCGGCAGCCCCGCGGAGCTACGGTGAATCTACACTTCACACCGCAATACCCGGACTGTAGTTCCCTTTAATGTGGTTGCGCTGTTGCCATTGCTCAACGCAGAAAATTATAGTACCTTTACTGCCCATTTGTCTGCACAGAAACTACGGTGTGACTGTAGTTTCTAGGTGTAGATCACATGTGGTGCAGCACACAAACGTGTGGTCGTGTCAATCGCCAGCGCAGTAATATTTCGCCGCTGGCCACAGTCGTGGTCTCTCTCTCTCCCTCCCTCTCTCTCTCTCTCTCTCTCTCTCTCCAAAGCGGAAACAATACCGGCAACAGAAACGTGGTGTTTAGCCGATCGGAGCGCGGCATTCGAGTGATCGATGTTCGGCCCGATCGTTTCTCTGTTCGGACCGCCGCCGCCTCCCTGCCGGCTCGAATCACGATAAAGTCGGAAACCTTCGTGGAAACGCGCAGGATCATAGCGTTAATTTCAAGGGCCCAAGTGTGTGAGTGTGTGTGTGTGCCGCGCAAGTCGAGACTGCTTCCCTGCACATTTCGGGCACACATGTGCGTCCGAGCGCCACATGGCGGGGAGCGCGCGGCCAATAAGCTCCGAGAGTCTCTCCCGGTGCGGCTTTATTCGCAGAGCGCCGCCTCGAGTTATTCGCAGAGCGCCGCCGCAGGACGATGATGACAGGGTCCGGTGCAGCCACCTCCGCCGCCACGCCTCCACTTTGCAGCTGCTTCTTCTGCCTGCCAATAATGAGCGCGGGGCGGGCGCTCCGAGGCATTCGGCCGCTCGCGGTGGGGTCCGCGCGTTCGCGTGCCGCGCGTGGGAGAGCGCCGTTTGATTCCGAGCCAGCAGCAGCAGCAGTGGCGGTGAGTGCGAGAGAGACGCCCGTCCCCGACGGCAGTGCAAGAGAGACGCCCAGCCGGGGGGCATCACCCCTTCTCTCTTGCACCGCTACAGTTAAATGGGACGCCCGTCTTTCTCGCACTCATCAGTCAGACCACCGCCGTGTAGACCAACACCGCGATGACGTCAACGCGAAATTAAATGAATAATATCGGCGGCGAGCGGCAGTCAAATGGGGCGCCGACAAACGCAGCGCGCCGACAGATTGGGCGGCCCGTGGTGAATGGCCGCGCGCGCGTCTCGGGGCCGTGAATCGGAAATCACTTGGCGACCGGACGACTCCACGGCGACGACGGACCACAGTCGTGACGGCCTTGTTGACGCTCGTTGTGTTCTCCTCTCGCTTCTTAGAAGAGGACCAAACTGAGACGACGATGCGGTGAATCTCCTGCCAATACGCTCACTCGATTATCCGCAGCGCCACGACACCACTACCCGCGTAGCGGTACTATATGCAGAGAGCTCATAAGAGAACTCATTTCGCGAGAGGCAAAATCGAGCGCAGCAACAACAGCGGTTGGTGCAGCAGCATAGACGTGAGCGACGCCCAGCCCTTGAGGGCTGCCTCCAACAAGGGACAAGCGTGTCAGCCGCAACAAGACAACACGGGACAAACTGGACAAGCTGGACGCGTGGCCCCCTTCACCCCCCCCCCCCCCCCCCCCCCACCTCCCTCTCCTCTCTCTCCAGGCGGTGTGGCTGCTCCAGGCGGCACACACAGCGTCGGAGGGCCCAGCGGGTTGGGGTGGGGCGGGGAAAGGGGGAGCGGCCCAGGAGAAGAGGCCGGCGCCATGCACGTCACCAGCATTTTTGTTGTTGTTGTTGTTTTGTCGGTGTTGTTAATCCTGTTTCCTCTTTTTTTCCCGCTCTCTCGCTCTTCCCCCCAGGTTTGCAGATGCTGCCGTTTGTTAGCCGTTTTCCGCCGCCTGTAAGTGTACGCGGCCTCGCCGGTGCTCGAGTCGCCGTAGTAGTGTTGCTTGCTGCCGCTGCTGTGTCCGGCACTTCTACCACCCCGAGCGGCCACCTCTGATCCCCTCCCCCTCACAGCTCATCCCGTTCCCCGCCGCTCCCCGCCGCTCCCGCCGCTTTTTCTCGAGGTGTAGCGGACGTCTTGGAGGGCCGAGACCACCAATTTGGTCCACTGGAGCGCCGCTGCCGCTGACCAGGGCGCTGTTGTGCGGCGCTGTGCGGCACCCACGGATTTAGATATTAATCATTTCGGCATCCGTTTATTGCCCAAGGTCCGATCAGTCTCGATACTCTCCAAATCCACTTTTCACATTGGACTCTGCTATTATATCGGGGGGCCTGTCATTTTTCATGCGGTTGCAGTCGGGTGTATGTATGTGAGTGTGTGTGTGTGTACCGCATGTGTGGTAGGAGTATATGTGTTACCTGCTTGCCTCTGTGTGTGTGTGTGAGGTACACCATGGAATGCCCTGGAGGCACACTGTTTGGGGACCCGCAGGGGCGTTTACGGAAATATCGGTTTATTGATTCTCTCCAGAGGAGATCGCCTTCGGGCACAGGAGCAGGCGCCTTCGCCAATGGGGCGATGATGGAGGAGGCCGCGGTGGAGGCCGGAGGCAGCGGGAAATCAAATGGCACCAGAGTTCTGCTCAGCACCGAACGAGTCCACGCCGCCTGCCGGGTTAGGCCGACCCGCACCACACGCGTCAGCACCGGGGAGTGCGCCGGCAGGGGGCCGGCCGAGACGCACTTCTGATGAGTGGCCAGCCCGAGAGTGCTCAAAGGAAAATTGTGCAAAAATAGATAGTCCTCATGATATATATTTCTTTTTTTACATTCATTTAATTATTTTACCCTCTTTACTTTTTCTGTTCGCTTTTTTCCTTCTTCCTTCCTCTTTTTAAAAGTTTTTCACATTTCTTTCTTTTTTCACTTTTTTTTAACTTTTCCTTTTTCTGAGTGTTTAATGGAAACCCGTTGATTCCCTTTTTCCCCTCCGCCCTTCGCCCGGCGTTGCCGGGGGAACTGGTGGGCCAAAAAGCAGCAAAGCTGCGGCGGTGGCTGCGGCGGCGGCAGCGGCGGCGCGCGATAGACTCGACGCGCGGGCTGCGATGGCCGCCGGCGGCCGCCGGGCCACGCGGCGTATCTGATGCTATGCAAAGAGGCGGACGATAAGCGAGCGGGCGAGCGGACAGACAGACAGACAGGCGGGCGGGCGGGCGGCGCGTCGGGACGGACGGGGGAGCAATTCGCTGCGGGCGATGCAAGGAAAAGCAGCGGCGGCAGGTGTATGCAGCGCTATGCAGGGCATATGGACGGGAGGCGCGCGGACCGGCCGCCGGGGCGCTGCCGCAACGCCGCGGCTATGAACTTTGTAAAATTGCCCCCCTTCCCCCCCTCTCTCCTTGTCCCTCTCTTTCTCTCTCTCCTCTCTCTCTCTCGCGTCTCTATCTCTCTCTCTCTCGCTGCCTGTCTCTCTCGTCTCACTCGGTGTTTTCAAGTAAAAGGCGGCGAGCACCGATTTGAAGGTCTTGAAAAAGAAGGGACGGCTGCGAGGCCGGGAGCGCTGCGCGGCTTGTGGCTCCGCGGCGGCTCGGCTCGCCGGCCGCTGCGTCTGTGAGCGGATGGACACCCTAAAGTGTACTGCGGCGGCGCCGCGGACCGTCAAATGGGTCCCGTTCCCGGGGCGGATTGTTTCTCCGTCACTCCTCCTCTGAGTTCTCAGAGCCAGCAGCACCAGCCGCAGCCAGTTGTTTTGCGTATTGATGCCCCGGGAAAAAGAAGAAGTGCACCAAGTGCGAGGAGTACCGTAAGGAGCCGTCGACATGTTCCGTAGCTCCGTCTCTCTCACTCTCGTGGTACAATTTTGGAGCGTTTACACCGCACGGACTTCAAATAGTGAGCGGCGTTGTAAGTCAGGTTAGGTACGGTTAAAAAGTTTTGGTGAAAGGTAAGGCTAGTAAGGCCGTACGGCAGTGATTTCCTTCCCTGTCCGCTCCGCTCTGCTCCTCTCTCTCTCTCTCTCTCTCTCTCTCTCTCTCTCTCTCTCTCTCTTCACTCTCTCACACCACCTATGCCTGTCCCCCCCCCTCTCTCAACACTGCCGTGCTCCGCGACGTCGTCTCTCGCTCCAACCGACCAGCCAGTCGCATCTGCCTTATGCTCTCTCTCTCCAGGCCCTCTCCCTTCTTTTATAGCTCCGAGCGTCTTTCTGACCCCAAAAAACCTCTAACCGGCGCATCGTGCGCGCTATCTAAAACTACCCGCGCGGGAAAGAAAAAGATATTATTATTCTTTTTTATTATTATTATTTTGTGTTATCAAAAAGTAGCGGGTCTATACGTTCGTACGCAAGAGGGGGGGGGGGAAGTTTTTTATTTTATTGGTTCCCAGTGGCGCGAGCGAGTTGCACTGTGGTGCTGCTTCCTGGTCTGGGTGTTATTCGATATGCGTGCTTGTAATACGCAAATCTGCGTTGTCGTTGCAATTTGTGCAGAAACCCGACTTATTTGAGAGAGAGAGAGAGCGAGAGAGAGAGAGAGATAGTGGTTGACAGCCAAGGCCCGCGCCGCTGACGTGCCAAAGCTGCCCAGCAGCAGCGGCTGCAGCAGCTGAAGCTGCGGCTCTAGGCAGAACGGTCGTGGGCGGAGCGGAGGAATTTAGGTTGGTGGTACTGCGCACGTGTACACACACACACACGCACACAGTGATGCCAACGTTACGTGGCTAATGAAGACTTCGTGCTGCCCAGTGGCGCCCAGTGGCCAGTATAATTAATGGTCCTGGCGATCGCGTCAAAAACATTGCTCGAGTATCTGTGTGTGTGTGTGCCGTTGTGTGTGTGTGTGTGTGCTATTTTAATAAGGAAATTCGGTTAATTAAATCAGGGAGCACGCCGGGGGTGATCCATCATGAGCGAGTTTAGAAGGACACGAGCTCGCGGCGCGCACAGCAGGGCCCGCAGGATGAGAAATTCGCAGCGCCGCGCGCGCGGACAGTTTGTGTTGGACAGAGAGAGAGAGAGAGTCCCGCGAGTGCAGCTCTCTCACTCTCAGTCGGTGTTTGAACCCGCGACGTGACCGTGCTCTAAATACGAGAGTATGTTCTCCCGCTCGATTGTCGAAAACTTCAAAAAGGACAAACAGTAAACCTCAGTGCATGTTCAATAAGGCAATAAACCTTAAACCTCAGACAAAACCCCACTCCCCCCTCCTCCCCCGCTCCCTCTCTGTGTGTCTCTCTCTTGCCTCGCGCGAGCTCCATGGGGATCATGCGCCCCTCGAGTCCTGCTATCTCTCTCTCCCTCGCGAGTGAGTGACCACGGCATCTGATAGCGACACTTGCAGCGCTGGCGCGCGCACCAGTTTTGATCAGATACCTGACGCACGCCTCCTTCTCTGATACCTCCTCCCGAGTCCTGTTCCTGCCGGACTGAGTCTGCCGGTGTTGGGAGACCCCAGTGAGAACCTCTCCGGACGGCCGGCCACCAGCCGAAGCAGATCAGTTTTTGGCTGCAAGTCATCATTTCACTGTGCGGCCAGGTGTTTTCTGGGGCGGCGCGTGGGTAGTGACACACAGACACACACACACACACACACACACACACAGCCGGCGGAGTAGCTGGGCTCTGGGATTGGTGGCGCGGTCAGAAAGGCAGTGGGGGCAAGAAAATTGGTAAGTGGTGATGATTGTAGTGTTTGGTGGCTGCAAACTACCGGTTGCGGTAAACGAGCCGCTTCTGCCGCCGTCTCGCTCCCTCCCGTGCCTGCGGTCGGGGCGGAGCGGGTCGTGCGCGCTCTCTCTCTCTCGCTCCCGCAGGGCCCGTGTGCGGCGGCTTCTGGTTGGTCGTAGGCGCGGCCGGCGCAGCCACCGTGTTGGTCGCCGTGTGCGATTGTTTCATTTGTTTGCAGGGACGCCCCCGTCGCCCCCTCCCCGCCACGTGGGTTATCCTTTTATTTACCTCGGGGGACGTCGTCTGCTCGTGCACTGTTTGGATACGGACCGCACGGGCGGAAGCCGACGATACACATGTTTACGTGCAAGATATTAGCGTTTCTGCACTTTGCGAAAAAAAAAATCTTTGCGTGCCCGAGATTTCAACACGCGTAATAAAAAATGATGTTGAATTATTTTCTGGTTTAAAAATAATTGCTGTAGTTTATTTTGTTGTTGTCCCGGGGCGGGTCTGCGGCTCTGCGAGCCCTCTCCCTGTCCTCCGCGGAGACCTGCACGCCCGAGGCAGCCGAAGCGCTCCCGTCCTCAGCGCCGCCGGTCCTCGCCCGCGGGCCAGTGAGTGCGAGAGAGACGGCGCGATGCCGCCGCGGGCACATCTCTCTCGCACTGCCGCAGTCAAATGGGGCGCCTCTGTCGCACTCACCGCCGCACTGCCGTGTTGGCCCCCGTGGGCCCCCGTGGGCCCCCGCGACACACGGGGCGGAAAAAAGATATCAAGGCATAGACCTAAGTACTTATATATATATATATATATATATATATATATATATATATATATATATATATATATATACGAGCTGGTTTATGCCATGTTGTTCTCACGGGGATTTTATAGGGACACGTATATCACGGGCGCTTGGTGCTTTTATCTGTGCTGCCGCAGCGCCGCTCCGACCCGTTATCTTTAAACTGCGCGGGCCGCGTGCCCTGCGTGCGCTGCCCCGTGCACGCGTGTGTGCCGGGCGGCGGCGTGCACTTGCGTGGGTGTGTGTGTGTGTGTGTGTGTGTGCGCGCATCGTGTGAACGCGGCATGTGTGCTCGCATGCTAAAATACAGTGGAGCTTGCGTGTCGGAACCAAAGGGTGAAGCACACATCAGGTGTCTGGGGGCTGCGCCGTGGCCGCCGAGCGCTCGTGTTGTGCTGTGTTCCGCGCGCGCATCTGGCGCCTCCTCCAGGGCCGTAAAGGTGAAGCTAACCGCAGACAAATTCCGCGCTCTGCTCGCGAAAATGTTGCACTCTCCTAACTCGATTTGTCCAGACATGCTTGTAAAGTGTTGTTTCCGTCCGACTACCAGTGTTGCACTGCTCGCGGTGACGCATGGGAAGCGTCTTGCTCGTCACCAGGCATGTTTGTGGGAGCCTTGCCATTAACTGATGCATTTAGTTTTTCATTCACATCTATTCATTTCACATGATTCATATTGTTGTTGATTCATTCGACTCATTTGTACTATTTTTAGAGTAGCCGAGGAAAATATACAAGAAACAAAAAAGTATGAAATTGATTCTTTTATTTTTTCCATTCTCTTTGGATACTGACTGAAGACATTTCAAACATCGCACAAACAAATAATCAAACAGGTGCATCCCGAGAAGCATTACATAAAGTGTGGGTTTCCAGCCACAATCAACAGGTGTACGGATGACAAACAATTATATAAGCTATTTACAATTTTAAAATTTTCACAAGCAGTGGAAAACCTCACTAAACGTAATGCAAAAAGATGAGCTAGGAAGTAACTACATACGATACAGTTTCTGAATGCATGTACGCAACTGAGACTAAAAGCATACCCAGACAAGGCAAAAATAACATGAGCTACGGAGATACAATAAAACATTTGCAATTTCGTGTATGTATGCTAATTTTTAAAGAAATGAATGCCTAATTAACTATGATCCCGACTAGCATCATAAAAGATTTGTGAGAAGACTTCAAACGAGGGAACGACATGGCATGGCGATGGCCAGTTCAAGTTGTAGAAGAATGCAGACCGACTTCCGGGTCCTACCCTCAAATGAAAGGCCCAGAAATGGGTTACAACTGTGCGCTACTGCGCTTTCTATTCTTTTTATTACGTTGTTCGGCCAGCTTTTAGAATCGAAAACTGATCCTAAAAGGAGTCTTCGGAATTCCTGTGATAGCCTCTCTTTTATAGTGTCATTGGTCGCAGGCCTCCAGAAGATCTGAAGTTCTCTCACAAATCGGGTTCCCCGACAAACGCAGGAACACTGCGATGTCTGACAAAGCGTTAGAAACATAAAAACGGATTTCATGGCACCTTGGGACGTTTTGCTACAGGTTGGCTACGGTTCGATCCAGTGAATTGTCTTCGTCACATAAATAAATACTATCCCTTATTGCATCTAACAATTATTTACATAACAACACATTGACGAATGTACACAAAATTCACATCTAATTTAATATCACATATAAAATAAATAAGTCTGCAGGTAGATACGGATACCTCGGAGCTATCACACATGTCAGTATGATCTTCTAGTTTCTACAAATATTCTACAAATATACAATATGGTCACAGGAAAAAGACACTCTCGGCTGCTATACTCAAACTTTGGACGTCACGATCCACTGTCTTTCATACATGTTTCAGAAATAAATAGCGCCTGTACAAGAAATATACACGATACGTACAATAGTGAACAAAAATAAATACAATAACTACATGGGAACATCACAAAAAATCACAATGACTAAAGAGTGATACAATCACGTTAATCCTAAGAAGGGTCTCAACCTAAACTCTCGAGAAGACAGGTTCCTGGTTCCATCAGCACAATAAAAGCAGGTACAGACATATGCCACAATTTCAGCAAACATAAGTGGCATCATTTAAATTAGAAGGGGGTGCATTTCGTTTAAATGAAACGCCTCGAGACTGACAATCCTATACGGCCATAAAGAAAATGACACATGCTATAGGAATTTTTAATGAATTCCACAATGACATGCACCTTCAGTGGACGCCACAATGAGAGCAACATGCACGAGATGTAAGCCAGGAGAGAATTGGAACAGGTCTCCCGAGCAGCAGTTGAGTTCGAATCACAGCTTTATGACCCATGACAGTAAAAAAAAGGGGGTGGGGGGAGGTGCTCTTAATTTCCAAGACAGCATATCATTTTACTGAGCAGAATGTGGCAAAGCGAAACTTAAGGAAAACAATGCATTATCAGGGGAGGAACAAGGGAATAAAAACGGGCGTTAGCAGCGGGCTGAAGTTACGACTGTCCTGACCATACATGAAATGCTACATCGCAGCGTGGTACCGGTCAGCCGTGTGTGCGTGAGCTTTGAGAACACGCAACAGCGAGAAAATTGATGCAAAGAAGACACGATCAAGCGGTGCATTCGTTTTATTTCAGAGAGCCGACGGTGTGTGCTTCAACAACAAGTTATGTCCGCCGTCTCCAAAATAAATGACTACCGAATTCGAAGCTTGAGCGCGTCCGCTGCCCCGCCGCCGCAGGGGCCCGGCCGGCACCGCCAGCCCAAATATCAAGTCGTGATAATTTTATCATACCGAGCAAATGGAGAGGGGGGGGGAGGCATGTATGAGAAACGCGACAGTCTGTCATAACAAAATCCAGAAGGCAGAGCAGACAGGTCAAACTCAAGGTTCCAAAACTAGAACGCGGTGAAAACAATAATAATAATTTAAAGGACAACGCCTCATTATCCTGTCTGACCTCTATCGCTGCACCGATCTATCGACAACACCTGAGCCACACAGTGCTTTGAAATCAGGTGCATCTTCCGCCAGGCATGATTTTACGAAACCTCAGGAACAGACAGGGGGCCACGTCAAATAGGTTATGACGCCCACGGTATGCCAGGGGAAAAAAATAACAGCAAATAACATACTTCAAACAAAAAAAAAAGAAGAATACTCAACAAAATCTCACAGGCACTTTTGATATATAAAAATGAAATAAAATAACTGGAGATTGGCACCGGGTTGGGACGGGCCCTCTGGAATGTGTTAGTCCGGTCCCTGGCGGGCCGTGTCAGCCCGTCTGCCGGCTTGTCTGTCCGTCCGCCCCCCTCCCCTCCCCCCGGCCGGGGCCCGGCCACGGCCCAGACCCAGACCCACGGATCCCCGGGTATGACGACCCACATATATGGTGATACCCTGCTGAATTTTGATAGCGGGAAGGGCGGAAAAGACGTAGAGAAGAGAAGAAAAAAACAGGGAAGAGAAGTCCAGCGGGACAATGATTTGGAATGGCTTTCCTGGCTACCTGCAGTCTAGATTGTCACGGCGGATAGGCTTACGAGGGTGTCACACACACACATACACACACACACGCACACACATGTGAGTTGGCTCAGGTAAGCGTCCAGTCTAGGCGGGGGCGTGGCGAGGCGTGGCGCGGTTCGGCCGTCACGCCGACCTACGAGTCCGGTCGCCGTACCTCGCCTCGCACAGCTCGACCTGCGCCAGGACGCGGGCGATGCGCTCGCGCAGCACCTTCACGTTGTGGGTGGGCAGCCCCGGGAGCACGTCGCGGGCCTGGGGCTCGGCGGCGAGGAAGGCCTCGTGCAGGCGGGCGCCGACGTCGCCGTCGCGATGCAGCGACCGCAGCGCGTCCACGGTGGGCTTCCGGAACACGCACAGCTGGTCCAGCAGCAGGCGGTGGTAGCTCTCGTACTTGCGCAGCAGCCGGTAGCCGTGCAGGAGGCCGCTCTCGTTGTCCAGGAACACGAGCAGCCCCGTGTCCGGGTCGCGGGCCAAGTTGTGCGCGGGGGCGTCCATCATGCCCTGGTTCCACTGCTGGTTGTATAGGTTGTTGACGACCCGGTCCAGGTTGGCGGTGAGGTAGTCGAAGACGACCAGGTCGGACCACTGCGCCAGCTCGAGCACGTCGCCGGCGTCCACGTCGGGCGGGTGCAGGCGCCGGTTGGGCCCGCGCAGCGCCTTGGGGATGTGCGCGGGCTGCAGCGAGGGCACGAACCTCGTCAGTACGACGGGCTTGTCCTCGGCCCACTCGGCGACAGTCACATGCTCGCGGACCTGCCCCCAGCGGGGGTCCCGCGTCCGCACCACGGACAGCGTGGACGGCGCCAGGTTCCGCAGCCCCAGCAGGTGGCCGAGCAGGAAGCTGAAGAGCTCGCCCTGGATCTGGTCCGTGTTCTGGCGGTAGCGGCAGCAGGACGCGGTGCCGTCGGCGAACGTGAGCAGGCGGTTCTGCATCCGGCCGCAGCCCTCCTCCATCTTGACGACGGCCGTGGTGCGGGTGAACCTGCGCCACGAGTCCACCTCGTCGTCGGAGAAGCCGGCGGGCAGGGCGTCCTCCACGGCCTGGCCCCAGTAGATGCCGCCCCGCAGCCGGGACGGCGCGGCGGCCGAGGACGGCGCCGTGGTGGTGGCGGCGGCGGCGCCGTCGTCCGCGGGGGACTCGCCCCTCAGGATGGCGGCCACGCTGCTGTTGGACAGCGAGGCCAGGACGGGCGCCGAGGCCGCGAACTGCGACACGAACGACACGCTGGGGAAGCGCGGCGGCGGCGTGGTGCTGGGCGTGTCCTCGCTGCGGTTCGGCGTCACCCGCCACTGGCGGCGGCCCTCGTCGTCTTCCCGGCCGACGTGGTTGACGGCCATCACGTCGTGCAGCCGGCGCGGCAGGATGGCGGCGTCCGCGTGGCGCGGCAGCAGGCACAGCGGGATCATGACGCCCACGACGAGCCCCAGCGCGAAGGCCAGCGACACCGTCACCAGGCAGAGGAAGGCCCGCGAAGAGGAGCGGCGCTCGTGCCACGCCATGGCGGCGCTGGCGGCGCGGCCCAGCTGCCACAGCCCCCACGGGCCGCGAGGGCGGCGTTTGTCCTTGTCGACGAAGGGCATCACATGCTCGCACATGTTACACTGTTAACCCATCGCGCCCGGCCCTCTCGCGGCACGGCACTCGCACGCACGGGGCACGCGCGCGCACACTGGCACGACGACTCAAACTCGTTTCTACACTGGCCGCATGGCCTCCAGGCAGGCAACACACACTCACACACACACACACTTGCAGGCTTCGTCGAGGAAGCAAGGAGGAGCAGAAAAAAATTTACGAAAATTTTTCACCGTCGCACTGGAGGCGGTCGGCTTTCTCCGCTCCGCGGGCGGGGTTCACTGCCGGTGTCACAGACACACACACACACACTGTATCCATAGGGGTCCGTACGTCCTGGCGGGGGGTGGCGGCGGCGGCGGCGGCGACTCCGATGCACGAGCGTGAGTGAGTGGCTCTCGCGGGGCGGGGTACGCCGGCGGCAACACGTCCAGCCCCGTGCGCGTCTCGGCTCCGACTGACTGCAACTGGAGGAGCGAGTCGCGGGCCCGGCCCGACCCGAGACCGGGAACTGGAACTGGACGAGCCGAAGCGCCGGCCGAGCGCGGCCCGAAGGCACCCGAAGCGCTCTTCGGGCCGCGATGTGGGGGCCCTCCCGGCCGAGGTATGCGGCGGGGGGGGGGGGAGTGTTGGGGGGGGGGGGGGCCTCAGCCTGCAGCGACGAGCGAACGTCGCGCGGACGACCGAGACGACGTCTTCGGACACAACGACGCCCGTCCGTCTGCCGTTGTGGAGCGAGAGAGACGGGCAGAGCGGGAGAGAGAGAGAGGGAGGGAGAGGGAGGAGGGAAAGGGGTTTAGTCGATCGCGCGCGAGGGGAGAGAGGAGGGGTGGGGGGGGCTTATATCCTCCAGCTATGGCCGGCCGCGCAGCCACAGCGCCAGACGCAGGCGTGAGGCCGGCCCCGTCGTGGAGGGGATCTCACATCATGTCACACACACACACACACACACACGCACACAGAGGCAGCGACAAGTCCCTCCCTGTCCAGCCGGTGAGGTCCTGTCGGGTCGGCGGCACGGCTAGTGAGTGAGTGTGCGCGTGTGTGTGCGTGCGTGTGTCCCCAGGGCGCTGACGTGCTGCTGCCGGACGACAAGCAGTGCCCCCGCCTGTACACTACCTGTACGATGACAGAGTTGTGATAGCGGCGCCGCGTTATCGCGGGCTTATCAGTGCTCATCTCCGTGAGCCACCGTGCCGTGTCGCCCTCCTCCCCGAGACCCCCGCCGACGACGAGGACGCCGCCGAAGACGTCTTCGTGGACACCGTGTCGCCCGCAGTAAACGCAGTGCTGCTGCTGCGGCGGCGGCAGCGTCGTTCGGGGCGCCGTTTTGCTTTACGACGCAGCCGGCGTGGGGCCGCGGGGCCGCAGAGGTCTCTCCCGGCATCACCGGGCAAGACCGTGCGTTGCCCGCAGAGCAGAGCTGCATGTCGGCTCTGCAAGACGTTCCTTATCGTATACGCGCGTGCATGTGTGTGTGTGTGCAATGGATGTACAGGTAGTAGCAGCTCTGATCAGTCACAGTAAAAGTGGGAGGAAACGCGCGTGTGTGTGAGTGTGGTAGAGAGATAGACGGGAGGGAGACAACGTGAGAGTGAGCGAGAGAGGGAGAGGGCGGGAGGAAGCGAGGAGAGGGAGAGAGAGTGGAAGCGAAAATAGAGAGAGAAAGAGACGTGGCAAGAGAGAGAATAAAAAAACGTGCAGGGATGCATATCGGAGCGGGTAGGTCCGGGTAGGTCCGCGCGGAAGCCCTGCGGCTGAGGTGTTCGACGTGCGGACCGCCGCGTCGGGCCCCGGCCGGCCGGAGTGCCCAGGGACTCGAGGTCCCCCCGGGTGCCGTCGTCGGGGTTACGTGGGTCCTGCGCCGGCAGCCGTAGGGCCGCCGTGCCGGGCCGGCCAGCAAGATGGTGTGCAGCACAGCACATCGGCCCGCTGCATCCAGGACTGCGCCCGAGGGGTTGGTGAGTCAGGCCGGGCGGGCCGCCACAGGCCGCCGCAGGCCGCCACAGGCAGGCCGCCGTCATGGCCCGGTCAAGCGGTGCCCGCCGATGATCCTAAACGCAGCCCGGGCCGCCAGCCCCGCCCGCCAGACCCGACACGCGCGACCACCGTACCGCCGCCGCCGCCCAGACGATTTTTCTTCGCACGGTGTACTTCAAGTTTATTTCAAAAAATTTCCAGAAAACTTGCAAAAGTTTTCAAACAAGATTTTACATCTAAGATTTATTTTCAAAATTTTACAGATAAAATTTCTGATAAAATTTTACAGATAAAATTTGTGATGAAATCTTACAAATAAAATTTCTGATTAAATTTTACAACTACATAACTAAAATTTCGGATTAAAATTATTCAACTACGTACAAATTCCGATCAAAGTGTAGTACCCGCCACTTTTCCAGGCCTCCAGAGGAGCCGTCAGGGAGTCCCTGCTAGGTCCGCGCACACCCAGCCTGCCCAGCCTCTGGTCACCGCTGTCCTCTCCCCTGCCCAGGCGCACGTGCGGCGGAAGTCGCTCACACACATACACGCACACACACACACACACACAGGCTACGTTCAGGGTTTCCCTGCGGGGCCGCAAGCCGCGCTGGGTTTTGTGCGGCCGTGCCGCGCGCCCCCGAAGTGTTGCGCGATTCACAGGCAGCTCTCCGCTCGCTCAACGAGGTGGACGGCGGCGACATCTCGGGGATTTCCGCGGCCGCCGACGCGCACCTCGCCGTCTCTCTCTCTCTCTCTCTCTCTCTCTCTCTCTGGCCCGCCCTCCAACCCCCGGTCTGTCTCTCTCAGCTCGCAGCGGGGGTAACGGTTCTGGGAAGGGCGGCGCTCGGTATGTGCCCCCGCCGCGCTCGCGCACTTCACCGCCACGCCCGCGGGGATGGCCGGGCTGGAATTTCTCGCGGCCGCCGCCGCCGACGGGAAGGGTCCACAACGGCGTCCACACGCACGCGGAGGAGGCGGGGGCCGCGCGTCCACGGCGTGCTCGCGGACAACGCCCGCGTCAACGGCGGCCGGAAGTCAACGACGAGGGGGTGAGCAGGGCACGTGCATAAACTACCTGGCCGATTTATTTTTTCATAAAGAATACCCCCATGGACCGCTGGTGAAGTCCGGGCAGCGAATCTGCAGAGAGAGAATTCCGCCTGCATGCGGCAGAGGGCCACACATCGCTACCCCCCTCCCCCCCTCCGGAGTAGCCCCCGGATCCGCCCCGCCTTACGCTTCGCCCCGTCAGACACCTCGTCGCCGGCCGTGACCACGCGTGGCCACCGGGGCACCGGGTGACGCTATGCGTTTTGTTATCCTGGCTGTGACGGATGATGCGGAGGAGGAGGAGGAGGAGGAGGAGGAGGAGGAGGAGGAGGAGGAGGGGGGGGGGGGGGGAGGAGGAGGAGGGGTCCCATGAGGAGCACCACACACACACACACCTGGACGTCCTTTTCGGCTCCATTCACGGCGGAGACGCCTCCGACGACGACGACGACGATGCGAGAGCAGATGCATCCAGCAGTCACCGCAGGACCGGACGAGAAGGAGCGAACCGAAAAATAAAATTATTATTATTAATAATAATGACAACACGGATATTTTCAAGAGGAGGCAATAAAGAGCCAAAAGGTTTTCTGTATGAGTATGTGCTATTTTTTTTAGATTTTTTTTATGGCCTTTCTAGTACACTTGAGGCCTGGTTAGGTCGTGGGTGATGTAACAGCGTCGGGTCAGCGCGAGGGGGCTCGCAGGGCCCCACTGGGCCCCACGCGGGGCTCTGCCGAGCCCGGCGGGGCCCGGCGGGGACCCCTCCTGGGCGGCAGTGATTTAGTACGCTTTAGGTTTATTGTGCAAATGTGCTGCGTGAAGCGCGCAACAGGGTCGGTATGCGCCCCCCCCCCCCCCCTCCCCCCCCCCCCCCCCCCTCCCCCGCCCCTCCCCCCTTCCCCTTTTGTGGATCGTGAGCGCACGCGTGAAAGGGAGTTTAGTGCTGCATCGGGGCTTACACGAGGGCAGGGCGGAGCGCGCATGCAAAAAGGATGGCGAAAGTGTGAGGGAGAGAGAGCATAACGTGAGCGCGGCAGTCGACGTGTCAGTCAGTGCGAGAGAGACAGAGTGAGGGACGGGAGGAGGGGGGGGGGGTGATTCGTCTCGTTCCGAGCGAACAACATGCGATGCAGAGGGTCAGTGCGTGCGGCCGTACCGATCATACCCGTCACATCCGACGAATCGAGAGGATGAGGGGGGACGGGGGGGGGGGAGAGGGGGGAAGGGGTCGATGGCGGGCGGTTGGGTCGAATACGGTGGTCGTGTGGTCAGTGAGCGACATGCCGCGGCCGAATTTTCCGAAATGGGCATCGGGCTCGTTCGCGTGGCGCCGCGCAGGGTTTTCCACGAAAATGGAGACACGGACCCTTTTCTTATATGAGAAACAATGCGGGAAAATCAGCGGCAGTCATCTCTCAAATGCGACCTTTTCGTGTCGCGGGGGACAGGATTATTGCTCCATGTCGTGGCCGCATTCTCTTTCATTTTGGGCGTCCTGACTTCTCGCCATCAGGAGAAGCCCGAGTCGCCCTGCCGTTGTCCGAGCGCGTCGAATGGGGCCGGGCCGAGCCGGCGACGCGTCCGCGCGTCAGTCGGAGTCCAGGTGACAATACCTGGCTGTGCGGTGCGGTGCCGGGCCCGGGCAGGCCGCCCTGCCGCGGCCCGCGGTTGCGGGGTTCTGCCGGCACCAACGATAGGTCCGCTCCGCCGTCCGAAAATGCGGTCTGGCTTTATAAATAACAGAAGAGCGCGCACACAGCAGCGGGCCACGTGCAAACGCGGCGAGCACGCGCCGGGCAGGACGGGCGGGCGCGAACAAAAAGGGGTTCATTGACGATGTGAATTGGGGCGGAGGAGAAAAGGACACCAAACAATTGTAAAAGGGGACTTCGCAGGAAGTGTCGAGGGGAGGATATGATACCGTTTGGGAGAACGGGTTTTATGGATTCCGCGGAAATATGGGTGACCGCGCGCCAGTTTGGCGACGGCCGTGGCCGATGCCGGAGCACAACAGACAGGGCCCCGAGTCTTTCGCGAGAAACACCGCGTCAACTTGGGAAATTTGTGGTCCTGCAGTGGGAGCTGACGTTGGAAAATGGAAAATGGTAATTTGCATTGACATACACGCATAAGTACGAAATATTAGAAAATTTCAATGGATTTCGGAAATAAATTTCTTATTAAGAAGTTTTTTTTTTAAAATCTGATTAATTTTTGTTAGAGAACCTTAATTGAAACTTTGAAAGAAAATCTCGTTTGTGGGAGGAAAGTTTTGATTTAAATGTTTGGGAAAATCTCAATTCAAATTTTTGAAAGCTTTTGATTTTTTTTAATATTTTTGGAAGATCGTGGTTAAAATTTTTGAAGACTTTGCAAGATTTCAGGCGAAGAAGCCGTCGCGTCGAAACCGCACCGCAACCGCACCGCGGCCGCTACCGGGAATCGCAATTCGGCGGAAACGCGCCGTGTGGCTGCGCAGCCACGGCCGCCCTGACGACGTCCGGCAGCAATGCGCGCCCCGCCGGCTCCCAGTTGTCATCGGACGAGTCTAATTAAACGCGAAAAAAACAACAAGAAACGAGAACAAAAGAAAGGGGAGCGGCGCGGTGCCGCTCCCCCTGCACGCAGAAAATGGGTGCGGTGCGGCTTATTTGCCGTTACACCCGAAAAACGAGGTGGAATCACACACACACACACACACACACACACACACACATACTGCACGCCGTACAGACGCGGACTTAAAAACTTTTTAAAAAGTTTAAAAAACTAAACAACCAATTTTTTTTTTTGACGACCGCTATCAGTAATGGTTTAGTTAAGCACTTTAAGAACGGGCCCCAGCTCAGGCTCGCTCCCGGCCGCCCCCCGTGACAGCTGGCTTGTGAGGTGATGAACTCGGCGGCGAATAAATAAAATAGGAACGATGCCTTATGAAATGGAAGGAACGAGGCGGATTTGAGTGACAGGTGTGTGTGCGAGAGAGAGAGAGAGAGAGAGAGTGGGCAGGACAAAACCCCGCCCCGAGTGAGGGGAGCGAGAGAGATCGACAAGAGAAACAAGCCGCATCGGAGGGTTTATTTCCATTTAAATGCGCGCCCGTCCCAAATGAAACTCGTTACCTTAATTATGAAAGGTAAAAGCTCCCAAAAGCGTCGGCCCCGACTGTTGAAGATATCAGTGAATATTGGCCATATCAGCCGGCGAAGCAAGTCGATGTAGTGAGCCAGATGCGGTCAACTTACATCGGTGCAAATGTCTGTTTTGGTGTTGATGACTTTCCATTCAAATATGCACAATCTACAAATGTACAAAACGCAGTTAAATGTATGCAAAAATTTTTGTGCGTAAACAGAATTTGGTCCTTTTTGTAAATGTAGTACAATTCTTCTCGTGATTATGTACGGTTTCGTTCATAAACCCATGGTGTGTGCACATCCATGAACAGCGTAATTTGGTATGAGCACAGTCTCCGCGAGAGGTTCCACTTGCAAAAGGAAAATTAAAATAAAATAAATGAGGATGGCGGCTTAGAGATATGAGCGGTCTCTGCCTGCTGTGCTACACGACCCCTCCGCCGGCCCGCTCTGATCTTATTCGGTGTGTATTTGCAGAGCAGCCGGCGTCATGACCGGCGATGACGAACAATAAACTACAATCAAATGCACAAATCAGCTCGACGGCGGCGGCCGGGCGGCGGTCGGGCGGCGAGACCCGTTATTGTTTGAGATGCCCCGCGGTCAACTTTTGGCAAGATGAGTGCAGCACGCTCACGTGACTTTATCAGACATCTTTTGGTGGGACTTGTTCGACATAGCGAGCGCGCGCGCACACACACACACACACACACGCGCGCAGGCGGCGGCTCGTCGTGCGGCAAGGATTACAAATTCGGCTTCGTACACAGCGAGAGCCGGGGGGGAGAAGAAGGAGAAGAAGATTTGGAAAAGAGCTGCCGAGGCGCAATCAGCGGCAGCAATCCTTTTACATGGAATTAAAATCAGAAAAGTACGCCAGTCCTCTCTCTCTCTCTCTCTCTCTCTCTCTCTCTCTCCCTCTCTCTCTCTCTCTCTCTCTCTCTCTCTCTCTCTCTCTCTCTCTCTCTCTCTCTCTCTCGCGGGTTTTAGTGAAGGGAAGCGCCGCTCGAGACGCCCCTTCGCTTCATTCACGTTTGCGGGCGGTTGTGTGTGAGTGTGTGGTCCGAGTGAGACGGAGAGAGAGAGAGAGAGAGTGTGAGACAGAGAGAGAGAGAGAGAGAGAGAGAGAGAGAGAGAGAGAGAGAGAGAGAGAGGGTGTAACGTACTTTCCGCGAAATGGGAAAGACCATAGCTGATGTGAGGGAAGATGATCAGCACCGCGAGGTGCTACGGCAGAGCTGCGGTGTAGACCCTGCAGTAGGACTACAGGCGTCGGCACGGCGTAGTTCCGCCGTGTAGACCCTGCAGTAGGACTGCACGCTTCGGAAACGGGCTGGGAAGCGGCTGGGCGGCGGGGCGCGGCACGGCAGAGGCAGGGCGCCCGCGGGCAAAAATTTCATTCTCAAACTTATACGTGATATTTTCGAGCAACGGTGGGAACCTGTCGGTGCACTGTCGGAGTCAATTAACGGCTTGCCTGGCAGCGTGTGTGTGTGTACGTGTGTGTGTGTATGCGAAGCACCACCCGCGCGGCTTTGCGGTACTATTGGCATGTCAGTCCGTCATTAAGCCACTGGATGAACAGCGCTCCGGGCTCTTATCGGAAACTGTTCCAAATCCTCAAGAGAAAATGTTATTTTCGATGTTGTTGTCTTTGGACACACACACACACACGCATACCAACACACACATACATGGGGGAAACGTTGTCGAAGGCAGCAGCACAGATCGCGGATGTCTTGCTTGATAGCTCATTCAATAAGTGTAGTAGTAGAAGCGAAGTACGTTGTCTAGTGTTCTAGACCGTGCGAGCGGCCGGTGAATGCTTATCGATAAATCTGAAAAACAACACCTGACGCGCTGTGTTCTCGGTAGAGCTGTGTGTGTGTGTGTGTGTGTGTGTTGGGTGCAGTATCGCGCGTCGTAGATCTCAGATCAACAGCCGACAAATTGAGGCCATCGGCTCGCGGTCGCGTCCAGAAGCGTGCAGACTTACCGCCAGCCGTGTTCTCTTGGCTCCAGAGAACAGCCACAGAACTGCCATAGAACAGCCAGAGAACAGCCAGAGAACTGCCATAGAACAGCCAGAGAACAGCCAGAAAACAGCCAGAGAAAGAAATAGCAAAAAATATTTTTTTTCCGACGGCCCCGGTCGTACTGGAAAAGGTTTTGCGCGGCGGCAAGTCGGTAGTTGTTGCGCTGTCGGCATCCGAGTCGCGCTGCCGCCGCCGGGCCGCTGCTGCCGCTGCTGCCGCGTCCGCACAAGAGGATTAGCCGGAAGAAGAAAGTGGTGCGCGTCCGGAATGCTGCCGCCGCTGCCGCCGCCGCCGCCGCCGCCGCCGCTCATCTAGTGGTAGCGGCTCAGCTCGCTCCGCCCTTGTCGGCCGCTTTGGCCACCTTCTTCTTGGCCGTCTCCGGGAGCTGAACGCCGGGAGTGTGACAGGCAGAGCCGTCGTGTGCGTCATCTTTCCACCCACCCCTGAGCGGCGCAGCGGGAGCCG
This sequence comes from Megalurothrips usitatus, assembly GCA_026979955.1. Lineage (NCBI taxonomy): Eukaryota > Metazoa > Arthropoda > Insecta > Thysanoptera > Thripidae > Megalurothrips > Megalurothrips usitatus. Next base: position 4,969,044 of record CM049605.1, read on the forward strand.
CGGAAGCACTGTCAACAATTTTCGTTGAAATTTTCAATGATTTTGGGTTACAATGTCAGGATACTTTCAAACCACAAATTTTAAAAAAACTGAAACTAAAATTACTTCTTCATTTATTATTTTCAACAATAATGTGTATTTTTATAAAAATGATCCTTGCAGATCTTGATTACAGAGTTTACAGATTTGACAAGAGTAGCCAGGGCGAGACGGCGGACTTCTTGGAGGGAGCTTCGCGTAGCGTCGCCCCTGCCGGCCGCCCGTGGCAACAGCAAGGCAAGGATCGCCAACAGGGTGCGCCAGTGCATCTATTTTGCCAGCACCGCTGCCCCAGTTTGGCCAACAGCCCCGTAAATCTGTGGGCCCACGAGTCCGTCGTGGTGCGGGGTCAACCACCACCACCACCGCTGGCAGCTCGGCTGACCAGCAGGCCCCGGCGGGCACAGTCCGCTGCTTCACACCTTCCAGGAAAAGGGAGCGCGGCATTAGTGTGTGCAAACACTGACTTGTCCTTTCTGTCCCTCTGTCTCCCTCACTCCTTCCCCTCCCTCCTCTCCCTTCTCCTTCTCTCTCTCTCTCTCTCTCTCTCTCTCTCTCTCTCTCTCTTCTATGCCTCACTCTTCAGCTCCTAGTAAGCACATCCAAAAACTAACAAATTTCAGCTCAATCGAAGAGAAATGGTTTTTAACCATCCAAATACAACAGCCGTACTTTAGGTGGTAGTGCAGTAGTGATGGTAGTCGTAGTTGTAGTAGTAGTGTCGTAGTTGTAGCGTCGTAGAAGTGGTGTAGTAGTAAAAGTGGTAGTATCGATTCCGGGAGGCGGCAGGGGTGCATGGCCTCTCACACCGGGATCGAGGTCATCAAAAGAGGTGCAGGAGGGTATGCCTCCAGTGCGCTGCAGCGCACAGAGCCCTGTCCCCTCTTGTTTTTGGGAAGGGTCGCCTCTGTGGAGTCCCGCGACGGGGCCGAGGTGTTCCGGGAAGGCACTACCTAGCTGACACGGTGGGGCCAGGCCTGCCTAGCCTCCTCCTGCTTCAGGGGTGTAAATTGCGATCATACGCCATAAATTACGGGGACCCGTTTGTTCCCCTGTGATCGGTCACTCTTGCTGTGCGCTTGTTAGCGGGAAACGAGCGTGAAAGAGTGCGAGCCGCGTGCGTGGCGCGCACGGCGCGCGGACACACTCGGATTCAAGTGGAAGCAAAGGCGAATGTGCGGATCTGAATGTGTGCGCCTCAGGAGAAAGGCACCGCAGGCTGAACTACACCATGAAACTACAGTTAAAATGTAGTTTTTGTACAGAAAACTGCAATTTCATACCAGGGAAAATTTTGAGACAAAGTGTAGTTTCACAGGACGACGACTCCCCCGGCCGGCCAGCAGCAGGTAGGAACAGGTGACGTGTTCCGCGAACGCCCCGAGGACGCAGCGGAGCCAGCGGAGCCAGTGGAGACAGTGAAGCCCCCTGGCGGCGGCCCCGCAGCGCAGCCCCTTGACGACTATCGCTGTTGTCTTTCGCTATTGGCTGTCGGAGCGAGACAGACGGAGGACAGCGAGAGAGAGACAGCGAGAGAGGGGGGGGGGGCGGTGGCTGACGAGTTATTAGTCGGTCCCCTTTACCGCAGCCACCGAGAAGCTGTCATCCGTGCTGACCAGCCGTGCTAATCCGGGCCGAGCTCGCCGCCAGACAAATGGCAGTCGTCGTGCCAGGAAGAGGGTCAGCGTCCGGCACTGCAGGGCACCCAGAGCCGACTCCTGACTCTGAAAGTCAGCGCAGCGGCTTGGCTGTGTGCTAGAGAGAGAGAGAGAGAGAGGGAGACGGGACGCCCCATTTGACTATGGCGACCGCGGGTGCACACCGGTTGGGCATCTTTCTTGCACTGCTGCGGTCAGATGGGGCGTTCCTCGTTCCTCCCGCACCGCCACCGGCGGCACGGACCGAGTGTAGTGTTCTGTGGTGGAACACTTCTGCCGTCGTCGGCGTCCTCGTCGCCGTCGGCGACCTGGTTCCAGAGCGGACGCGGTCGGTAGTCCGAGCCGACGCTGCCGTCCACCGAAACTGGGCCCCTTCCCTTGTGTAGTGCGATACCATCGCCTGCCGAGCCGCTGAGGTGCCCGCGGTGTCCGCGACAGACAGACGGACAGACAGACGGATGGACAGATAGACGGAGCCTCTAAAAAGCCTGCCGGCAGGGCCTAGTTATTTAGTTGTACCATTCGTGTTTGTTCCCGTGGGCCGCGCCACCTTTCTCGGTAAAGCCGTAATACCCTCAGTTTCCAGGACGCATTGTAAAGGTGTTGTCATGTGATGTCGAGCGCACTGTCAAGTATAGCGAAAATCGGTGTCCAGAAAAAATGACACGTCTGAGTATGTAGAGGATGATTCGAGCATGGCACGGGGAACAGTGAGTCACACATGCTCCATAACCTGATGGGAGTCAATAGGCGCCATATAACTCTTTTTTACGGCCCCACAATCACAATGAAAAGTCTCTCTCTCTCTCTCTCTCTCTCTCTCTGTGTCTCTCTCCTCTCTCTGTCTCTGTCCGCCTGCCGACGACGCACACGCAAGCGCATCGCACGCAGGCGCGTGCACGACGCATTAGCCCGTGCAACACACATAACTATATTAGCAATAAAACCATTTGCCCCGCGCTTTTATAACTGCCTTATAAGCTGGCCATGCCCCCCTCCCCAAGTCTATCTCCTACCTCCATCCCCCTCCCCCTCGTCTCTGTCTTCTAATAAGGTAATGATCATATATTTTACGTCCTCACTTCAGCCTCACATCCTCGCCACTCACGTACATAGATCTCGTTTCTCATCGCAAAAATTGAACAAATCGCATAGACTTGGGCTCGTTGAAAATTCAGATGAACGTTCACGGTCCTGGGTCGTTCTGGTGACCGAACCTTTTTCATAAGGTGCCCCGGACGCTGTCGTTATGCTACGGGACTGAAATACACTGCGCTTTTCAAAGAGTTTGGTTTTTATTTTTATTTTTTCACAAGTATGGAAGGAAGACGTCGCAAGCAGTAGGAGGAGAGGAAAAGGCACCAAAGGGGGCGTGGTGCACTCACACACACGCACGCACACACTCACACACGTGCGCGCGCGCGCGTGGCTGGCACAGAACCAAAAATCAATTTATCGATAAATCAATCGCGGAACCAAACAATGAGCCCATATTGTATTCATTTACCCTGCATAATTTTGGGCGTGCGGAGCCGAGGAAGAGGAGGGAAAGGGGTGGGTGGAGAGGAGAAGGGAGAGGGAGGGAGAGAGAGACGCGGGGTGGAGAGGAGAAGGGAGAGGGAGGGAGAGGGAGACGCAGAGCGAAAGGGAGCGGCGCGCGCGGATGAGCCGAGATTTTGGCGTAGGAGAGCCGGGAGTGAAGTACGACGAGGTGAAACAAAGAGTCGGAACGGAGCCGATCGTGCGGACCCATTTCGGGATTCGGATCGGTCACGGCGGCGCACAAGAATTATGTACATGAGTCGGGAGGTGCCGCCGTCGGCGGCGCGAGTTCAAGTTCGCAAAAAAAATAAAAATAACGATGACTCTGAAAAAATGTATGGAGATGAAATTTGCGTGCACAAGTGCGGTAGTGCGAGAGAGAGAGAGAGGGAGAGAGAGAGAGAGAGAGTGAGAGGACGGCCCATTTGCCTATGGCTGTGAGAGAAAACGCCGACGCCCCCGGACGGGCATCTCTCTTGCACTGCAGAAGTCAAATGCGGCCAGGAGCCGAGGCGGCCGCAGCCTGCCGGAGGCACAGACACGCGTGTTCAGCATATTTCGGTCTTGTATCGGTCGACGGCGGCGGCCCGCCCGGAGTCCGTACCCGGCGGCCCGGCTCCGGCCCCGGGCGGCGCCGGCCCACCGGCCGAAATGCTTTTGTCAAAACACGGGGGCGACACGGCACAGGCGCCAGCCCGCCGCCGGGACCAGCCGGGACCTCGCAGCCCTCGCAGTGCGCGCCGCCGCCGCCGCCGTTCCCCGAAGGCCGAAGGCTGCTACTGTTTTGGAGGCGGAATCTGGAGTATGCTGGAGCCGCTGGAGGCCCCGGAGCCGAGGCGGGCCGCGGGGACGCGGGGGGAAACCCGCCTGCCTGACGGGCTGCCTGACGGGCTGCCTACCGGGCAGGGCGGATACCCGGGTCACGGCGACGTCGCCGCCCTTCACAGAACCGAGACCGCGACGTCGACCGGCCGCGCCACCGCCGAACTTCCGATGAAAGGGGGCCGTTGTGGTCAGCATGCGAGAGACATTTTTCGCCGCGCGGCTACCGAAAAGGCCGCCATTCCTACACGGGGAAGGGCCGTTGCGTTGAGTCACCGGGGAGTTATCGGAAGCCGGAGGGCCGCCGGGGCTGCCACGGACACGGGCTTTCAGAGGGCGCGCGGCGGGTACAGTCTTAGAAAACTCTTGAGGCACGTGCAATTCCTGAATTTGTTTCGTTTAAGGTTAATACTCTTTATAAAGTTTGGTCCCCTTTTCAAAAAAAAAGCCTGTGAGGTGTGGATTTTTTAAATGTTAATTCTGGTCGCCTAGTACCAACCTCCTTCCTTAATGAGGCGAAAAAAAAATTACAGAAACAACCATCTAAGCCTTTTTTTTCTTTTTGCAAAAAAAAAGAAACAGAACAACGTCAGCACTGTCGCCGCGCCACTTGTGCTGTGCTCGCGTATATTTCTCATCGACGGGTGGTCTACGCGGCCGCTGCTGGCTCGGCCGGCTCCGCTCTCATTCCCCCGTCTGAAGTCGCTTTCGGCGCGGGCGGGAGTCGAACCCACGCAGTCGGCGCGCCGCCGCCGGGGCGCTACCCGCCTCAGCGCGCGAGGCCGGTGCGACACGTCCGCCCGTAACGAGCCGCGAGATGCCGAAAGAAGGCGACGCAAAACGTGACGGACACTGCAAATCACGCAGGGAATTTCGCAACGCGCGACGCGATCGGGTTGCGCGCTCTGAGCGATGCAGTTCACACACACACACACACACACACACACACACACGGGCAGGGTTTCAGAGACTCGATGGGTGGTTGGCGCCGAGAGCCCCCCCGCAACATACAGTTGGACACTTGTGTCACTTTCAACACTGCAAAAAAAAAAAATTGGGATCTTTTTTTTTTGGAGAAATTTTTGCCCTAAATGTTCTATTGGGAAATTTCCAAATTGACTGTCATTTTATTGTCCGTAGGGAATCTACTGAACTAGAACTCCAATTACAATTACTTCTGAAAAGCTTCCATACAGTAAATATTATGTGAAAATTCTAAAAAGAAAATAACCCCCAGTTCTTTCAAAATGTCCACACAATTATTTTCAGATAGGCACAGGTCGGCGTGCGTAGGTCAGTTGAGGTTAGGTTAGGCGGAGTTAAGGTACGGTTAGGTTTCGCTAGGCAGAGCGTGTGTGTGTGTGTGTGTGTGTGTCTTACACAGCATAAGTCCGCTCGTCCCGTAAGAGGTTCGGAGCAAGTCCGTCCCGTTGCTCCTCTGATAAGCCGCCTTCGCCACACGCTCGCGGGCACTCGCGCGCACCTTGTCTCCTATCTCTCTCTCTTTCCCTCTCACGCGTCGCCCGCCCCGCAAGGGCTGGTGTAGAGAGAGAGAGAGAAAGAAAGCACCCTCTCGGACGCAGCACCCAGTCCCATTAGGCGGCACTTTGCGCACAAACCGCCGCTCCGTGTAATGTGTGATGCGTTCGCCGCGCGCATCTTCGAAATTCGGCACGAACGGCGGCGAAGAGGTAAAATCTGCGCAGAGAGCGGGAATTTGTAGTGTAGGCCCGACGCCTCCCGACAGAGGCCGGCTCAAAGTTGTAACAAAATGTTGTTGCGCAACGCGGCGAGACAAAACATATTATACACTGAGAGTACGGCCTACAGCCTACGGCTGGCCGGCCTGCCGCCGCAGCGCAGAGTGGGGAGCGGAGGGCAGTTCTGCAGGAAATTAATAAATCTGTCTCTCGGGAACACTATAATTTGGCGCTCTCCTCCGGGTCACTGGGAGGAGAGTTACTGCACCTTCACTTTGAATTTCGCACCGTCTGGCTCCCGTAGCGGTGTGTGCGTGTGTGTGTGTATGTATGTGTGTGTGTGTTGTGGTGGGAATAGGTAGGCGAGAGTGTGTCTGTGTGTGTGTGTGAGTGTGAATGTGTGCGAGTGTGTGAGAGACAGTCCGTCGAATCGCGAGACAGTGGGTGTTGGTACGGGTATGCCCGGCAAACTGCCGCATTCAGCGCCGTAAAATACCTCGCTGTCTCTCCACGCATATTATAAGCGAAAGAAAGGGGTTTCGAGGCGGGAGGCACGGCGCGGCGCAGCGTGAGTTTACCGAGAAGTCGCGGTGTGATTGAGCGCACGCCGGGGAAACCGGGGTCTCCGTGTGAAGTGTGTGTCGCGCAGAGACGCTGCGCCGGAGTCGATTCTTTCATTCCGAGAACACACAAGGCAGGCGATTCGGATGCAAAAGGGGCGAATGTGTATTAATATAGTGTCTGTGTGGCAGCCGCCGTGTTCCCGCAGTTTGGAGGCGTTCTCGACGGCGGCGGCCTCCGTGTGGACGGGGACCTCCGTGTGGACGGGGACCTCCGCGTCGACGGCGGCCTCCGCGTCGACGGCGGCCTCCGCGTCGACGGCTGCCTCCGCATCGACGGCGGCCTCCGCATCGACGGCGGCCTCCGCGTCGACGGCCACCTCCGCGTCGACGGCCACCTCCGCGTCGACGGCGACCTCTGCGTCGACGGCCTGCTTCTGGTCTTCAGTGGGGGGCGCCCGTCGTCGTTGGCGGCCTCCACGTCACTGGAGTGACGCGCGCGCTCGCGGACCGGCCTGCGCCCCGCGCGCACGTGTGTCGACCTCCGCGCGCCCACATGACGGACCCCCGTATCTCCGGCGGCGCCTCCCGGATACGCGGCGCCCCGCGTCGCGGCCCTCCTAATGGTCGCCGTAAAGTAGAATATGTTGTCAGCCGGCCGCGAAACTCCCGCGCCGTGTCGCCGTGTGTGGCATCCAGTCGTCCTGCGTGGACCCTGTCTACGGGCCAGAGGTTCACACCTATCTCTCTCTCCCTCTCTCCCGCGCGGCAGCAGCGGCAGTGCGAGAGAGACCGCGTCAATCACGGGCCGTCAGGGGTCAGCCGCGTACACGCGGGCCGCGCCCGGTTTCCATCATCCGGGGCTAGAAAATGTCGTGGCCCCGCGCGGGACGGGCGTTCCGGCTCCGATAAATCCAGTCGGGGCAAGAGGATGCCAAATATTTGAAAAACGGATGATACAACTCTAGCTGGAGTTTTTTTTTTTTTAAGTTTCTGAGCTCTCAGAGCCGAATGGATTCTCCGAGCAGTCGCGCACACGGTCGGCGTCGTCGCGACTCGACGGGGCCGTGACGCGGTCTCTAGCCACGTGTCACACACGTGTCACGCACGTGCCGCGTCACACACTGGCAGTGACATTAGTATACACGCGGTGCGGACGCGGTGCTAAAAGAGGGACAATAGTTTGTTGTTGTTGTTTGCCATTTTTTTTTATTTTCTAGCTGGCGGTGGATGGCGCGGTGCCTTGCGACGTATCGTTTCGCCACGCTGCCGACAGCGACGCCTACACAGGGAAGTCCAAGAGCTGCTCTCGGGCACGATTTAAATTTCGCGCCAGCGAAATAACCCATTCCGACGCGCGGATAGCGAGGCAGACAGTTGATTCGCATTCTTTCGCACAACGTGCACACATAGCAGCGTGTTGGGGGGGGGGGGATTAAATTAGCATGCCGCCGGTTGGCAACAGTGTCCGGTCAAGCCTGGTCAGGCTGGGGGCCCTGCACGGCGGGGGGGCCTCTCAAACTGAGCGTCGGAGCGTCGGGAGGCCTGTGTGCGCGGGCACGGCGCGAAGCGGGAGCCGAGAGAGAGACAGAGAGGGACAGAGGGAGAGAGTGGGACGAGGATAGCAGCCGCGGGGGGGGGGGGGGGGGGTAGTGGCGCGCTGATTTGAACGCATGCCGCGGTGACATGGCGCGACAACCGACAAACATCCCTAAAACACGTGCATTACTGCGTGAGACAGGCTGGCCAACAGAGAGAGAGAGAGAGAGAGAGAGAGAGAGAGAGAGAGAGAGAGCTGCTGCGTGCACCGTGAGATCTAACCTCAGCAGCAAGGGGACGCACTCAGCGACAATGGCGAGGCGTTCAGACACGGCGAGACCCCCTCGCGTAATATTCAGAGCCACGTCCACGACTGATCCTCTCTGACTATGGCTTTCGCACCGCCGCCCTGAGACAGCGAGGGCCATAGGAGAGGCCGCAGTCTGGCTCAAGTGCGACAGAGATGGGACGCCGCCCCATCCGACTGCGGCAGTGAGAGCAAGAGAGATGCGAGACGCGCGCAACCGGCCAGGTGTCTCTGTCACACTGCTATGTATAGTCAAATGGGGCGTGCCGTCTCTCTCTCTCGCAGAGCCGCCACTGGCTGCGGTGTGCCTGTCGGCTGGGTAGGTACGTTTGCAACGCATATCGACAGGGCGGTGGAAGCGGCGGCGAGAGGTCAAGCTGTTCCATTTTCAGAAGGCGGCGGTGCGTCTGGCTGCCTCCTCAAAGTACTGCAGCGAGACGAGTGTTAACTATTGTATTGTCACGAAGGGCACAAATCATGCAGGCAGCGCGCACCTGACCACGCGCATCTGCGTGATGCCCCCTTGTTGTTATTGTTGTTTGTTTGTTATTGTTGTTTGTTGGTTGCTTGGTTTCCCCGCCCGCGTGCGCGCCGCCGCTCTCGCAATAACCTGCCTTTATTTTTTCGCGCCGGCGCGACGTGCTGAGACATTACTCAAAATATTTCATGCGCCGAATCTTATTTTCTTCTTTTGCCTGCTTTCCCTGCTGACATGCAGATGCCGTTGCGGTCACTCCTGGTCTTCTTCTGCTGCCACCTGAGAGAGAGAGAGAGAGAGAGAGAGAGAGAGAGAGAGAGAAAGAGAGAGAGAGAAGGGTCTAAAGAGAAGGGGGCCAAACGCGACAGTGAAACCCTAAACTGGTCCGCAGAAGGTGACAAGGGAACCTGTTTCTCGTTGCCAAGCCGGGTAGTAGAGTTTGAATGAACACTTCACCGACTCCCGTCGCCCCCCTCTTTTATTTTTCCTTTTCCTTCCCAAAAATTTCCTTCGCGCCGTTGCGTTATACCCCCGCTGTGTGCGCCCCCGAGTGAGAGAGAGAGTGAGAGAGAAGAGAGGAGAGAGAGAGAGGGGGGGGGGGTACCGAATGACAGACTTTTTCTCCTTTTTCCTGGGATGATGTGCGGTGGCTTGTACTCTACTGGTGTCCCCCGCCGGTACGCACACATGTGTACCCGACACTCGATACAGCACGCATGTTCGGTACCCGCCGGCACCCGTCGGTCGCCGCCGCGCGGACATGCGAAAAGAAGCCGAAAAACACCCCCGGACACAACTCCTCCTCCACCACCACCACGACGGCGGCGGCCAACGCCAGCCTCCGACGGCTCAATAAAAACAAGTATCGCACTGGGACGTTTTGGCTGTTTATTTCTTGCGACATTTCGAAGTGTCCGTACGGCAACTATCGAATGCCATAATGGGCAGAGGTCGCCGAGGCACCGAGGCAACTACTTGTCCAACGCAAATTTTCAAAACTTTTATTTTTTTAATTTTTTTTTTTTGGCACGGTGTCGGGGTCGGGGTGGTTTCCTGTCGTGTACACGGCGGGCGTAACATTTCACCGCCACACGCAGGTGACACACATTGACGCGTCGCACCTGGGGGCTAGGCGAGGTGCCCCCGGCCTCTGCCCCCGGCCTGTGCCCCGGCCTCTGTCCGTCCGGTGTCACGGCGCACTGGCTGGGTGGGTGGTGGGATTCCCGGGTATCGAGTCGTTCGCCACCTTTCTCCCGCGCGGCTGCCCGGTGAATGGTGTGTGTGTGTGTGTGTGTGTGTGTGTGTGTGTGTGTGTGCCGCTCATAGCTACACAGGGGCGTCTCACGGGTGTGGCCTTGTGGACTTTACTCTTACGATTCCTCAAATGATTGTGCGTCAAAACGGCCACTTCCTTGCCGCCGCTGCGCTGGCTGGTCAGGGTTGGTCAGGGTTGGTCAGGGTGTGCAGTGCGGGGCTGCGGGGCTGCGGGGCTGCGGGGCGGTGCCTCTGCCGGCCTCGGCCCCGCGGGGCACCGTGTTTGGACAAGGAGGTCCGACAAAGGGAGGCCCCAGCCGTTGGGTGGCCGCCGGATGTGCCCCGCCCGCCGCTCCCCGGCGTGCCCCCGCCACACCCCTCGGCGCGCCACGCCCCTCCGATGTGCCGCACTCGGGGCGATTTGACTTCCGATACGTCGCGGCGGCCGAGTGAGGGAGAGAGAGAGAGAGAGGGGAGAGAGAGAGAGAGAGAGAGAGAGAGAAAGACGTAGCGGTGGGGCCGGCAGACGGCGCAGAGGCGTCCACGTGATGTTGATGAACGCGGCCGCGGCCCCGGCGCTGGGGGCGGGCCGGCCTGCTGACGCGTGCGGGGCGCGTGCGGGGCGCGTGCGGGGCGCGTGCGGGGCGCGTGGAGCACGGGTGACAATTACGCCACTATTTCGGGATGAGGGCCGCGCGCCGCCCGCGTGATGGACGGCGGCGGCCGCCGTGACAATGTGGTCGTGACCGCCGGCTGCTGCGCCGCCGCCGCCGCCGCCAATATGCAAACGCGAAAGATGACAATGCCCGTCTTAAATTTGAATCGCGCGCGCGCTCTCGCGGTGTCGGTGTCGTGTGAGGGGTCAACGGCAAAGCACACACGGTGCGCGCGCGCACACACATCAACCGGAGGGCGCGGCGGCAGCGGCGACGGCGGTGGTGGCGGCGGCGGCAGCGGCGGCGGCGGTGGTGGCGGCGGCGGCAGCGGCGGCGGCAGCGGCGGCGGCAGCGGCGGCGGCAGCGGCGGCGGCAGCGGCGGCGGCGGCGGCCTGCCCACGGGTTCACGCACCGGTCCCCCACGGGTCCAGTGCAGAGTACACACACACGGCGGAATGCATTCCAAAAGTCTCCCGGCCGCCGCCGCCGCCGCCGCGCTGTCGGCCGTCCGAGGGGCGCGACGAATGTCGTCCGGTGCATGACCGCATTCAAGAGGAGGCCGCCGCCGTCGCTAAGCAGGGCCGCGGCCAACCACCCACGTCACGGGGGACGGCGGCGGCGACGGAGGGCTCAGAGACCGTCATCGGCGGAGGCCGTCATCGGCCGAGGCCGTCATCATCACACGCCATCATCTTCAGACGCCGTCATCATCAGCGACCGTCATCGGTAGTGGCCGGAGCTCCGCCGCTGTGTCTACCGCCTGCAGACCCGTGGGTAGGCCACCCGCCTAACAGGGCCGCGCGCATGTTGCCTGCCTCAGCAGGGCGCCCTGACCGGGTGGGCCGTGTCCTCTGGGAGAACGACGAAATCGCGCACCTCTTATTTTATTGTTTACAGACACTCTGCGGCTCTATGTGGTGATCCGGTCCGGATTACTCACGGCCCCACCGCCACGCCGTCCCCGGATCGCCCCCCTCCGTGTCCGCCGGATTAACGCGGGCCGCCCTGACCTGCCCCGGCGGCCCGAATTTCTCATACGCGGCGCGGCGTTTCCGGCCGGGCTCGGCTTACCTCATCGACCCCCGACAGGGACTGCAGCGGAATATTTCTCATGAGTTCATGGCGGTCGGGACGCGTTCTTGCGGTCGGCGCGCAGACCGCATGTCCAACAGATGTCCTCGCCCCGACCGCCCCCATGACGGACGGAGCGTTGGAGCGCTGGCCAGTCCGGAGGTTGAGGAGCATTGAAAAAACACCACGCGCGCTGGCAATCGTGCGAGTGTGTTTCTGTAATTTTGTGATTTGACAAGACCTTTATTTTTAAAAATCAGAAAATTTTAACTCATGCATGTTTTATTTACATTGTAAATTTTTATGAACAACCTAAGTTTCAATTTTTGTCACACTTTTAAAAAGGACTCCGTCTTGAAATTTTTGAATTCTAAGTTTTTGACTTTTCTTTTGTGGTCTCACCTCACATGTGACCAGTGCCTTGTCCGTGATGTTGGGATTCACAATTTTGGATTCCTCTCGGATTCACAGACAGGCGGGAGAGGTACATACTCCCTGCTTTGGGGTCCCTATTCGGCTCGGCGTCGGGCCAGCGGTGAGCGGTGGATACGGCTGTCGGGCAGGACAGCTGCGGGAGCCGCAAACCCCTCTGACCCCGGCGGGGCCCCGGCAGGGCTACCACCCTCACCCGACATCGGATTGGCCATGGCCGTCATTGTCACGAGAGACCTTCCGAAAAAGCTTTTTCCCCGAGGTAGTCGCTGTGTTGGCACCCGCGCCGCCTAATCCGGTAGATGTACCGTCAGCCCGCGCCGCGCCGCGCCGCCGTCCCCCGGAAACGGCTTTTTCCCCCTTCTTCTTTATTTAATATTTCTCGCTTCGACTGCTTTTATGCACCTAAATAACACATCAGTCTGAGTGAGTGACGCGCTTCGTAAAGATACGGGCGCGGGAGGCGTTCCGGACCTCGCCTAACGCCGCCGCCGCGGCTCCTCTTAGGGGTCACTCTGTTCTAATCAACTCTGTGACGAGAGAAAGCGACACATGGATGCACAAACCATCATGCGCCCTAACCATAAAGCGTCTATATGAGCAAGTTCACAAAAAAAAAGTTTTTTAAAAAGGGTTTCTAGGAGAAAATTCACACTGCATGCGAAACGAGGCCCACCGTCAACGAAATTTTCGGGGAAAAAGGTATAATTTGCCAAAATTTCCCCAAAACCTCACAATTATTCCAAGAACTTCCGAAATTTTCTAAAAGTTTCAGAAATCATCTGAAAATTTCTGAGCTAGAAACCCTATTAAAAAATCTAAATGAGCCCCCAAAGCGCTCGTGCAGTGTCCCGCTAAGCGCCGGCAGGGCTGCAGCTCAGCTGTCACGGCGGCGTGGATTTCGGACACTCTAAAACGCACTGCGGTCCCGAGCGGGCTCCTTGGCGGCTACCGGCGGCGGGCCCCCGCTCGGATGGGGCCCCCGAGATAAACCCTGTCGGCAGATTACCGCCCTACGTCGTGTCTACTTTGGATCAAACCATCCGAGAGCTGATTTCGTGTCGGTTCGGTCGCAACTAACTGTGTCGGACGGGCCCCGACAGGGCGGCGCGCGGCGGAAGGCGGGGGTAACCGGGCGGCGGCGGGGCCCAGGAGGCCCCCGCAGCCCCCGCGGCCCCCGCCGCTCCCGGCTCGCTGGACCGATCGCTGATATACTACTTGTCGCCCCGGTGTTTACCCGCGCATCCCGACATCAACAAACACGACAATCCCAGTCCGGCCAATCTTTTCAATTAATGAGTCCTTGCGGCCGCTTTAAAAAAGAAATTAGAGACAGGGGAGCGAGTAAAAGAGAGAGAGAGAGAGAGAGAGAGAGAGACAGAGACAGAGAGACAGAGAGAGACAGAGACAGAGAGACAGAGAGAGAGAGAGAGAGAGAGAGAGAGAGGAGGAGGACTCTTGCAGCTGTGCATATTTTAATGCGGGCTTCTTGTCGAACATCATTCCGGCCTCCGATTTACCCTTCATACCCCCCAAAAAGCTGTTTTCATCATAAACCATCCGAAAGTTTCGCGAGAAAGAATAATGATTTGAGAAATAAAAAAAGTAAAATGCGCGGCGCGCCACAGGCGGCAGCTGCAGAAGAAAAGCGTTTTGACTGCGGCCGATGCAAATAAAGCCAGAGTCGGCAACGAGAGAGCGGGAGGGGGGGGGGGGGCTGGGAGAGGGACGAAGACGGGATGAGAGGGAGAGAGAGAGCGAGCGAGAGAGCGATCTGTACAGCGCTGGCATGCGTTACCAACAGTCGCGATCCCAAGTCGCCCTGATTGATATGGTAATTTCAGGCGCATGTCGATCCCGGACAGATACGGGCGGCAGCGGCGCAGCGGAGCTGTGGAGCAGCGGCCCACGCGGGCCGGGCCCCTGAGCGTTTCGGTTAGGTCACAGGTTCGAATACCGCGCGCCCTTCTCGTTTTGCCCTCTCTCTCCCTCCCTCTCTTTCTCTCTCTCTCTCTCCCACACATGCACATGAATGGCGTACATTTTCTGTACACATTTCGTACACATCTATGAACAAATTCTGTGAATTGTGTGTACAAATGTGTACATATGAGCAGCCGCAGGTGGCCTGCCCAAGTGCGAGAGAGACGGGACGCCCCGTGTGACGGCGGCACTCTGCAGTGGGAGAGAGACGACTGATGCGATGGCCAGCTCTCTCGCACTACCGCAGTGACGCGGCAGGCTCAGCTGCCGTGGCAGCAGCGGGGCGTGTTCGCCTCCCCCAACAACACCCAGTACATCACGCAGGCCGCGGCGGGGCATGCCGGGTAATAGTTATAACGAGAAAATTAGAGAAACACGAAATAAATAAGGAGTATAAGAGGAAGCCCGGGCCTCACACATATCCCGGGGGCACGCCGCGCCGGGGTGGGGAGGAGGGAGGAATGCCGGGCTGCATGAATGGAGGAATTCCTCCCGAAGGTTCACACGCGCTGCATCGGAACAGGGGGGGCGGCCTCGGGGGCGGCACGGGCCCAGCAGGGACAGCGAATTTAGTAACATCGTTCTGAGGCGCGTTGTTACCGCGCGCGCGTACACACGCACGTGCGAACAAGTGCGTGTGCGTGTGTGTGTGTGTGTGTGTGTGTGTGTGTGTGTCGTCCGCGGACGGAACACGTCGCGCGCCGCGCGTGAACAGCTACACATCCACGTATTCGAACGCGTGAGCCCGTGCGAGTTGCGTCCGTCCCGCCCGGCACTGCACGCGGGCCGAGTGAACGAACAGGGTGACGAGAGGGAGGGAGAGAGAGAGAGAGAGAGAGAGAGAGAGAGAGAGAGAGAGAGAGAGAGAGAGAGAGAGACGGAGGGAGGAAGGCGCGTTCATTTGCTTTGCTAATCGGGAGCACGTAGAGACACCCTGTATAAATCACACTCACAGTTCCCACTGCCCCTGACCCTGAACTCTCTCCCTCTCTCTCTCTCTCTCTCTCTCTCTCTCTCTCTCTCTCTCTCTCTGTTGCAGACTGGACCCCTACTCTTCCTCGCCCACCCTCCCGCGCCGCCGCAGTTGCGCGGGGCTGTGAAGAAGCCATCAACGCTATCAATGGGATGGCTTCCTTCACACTTTCTTTAATAGACGAGGATGGAGCATCAAAAGACGAAGATGTGTGACGTAAAGTCACGCATACTCAACCCATTTTGATTCTCGTCATTTCTGATTCAATGGAAGGAATTGTCTTCCGGTCCTTCCGGTTGAAATTGGTCCTTTCGATTGAAACTTAAATTCCGGTCCACGTGTGTTCGAAATTTAGAACTAAAAAATAGAAAGTCAAAATTTAAAATTATGTTAATTTTTTTTTAGTTGAAATTTTAAGGAAAAGTTTAGGATACAAAATTACAAAGTCAGTATTGGGTGAAAATTTTGAGCAGCTCATTTTTTTATTTGCAGTTGAAAATTTCGGTTTCTTGGGTCTTGAACTGAGATTAAGACCTTTGGTTGCGTTTTTGGGTCGTTAGCGGCAGCGGCGGCGGCGGGCGGTTCGGGCTGCCGCTGCTGCTGCCGCTGCTGCTGCCGCTTGACAAATGGTCCCCCCTGATACGCATCGCAGGGATCACACCTCCGCCGAGCAGAGCGCGGCAGAGAGTCGTCCGCTAATTTGCATACGGCTGGCTATTTATCCTCCTCGTCCTGGGAAAGGCGAGAGCGCGCGGCGAGCGGAAAGAAAGGCGAGGCGGGGGCCGCTCCAAGTGACAGCCGGGCTCACTGTTCACCGCCAGAATGAAAGGACCAATTTTGGGTTGATAAGGGCGGCTCGAGCAGGGAAAACGTGACCTGCGACTCAAGATTTGACACGAGAGCTGGCCTCACCTTGACCCCGGGATTCCGAAAATGGGGCCAAGTGACCATTTTTGGGGTTGGAGTTGAGAATGTAAGTGGCAGGCTTCATCGGGGTCGCCTCAACGTCCAGCTTCCACATTTTAATTATTTTTTTTTTCAAAAACCATCATTGAGCCCCTTATTGCCTAAATTTGTGAGACGATTAAGTATTTCGGGTGATGCGGCATTTTGGGTTCCCTAGAGCCTCCTTGCCGAAGGGGGCCATAAACTTGAAACACCAAACCCTTCCGCAGGCAGCTGCCGCTAGCGCCGCGTGAAGCAGCCACGCTGGCTGCGGCCCCTCCGCGATGTGCCGCTGCCGGGACTAAGACCACTGCGAGAGGCGCCCGCGCGTGTTCTCGGGGAGTAATTTATAGATTTGTCGTGTAAATTAAGAGATAGCCAGGGCTCCCACTATAATGGCAGCACCGTACCGCCGCCGCTGCTGAAAATGACTGTGCTTTGTCAAGGGATTTCTCTGTCTGTCTGTCTCTCTCTCTCTCTCTCTCTCTCTCTCTCTCTCTCTCTCTCTCTCTCTCTCTTGATTCGATAGTTCATATCCGTCACATTTCACACATCTTACTGAACACAATAATTCTGGTTATTGGCAATCAGATCCAGCAGGTTGCTTGTGAGTTTCAAGCACAAGGATTTTCGTTTTTCCAATGCCGAAGAAAGTTATTTTTCCCCCTCTTAAATTTTCATGTGGCTTTTATGAAGTGAAAGGCGATGTGGATGCCGACGATGAACCCCTCTCTTTCGGGAGAGTCCGGCCGCGGCGCACTGGGACCGGCGTGGTGGGCCTGGGGGCCGGTGGGTGGGTCGTATCTCCAAACAGCACGCCTGACACGCCCCGCCACGCCCCGCCACGCCCCGCCACGCCCCGCCACGCCCCGCCACGCCCCGCCACGCCCCGCCCACATCGGAGGCCCCACCCTATCCGCCGCACTATCAGATGTCGTTATCATTTGGGAACAATGACCATTTATATACGCGAACCACAAGCCTGTGTGCAAAATTGCCGCGGGCGGCGGGCAGAGGGCGAGAGAGAGAGAGAGAGAGAGAGAGAGAGAGAGAGAGGCGTATGTGCGCACGTGTGCGAGGGAGAGAGAGAGCGATTTCTTTAAAGGCACGAACTTGTCTTATTGTTGTTGACGTCGATGGTTTTGTTGTTGCCTGGAAATAATATCGAGCCGAGTGCATCAGGTTTTGCATCCCGATTTTTCTGGTGTGTGCCGAAAATGGAACATTTTTTCTTTCATCCTTTGTCTAAACTGAATCGAACGTTATATTAAGCGTCAGCTTCGCACTTTATCTCTCTCTCTTCTCTCTCTTGTTGTCTGTCTTTCTCTCTCTCTCTCTCTCTCTCTCTCATCTCCGTTTTCCTACCCCGTCGCGACGTGGCCGTTCAGATGCGGACGGGCGAAGAATAAAAATACCAAAACGAGAGAGACAGAGACAGAGGAGGAGGGGGAGAGAGAGAGAGAGAGAGAGAGAGAGAGAGAGAGAGAGAGAGGAGGAGGAGGGGTAGAAAAAAGCTGGCCGGTACCGCACTGCGCACACGCACCTGCATACCTCCACGAATTGTCACTCAGCCCGTTAAGGGGTCTTTAGGCCGAGCGTGGGGACGTGCCCTGACAGCGACATGGACTCTTCTCCACGCCTCTGAATGTGGACACGGGTTTCTAAGGAGAGCCGAAAGAAAGCGCGCGGCCAGCCAACGGCCAGCCAACGGCCTGCCAACGGCCAGCCATCGGCCAACAAACGGCCAGCCAACGGCCAGCCAACGGCCAGCCAACGGCCAGCCAACGGCCTGCCAACGGCCAGCCATCGGCCAACAAACGGCCAGCCAACGGCCAGCCATCGGCCAACGGCCAGCCAACGGCCAGCCAACGGCCAGCCAACGGCCAACCAAAGGCCAAACGGGTCAATCGCGCGGTTTTGCAAGGGAATCGCAGGTTTATTTTTTTTTTAATAGTATCTATATTTAATAATTTTGAAACAGTCTCCATAAATGGTGTGGTCATCGAGTCGTGTTGAATTTCTCTCTCTCTCCCTCTCTCCCTCTCTCTCTCTCTCGCTCTCTCGCACTCTCTCTCTCTCTCTCTCTCTCCGGACTCCCTGCGTAGGCATTGGCGAGCCGTTGGCCCACCGCTGGGCGTTGTGTTTACACAGAGACAACTCTCGCTAAACCGAGCCGGCTGTACATCGCGCGAGACACAATAGGGCCGGGTAACTACTGTCGCCCGGGGTAACTGGCCGGGTCGGGGCGGCCGGCTACCCGGTTCTGTTACCCGGCCGGTATCCCCTTGGCTACCGTCCACACACCCGCGGGCCCGCGGGGACCAACAAGGCCGGAAGATATTATTTCTCGCGACTTGCGCTTGACAAGTCTTCCCGCGCGCGCGCGCTCGCCGGGCGGAGGGGACGCGTGCCTGGCCTCAGAGAGAGAGAGAGAGAGACGGGACGTCCCATTTGACCGCGGTAGTGCAAGAGAGCTGCCGGACCGGGCGTCTCTCTCGCACTAGTGCAGTCGAGTGCGGCGTGCCGTCTCTGTCGCACTCGGCTAGACCGCCATACCCCACAGTGTGCAGTATACGGGCAGGCCGTCCCTCACAGCGACACGGGCCACGCGGGTCCGCACGCGGAAATATTGCGGCGGCGGTGGCTGCTTCTTTACTGCGCCCTTTTGTAACAGGCTGGTCGATCGCGGCGCAGAGGCCGTTGCGACCGTCGCTTCCGGACTTTGTCAAGTAATACGGCTGGTCCTGCGCGGCGGCGGTGGAATTTCCACTGTCTCTCTTCCTCCGCACTGCCTCTCTCACTCACTCGCTCCCCATTGTCAACAAGAACACACGCATACGTGTGTGTGAGGTCACAAAGGAGTGTGTGGCGGGGACGACTGCGACGCTGGGGTGCAACACGCCGCCCCCGTGGCGTTCGTCATTCACGGCTGTTTCACCGCGGCCCTTGTTATCATATGAATGCCGGGGGGCCCCTCGGAGGGCTCGGAAGACACGGGAGGGCCCCGCACAGACGTGGCCCACGGAGACCGCGGTCCGCTAGCCACTCGTCTGTCGCACCCAGACGATAAATTCTCACGAAGAAATATTCTAAATTCGAAAAAAAGTCAAAGTTTGGAAAAAGCATCTGAATTTACAAAAAGTTTTGAGTTTGAAAAAAAAATCGAAATTGAGCGATCACAAACATATCCTTACCTCACAAAAAAAATATATTTAAAAAATTCCTCAATTTCTAAAAGTCTTTCTAATAATAAAAGTTATGATCCACCACAAAATTAATCACTCGATAAATCATTTTGCCGGGTTCAATCCCGAACATTTCACAGCCCGTTCCTCTGGCGTGCGGGGCGGGGGATGCGGCGTCGGCACCCAGCGCCTGCCAGACGACGGGGTAGGCCGGCCCGCAGCGCACCGCTGCGCCGCTCGGCGCGACATTGCCTACCCACCGCGGCGCTCCCTCCCGGGCGGCCCGCTGCTCCTCAGAGAGGCGAGGCGATTTAATTCCTCTCGGAGTGGGGGAGGGGGGGGAGATTTTTATTACAGTGCATCGCGAACTCGGGAAGGCGGGGGGGCGCTGCCTTCTACGATGCCCCGAGGCCGGCCGAATGGCTGGGCCGGGGCGTGGCGGAGCGGTGTATCGCAGGCCCTCAATGGCTGCGCGCTGCGGCGGGGGGCGGGGGCAGGGGGCCGTCCGTAAAGCGGAGGCCGTCACCACGGACACATCGCAGTTTGGGGGCAAGAGCAAAAACAGCCCTATGACGGATGGCCGCGGCCAGGACAGTTGTGTGCACCCGTTTTCGAAACACTGCTGGCGCCACTAGCGGCCTCATCTTGTACCAAAAGATGAACGTGGCCAAGTCGCGGGAGTGATGGGGGGCGTCAGTAAGTGTTCCGTGCACTACATCCGGCTTATCGAGTTCACGTGGGTTTGGTGCTTTGCGGACGGGCCCCGCCCGCTGTCGAGCCGGTGGCGGCGGGGGTCTGCATGAACTCCTTTGCAAGTACCCCGACCCCGTCGGCGGCGGCGCGCGCGAATTCGAAAAAAATGCGAGAGTTAGCGCGAGTTGGGATAGGGGAGGTGGAGGTGGAGGAGGAGGGGGAGGAGGAGGAGGGGGAGGAGGGGGGAAGGGGGGTGCGGCCAACTGCCGAGGTACGCCGGCGATGCCGCCGCACCACGCTGATTTCTGATATCGCAATTGCTCGTCCGGACCGCCATAGCATGATGGCGTACTGGGAGGGAGGGAGGGGGGAGGAGGAGGGGGAGGGGGAGGAGGAGGGGGAGGGGGAGGAGGGGAGGGCTCTGCACGAGCGGGCAGCCTGCCGGCACGACGACCCGCCCTCCGCAGCCATGCAGCCGGCACCGACCCCCGCAGGCCCCGCAGGCAAAGACAGAGAGGGGAGATGCACAAAATAACGTAACGCGGCCAAGTACAACGGCACGATCAGGCCGATATCCCCGCGCCCAATCAGTGTAACGTGCCGGGAGATACCAGAGAGAGAGAGAGAGAAACAGGGACGGGAGGCAGAGAGAGAGAGAGAGAGAGAGAGAAAGGGAGGGCGAGAAACGGGGATAAAGAGGGGGAGAGAAGGCAAACTATGAGAAATCGAGCGCTTTCGTAACCGAAGCCTCTTCTTCTTATTGACTCTTCTTTTATTTTTGGTCTGTTCTGGTGGCAGTTCCCGAGTGTTCACCTATGCGGGTAGCCTGAGCGAGAGGGGGATAGGGTGAGAGAGAGAGAGAGAGAGAGAGAGAGAGAGAGAGAGAGTCGCGGCACGGCACGTCGTTGTGAGGGTCGTTACGGACATCCGAGAAACGACAAATTGCTACAAAATAGCCGAGCCATTCCAGAGGAGAGGTGCGCGAGGCGCGCCTGGCCGCGGCGGGGATACGAGACAGGGAGACATCCGAGCGGCGTCGGCCCGGAGCGGATCCGTTTGGGTGCCGCGGTGTGCGTGCGTGTGCGTGTGTGTGTGTGTGTGTGTGTGTGTGTGTGTGTGCAGCCTCGTGAGTGTGTAGACCAGTGAGTGTGTCTGTGTGTGTGTCCGCCGGAGGTCCCGGGGGGAGGGGAAGTCCGGCGCATGGAGGCACTCCAGGACGGCGTCGTCTAGGTCCTCCGGGCTCCTCCGGGCCCCTCCGGGCTCCTCCAGGGCGTCCTCTGGGTCCACGTCGCCGGCTCCACTCCCGTTGCAGCCCGGACAACCGCCATCCCTCACGGGGCTCTTTCGGATATTTGATCGCCACTATCGTTTACCGCGGCGGCGGCGGCGGCGGCGGAGCCGCAAGCAGAAACATAGGCATGTCTCTGTCTGTCTCTCTCACGCACACTACCTCCCTCTCACTCGCACTCACGAATAATGAGGCGGACGCACACGCACACGGCACCGGTAACCGACTGTCGGCTATCCGATTCAACTGTTTGCACAAATGAATGGAGGGGGTCAATCTCTTCATTAGTGAGTGGAAGAGAGACAGAGACATGCAGTGAGAGACAGAGTGTGAGAGAGAGAGGTGACAACTGTAAAAAATAGTACCAAGTACCCAGGAGGTCTAGCAGGCTGGCTACTTATTTTTATTAAAAATATTTTTAAGAGGTTATGACCTCTTTGGGGGATTGAAAGAGGGGAATTGGCAGACATCCTTCACAGGATTTTACTTTTGTGCGCGTGCTTCTTTTATCCTCCTCTCTCACTCCGCCTCTCTCTCTCTCTCTCTCTCTCTCTCTCTCTCTCTCTCTATGTCTCTCTGTCTCTCGCTCTCTCTCTCTCTGTCTCTCTCCGGGGCACGCGGCTGTTTGGCCCGGCCGAAAAGAAAAAATCGGTCGTAAAAATTTTAAAACCCGCATGCCACGATACCAGGACCCGTGTCCTGCCGCCGCCCTGGTGGCTCTTATTGGCTCTTAAATGTAGCGTCAAACACACGACGTCGCAAAGGCGCAGCGGCCATCTTGTTTTCTTTTTCTTTTGCGAGAAGGAGAACACGGTGACAAAAATTTTCGTGGTTGGTAATCCTGAAGGAGAGAGAGAGAGAGAGAGAGAGAGAGAGAGAAATGGGGTCGAGGAGGGGGTGGGAGTGGATGCGATATAGCGGCACCCTGCAATCCCGGCCAATGATAGCCGCGGGGCCCCCGGTGCAAAGAGCGCAGCACGAGATATCGAAGATACTCTGTCGTCAGATTACCACCACATTTTTAGGTCTATTCAGAATTTTCGTTTTTTTTTTTTTGTCTTTTCAATTTTTTTTTTTAAGGGTTCGGGCGGCGGTTTTGGTCTGTTACCGTTGGCAACAGTGTGTGTCTCGCTGTGTCTCTCACCGCATTAATATATCGATATGAATCACGTTCTAATACCGCATTCTCAGCGCCATATTGCGGATTACGGCGGCAAAAGTAAGCACTCGGATGTGGCGATCGGTTGAGGTATTCGTGGATGACGGAGCGTTTCTGTGTGTGTGTGTGTGTGTGAGAGAGAGAGAGAGAGAGACAGAGAGAGGGAGAGAGAAAGAGAGAGACTGTCGCACACCGCAGCGCTCACAAGGCAACTGGTTCCCAAATGGAGTGGTCCAATAATAAAGATGAACAACTGAATTTGGAAAGAGATGAGGAGAGGCCTCATCCCCCCCCCCCCTCTCTCTCTCTCTCTCTCTCTCTCTCTCTCCCGGTCCTGTTTTTTTTCACCTTTTTTTCATCGCGGTATTCACCGTTATCTAGCAGGCGCTCCCATTATCAAAGCGTATTCAGTTTCAAAGCCCTCGCTGGTTTCGTATCGTGCTTATTTTTATGCGGACTTTTAAAATTTTTTTTCTCTATTTAACACTGGTTAAGGTGTAAATCTGTGCGCGAGTGCCTCTCTGTAATCTCCTGTAAGTTGGGAGTACCCGGCACGGCCCGGCAGAGCCCTCCTCTCTGACTCACGGCATCGGAGATCCCCCCGAAAGGCATGGAATGCACTTAGGCCTTTGCCGCCGCACGCTTCGCATGTCAGAGCCGCCTACACAAGCGCTGCTGTGTGTGTGTGTGTGTTCTTCCGTCTCACTCACGCCGCAGGTCCGCCCCGTGTGGGAGCGAGAAGGAGAGAGCGGCAGCCGCACGGGGGGGTCAGGCATGCACTGGGAGTACGTACCACACGACTGATCGGTGCCGCAGGCGGACTCATTATGCTCCAATCCCAGTTTCTGCAAACGCCCCCCCCCCCCCCCCCCCCTCCCCCCCCTCCCCCCCCCCCCCCCCCCCCCCCCCCTCCCCTATCCTATCCTATCTCTCTCCCTCTCTCTCTCTCTCTCTCTCTCTCTCTCTCTCTCTCTCTCTCTTGCTGCCCCCCTCACTTGCCCTGTCCTCTCCTCTCCGCGCACGCGTGACAAATAAACTCGGCGTGCGAATGGACACATACACAGACGCGAGCGCGCGAATTTATGCAAATTACGAGAGAGAGAGAGATGCCCAAACGCACGTAGGAAAAATAAAAAGCGAGTGAGAATGGTTTGGGTCCCTGCCGGGAGTAGAACCCGCGAGCGCTGCGGGCATCACCTGTCCGCCGTACAAGCATCCTTGTCTCTCTTCTTCTTCTTCTTCTTCTTCTTCTTCTTCTGCTTCTTCTGCTGCTTCTTTTCCAGCTCCCCTCAGGCGCCACAGGGCGTAGCATGTGGCGCTTCGGAACGAGGCAGAGAGAGACGGAGAGCCAGAGAGAGAGCCAGAGAGAGACAGAGACAGAGACAGAGAGAGAGAGAGAGAGAGAGAGAGAGACCCGCGGCGGTGTTAGTTAGCGCGGCGTCTCACATTGCATAGCATTTTGGCTTCTGGATGTGAGCCTGCTGCACAGGCTGGGTCCGCGGCCCGTTGGACCATAACGGACCCCGCAGGACCCTACAACAACAACAACAACAACAAACAACAACGACAGTCGAGCGGGCGGACGGGCGGCGGAGTCGTGTGTTCGATTGTTTTCCTTTTATTCGGCAGGGGGGGAGGCATCTGATAAACGGAGGCAAATCGGTTGTCGGTGAACACGGCCGGCGACACCCGGGAGCCGCGCAGCACGGGCCGAGCCGCCGCCGAGGAGTGGACAAAGAGAGCGAGAGAGAGAGAGAGCGGGAGAGAGAATAGGAGGGAGGGAGAGGCAGAGTGTGGGAGGGCGGTGGTGTGGGAGTTGCGGACGCGGAATAAATCTGAAAGATCCTGACTCTGATTCTAACAATCTTTTCTGATTTTACGTTTCACGTTTTATCTTTTTCCCCACCATGAAAACACCCTATCCGAGGTTCGCATTTCTCATAGTGAAGCACGCGTCGCCCCGTAGAGAGCTCGCTGCACAGGCTGTAGCAGATCGTGACCGCCACAAGGTGTTACCGGAGAAAGTTATTTTTTTTCTCTTTCCTCTCAAACGTTTTGTACGTAATCCAATGGACCGCCGCTGCGCCCCGCGTCCTGTAGCGCTGGGCGGTCCATAAGTCCGCTCGCGGGCGGGCGTGGTCTGTGTGTGAGTGTGCGTGTGTGTGTGAGTGCAGCCGGAAGGAGAAATATGCCTCGGGGCGGTGCGGTGCTAGCCGCGTCTCGCGAGCCCGGCGCCACGGGAGAAAGAGTGTCTAGGCGGCGGCCGGCTGCCTTTTGCAGCGGATCGTATTTCTGCGTCCATAAAACATCCCCGCGGAGAGAAAGTGTGTTGGATTCATTCCGCGGCTCGCGGCTAAACGAGTGCCGCGTGCGAAACATAACACAGTCCCGGGCGGGCCTCGGTGCAGCTGGAGTGGGATTCTCCGCGCATCATTAGGGACCGCGTGGGCCCGCGGTAGAATCCTCAAACCCTTAGTATAGTAGGATCCTACTAGGATCCTGAAGACCTTAGTAGGATCCTCAATACCTTTAGTGCGATCCTCAAGACTTGTAGTAGGGTCTTCAAGACCTTTAGTACGATCCTCAATACCTTTTTTAGGGTCCTCAAGACCTTTAGTAGGATCCTCACACTCCTCTGGACCGCCCATGAACCTCAGCACCCTTCATAAGGAATCCTGACGACCCCCGCGCGGTCGCGTCCTCAGCGCTCGCACTCCCTCGCTGTCCTCACAACAGGGACACCTCGGACCCCCGCGGGCATCCTCCTATATCCGTCCGTCGTGTTTGATATGAGAAATTGCAAATAACAGTCCACGCCGGGGTCCCGGCCGGGTCAGCTGCGTTGCGCGCCGGCGGGCGGCGGGCGGCGCGCGGCGCGACACCCGCCGGAACGGTTTTGCGTTTAACGCCGCCCATAAAATGGCACCTTTACGAGTCCCCGCCTCGGTTCGCGGGCCCAAATACCCACGCGGCATACACCAACGCGCGCGGCGGCAGTGCGTCATCGGGACGCTTTTGAACCCAGGGAGCATTCCCGCGTCAGGACCGCCCGCCGGGACGGTCTTCCGGTCAGGCTCGCGGGCCGGAAGCCGAGGCGGCAGCACCCCGCAGCGAGGGGTATCTCCGCCGGCGGTCAGGATCCGACCGCAGAATTGGCGGGGCGCAGGCCGGCGATGGAGCAGTTACGCGCGCAGTTACACCCTACCTCACCCTACCAAACGGTCGTGACACATCAGCAGCGAGAGCTAAGCCCCGCGCCGTTTTGTTTTCGCACGCTAGACGAGCTGAGCCCGCGGCGGCGGCGGACCGCTGCCCGCGCGCCGGCTCTCTAGAAAAGACAACATTTCAGGCACGTCGCTCGTCCCGCGAGGGGCGCCATTTTAGAACGATTTACGGCGAATGTCAACACGCAGGCACGGCTGCGGCTGCGGGAGGCAGTGCCCGGCTCGCGGGCAGGCAGTCGGCGAGGTACTTGGAACCGCCGCCACCGCCGCCACCGCGGCGGCACCAGTCCCCCGCCCCGCACTCCACGGCATTCCTCTCACAGACATTATTTGCTCTTCGCGACACCCGCAACAATTCTGAATAGAGCGAAGCGTACTCCGGGAGAGGACGCCGCGAAGCGGAAGCAAAGGATGCGCAGGAAGCCGTCGCAACGGCGAAACGCCGTTCGCGAGAGTACAGTATGCGAAATCGCGTGGTCTTCACCCAAAGAACGCGCCGCGGCATGGTTTTTCAGATAAAAAAAGAAGCTCTCTATTTACCTTCGGGTTCGCAGACTAGCTGCGGAATGTGCCAAAAAAAATAAGAGAAGTATCCCTTATGCGATACGATCTATTCGCTAGTTTTCGCGGCGGCTCGCGGCACGAGTAACATAATGCCTCTGGAAGGGAAAATAAATATAATCTCCCTCTCTCTCTCCGTATGTCCCATCCTTATCCATCCTAGGAAGCACCTTTCCTCTCTCGCGCCGTTTCCATTTGTCATCAGAGCAAGTAGGTGTGTGTGTGTGTGTGTGCGTGTGTTTGCTCAAGCGCGCGCTGCAGTTCTACCACCAACTGTCTTGATGTACTGTATTGAGCGGCGACCCGATATGCGGCTAGTGTTGCCAACGTAACGTCTTCCTCCCGGGCCGCCAGGCGTCACCGGCCGAGGCGTATCCTCGCTCAGGGCAGCCAAAACCTCCCGCCACATTCTCATACACGCGGTGCACACACCGAGCATTTCGCTCATTTGTTCCAATCATGCTGGATATGACACGACAGGGGGTGGGGCTCCGCACACACACACACACACATCTCCGGACGGAGGGCACGGATATCCACATGGGGCCGCCGCGCCTCGGCCCCCATACCGCCGCAGACATGCAAAACTTGTCATACTTTGATGCAGTCGAAGCCGCCGCTGCCGCCGCTCCCTCTTCTGCCGTTTTCGCGTCCAAAAGTCGGCATGGGGCCGTTCTCTCTCTCTCTCTCTCTCTCTCTCTCTCTCTCTCTCTCTCTCTCTCTCCCTCTCCCTCTGTGTGAGCAGCACCGCCTCCGCTATAAATTCCTTTGGCACTCCCGGTGTGTCGCGGCGCCTTTCCCGCCCTGCTTCCTCCCGATCGACGGCGCGGGAGGTGTTCCCGCGGCGGCCGGCAAGCAGTACGTGTCCGCCGCGTGGCCGCGCGTGGCCGCCGCGTGGCTGCGCGTGGCCGCCCGTGGCTGTTGCGGGTCCCACGCGGGCTCCGGGCCGCCGCCTTGCTGCGCCAAGGGCTCGACGCGGGCCAAGGGCAGTGCGAGGGAGAGAGACGGGACGAGGCCGCCGCCGCGCGTGCGGTAGTGCAAGAGAGAGACGGACGCCCGGGGATGCCCGGTCAGGTGTCTCTCTCTCTCTCTCGCACCGCCACAGTCAAATGGGGCGTCTCTCTCGCACTCGCCACTGGGGACGCACGCCATATAATTACACGGCCCGCTGACCTACCGCATCCAAATTCATGTTGCCGGCCGCTCGCGCGCGTCGGAATAGGGACCCGGAGGCCGGCCTGACGACACGACAGAAGGGCGCGGATTCGCCTCCCTGCGGCGGCGACGACATTCCACGAGAGAGATTTCTGGAGCAGGCGCTCGCGGACGCAGTTATTTTCGTACGATGACTTGAGGTCATTTGGTGACGTCGCGTATCTGAGGAACTGAGGGCGATCCTGCACTAAGGACATTCAGCTGCCCGTATCAGTTTTTTTTGTATTTTCTTTTTTTTTCAAAATGATTAACCCCAAAACATATTTTTGAAAAAATGGTGAAGTGTAGCCTTGAAAAATTTTTAAAATTTTGATGAAAAATGAAAATTAGTTTTCTCTAGGGTAATACGTTCTGACGGACCTCTAGACGTGGTATGTGTCATGATTTGGTACTTCACAAGGCTTCTCCACCATTTCACTTGGATCTCGTAGTCTTAGTCGCCCAATGACAATTTTTTTTTTCAAAACCCAGAACACAAAGAACAGTAAAAAAAAAATTGGTAAAGAGCGACTCGTATGAGCCGCGCGCAGTGCGGGGCCGGGCGGCGGAGACGCGAGTCGCCTAACGCAGCCCGTACATAAGAGCAATCTGGATCGGGTGACGCGCCATAGGTGTCGACTTGACCCACTCGCCGACCCGGTCCGATCAATCGAGGCGTCAACTGCCGGCCGACTCCGAACACTCTGTAGCGCTGTCTCTGTCGCACTCTTTGGGTGCTCCGTGAGAGAGAGAGAGAGAGAGAGAGAGAGTGTGTGTGTGTGTGTGTGTGTTCGGAATCAGTCTGCCATGGGTACAGCACGGCGTCGCCAGGTTGCGTTGAGCCTCTAGTGGCCGCCGTCCTTGCGTCACCCCGAACGTCATCTCGGTTAGGGTTTCTTACGGGTAGTACCCGAATGGACCCGTCACCGCCCAACACCCGCGGCGGCGGTCGTGACCTTGCCGTGACCTCTGCGTGACCTCCGCGCGCCATCTGCGTGACCCCGAGTCAACACGTCGGTAATGAGGGTCAGCACCGCGCCTCGGGAGGGGCGCCCTCGGCGGCGAGCGGGGCACATCGAGAGGATGTTGTGTCACAAGGCGCGAAAGCAGCCTTCAAATCGCGTGTTTTTTTTAAATCGAGCGCCACGTGCGCGCTCTGGCGGCGGCCGGGGCGAACTAGACTTCCGGCAGCGCTGCCGGCGGCGTCGGAGGAAGTCCGGTGACGAGGATCCCCGGCCGCCGTTGTCTTATCGGCGGCCCCGCTACCCGGCGTAATTGCAGCGTGTCGGGAAACGTCGGGGAAAACATAAATTTCCCGCGTAAGCCTCTCCTCCTCTATCTCTCTCACTCTCTCACTCTCTCGCTCTCTCTCTCTTTCTCTCTCCTTTACTCCTCCCCCTCCCCCCTGGCGGAGGGCGAATGAGGATCGAGAGGGGCTGTACGCAGATCCACGCAGGTGCGCGGCGCCCGTGCGCCGGTTGCCGCGGCCCCTGCAGCAGCTGCGGGCCCCTCTGATAAGGCTGTGAGGTGGAGTGCAAGGAAGGCGGCGGCAGACACTTTTTCTCGCGCCCTCTCTGCTTGCGGTTCGTCTTGGCGATGTTCTTTTGTTCGCCAGTTCTAGTTTACGACGGCGGTCGCGCGCTGTCGTATGGACGTTATTCGCAGTGGAAGAGGGTTAGGTGAGGTTAGGTAACGCCACTTCGATTATCCGCAGGGAGGAATCTGCCGGAACCGGACGCGACGTGATAGGGTAAAGCGTGCTTTTTCCCGCGCGGGCACCCAAACAAAAGTTTCTCATACATCAATGCATGAGGCGCATTCTGGGTTAGGACATGGACGGTCACAGCAGCAGCAGCAGCAGCCGGGCAGCTGCACTACGTCTCTCTCATCCTCTCTCATCCCTCCGGCTCTCTCACACACACACGCACACGCACGCACACCGCGAGTTGAATGTCCCTCCCGACTGCTCCTATCACATAATTCAAGGTTTAAGAATCGCGCAACAAAACCTGACGCCGGTGACGCCACCTGCCGGCCTATGCCGCATTAATCATCCGTGTAAATGACTCTTCCCCAGTCGTATAAATAAATGGTTCAAGCTGCCGCCGCCGCACCGCTGCCGCCCGGAGGCCGAGTTAGGTTAGGTAGGGCTGGGATTCTAGCATCGGCAGCAGTCGGCTGCAGCGGTCAGCTGTCGCGGTCAGCTGTCGCGGTTTCGAAATCTTTACAACATCCTAGAGGGCGCTGAACGCCTTGTCCCAAGTCACGCGCGGCGGTGTCGCCTGCGGTCACCTGCCACTGGGATTAATATTCCTGTCTCCTTGTGCCTTTGTCGAGATCGCCGCGGTCTGTCAGATGTGTGGTCTCGTAGGCTAGTGGTCACCGAGCTCGACTCTCAGGCGGCGCTCGAGGGTTCGAATGCCGGCGCCTCGGTGGAGATTTTACCGGGTGTGTCTTAAGGGATATTAGCGTTGTGTACCGTTGCTACAAAGAAAATAGTCGGCGTTGGACAGTGTCGGGACGGGCGTTGCTGCTGCCGCTATGCGCCTTGGCACGAGCGGAGCTTCGCCAGCGCCGCAGGTCCGGATGAGAGCGAGAGGGACGGGGCGTTGGACTGCGGTAGTGCAAGAAGGATGTCCGACCGGGGATGCCCGGAATATGTCTCTCTCTCGCACTGCCGTAGTCAGATGGCACGTCCCGTCTCTCTCTATCGCGGGTCAGAGGTCCGCACTCGGGGCACCGTACCCGCGGCGGGCCCCGCCGGCAGTTGCGTGGACGTGGACGCCCGCGCCTGCCGTGGACAACGACGGTTCACCGAGAACAAGCCCTCCTCCTGGCGCGTTAGCGCTGCGAATAGCCGCGGCCTGTGAGTAACGCCGCCTGCCCTGCGAATAGCGCTCTGCCGCCATAAACATTAACCTATCGACACACCGGGACGCTTTTCACGCGGGTTTGGCAAACAAGCAGCTCATAACATAAACAGGGGAGCCGAGCGCAGCCGAGCCGGGCCGCGAAGCGAGGGAGGGTGTTCGTAATATGTTAATTTCGTGTCGTGTCCGGCGCGGGGAGAAAAATTGAGCACCTGCACTACTTAGGGACGATGGGAAAGTTCTTCATTCGCACGGACAAATATCCGACGAGGAAGGCCTGGAAAAAAAATGAACACTCAGAGGTGTGCACACATATACATGTAGCTGGATGCTACTAAGAATGCGCTAGTAGCAGGTATTAGAAAGGATGTGCAACTGCGAAGAGGCGACAGGGGATGGCAGCCAACCAGCAGCGTGTGTGCCGCAAGGTACTAGAGGGAAAACGGTGCCGGGAAGATCGTCAATGAAAGAGAATGCATGAGAGAGCGGGAGAGAGAGAGAGAGAGAGAGAGAGAGAGAGGTCTCTTCTCGGCGCGTGTGCCATTACCTGAATGGGCGGCGCAAGTGGCCAATCTAATTAGGGATAACTGGCGGCGCCGCCCTACAACACGTTCGATCATTCAATTAGGCGATTTTTCACACACACACACACACGCACACACACGCACACACACACGTGAAGAACAATGCCACATGATGAGAATAGGTCTGCGGCACGCCCTTTCCTCCCTTTTTTTACGAATTTTCCGTCGTCGACAATTTGTTGCGCACGTGTGAGTGTAAAGCTTGATATTCTTTTCAGTTGTGTGCGTGTGCCCGTGTGCGTGTGCCCGTGTATGAGTGTGTGCATGTGCGTGAGTGTGTGTGTGTGTGTGGCTGTCGTCCGGACGGGTCCGCGGGCCGGGGATGGGCCGAGCTGGCATGACTATCCTGCCTGGTATGTATCACATGCACAAGCCAAGTACAGTTGAAATTGCACGCGCCGCGCCGCGACGGCGGCGGCTTCGCGGGGACTCATGGGACCGGCGGACCGGCCATGGGCCTGCCATGGGCCTGCCATGGGCCTGCCGTGGGGACCGGCCGCGGACCGTTCGTCTCTCCTCTCATACCTTCCTATGCAAACTCCACAAGAAGACCCTCTTGCGCAAGGCGAAGCGGCGCTGCGCAGGGAAAAACGGGGTTTCCCTCCGTCAGAAATCCGGATCATGATCCGGAAGCGAGGGCAATGGGAGAGGGAGAGAGAAAGAGAGAGACAGACAGACAGACAGACAGCCAGAGGGAGAGAGAGGGGATGGTGTCAACCTTGTGGGAGGAGCCCCCGCTCGCGCAGTCTTGGCAGCCCGTCAGAACCCTATGTAAGCTCCGCCGCAAATTGGCGAACCGCGTTGGTGAGGGGCGATCTGGGAATGAATGAGTGGGGCCTCGCGGCGGCCAAGTGGCGCATACGACGCCCTGTCGCCCGGAGCATGCGGGCCGCCCCACCGCCCGGAGAGGTTAGGTTAGGCGCGCCGGGATAGTCCATCAGACGAACGTATATTGCGCTCGTCGCAAACCCATTTTTTCCCCTATTTTTACTCATTTTTTTCCAGCAGGCGCCTGGCGGGTAGGCAGCCTCGCGGCATCTCAGCGCAGCCGCGTGGTGCGGGCGGCCTACCCCGAGCCTCGCAGGCGCTCCGCCACCGCCGCCGAAGAGATTCTATTGTCTCCCTCTCAAGAACCCTCTCACTCTTGCATATCCGGATCCGGCCGCGATGCCTTCTGGCGATGCCGGGCCGTCATTTTTCATAGCAGCCGCCTGCGGTCCTTCTTATTCGGGCCCCAAAAGCAGCGTCAGTGGTCGGTGCGGTTTGGGGGCCGATAGAATGTTAGCGGTGGCGCGTTGGTTCTCTCTCTCTCTCTCTCTCTTCATCTCTCTCCCCCTCTCTCTCTCTCTCCCCCTCACTCTCCCTCTCTCTCTCCCTCTCTCTCCCTCTATCTCTCTCGCGCTCTCTCTCTCTCTCTCACACACACACGCCTCGGACGCGGCCCTGCTTTTGGGCAAACCGATAATCATTTCCATAGAGTGTTATTGTGGCGTTAGAGGGGCCCTCACACATGGCCCGCATTTCAGGTCGTGCCACGCCGCTGCCACGCCGCCGCCACGCCGCCGCCACGCCCGGCCCCAAGAGTCGGAAGTGTCGGAGCTCATCAAGACCATAAATCTCGCTGGTAGCGGCTGCAGTCTCACGGGCGTGCGTGTGCCCGTGTGTGTGTGTGTGCCCGTGTGTGTGTGTGCCTGTGTGTGTGTGCCCTGCGTAGCCCCCACACCGAGGCCCACAACCGCGCACTCCCCACCACCACCACTACCACCACCACCACCGCATACGACTTCCAATCCATATAAAACGAGAGCCAAGGCTATGGGGGGACTCGGCGTTCTTCCCTATCACGGTCAGAGACGACTCGGCACTGCATGACGCATCTATAGGGTGTGCACCCGTGTATAGGGAACCCCATGCAAATTGAAAGTGGGAAAGTACGGGAGTTTGCACACTCCATAGCACCTTCCTTCTTTTATTTCCCCTACTATTTTGGTACCAGTAATAATTTTTTTTTTACATAAAAACATGCGCACCCGCGTTTGCTGATTGTTTGTTCTTTTTCGTTGTTGTTAATGCCGCTGTTTTTTTGTTTGTTTTTTTGTTCGTTTGTTGGGCGCGCCGAAGCCCTGGGCGCCGCTGCTGACATGATTCGGCCGGCGTCCGCCCGCTGCTGCCATCAGTCTAATTAGAAGCAGAGGCGCGCACCGAAATACACGGAATCGCGAAATTCCTTTCTCGGCGGCCGCCGGTGGATGTCGGATGTCGGACGAGCCGCGCCACCCGGCACGGCCGAGGGGAGAAGGAGAGAGAGAGAGAGAGAGAGAGAGAGAGACATGAGGAGGGAGGGAAAGAGAGAGGCCTTCTCGCCGATTCCGACAAAAGTCGAGAAGGGCGCAAGGGAGGCAGAGAGTGAGAGAGAGACAGAGAGAGAGAGAGGAGCAGAAAAAGGAGGAGCGTACGAGGAGGCGGGCAATTAAATGTTTCACAAGAAGGTGGAGTGCCGCATATTGAGTGACTACTGTGTTCTCGTTTGTTGCTCTTGTTGTAGCTGTTGTTGTTTGCTCGTGGCCGTCGCCCGCATCGCGCGCACAGTCGTTGGTCGGCCATACCGTTTTGTCAGTGGCGCCAGTGGGAAGCCCGTTCCCCCGGCGCCGGCGACGTTTCGCCCGGACAGAATTTTCGGGATAAATTAATTATCTTTTGTCGGATTGAGACGCGCGCCTCGTTGAATATTTGTCGGACTCTCCCCCCCCCCCCCCCCCCCCGCCAGCGCGAAGCCAAGAGGACAGTTGGATTTAAATAAAGATGCAATTGGCAAGGCGGTGCCTTAACGCGGCACAAAGGAAAATACAACGTAATGTTTGAACAATTAAATGACGAAATATTTTTTACAGTGAAGAAAAATGTTTGAGAGTTGGCGGGTGGCAGTCGAGGATTTCCTCCCTCTTTGCCCTTTTAGGTTAGCAAACCCGTGTTGTTTCCGAGAGGTTACGACCCGAAGGTTGTTCCAAAAGGACCGAGTACGTATATACACAGGACGCCGACAGTCACAGGGGGCTTACTCCCCGGTGACCCCCGCTGCTGGTGTGCGAGGGAGAGGGTAGACCGGGGAGGCGGGACGCGCACGCCGGTGCGACAGGGACGGGAGGTGTGCGCGCGAGCGAGCGCGCGGACGCAGCCAGACCACACACCGCAGTCGTGATAGCCGCCCCGCGCGAAAGCATCAAATCTCCGTGAATGGCGCAAACGTCAGACGGATTCATATTCATATTCCAATAAAAAGTAAAGGAACACGGGAGGGATGCGGCGGCGGCAGCGGGCCCCCGGCGGGATGCTGGCCGCATGGGCTCCGGTGCCGTCCCGCGTGCAAGTCTCCCCAACAGAACAGGAGAACCACCGTACTGCCGGAAAATAAACCTTTTTGCCAAAGTGTTTTTACCATTTCGTGGCAAAAAAAAATCAGTCTGGCGAATATGGCGAAAAAGATGAAAATATATTCATTGATAATGCAACGAAAAAAACGATTCTGCCTATCGTATCTGCAAAATTTTACGGCATTAAAAACTCACTTTTCAACTATGTAAACTCTGTTGCAAACTGATATTTTTAGATAGAAATTTAGAGAGCCTTGTGACGTCGGTCTAGGTCCCTGCTTTCCTATGCAGGGCGCCCTCTCCGCGGCAACGGGACATTTTCATCCTAGAAGAGGAAGTACAAACATGCATGAGTAGGTACGTAGGTACGACGTCAAGCGTTATAGGTGACCACACATGTGCACGCACACACACGCGCACACGCATTCATTCACGCGTACCCACACACGCATGCGCGAGGCGAAATGCCGTTGAGGCGCGCTCATTTGTAAGGGTATGATAGGTCACGGAGTACAGGACGGCGAACAACAGCTAGTCAGCTAGCGCGGCCAAAGGCGCGGCTAGTCCGAAAGCACTTCAAACGTGCCGTGCATGATTTCAACGAAGAGTGCTCTCTGTCTGTCT
This sequence comes from Megalurothrips usitatus, assembly GCA_026979955.1. Lineage (NCBI taxonomy): Eukaryota > Metazoa > Arthropoda > Insecta > Thysanoptera > Thripidae > Megalurothrips > Megalurothrips usitatus. The sequence continues at coordinate 5,003,756 of CM049605.1, forward strand.
CTCGCCTCAGGGATCAATTTATGTCCGGTTAGGGTTGGTAAGGTTAGTTTAGGTTAGCTACTCTCTGGAGCAGGCGTCCATTCACAGAGGAACAGAAGAATACGTGCGTCATTTTAATTTTCGAAATGAAAACGCCCGATGCGTCAGTCACCCGCGGGGGTGGCAGCGCAAGGACGTGAGTTCCGGCACCTGCGAACGAGGCGTGTTTTCCCTGGGAGCTACAAAAATAAATAGAGCGTGTACATTCAGATCGGTGTTCATGACCAAAGGCTATCAATTTTTTTTTCAATTTTTTTCAGTCATGCGTGCCGTGTTCGGTGCCTGACTGCTCACTCGATACTGTCGCTACTTCCTGCTTATTATAATGATACGGGGGGTGTACGACGCGTCCCCGACGTGAATGGGGCCCCGATACCCACCTATGAGGCCCCCGCGGCCCCCGCGGCCCCCGCGGCCCCCGCGGCCCCCGCCTCACAATGGCTAGATGGTAGGATAATCGGCACGAATGCTTTGTACTTTGAGGACGACGCGGCGGCCGCAGCGCCCCGCCAACACCGACGTACCTCCACGGATTTCTCATACACGCAAGAGCGTCCGACTCCATTCATGCTGCTCGCGAGAGACAGAGAGAGAGAGAGAGAGAGAGAGAGAGAGAGAGAGAGGAGGGGACGAGGAAGAGAGACAGAGAAGGGGAAATTCGGGAGTTTTATAATTCAACCTCCTCACTCTTCTCTCTCTTTTTTTCCACAGCAGCGGGCCGGTACCATTGTACGATTGGGATGATGTACCGATACGCGTCTTTTTTATCATATCTTATCTGGAACCACGTTATTCTCGCCCTTTGTGTGACTCGATGCCGTCCGCTGCAGGGAGAAGCGGTGTGCGGGAGAGACGCCCCATTTGACTACGGCAGCAGTGCGAGAGAGACGCCGCGAGCGCCGCGCGCGGGCGGCGGCATCGGGTAGGCATCTCTCTTGCACTACAGTGCACAGTCAAATGCGGCGTCGCAGCCGTCTCTCTCGCTCTGCAGGGAGTAGCCACGCCCCCAGGCCGCCACGCAGCGCATCAACCGGCTGCTTGCAGCCCTCTTGTGTCAGGGGGGCCAAGTTTAGAGAAGCATCTCTGCGGTTGAACTATATAAGGGAAAAAACAAAGGGAAAATAATGTAACAATATCTTTTTACAGTACACAGTCTCTGACCGGGTTCGAATACCGGCGCTGGCCGCCGCCGAAGCGCGTGTTTTTCACGCGACAAGTTGCCGCCGCCGCGCCATTTGAATAAACACATTAAGAGCGCCACTAGCGGACGGCCGACCCGGACTGTTGCAGAGCAGAGATCAGGCCAGAAAGAGAGAGACAGACATATACCTGAGAGGGGGGAGGAACAGAGACAGACAGATACCTGAGAGGGGGGAGGAAAGGCGGGAAAAATTAAATAAAAAGGAAGACGACAGACGCGTGTTATTCCAACAGTTCGTGCGGGCGGAGAGCGGCATAGGCGGCGGTATGAGAAATTTATGATGTGTTTATATTTTATGCACATTCCGCGTCGAGAGTGAAGTTTGGACAATGGCGGCAATAATTGTGATTTATTTTCAGCGATTAGAACTCGCTCACGCAACGCGCGCGCGGCGCGCTGCCGCACTCTCCTTTTCTGCACTACTCTCTCACTCTCTCTCTCTCTCTCTCTCTCTCTCTCCTGAAAAAAGGGTGAAAAAAGAAATACGAGAGTGCGTAGAATGCGAATGACAAATCGACTCGGAAATTCCGCGTGCGGTGTAACTAGCGAATCACAGGCATTCGAGCGTTTAGGTAGAGTATGAAAAAAAAATGTCCCCAATTTATTTTATTACATTTTTTTGGAAATTTTTTCCCAACCTTTTTTTTTCAATTTTTTTTACGCATATGGTAGTGAAATAAAGTTCATTGAAAATTAACGGCCAGCATGAGAGCCTCCGGGGGAAACGATGATTCTGTCTCTGTCTGTGGACGCCCCGGTTGGTTGCTAAGGGCCTCTCGCCGCTGCGGCGGAGGTGCACAACATGGCGCAGCGAGAAACATTCGTTGAACTGGGTGTCGTCGGCGCGGAGGAGAATGTCCCCGGAGCTGAAAATGTTGTGTCGTGTGTATGAAAATGCGCCGGGCGAAAGGTCCTACGGTGCGGCGCGTTCCGTGACGAGCGAGAGAGAGAGAGAGAAGCAGTTGGACGGCTTGCTTCCCAACAGCTTGTCTCAGTCCCTCTCTCTCTCTCTCACTCTCTCTCTCTCTCTCTCTCTCTCTCTCTCCCTCCCTGCGAATAAGCGATATCTCGAATGGATGCGGTTATGGGTGCAGTTATCATTAGGACCGAGAATTACCGTCGTAAAGGAGGCGCAAAATCATTCATCTCTTCCTCTTCTTCTCCCTCTTCTTCTTCTTCTTCTTCTCCTCCTCCTCCTGACGAAGGAGGAAAGCGCCTTTGCACGCGCGCCACCGTACAGCCGGGCCCGCACCGCACGCGTGCGTGACAGGCGGGCCTACGTACCAGGGGGCTCCGCACGCTCCGCCACCTGCCTCTCTCTCTCTCTCTCTCTCTCCCTATCTCTCTCTCCCTATCTCTCTCTCTCTCTCTCTCTCTCTCTCTCTTTCTCTCTCTCTCTCTGTACGTGTGTGTATCAAAGCGTTCGATTGACCAACGCCAGCCGGCCACTACCATAACGCTCCTTGTTCCTGTTGTTGCTGTTACCCGGGCCGCGCGGTCCGTTTCTCCCCTCTCTCTCTCTCTCTCTCTCTCTCTCTCTCTCTCTCTCTCTCTCTCTCTCTCTCTCTCTCTCTCTCTCTCTCTCTCCTCTGATCCACATTTTTTCTCCCTTCCCCTTCTCCCCCATTTCCTCCACCGCATACTGAATGCGTTTCGAATCGCTGCTTGACGCCGCCGCCGCCGTGCCGCCGGGACGGTCCCACGGTCCCTACCCGGTCCCTCCCCGCGTGCCCGCTGTCGCTGTCCTTGTCCGACACACCCGAACGCGGCCAGCGCCACCCGCGGGACGAGGATGAAAAATGCAGTCGCGCCTCCTGCTTGCTGCTACTGCTGCCGCTCGCGGACGTGGTTGTGCGTGCGTGTGTGTGCGTGCGTGTGTGTGCGTGCGTGTGTGTGCGTGTGTGTGTGTGTGTGTGGAGCCTAACCACAATGGCGCCACTGTTCCGCACGGCCATTGGACGACGCTTTGCAGTCGCTGCTGCCTGCACTTCTCGGAAAAAAAAATGAGTGTACACATGTATGGATGGAAGAGCAAGGGAAAGAGCGAGAGAGGCAGAAGAAGATCAAGTGGAAGAGCAAGCAGGTGAAAAGCGAACGGAAGACCAAGCGGAGAGCAAGAGGTAGTGCAAGAGGAAGAGCAAGAGGCAGGCCATGAGGCAGAGCAAGAGGAAGAGCAAGAGGAAGAGCAAGAGGAAGAGAAAAGGAAAGAGCGTAACGAAGAGCAAAGACTGAAGAGCGTGGAGAAGAGCAAGAGGAAGCGAAAGAGCGAGACGAAGAACAAGAAAGGGTAGGGGTGGCAGCAGGTGAACGCTCGGGCAGCGAGCGCGGCTCATGCCGACCGCAGGCCCGGCAGGCCGGCGTGTACAGCGGAGGCAGTCGTGCTGCTCCCTTTGGTACTCGATACCTATTAGCATGTCAAAGCCAGAGAGAGAGAGAGAGAGAGAGAGAGAGAGAGAGAGAGAGGGGCGTGACGGGGCGTGGCGTGGCGGGTACCGGGCTAGCGCATGACCGTGTGCGGTACCCACACACGCGGTGTTACACCGAGTAGTACCCCTCGGAAGGCGGGAACAGCATGAGACATCGCGTGCACGGATATCGCGCGCACCCCAATAACATCGCCCTCTCTCTCTCTCTCTCTCTCTCTCTCTCTCTCTCTCTCTCTCTCTCTCTCTCTCTCTCTCTCTCTCTCTCTCTCTCTCTCTCTCTCTCTCTCTCTCCAGTCTGACCGTTGCGTATGCGTGCGAGCAGGCGCGGGCGCGCGCTTGATCCCGAAAACTTCTTTTTCTTGGGGGGACCTCTCTCTCTCTCTCTCTCTCTCTCTCTCTCTCTCTCTCTCTGTCTCTCTCTCTCTATCTCTCCTTGTAACCACATAATACCATGTGAGGCCCCGGCCCGTGACCCAAACATGGCAGCCGGCTGGACGCATAGCGCCCCGAACGCCCTCCGGGCATCTCCCCCGTTCCAGTCCAAAAACGAAACACTCGACAAAAATAAAATTAAAAAAAAAACAAACGCCCATGTGTTTTCTAGCAGCCCATAAATAGAGCTCAACTGGTATTTGAACCCCTGCGCGACACGTTTTAAAAGGAAATTTCAAGTGGGGGACGGAGGAAAAACGGTGCATGAAAAAATGGAATAAACCAAAAAAAAAAGATCCTGTCCCGGTATTCGAACCCGCGACGGTCCGCGGCGATTGCGGTCAATTACTGCGTCGCTAAGCAGTTTGCGCTACGCATCGGCCCGCCGACATGCGGGCTGTGTGCTGTATGGGTGGCCCCGCATCACCGCGGCTCCTGATCGACATGATAAATGCCTCGTTGCAGTTGCAGTCGTCGTTGCAGTTTCAGTCGTTCACAAAAGTGCAATTATTCGAGATATCGAACTCCGCGCGACCTCTCGAACTCTATGCCTCGCGTGCTGTTCGAGAGCGGCGGCACTGCCGTATCCGTTTGGGGTCCGTTTTAATATGCTTCGCTAAACCAAAAATAACTTAGGGAGAGCAGAGAGAGAGGGGGGGGCCAGTGGTCAGCCGATTTTCGCGCGCGCGCGCGCGCGCATGAGCGCAAAACGCGTGTGTGTGTCTGTGAGAGAGAGCGAGAGAGAGAGAGAGAGAGACAGAGGGGGACGGACCGAAGGTGATATACAAGAGAGACAGAGAGAGAAGGGGGGCGAGGGAGAGAGAGAGATGGGGGAATCTCACAGCAGGCGTCGAGGCAGGGAACGCGCTACTATCAACATAATTGGATGTCGACTCGTGCGCTGTTATCTTAATGCGGTGTCCCAAACGTGTCACACACACACACACGAGAGAGAGAGAGAGAGAGAGAGAGAGAGAGAGAGAGCTGCGGAGGGAAAACGGAGTCTCCAATACGAGACCCACTGCTGTGCGGGTGTGCACAAGCGAAGGGACCCAGGGGGCCAGAGGAAACGAATCTCTGCGATTGCACACGATTGTTATTTAATTTTTCTTTTCGCAGAGCACTCCACAATCCCTCCTGTGCGATGAACTTCATCGTCTATAATAGCAGAGCGGCGGGGAGCGGAGGAGGGGGGGGGGGGAGGCATGCAAAACCCAGCTATGTTGTTTGCCCCTAGCGGTATTAATATTCATCGGCCCATAATAGGCCGCGGAGAGCTACGCCGCCTCGCCACGCCAGGACGACACGTTCCGATACCGCAAAACACGCGCGGGGGGGGGGGGGGGGGGGGGGTCCGCGGGGGGTGTGACCGTGAGGGGGGAGGGGGGGCGTCCGTGAGGGCGGGATGTCCGGGGATGTCCGCAGGGCGGCCGCCGAAAAAGGGAAAAAAATAAAAACTCGAATGTGAGAGTCTTTGGCAGTACGCGCGCGGCCTCCAAACTGACCTGATCTCACGAGGAGAATTTTTCAGTGGCGCGGGGTTCGGTTCTCGTGCTGAGGTTTTGTGGCGGCACGCCCTCTCTCTCTCTCTCTCTCTCTCTCTCTCTCTCTCTCTCTCTCTCTCTCTCTCTCTCTCTCTCTCTCTCTCTCTCTCTCTCTCTCTCTCTCTCGCTTGTCCGGCCCGGAAAACGTGACGGCGAGATTGCGAACGATGGAGGGGGGCAAGGGGCGGGCACTGGCCTGCATGATCGGGGATAATCATTGAGATCCGGGGCCAATGGGCAGCCAATGGGCAGCCAATGGGCAGCCGGCTCCGGCCCGGACTCCGGGGCGCCTCCGGGCTGCACGGACAGCCGCTCCGTGAGCGGGGCGGGGCCGGCGGGGCCGGCCGGGGCCCGCGCAAGGTGCACAGCACACACACACACAGGGGGAACGGCGTAAGAGAAAAGGAGAGGAATTAAAATGGTAAGAATTTTTTTTTAGCAATTTAGTTTTGTAAACTTTTATCGCGAAGGATCATGGCCAATTTTGTCTCTAAATCGTTCCTTTTTTCCTGATTTTGACTTTTTGTAGTTTGAGGTTTCTTTATGAAGAAACTTACTGTTTCATTTTCTCATTTCTCTTTTTTTAATTTATTTTTTCCATTTATTTAGGAGGGCCGCCGCGAGGTGTCCTTCAAGGAGCGTGTCGTGCTTTATGCACGGTCCCCGTGAGAGGGGGGCCGCCGCTGACGACGACCGGTACGACACGCACGTTCGCGCTCCTCGCTTTTATATTTTTTTTTATATATCGGTGCGGTCGGATTCTCCCATCGCATCACATTCCCGCGGCACACAAAGTCCCTCCCTCCCTCCCTCTCTCACCGTCACTTTAGCCGACATCACTTCGGGGGCTCCTGAAAAGCGAAATGACCGTGGACAGGACAGGACACGGATGGACACGCCGCGCCGCCGCCGCCGCCGGGACGGAACGGGACGGCGGGACGGGCGGGCGCGCCGGTTCGAATACCCGCGCATCTGGGCCGGTCTCGGCCGGCAGTTGCGGCACCGTCTGACGCCGCTGGCTGACGCGTGCACGGCTGCCCCCGAGACGTCTCCCTCCCCTCAGCGTCGAGGCAGGCGGGCAGAGAGACAAGGACGCGGGTACGCGTTTGAAAGAGAGCGAGAGAGAGAGCGAGAGAGAGAGAGAAAGAGAGAGAGAGGGGGGGGGCGCGTGGTGGCGAAGGGTTAGATCCCAGCGGCGCCGAGATGTTGAGGGCCGGGGATCGTGGGCGCCGGGAGGCTAGGCAACCTATCCGACACCGCACCCGCCCAATGCCGCCCGCCCGCTCACACAGAATGGGGCTCAGTCCCGGAGGGAACTGATGTGCCCGAATCAGGTTTTGAGGGATTCGAGGAATCACTCGCTCGTGCTCGTCGGCTACCTCATCCATTCCCTGCATCCCAACAAGCGTTGCAAGATTGGGGCGGTCCCGGCCTAGGTCAGAGCGCGTCGGAAACGCGCGGCGCGAACCAGCGGCGGCTGCCCGAGAGCCGGCGGCAAGGCGCCCGCCGCCCGGCATGCAGGCAACCCCAACGCGCGGCTGTGCGGCGGGCTGTCCGCGCCTACCTCCCAGGGGCTGAGGGGGAAGGGAGGGGGAGGGCGGGGGGAAGTACTGCAGAGTCCCGAGAGATGGCGCTCGGAGCGGCGGGACGTTAGCTCTCGCGGGGTGCTCCGTCCGGCGCCAGCACGACCCTGCGACTGCGGCGCGAGATACCTACAGTCGCCATCATTTCGATTGATCGCGCGTTCTGTCTCGGTTGACGTTAGTGGTGATGGTAGATTGAAGGGAGGACGGCGATAGCGTGCACAAAAGTTAAATTCTATCATTGATTTATTTCACTTCATTGCTACATTTGAATGTTTGATTTCAAACCACATTGTAGTCACGTAAAAAAAAATCTATCAGCCATAGAAAAATTTAATCAGACAAATGAATTGCGCACCCAATGGTAACCATAAGAGGACAAAACCTTAACGAGACGCTCCAGATATGCACATGCAGTATTCGGCATCAAATCACAATGTTTTCACATTAGCATTGACTAACACACATTACGGCCCCATCTAATAAATCCTATGTTAACCTCTGATAGATCCAATTCCCTCCTATCTATTTATGTACTGGTGAGGCTCCCCCTTTTCACTTGATATAATTGTGCACTGATCTGGCACAGAGATCTCCTGGTTGAACCTGTCAATTACAGCAAAGTATTGTACTCTGTACATCTTCATTTAGAATATGATATCTATTTATCTACCAATAAAAAATACCTGCCATCTACAAACAAGTTTACAATAAATCAAGAGAGTCAGATAGTGATTTGAAAATTGAATCTTCCCCATAGCTGGTAAGCATTAAAAGGGTGGTACCTACAAGCTTACTATGTATTTCAGTGGAACAGTAAGGGGTTACAGGATCAACAAAGATAATCACAGAAAATTGCCAAAATAGCTATATTCTGGTTCACTATAGTAATATTTGAAAATTCATTGAAACATTAAAGAAATCTTATATTTACTCAGTCCATTGGAGGTGTGCATTACATTTGTATCCCCTTTACATTTTCCTGGAAATCATTGTATCAGTATTTCTCCTTGTCTCAAGTTACATACAAAGCCATAACGATCCATCATTACCATCATATCATTGTGAGTAATCAAAATCACAATTTATTTGAGCTGGTTTACAGTACAAACCAAATTTGAAGATGAAAGAAGCCAAGAAGATAACATTTGTGGATTATTGAGATGCAATGCCCTGTTTAAGATAACCAGTACAGGACACAAAGGAGCGAGTTGTAGCAAAATACAAGACTTCGGCTCATCTCAAAACAACAAGTTTAAGTCTATCTGGTACCAGGTGGATGTAAAACATGTATCATAATTTGATTCACATTTCACATAAAACATTGAAAATGTAAATACAGCACTTCACACAAGACTTGACACTTGACACACCATCGAAAATACATCTCCCAGAAACCAATAGCTACCAGCTTTGTGGATTTCACCTTAATTTTATTCACTATTATTTAAGAGAGTCAAAATGTCATTACATCACTGTGGCTTGAAATGAAAAAAATGAACTAAGGACTCAGCAATCACAGACAGAAATCGATACAACTACAGAAACTTATATCCTTGTTACATTAGCACTATATGAATTTGGAAGACCTACATCAGGCAGGTTATTGGTGAAGGGAAGGTCAGTCCCAACTCTTCTTTGGTATTTTTTCCCCATAGCGGACTTTACATGTAATAAAAACTGTGGGCCTGTCAGCCCAGCCCTGTGTAACACACAGGCATCCACACATATGCAGCCAGAAAACCCTTGAATCCTGGTTCCAAGGCACCACCAGAGAACAGATCAAATAAAATATTTTGGTCAGAAGTACAAAATACCACATATAAAATAAGCTACGCCCGTATAAATAAACTGACAACTTCAAAAAGAGCCATGATGCAGTCATACCTGGTCAACATTCTGTTCACCATATTAAAAGTACTACTGTACGTCCTCACGTGATTGACAGTGCAGAGCAAAGGATCAACTCCACTAAACTCATCACAACCAAAATTTGAAACGACTGAAATTTTAAAAATGATCTGAAAGAGCAGCAAGTTTGAAAGCCAATACATTTATCAAAATTTTTGGTAAATGAACAAGAAAAACAAACTAAAAAATGCAATAATGCAAGTAGTACAGGGTAAAATGACAGATATGCAATGATACCTGAGCCAACAAACAATCCTGATGATAATGATTTCTTTGTGCTCAGATATTGAAACTTATATATTGGACAGAACCTTAACCACTCTACAATTTAAAATTTTGACACAAAACAATTTTTAACAATATGCAAAATGAATAATCCGACAGTGGGTAAAACACTGAAAATTAGCATGCACACAAACAAAATATGTATGCACAGGCTCAACATTAATCCTCCTTTTAAAAATTATGTGGTTTTCATATGAATTGCATAGTGCAATAACCATGTATATTATTGTCTGTACCAGAATATTATAGCTTTAGGAGACCGCTTATTGTCATAAATAAAATAACATAAAAAATGGACACATGGGCATAATACAAGTCATAATACATATAGGAGATGGATTTGATTGAACAATCCATTAGAAGCAGAAAAAAGTAACTGATGAGAAGATACAACACATGCAATGGTAACATCTGATAGAGAACAATAAGGTAAGACAAAACAAACATAAACTATGATTGAGACAAAGTTAAAGCACAGCTTAGCTCAGATAGAAGGAACCTTCAGACAAATTACAGAAAAAAAATCTTAGATCAAATCCCTGTTAACTAAGCAGTGCATGCAATTTTCACCGCCTACTAAGAAGATATGCCATAACATATGCAAAGTACCAAGAAAATAATTTCAGAAACTTACAAATACGGTACAAAAACTGCCAACTATGATAACAGCATAACAGCCATGGACAATTAGCACTTCACAAAAATCACAAACTAGTGATGATGTATTTGGCATCAATAAATATCATGTTAAAGAAATAAATAGCTTGTCTAAGCAACATAAGGTAACAAATGGATTAGTTGAACCAGCCTTCTGATTACTGCACCTTTTCATCATGAATTGGAAGTAATATAAATATCACAATCAAACACAAAATTGAAATATGCAAGCAGCTTATCTACTAGCCGCTTCATTGCTCCCTTTGCGTTGCAGAATGGATGGGGAAGTTATTTTTAATGGTAGTGATGGAGGCTGAATCTGTAGAACTGACTGGGCCTGAGATTGCACCTGTCAAACAGAGTGACATTAGGTAGGCCCAACCACACATATTTCCATGCTTATCAATTAGGAAAAGAATAAATAAATGAATGAATAAATAAATAAATAAATAAATAAATAAATGAATAAATAGAAAGAGAAGGTACTATTTCATCTGATCAGACACCTGAGATAACATCTGCTGCAAAAGCGGAGGAGAGGCGACTCTAGGAGTGCCTTGCTGAGGGGATTGCTGCTGAGGGGACTGCTGTGTTGAGTCACATGGATCAACTGGAGTTGAGGTCATGACTGCCAACTGCTCAAGATCGGGGAAAAGTCTTGTAAGAACAAAATATGCAACATCATAGTTGCGCCAGTAATCGGTGTGGGATGTGATTGCTGATATGTAAGGACCACCAAGGTTGCTGTCTCGCAGGGCATAGTCCAGGCGGTGCTCAAGACCTATGTAAAAAAATGATTGATTATTACCAGCTATGACTTATGGCACACAATACCTTAAAGATGTTGGAGAACAGTATAAACCTTGTGTTGGTGAATCTAACAGAGGGGATCCACTTTCATCCTGGGCTTTCCATCCCCCACGCACAATGCTCCACAAACTCCAACCTCGTTCTGAAACAATGCGAATTTTACATCAACTTATGTTCTTCACAATTTGTTTAGCTTTGCCATACTGGCTACTCACCCCTGCTAGGAGTTCCACCAGGAGATTTAGGAGAATCTCCATCATCACCAGCTTGTCTACTGGGAGCTGATAGACTAGTTGATGCCACACCATCCGAGACTATAAGCTCAACAGGTATATCCGAATACAATGTATGGATGGCAGCATTGTAGGCTTGGATTTGGAGAGGTGCTAATTTGGCATATTCGCGGACCAGGAGAGGTTCCATTCTGAAAGATAAGATAATAAAATACTGGGTTTTAGACTGTTGGTTTCACAAAAATGAGCATAAGAAAGGCAGTCAAGATCACAGAACTCTGAGAACCCAATGCTGAGTGACTTGAGATACATAGAAAACAGAATGTGCAATAAGGGTTGCTTTGTTTCCCTTAAAAAAGAAAAAAAAAAGATTTCCCTTGAAGTCTACCTGTAAGCTACAGGATCTGATGGATGAAATATATTAAAGAATCGATGACACAAAGTTGGAGGAAGGAGGTCTTTGTGACAGCTCTCAGCCTGGGGATCTGGCACACGGAGAGCTAAGAAGACAGCCAGAGGGGACCCCAAGCAGAACAAACTGTCAACCTGGAAAAGGAAAGGAGCTTGATAACTTAACAGATTTTTCTAATTTAAACTTGAAAAGTTATTACAAAAGGACAATTACACAAACCTCAAAGAGCAATTTTGTAGGACGGTGAGTGGGTGTAGGTGTAGGCGTGGTACCCTGAGATGAAGCAGGCGTGTTCGACCCACCAGAAGCTTGACTTACTCCTTCTTCACAGTCAGCTCCATTAAGATTACTATTTGAGGATTCCTGAGCCTAATAATTCAAAAATGAAGGTTACAGAAAAGCATTGTGAAAGATCAGCAAAACCGGAAAATAAAAGTAAAGTAACCACCTTTCTTTGCTCCAATGTATGGGTAATACTCCATCCTGTGATTATATCATAAACAATCACACAGCCCAGAGAATGTGCAATTATAGATACTTTTCCTCCACGGGAAGTAAAGTCTGGGTTGCGTTGGGTGAAAGTTGAATACAGGCGATTTAATTCGCAAGTGAGACCTTTCTGAATTTCTCTGCTATATAGCGGACTTGTGTAATACATTATGTCCATGGCAGTGGCATTCAAGCGCTGTCGTATACTCTGGACTTTGTTTGGAGTTATGGCCTCCACAATACCTATATAAAAAAAAAACAGGAAGAAAAAAGTAATGCACTACATCTTAATATCTCCTAGTACCAAAAAAAAAAAAAAACAATTATGGCTGGGTCTTGCATAATAAGTGTAGCATGGCATGGAATTCATGTAGTACCTCCATCTAATTTGAGTGAAGAGCGCCACTCCACAGGGAAAAATTCAGCTCTGTGCTGTGATGAAGGGAAATATTTTGTCTGCAGCCAAGATGAGCAGTCACGGAACCTAAAGCAATATGGTAAGCATAAGAATATTTATCAAACATGATAGTCAACTGTTGTCATAAACTAGACTCATATGCATACTAACTATACTTACGTGCAAGTATTTCTTATTATGCGATCTTTATCCATCTTTTGACCAATGCCATGGATAACAAACACTAAATGGGTGACATCAGCAGGTCGGTCATCTAAAGATGCAGGAGTTTTATAGCCACGGCACAATCTGTATCCGATGGCTGCAAATATGGTATTTCAAAATGTTGATTTATCTGTCTGTAATCCAATATTCCTCATGTCTGCATGGTTTTTAAGTGATTACTTACACTTTTGGAAATATCCCAACTTTTGAGTGAAGCTACGAACTAATTTGGATGGCGCAGCTTCACTATATAAATATACCTCAATGGGAGAGTACCAGTCAATACGGAACTCTGAGAAGCTCTCAGATTTAACCACTGCAAAATATCAGTAAAATTGAGATGAGAAATAGAAATCCTATTAAACTTGAACATGCATGTACTACATCCAGATGCAAACCTTGTTTTGGTTGTTTAGGATTGCTTGCAGAGATATACTCAGATATGCAGCGGTTGGCAAAGAGAGACAGGTGGACATTTTCAACTTGGTCACATCGATCCCCATCCAACGGTTGCCATGAACCATCATAAAACCATGTGCCTCTGAGCATTGAGCATTGTTCACCTGTGGAATTTTGGAAAGTTGAGTAAGCCACAAGACTAGATAAGTGAGACAATAATTAAATCAGGAAGGTGCAATGTGTATTCTCACCAGGCCAGAATATGGAGACGCACTTGCGTGTCTCGATATTGACCTCATACATTCCACCCCTGACCACAAGGTGGTCCTTTGGTACCGATGGAGAGTCCGGCTCAGGACAGCCAATGCTGGATGCATCATAGTAGACACTGTCATCCATCGAGCTGGTGGACGCACTGTTGGAGCTTTCAGACCGAGAGGCAGAGGGTTGGCTGGGCGTCGGAAGATCCCCATGATGCTGGCACCGGTGTTGCCGGAAGCGCTCCTCGATCCGTAGCGAGTCGAAGCCGCTGAACGGCACCCACTGCTTGTCCGAGTCGCTCTTGTAGAACCACCGGATCTGCTCGGGGGTGAGCTCCCCGATAGGCTGGTCCAGCCCAGCGGGGTCCGACACCGAGGTGGGGCTCGGGAAGGCCCATTCCGGCGTCTCGTCCCCGAGGGGGTTGTTGGTCTCGAACACCCCGCAGAAGTCCTCGGTCACTATGCTGCCTTGAGGCGTGACATAGAGGACCTCGTCCTCCGCGACCTCGCCCACATAGTCCACATCCTCCACTGACAGCTTGTCGAACCCTTCGTACACGGAGTCGGAATTGTTGAGCTTTTCATCGTAACTCGATGATGATGTGTAATTCATTGACGATGACGATCGGCGCGCACACAGGTAAATCACATGCACTGCGACGTGCAGCTGGGTACTGCGTTCTTAAGCTTGAAAAAATGACATCAGCTGATATGTTTCATGATTCACAAATCGCCCAAAGAACAACAACAACCACACGACAGCCTACGCCCTCTAGCAACTTTTTTTTTTCAACACTCGCACGTTTCCAAAGGTGTTCTCGCACTCACAAAAATCAAAAGATGGGCACATCTGAAAATAGGCATTAGACGTCGTACCAGTATTGCACAAACTCATGTTTAATTATCACATGTACATTATAATTTTGAAGTGCTTCTCAGTGCTTTTAGAGTCGTGTTGTTGCCGTGTAGTTGACGTTGTAAGGCTGGTAGCAGAACGCACCCCATCTCTCCCCGCTCACACCACACTCTCAGACGTGTTCATTTCCTTTTCCGGGCTGGTTGTAAGCAAGGTATATGTTGATGCCGCTTTGGAACTTTATTTATCTATTGTAATCTGTAAGGTAGAAACTGTTCCCCGGGCCGTATTACTTTCGGCGATTTTTTCAACGCACCTGCGCGCCCGATCGTGGGGTTTTCCCTGGCCCGATTATGTTCGGATCTACGATATTTAACTTGTCGGGCTCGGGAGCCCTCCGGCCTTTGCCACTGGTGCGCCGTGTTGTCGCGTGAAACTCGTGGGTAACGCATTGTGGTTTGTGTTGCAGAAACAGCACCATGGGTGCCTACAAGTACATTCAGGAGTTGTACCGCAAGAAACAAAGCGATGTGCTTCGCTTTTTGCTCCGTATCCGTGTCTGGCAGTTCCGTCAGCTCACCAAGATGCACAGATGCCCGCATCCCTCCAGGCCGGACAAGGCACGTCGTATGGGATACAGAGCCAAGCCCGGTACGTTATCGTGTTTAATGCCGGATCGTGCTTCGGCTGGCTGCCGCCCGTGTTAGTAACAAACCCTGGGGTGCCGGCTGGCCTCTGGTTCTATCTGCTGTTGGATGTCAAATTGGGTTAGGTTTGATGAGGTTATGGTTCTCTGTACCGCTCTTTTCCGTTTTGCAGGATACGTCATCTTCCGCATCCGTGTCCGCAGGGGAGGCCGTAAGAAGCCTGTTCCCAAGGGTTGCACCTACGGTAAACCCAAGAGCCAGGGAGTGAATCAACTCAAGCCGAAAAAAGGACTCCACGCTTTGGCGGAGGTGAGTTTGCTAACTTCAATATAATTTCTGTTCAGGTACTCGTACGTACTAGATGTTCCTCTTCATTTGTGGAACCTGCCTGTTTTGAAGACCCTGAATCTAGCTCTGAATCTGGCTTAGCTGTTTGTCACAAGTGCTGGTTGACTCCCTGAGAAACTGCTGTAATGATGACAATATTCTATTACCTTTGTTGAAGTTCTGTGAGACCTTTTACTTCCTTGGATGTCTGAGTAAAGCAGTTTTCGAGTTCTTTGTATTTGTGGTGACATGTTGCTTAGCTCCTCAATTTTATGATGATAAAATCCTTTATGTCTGTTGATTTGCTGTGAGACACTACACTTCCTTGGATGTCTGAGTTCGGTTGCTACGACCTGAGGATTTAGTGACATGTTGCTGAGCTGTGCTTTGTGCTATGATGACCGATATTTTCATTTTTATTGATATGTTATGAGACCTTTATCTTCCTTGGATGTCTGAGTGACTACATTACTCATGTAGGCTGCAGTAGTAGCTCCCGTGTTAAATATACTGTTAATTTCCTCGCCAATATCTAAAACTTTAGGGACTTCCTCAATTATATGATGACAACAACCTTTACCTTTGTTGATGTTCCATGAGACACTACACTTCCTTGGATGTCTGAGTGATCTGCTGCTCCGACTTCGTTGTTCACTTTAGCCTTTGCAGCACTAACTCCTTTTATTTCGTTTGTTCCAGGAACGTGTTGGCAGGAGGTGTGGTGGCCTCAGGGTTCTGAACTCTTACTGGATCGCCGAGGACTCCACCTACAAATACTTTGAAGTTATTTGTATCGATCCTGCCCACAACGTATGTGCTTTAATGATGGAACCCATTGCTACCAGGATTGCAGAGCTGCGGGATGCTGACGTTTGTTTCTGTTCACAGGTTATCAGGAGGGACCCCAAGATCAACTGGATCTGCAAGGCCGTCATGAAGCACCGTGAGCTCCGCGGTCTTACCTCTGCCACGAAGTCATCTCGTGGTTTGGGCAAGGGCCACAACTACTCCCAGACCATTGGTGGTTCCCGCCATGCCGCCTGGCTCAGGAGAAACTCCCTCTCTCTGCGCAGGAAGCGTTAAATTTATTCTTAATAAACTTTATGATTACTTCCAGTCAGTGACTTGTCATTTAAAAAAACCTGAATTTGAGAACATAGGACTTTATTCGTCATAATTATACACGCAATATTTTATCACAAGGGTTCACACTAAAGTCTTTGCAACGGAATGTGATGGCTACATTCGTTCAACACAGTTTGGAAAAGACCATAGCAGCTTTGGACACTGCCCAATTCTGAAACGACGGCATGAAAATGCTGGGGGCAAGCTTTGGCAACAAGGATGATGTTCTCCCTAAGAGATTCCAAGAACTCAAGGTCTACATCATGCCTTGAAGTTTCAGCTTCATAAGAGATGTCAGTCAGGGTCCGCAGTAGGACAAACAGTATGAAATCTCCATTCTGCTCAAGCCTGGCAGAGGACAGCTCTATGTAGATGTTAAGAGCCTGAAAATTTAAAATTGACACGATCAATTTCTGTCCATGATCGGCGATCACCTTAACATGTTGGAGCACTCACATCCAGAGCATATTTCCTGGTATCAAAGGACTCCTTGCACATATATTCATCGAACATGGCAAGAAGGGGTTTACTCCAACGAATGACAGATGGGCCTATCTCTGAGAGTAGGGGCCCCAAGGATCTTATATAGGCTATCCTTAAGGGTATCTGGTCCTCAAAGACCATTTTATCAATCAGAGTATTCAGAGTATCGTCAAAAAGATCCCACTGTTATGAAATGAGAAAACTGAATTAGGATCACTCGCTTCATAACTTACATAATGTTACGCCAATTACACCCACCATCCCTGGCTCAACTCTCCTTGTATATCCCCGTTCCGTAAGGCTTAACAGTTTAGTAAGGCAGTTGATAGCTGGCTCAATCTGGCAAGCACTGCGCTGCCACAGCAAAGGCTGAAGGGTCTTGTAGAAAACTTGGTCCAGCCCACGCTGGCACAAGTCCGTACGAGCCTGAGGGCCAACACACATTCAACGATACTTAGTTAAAAATTATCTTAAGTAAACTTTGGGTCAACTTACAAAATTACTCACCACATTATCAACTATGTGTGATAAACAGTGTAAGCCTCCAAGTTTTCTGCCCTCATCATGGTCATCTAAGATTAAAAGTGTAGTAGGATATACAACATCCAAATATTGTGAGAGATGTGGTGAAACAATCTGTGTTAATAGCCATTTGTATGTTGCTACTGCCCCTGGATGCTTGCGCCATGTTTCTTTTAACAACTTTGGCCGTAGAAGCAGCAGAGCTTGCTTAAAGATTGGAGTCTTGATTTTATTCGAGAGTCCAAGAAGCAGCTGGGGTAATGAGGTGCAGCAGTGGTGAGAACACAAGATCTGCACACAATTGGTAGAAAACTTGCGACTATCTTCTGTGGTCCACAACTCAACAGAGTTGTGCTCACCAGACAGAATCACTGCCCACACCTGCAACAGGCAAAATTTTTTAAGGATAAACGCTGGTTTCTTCACGGCAGCTACCCTGAGTACAGAATACAGGTGCGTTTTTTTAACTTGCCAATGAATCACGGTCAAAGGATCGGTCCGAAGCTGAAGCGACAAACTCCTTAATGAAACGACTCAGAACTTCAAGACGTCCAGCCACGTCTGCTTTGAAATCCAGGAAATCATTATCCTCTGATGGTCTGTCTTCACCATAGGTTTGTTCTGGCAGTAGCGACGCTTTGGCAACTTTTGTAAAGGATGACCAAACGTTGAAAGGAACTGCCTCAGCAAAGTTTGTTGATCCGAGGACATCAATTTCGCGATCTATGTCTGTTTGCATACTGACGACTTGAAAGACAACAACGTGGAAAAGCGCAAATGCGGAGTAAATTTCAGACAGGTTTACATCGCTGAAGCAGAAAACTCGCGCCCCTTCTCTCCGCTCGTCCCCCTTCACCCACTCCTCCCCTCGTCCACGACAAATTCTCATTGGGTAATTTACAGACAGCGGTGGGTTTTTGAGGAACTGACAACGTGTGAAAAACAAATCTTGTATTTGAGGGGATGTATTTTCCGACGCCTTCAAGTATCATTTATTGATGTCAATTTCAGATTTTTATCGATTTGTGCCAGAAACCAATCAATACAAGTCTTCTAGCATGAGTGGAGCTTAATACTTTACTTTGTCGGTTTAAAATGATGTGCCTCCGTTCAAGTTGACCACGAACAAATGTTTTGGGAGCAGCGTCAAACTCTTACGTTTCTGGTCAACAACACACGTTTCATTTAATAGACAACATTTCTTTGGAGTTTATTTGACATTTTTGAAGTCATACGGCTCACGTTGTGTCCTCACTTCCTGTCCACATCCTATATTCATATCAAACTGACATTTTATTTGGGCCATAACCTTAACTATTTCTGAGCAGGTGAGCTTGTTTGTGTTGGACGTCTTTCTCCTCACTATGTCTTCATGATGTATTCTCTGACGAATAACAAGTCAAGTATTCTCAGAGCCCCTCAGATCCATCGAAACCTCATTTCCATGAGGAAAATTTTAAGCTTGCTTAGAACTGTTAATTGCACACACACATCTCACATACTTCCATTTACTAATTTTTCTTTTTTTTTATGTTCATTTGCCAGTATGGCATCTAATCCAGGTGGCTCAGCAGCAGAGGAAGAAGAGCTTACCATTCCTCGAGCATCTATCTACAAACTTCTAAAAGAAATTTTACCTAGTAATACAAGAGTTGCCAATGAATGTAGAGACCTCATTGTAAACTGCTGTTCTGAATTTATTCATCACATTGCATCGGAGGCTAACAACATATGCAATCAACAGCAGAAGAAAACTATTAATGCTGATCATGTTTTGCTAGGTAAAAGTAAAGTTTCTCTTTATCAGCCTTTAAATTAGTCTGTGACCTGCTTCTATATAAGGCAAACTCTGTTTGCAGCACTTGAAAGGTTGGGGTTTGCTGACTACAAAGATGATGCCGAAGCAGTTTTGAGAGACTGCAAAGCAGTTGCAGCAAAACGAAGACGTCAGAGTAATCGTCTTGAAAACCTTGGAATACCTGAGGAAGAACTATATCGTCGTCAACAAGAACTTTTTGCAAAAGTAAGTAGTCTTTGCTTTGTGGTCATTCACGAATCTGGTGGAGTGTTTGCTCTTGACACTCGACAACTTGCTTTGTGTCACAGGCCCGTGAGGAGCAGGCTGCAGCTGAGCAGCAGCAACAACAGTGGACCCAAATTCAAGCTGCAGCTGCTGCCCAGCTTGCACAAAGTCAGGAAAATGCTGAAGACGATGAAGACGATTACTCATAGCCCCTGGAACGGGAACATGCTGAACTGTTTAAATGGGAATCAAACTGCCGTTTTGCTCCCAGAAATGTGCAGCCTCCTTCAGCCGAGTGAATTATTGTACCTCTTGAGATTTGATGCTGCTGAAATGAAGTGGACATTCTGTGTGTGGACATAAGAAGTGCGGCAGCTCCTGAAATCTTCTATTTTTGCCGCTGTAGCTTAAGATCTATGGATCAAACTGCTCAATTGTGTGAGCAACTGTGTATATTGTACTGCTTTGCTAGTTTCCGTGTTTATGCACGTGATGATTTAATATATCAAGGCTTGTAAGAGATCAGTTGACATTTCAGTGTAAGGGATTGTGGAAGGCAATCTCGTTGTTAATAGATTTCTTACTAAACTTTTTGTAGCTTTGTACTTGTACTTTGTGATTATGCTTGTGACGTTATTATACTACCAAATTTGCTCAAACTTTTTTTGGGCTTTGACTTAAATGTTGATTCATCTAAGAGTTCAATCGGGGAAGATGCAATTTTTGTGTGTTCAGGGCCCTGTACAAAACCCTCTTTCTCTATTATGTTCAGGACAGGCTGTTTCTCCTTATTCCTGTCGGTGACATAATAGAGTCCTGAACAAATTGATTGTTTGTTTCCTATGCAAGTTATATTTGCAGACTGCTCATTGAATTTGTGAAGTTTTTGTTTAATGTGATACTAAGGTGTGAAATATATATTTTAGGTCAGCCATGTCTGTTCACATATTACTTTTTCAATAAAAAAAAACAAAAGCAAGTGTTAAGTCCAGAGGTAGTTTTTAATCTTCTCTCCCGTCCTCTTATCTACGATGCCATGAAGCGAATATGTACATAAAACATTGTTTTCTGTATACTTAACTGCTCTAAAAAGTCAGTTCATCAAGTTAAAATAAATCATTTCTTTAAAAAAATCACACTGATATGGTAAAGAGGTTGCCAAAACGGCATATGACTTGAACACAAACTACACCTAGTTTGCTATAAAATTTTCAAAAAACAATAAAAAAATGACTAGATATATTTTTAAAGCCAACAAAACAAAATGACGAAAATCAACAGTCTAAGAAGTGGGCAGTGGGTCATGCGACCCTGACGGAGCCGACAGTGGTGCGGGCGGCGGGGGCGGCCAGGCCCAGCCCGCGGTGCACCCGGCGGATGTGGTTGTTGAGGTTGTACTTCTGGATGAACTTGCTGTGGCACATCTGGCACTCGAAGGGGCGCTCGCCGGTGTGGGTGAGGATGTGCCGCCGCAGCGTGCTGTTCTCGGAGAACTTCTTGTCGCAGACGTGGCACTCGTACGGCTTCTCGCCCGTGTGCGTGCGCATGTGGCACTTTAGAGTGCCGTGCTCGGAGAAGCGGCGCGGGCACATCTGGCAGGCGAACGGCCGCTCGCCCGTGTGCACCCGCATGTGCGCCTTGAGCGTGCTCATGACGCTGAAGCCGCGCTGGCACACGGGGCACTCGTAGGGGCGCTCGCCCGTGTGGATGCGCCCGTGGATCTCGAGCGCCTGCTTCGAGATGAACTTCTGGCCGCACTCGTTGCACAGGTACTTCTTGGAGCGCTTCTGCTTGGGCCGCCGCGGCGCCGCCTTGCGCGGCGCGGACGCCGGCCCCCGCGGCCTCGCCCGGGTGCGCCCCGCCGGCTCCTGGTCCTCGGAGTCCGCCGTCGACTCCCGGTCGCCGTCGTCCTCTGGCCCGGGACTTCCCCCGAGGGCCAGGGGGTCGCCGTCGTCCGAGTGGTCGGGGAGGGCCAGCGGGTCCATGTCGGGCTCGGGCTC
The DNA here is from genome assembly GCA_026979955.1 of Megalurothrips usitatus. NCBI lineage: Eukaryota > Metazoa > Arthropoda > Insecta > Thysanoptera > Thripidae > Megalurothrips > Megalurothrips usitatus. The sequence continues at coordinate 5,025,042 of CM049605.1, forward strand.
CATCTTGAGGATCACCTCCACCTTCTCGAGGACGGCGTCGGCGGGGGCTCCTGCAAGACAGACAAGGCAAAGGGTTGTGTTGGCCTGAGCACCACAGGCTGGAGGCAACCAGCAGCGGGGACCCTCACCTTCGTTGTCGCTGTGAGCCAGCTCCTCCTCCATCCTCCCAGCGACAAGCGATTTTAAGTTGGCTACCTCTCTCCTCAGAGCGATATTCTCTTCTAATACTTTCTTGTATAAGTCTTCGAGTCTTGCAAATCCTTCGCAAGTTATTTCAGTCTGACTGGCAACGCCAGGAATGCTTTCGGCTATGGCTATTCTTTTAATATCCTCCTCGTCTCCGTTCTCCTGTGACAGAACCTGCTCCTCCTCCTCTGGCTCACTTTTCACAGACTCCTCATCGTTTTTCGACTTTGCTCTCCTACTTCGTACAGGGATTCGCTTGAGCTGCCCTTTCTTGTTCAGGCCGCAGAGTGTCTTGCCCAGGTTGATGCAAGGAGCCCAGTCTGCGTTGGCCACATCGAACAAGGCCGAAGGCTTTCCTGTAGAAAAGAAAAGAAGAAAGGGGGAATCATAGCATGGGATTCGGAGGCCCACGTTAAGTCAGGTGTCACCTGTCTGCTTGGGAATGAACAGGTATAACCTATCAATTCGCAGGTTATGGACAACAGATCGCAGACCAGGGCGACCCGAGCGTCCACAAATGACACGAACCGTTGACGAAGTGGTTGGCGCACACGCGGACGTAGCGGGGCGCGTCCGCCTCGTCGAAGTCCGGCTGGAAGATCCTCTCGAACCACATCCTCCGCCGTCGCTCTGACAGCTCCATCGTCACCTCGCATTGCCTGGTGAGCACCGCCGGCGGCGCGTAGAAGCTGATCTTGTCCCGGCCCACCCTGGACTGGCAGCCCTCGATCGAACAGTTGACCATTTCGGACGGACGGAGGACGCCGCTGGCCAAGATGAAACGAATCGAGGGGGAGACTGGATCTAGCAGAAAGCCTCAAGTGTCATGGTTACACCTCTCTGGGCGCAGAGAATGTAAACAAACAAAACACGGTAGGCGCGGGAGTGCGCATGCGCCGAGCGAGGTGGGCGGGAAAGGAGGGAAAATGGAAGAGCAGGGAATGACAACCCCACGACCCATCTCTCCCTCCCTCCCTCCTCTCCACCCCCTCCTCTCACCGACACACACACACATACCAACGATCACGTCAGAATGAGGCAGGGAAACCACGAATGTCAACACTCAGGGGGCTTCCGGAAATCACTTGACCATTATTCTCCGTATGGGGTTCTTCTTGATGCGTTTGGGCGGGTGCGGTGGTGGACTGCCACCTAACCCCTAACCTACCCCCCCCCCTAATTAATTACCCTAATTTTTGTTACCTGATTATTGAACGGCCCCCAAATCGTGGGGTCGTCCACATGCACTTATATATCTCTCCCACTCGTGCCCGTTCCATCAGGTGTGACAAAGAAGGACGACTGAGCGACGGGAATAGCGTCACGTAAAATTACGGCCGGCCCCTGAAGGCACCGGCCGGCCGGTTCGGCATCACAAAACAGTCCTTTCCCCCCAGTCGGTCACTCGGGTGCGGCGCGCGGCCGCGGGCGCTTTGGGACGCTTTGCTAATGAGAAAGGCCTCCGAGGTCAACTGTCTGCTGACCCACGGCCGCCCTACGGCCGCCCCATGGCCGCCTCATGGCTGCCTCCGCCGCTGTTCCGGTTGCCGCGGCGGGGGGGGGGGGGGGGGGGCTCGCGGCACGCCAGCCTTCGTAGCTCTGTCTCTGTCGCACTCGTGGGGTGCTCCATAAGAGCGAGAGAGAGAGAGAGAGAGAGAGAGAGAGAGAGAGAGAGAGAGAGAGGTCCGAGCAGACAGCGCTCGGAATCGCTCTGCAGCGACGCCAGCTGGCGACTTGAACGGCTGGCGTGGGCGTCTATGGCGTGTCGGCGTGTCATCTGTGGCCGAGCGGAGCAGCAGCATCCTGCAGTGCTGATCGCGCGGCGATGATTGGTCGAGCTCGGCACACGCCCTCCCCGGCAGCCAATGAGAGTGCAGCAATAAGGGTGGGCCGCGGGGTGGGCGCAGCGCAGCCCCGCGGAATTCCCTCCCGGACGTTTGGCCTTACAAAAAAAATCCGAAAAAAAAAACTACGGCAAGGATGCAGCTGGGGGCCAGCCATACGTTCACACACACAGACACACAGTCGTAAACTAACACAACGGCAGAAACCCTACACGGAACGTAGAGTTCCGGTCCAAAACTCGCGCGCCGTAAGCAGTCTATGGCTTTATGAGTGTGCCAAGCAGTTTGCCGCCCAATCCGCGCCGATTTGAACGACAGTGAAAGCTGAGGGGGAGTGGGGGGGGGGGCAGGAGGGGGAGACATGTGTTTTAGCAGAGATCCAAGAGCGGATGCGTGGTTCTGTGGAGGACACTCTGTGTGTGTGAGTGTGTGTGTGTGTGTGTGAGTGAGTGTTTAGTCGAGCGTCCTTGCTCCCTTTGGTCCTGTCTACCTATGTCCTAGCCGTGTCACGAGTGGAGGGGGGGGGGAATGACATGTGTGTGTGTGTGTGTCCTCCACCTCCCCCCCCCCCCCCCCCTCATTTTCCATTACATGGTTTAGCGCCTGCAGTCCTGCCCGCGCCCATGAACCTCTGGGTGCTCCCTGCCATGCCATGGGCTGCCATGGGCTGCCATGGGAACTGAAGGGAGCCGATCGCCCACCAACACAATGGGGCCCACCATCAGGCTGTCAGCCGCGCCGACGAGCGACACGCCCGCGCAGCTCGGGTTCGATCCCCGCTCAGTTAGGTGGCTTTTTTCCCCCTGCCCGTCGGGTCGCCGCCAGGCGTTGGAGCAGCAGCAGCAGCGGTGCCGGGTGCCGGCGGCGGGTGGGGGCGGGTGGGGGGTGGGGGGGTGGGGGGGGGCAAAGCGACTATCCTTCGTCAGTCCGTCCGTCCACTCAACAGTTGTCCCCACGCCGTCGCGTTCGCGTCATGTTCGATCCTGTTTTTCGCGCTCCGGGCGCGAATTAAAAATTCGGTGGAAGGAAAAATAAGAAAAGAAAATCGACGTGACAGACAGGCTGCTCGCTGGACCGAGAAGAAGAGTGTGCGACACGCGGAAGTGGTGTGAAAATTATGCGCGGGACTGTACGGTAGTGTGTGTGAGGGAGAGAGAGAGAGAGAGAGAGAGAGAGAGAGAGAGAGGTGACGCAAGTGCAAGTGAGACTGATCGATGCGTGTCCTGGAGTGCAACAAGGAGAGTCTCCGCGTGCCCTGGAGAGGGTAGCCCCGGCCGGCATGCCGCGGTGACGCTCCAGCGGTGGCCGGACCAGCGCCGTCATCGGCTGGATGATCATCATCGTCATCGACTTCGGCGTCATCACCGTTGGCTGCGACGTCCGGGACCGGAAGCAGTAGAGCCGGTGCGTATCCTGTGCTCCGCGGCAATGTGACTCCCCGTTAGGACGATACGAGTCCTAGCTGTTTTTCCTCTGTCGTCCCTCTCGCACGCGTAGCGCTTAGGGCGTGTCTTAAGGAGTGAGTGAGACAGAGAAAGAGAGAGAGAGCAGCACAGTCAGTCCGCTCCTGTGTTTGGTCTGGATGCTGGTGATAGCGGCTAGCGCAGGACCTGACCCGGCCGAACCCGAGCCGGCCCGTCAAGGCGTGCTCGCAGACGTACCGCAGGTGGCCCTGCGGAAGCCGCTGTAACAAGGAGCCGTTCACAAACGACGTCACAGTCTTCGAGCCTGTTCCTCGACCCCGCCTGCCGCAGGGCTAACCTTACCTTCCGGTGCGTTCAGGAGGGCTGTAGTAAGGGCAGTCACGCGAACCTATCTCCTTCCTCCCGTGACGTCATCTTGTGAACAGGCCGTCTGCTCTGCTAAGTTGCGCGAAATGTTTTTAAGCGCGAGGACCAAAGCGAAGCAAGCGCGGCCCGCGAGTCCGAACACACAAGAGTGTTGTATGGTGTTGTGCCGCTACAAGGACCCTCAAAGAGTTCGGGTGCGCGGGTGTGTTCGGGGTCCGGTCTCTCTGTGTCTCTCTGTCTCTCTCTCTCTCTCTCTCTCTCTCTCTCTCTCTCTCTCTCTCTCCAGTTCGATCACGTGATCTGCTTTGTTGTTGTTGTGGCGGACCCCACACCGCCACGCTAGACCACACCTAACCTAACCTTCAGTCTCCAAATGTGGCGGCGCGCGCCGCCGCCGTCGCGGGCCGATTCCCACACCTCTCACACACACATGCGGTTTCCGTCTCTGTCGCACTCGCGGCGTGCGAGGTCCGAGAGAGAGAGAGAGAGAGAGAGAGAGAGAGAGAGAGAGAGAGAGAGAGAGAGAGAGGCGCTCCGCAGGCCTGCCCGCCCCCCTGCCGAGGCGCGCACTGCGAAGTCAGCTCTTTGCCGGGCTGTGCGACGGAGGCGCCCTGAGTCACGACGCGGCCGCCACGCGGCACGCACGCCGCGACACGACACGGCACGCAGCCGCCGCCGCCGCCCTCGCCGCCGCTGCTCCTGTCCGCTCGGCCCTCTGTCAGTCAGACAGACCGCGCACCGCGCCGCCGGCCTCCCCGCCGGCAGTCCAGTCGGGGGTGCGCCGCGCAGGGAACTAAACGCGGGTGTGTGGAGCGCCGCTGTCTCGCTCCCTCCCCGTCCACGCGCATCGCACCGCCTCGCTCTACACCTAGCTCGTCCTCCAGGACCGTCGCCGCCGTGCCCAGGATGTCGATGCTGACCGTGTTCGGGGCGCTGAAGGGCGCGGTGCGGACCAACGCGCCCGGCGAGGTGCACCTGGCCTCGCCCTGGTCCGCCGTCCACCACCGGCTCACGGCCGTGCTCCTGCTCTTCCTCATGCTGCTCGTGTCCGCCAAGCAGTACCTGGGCGAGCCCGTGCAGTGCCTGCAGCAGAAGGACGACCCCGCCGTGCCGGAGAAGGTCATGAACACCTACTGCTTCATCGCGACCACGTACACGGTGGTGCGGCCGCGGCCGCAGCACCCCGCGGCCACCGCCGGTGAGTGTTCGGCCTTAACCCTCTTAAGCACCTCTCCCTTAAACTTAAACCTTAAAGCCACCTTAAGCCTTAAACTCTCCAGCTGCCTTTTCGACGCCACCTATCCGCCCTAGACAGACCCTCCTTGTACACATTTTGTTGCGCAAGAGTAGCCGAAGGGGAAGGGATAGTACCAAAGTACCGATTACCGATGGTCTCTCCTCGGAACCGCCTCCCTGGCTGATCCCGAGAACTGCTCTTACAGCTCTGCCTCTGTCGCACACGTGGGGCGTGCCGTAAGTGTGCGAGTGAGACGGAGAGCACCGGGGGCCCCGCATGCCCTGTGCGGTGTCGTAGGTATCTGCTTGTGTGCTCTGGGGGCGCGGCGGGCGACGCGGCCGGATGCTCCGGCTGCGTTCGCGTAGCGCTGTCTCTGTCGCGAGCACGGGGCGCGCCTAGGGCTGCGAGTGAGACAGCTGCAAGTGCACAGCTCGGATTCGGCCAGGGGGGGTCCTCGTCGCGGTTTGCGGTGCATCCCCTCCTCCTCCTCCTCTCCCCGCCGGCACACCGGCCGTGCTGTAGGTTTTGTGTACAGGAACTGGTGGGTGGTGTAGTTCTCGCCCTTCGCCCCGGACCCTCCTCCACGACCCCTGCTAACGTGTCTCTCCTCTCTCTCTCTCTCTCTCTCTCTCTCTCTCTCTTTCTCACACTCTCTCTCCTCTCTCTCTCTCTCTCTCTCTTTCTCACACTCTCTCTCATCTCTCTCTCTCTCTCTCTCTCTCTCTCTCTCTCTCTCTCTCTCTCTCTCTCCCGCAGCGGGTCGGCGGCAGGCGTGGGGGCTCACGGGCAGCGTGAGGGGCGCGCTGCACCCCGGACTGCAGGGGCTGGTGCAGGGCCTGGGCCCGGACCCCGACCACGGCGTGCCCGAAGTGCCCGACGTGCAGGGCGCCTCCATCCGGCGCCACGCCTACTACCAGTGGGTGAGTCGGAAAGCGATTTCCAAAAAAAAAAGGGTAAAAATAAAAAATAAAGTTCAGAACATTTAAAAAAAAATATTAACATGTCTCTCCCTTTCCCCTCCCTCCCACTCTCTCTCTCTCCCTCCCTCTCTCCCACCCTCTCCCTCTCCCTCGGTGAGCAGGTGCCGCTGGTGCTCGCCCTGCAGGCCATGCTGTTCTACGCGCCGTACTACGTCTGGACCATGTGGGAGGGCGGCCTCATCAACGGCCTCATCAAGGGCCTGCGGCTGCAGGAGCTGCTCGGCAAGCGCGACAAGGAGTCCAGGATGCTGGCCAGGTGGGTGTGTCCTGTCCGGCGGGGGGCGTGTCCCCCGCCGCCGCCGCTGCCCCGAGGACCGTACTGACGAGTGCGCCGTCCGCGTTGAGCAGGTACTTCGAGGCGACGCTGAACAGCCACGTGCCCTGGGCGGTGGGCTACTGGGCGGCCGAGCTCGCCAACCTCGTCAACGTGGCGGCCAACGCGCTGCTGCTCGACGCCGTTCTGGGCGGCCGCTTCTTCACGTACGGCTACAACGTGCTGTCGTGGTCCGGGAACTCGGCGGCGGCAGCGGCCTCGGGGCCCGCGCCCGTGCACCCGCAGCTGCTGGACCCGTACCCGGACTTCGTGGCGGAGCCGGCCCGGGGCCCGCGGCCCGCCGACCCCAACGACCACCCCGAGGACCCCAACGACCCCATGGAGGCCGTCTTCCCCAAGCTCACCAAGTGCACCTTCTTCAAGTACGGCGCCTCCGGCTCCATCCAGCGGCACGACGCGCTCTGCGTCATGGCCCTGAACGTGGTCAACGAGAAGGTGAGCGGGGCCTGGCGGGGCGTGCAGAGGGACGCGGGGTATTTCAAAACGAGAGCTCAAATTTATTTTTAACAAACATTACAATACGATTTTTCGTACGTTTTCCTCGCGACCTTTTTTTTTTTTGTAAACACCCCTGGAAGTCCATGCACATTTTCTAGCATTTTTTTTTAGTTGAATGGGATCGCAGGATTTTATGTTTGCTGTGGTTCTCAGGTGTTCGTGCTGCTGTGGGTCTGGTACGCCGCGCTGGCCGCCGTGTCCGTGCTGGTCGTGGTGCGCTCCGGCCTGGCCCTGACGGCCTACGCGCTCGCGAGCAGGAGCAGGACCAGGTGGGCTGAGCGGCCGCGCCTAGAGAGGCACTCGGAGTCTCTCTAGTCTCTCTACGACTGGGGGAGGAGCGGCAGCGCGCCTGGCGGGTAGGCGGCCCCGCCGGCCCGCTGCACGGCTGTGCGTGGCGGGCCTGCCCACCCGGAGCTCGCAGGCGCTCATACCCGTCGGCTCCTCTCTTACCCATCAGTAACAAAAATAAAACCCGTGTTAATTTCTGTCAGTGAAACAGGCTATTACATAGGCTATTACACTGTCAGAAATTAACATGGAATTTTTTTTTGTAAAATTTCCAATCCATTTTTTTTTTGAAAAAGCTATGTTGGACTTTTCTTTTTGAAAGTTGACATTTTCCGAGAGTTCATCGAACTCTTACAGTTTTATTTTATTTCTGCGAAGGCTTGACAAACACTGAAGGAAATATTTGATAGGGTTTAGAATATCTCCCGGCCACAAACACTCTTGCGGGCACGTTCGCGCGCGGTGCATGTGTGACGGGCCGCGCGGACGGGGCCGCGTCGTCCGTACCCCGCGAGTGTGCGGGGTCTGTAGCGCGGGGTATCGCTGTCGGCAGGCCGGCGCTGTGGCTGATGGGCCGGCTGCTGGGGCTGCCGCCGCTGCAGCCCGAGCTGATGCAGGCCCTGGCCGGCCGCCTCGACGCCGGTGACTGGCTGCTCCTGGTGCTCCTGGCCGCCAACATGCCCCGGGTGGTGTTCCGCGGCGTGGCGCGGGACATCGCGCTCTTCGTCGGCGACCCCGCCAAGGTCATGTACGCCCTGGACACCCCGGACGACACCATGCCGGCACCCCGAGTGAGGGCCACGGTCCGCTTCGCCGGCGACCCCGCCAGGGCCACGCTCCCGCTGAACACCCTGGATAGCGGCGACGATGCGTCGACACCGCAGGAGAAGGAGGAGGAGGTCCTCGTGCTGGCCACGGCGCCCCCGGTGCTGGTCTACGCCTGATCTCCAGCAGTGTCCCACCGTCCCCGCAAGTCTTCCAGTTATCATGTTTCGTTTCTCTATTCTCTTTTGTGTTCTTACTTTTGCTCAGTGTAGCTGACAAATATGCCATCCCACGGCTGTGTTTCGATTCGTGTTTTGTTTGACCAAGAAACAAGAATATAATTTTTTTTTTAAGATTGGACTATGTCTAGTCAAGGGCGACGATTTTGTTAATGTTAATTTAATATGCAGACCAATCAATGTCATTTGGGTGTTTGTGTTAAGTTGAACGGGTTCAAAGGAGATCTCGACTTCAGTATTGTTGTAAAAGTATAGAGCTTTAATTATATTATAGTATGTACAGAAAAGGTTCTCCTGAAAGGAACTAATTAGAAATAAGTACAAATCACAAATTCCTCTCATGTGACAACCCTGATAAAACAATTAAAATAAATAAGAGTAATGAAAGAAATGTTGATAGTAACCTTCTTTTTTTTTAAAAAAAATCCCGCTCTAAAACGTTTTGTGGCAAGTGAATGGAGAGAACTATTGCAGATAACAAGTCACATTTCTTCCCTGGACTCCCTATCCCTCACCACCTCTGACATGAAACCGGCCGAGTACCGCGGCCAAACCCGGACGAGGCCCAGGCCCCCTCCTCCGAACCGAGTAGCGGGCGCCCACTCAGAAATGAAAATAATATCACACTTAGCTATTACAAACTGGAATTCGAATCACAGAGGGTGCAATACCCTATCGTTGGCATCCTTACTTAGTTTCGTTTCAGTATTTAATTTTTAAAAAAGGAGAAAAAAAGTCAGTCCAGCCGTGCAGGTATAGTATTCCAGCCGGGAAAGTACAGAAACGAGACGCATATTTTGCCACACGTGAAGGCGATATTGGCTAGGCGGCCGGCGACACGCTCCACGTAAAAACAGTGTTTTCCCGCCGATTTTTTAAAAAAATATTTGGCCTGGCCTGGGGACGTGCCCATGTCGGCCAGGGTTTTGAAGCCGGCGACTTCTTGACGGGCCGCGTCACACCACGTAAACGCCCTCAGCTGTGTACATTTTATCGGATTGCGCAACAAGTGTCGAAACGGCGTCCTCCCTCTCTTTTTTTCTTTTTTTCTTTCTTATCACATTGGTGAGTGAAGATTGAAGATATTTAGCTCCCGAAATCAACTGACTAGATGACACACGTATGTGAGTGTGCGAGGCCGGGTCGCACGTACAAATGCCCCTTCCCTTCCCGACCGGACAACATTTCTCATCTTTCCGTGCGAAAATATATATATATAACAGAAATGTCCGCGCCGCGCTGACGGTTCACTTGTCGGCCACCTTGCTGAACTCAGCCGCGTCCCGCTTGAGCACCTCGACGTTGGCGCGCGCGTACTCCTCCTGCATCACTTTGTACGTCTTCTCGATGAGCGCGGGGATGTCGTCCCGGGTCATGCCCTCCGTGGAGATGGCCGGCAGGATCTTGATGAGGACGGTGCCTGCGGGTCAGAGGTCAGAGGTCAGCGCGGCGTGAGCGCGGCAACGTCGTCCGGGGACCCCTCGCGCCGTCTCTCTCGCTCTTCATTCGCAGGTAACGCGCGTGAGAGAGACGGGGGGGGGGGGGGTGTTTTCGGGGGGCCGCAACCGGCGTAAGGTCCAGTTTCCAGCGAGTCAAATAATTTGAATTTGGCCCCAGAGTGGCGCGGACTTACCTGGGTCGTACTTGCTCATGCGCTGGTCCAGGAAGTGGTACCTGGAGACGACCACGGGCTGGATGGCGGTCTGGGAGGCGATGGCCACGTGAAACGCGCCCTTCTTGAAGGGCTTGAGGTCGTGGCCGCCGTGGCGGGTGCCCTCAGGGAAGAGCAGCAGGCGTCTCTGCAAAACAAAAGTTTTTCAGAACCAATTTTAAAAAGATTTTTTTTTAAAGCACAATTTTTTTGAAAGAACAGAATTGTTTCTAAAAGACAAAATTGTTTTTTTTTAAACAATAAGAACACATTTTTTAAAAAAATGTTTTTAACAAAGTGTTTTTAAAACAATCGAGCGCCATTGTTTTCAGCAGTGTTTTGTTTGTTGGGCGCTGACCCTCACCTTCTGCACCCGCACCGTCTCTCCGGTCTTGTTGACGGTGCCCTGCGCCTTCTCCGGGTTGAGGCGGTCGATGAAGATGGTCCCCCAGAGCCAGGCCGCCAGGCCAAACGGCCACAGCCAGAATATCTCGCGCTTGGAGATGACGGCGCACCGGTCCATGACCACCCACAGCTCGGCCAGCACTGCAACAGAGGGGTCACCAGGGTCACGGGGGTCACCGGGGTCACGAGGTCAAGGCCGCACCTTATCTGGCCGCCGCAGCCGCCCGGCTGCGCCTCCGTTCTCTTTTTCGTTTTCTTTCCTGGTTTTTATATTACTCTGTTTCTCCCGTCTCTAAGAGCGCGGAGGGGAACTTTTGATGCCGGCAGATTCCTAGCGGCGCACGAGGATCGCCGTGACGGGCGCTCTGATTGTGTGGTGTGGACGGGGCCCGGCCCGGCCCGGCGGCCCCACCCGGCCCCACCCGGCCCCAGCCGGATAGAGCCCAGCAGCTCCCCGCCTGCACGCAATGGGACCTTTTGCTCCTCGCTTTTCTGTTTTTGGCTGCCGACGCGGATACCGGTGTTATTCTGGTCCCAAAGAGGTAGGGGGGGGGGGGGGGGGGAGGAAGCGGAGGCCCCGCGTGGGGCGGGACCGCGAGCGGGGCCCCCATCCCGGAGACCTTTCGGCTCCAGTCTATTCGGGGGGTCACTCCGCGAAGTGCAAGGTGAATGTACCTGGCGACAGCGGCGGCGGGAGGGGGGGGGGGGCGGGGCTAAATGTTTCAGTATTGACGATGGTGAGGCGGGGGAGGGGAGGTGGAGGGAGGAGGAGGGGGAGGAGGAGGGGGAGGAGAGGGAGGAGGGGGAGCATGCACACGGATGGGATCGATCGCCAAGATAGACCGCTGCGCTGCCTTATTAATCTTCTTCAAAACAGGACGGCGGCGCGGGCCGTGGGGTCGACGACGCGGCGGGGGCCGACACGCCGAGGACGTCCCCGACGGCGCCGTCGTCAGAGTCTCTGCCAGAGTAGGCGCAAGTGGGCAGAGTCTCTGCCAGAGTAGTCAGGGGTGCCCAGAGTCGTCAGGGTACCAAGGGTGGACAGTCGTCGAAATCTTCGTAAGGAAGAAAGCGCGATGAGAGAGAGAGAGAGAGAGAGAGAGAGAGAGAGAGAGAGAGAGAGAGAGAGAGAGAGAGAGAGAGAGAGAGAGTGAGAGAGAGCGCGGCACGAGGTAATGGACGGTGTCCCACGGCCTCCTCCTCCTAATCAATATGCCTGCCTATCCAATATGAAGGCGATATCGATTCCAGCGGCGCTGCAGACGCGGCCTAATGTGGCGTCGACGGGGACGTCCGTGAGCACGCCGACGACGCCGCCTCCCCGACGACACCCACGGCTTCACGCGTCGTGCTCGGGGCGCCGGCGAGCAGCGGGAGGTGGGAGGGGCGTTCGGAGTGGGCCAGGGATGAGTTGGGGGCCTTGGCCGGCCGCTGCACCGCTGCCCGCCGTCCCTGACATTTCAGCCGTCTAATCGTACGCTCATAGGAAAACACACAGAGAGAGAGAGAGAGAGAGAGAGAGAGAGAGAGAGAGAGAGAGAGAGAGAGAGATATGGCGCCTGCGGACCGCCGGGTAGGCACTCCCGCCGTGCGCGGCTGTGCTGCAGGCCGGCGGGTATGTCTGCCTCCCAGGGGCGGTAGAGAGAGAGACAGACAGAGAGGCTGAGACAGAGAGAGAGAAAGAGACGCGGGCGCCCCATCTGAGTACGGTAGTGCGAGAGAGTCAGATGCGGGCGTCTTCATATCGAATACACTCGGCCAGAACCGCCACAGAGGATGCCAGCGGGAGCGGCGCAGAACCGGAAAGGAACGCCTAAAGACACTTGCGAATTTGGGACACACGTAACACGTGACCATCCCTCTCTCTCTCCCTCTCTCTCTCTCTCTCTCTCTCTCTCTCTCTCTCTCTCTCTCTCGCTCTGGCACGGTGCCGGAGAAAGAAACACAGCCTCCGACCGGTAGTACCACCACGTGTACCCCGGCAGTTGTCCGGCCGCACGCGAAGAAGCGACACGTGCGAGGGGGCTCACGTGTACACGTGTGTGTGAGAGAGAGAGAGAGAGAGAGAGAGAGAGAGAGAGAGAGAGAGAGAGAGAGAGAGAGAGAGAGAGGACCAGGAGCGGGCCGGGAGATATTTTTCGCGCGCGGATATCGAACCGGGAACGAAAATAAACCCGTTTTTTTCTGGTTTAGAACTTGAAAACCAGACGACAGAGTCTCGTAAAACGCCTACAAACCAAACGTGGTCGCAGACATTTCCCAACAAAACTCGCGGAGTCGTTGTTGTTTTCCCACAAAGGTTCCGTCAAATGCCCGTAGATTACAGAGCGAAATTGCCGGGTGCGTGTGCTGTAGAGTGCCTTTAAGCGAGGCTGAGGGCCAGGCTGTGCGTGTCGCCTCGCTAGGGCGGTGTGCCCCGGGGGCCCCTTGGGGGCCCCGGACTCGTCCCGCACGCCGCGGCCAAGGCCAAGGTTATGAGGCTGCAGACAGCTAGCGGCGGTCCTCCGATGTCCACCGCCGCCGCCCGCCGCAGTTTCGCTGTTTTTCACTGATTTATGTCCCGGCTGCGCGGGGCTGGATGAGTAGTACCCACCGCCTCCAACGTCGTACCGCTGCATCGTTTATTTTTCATACTTCCGCGCTGAAATTACCAAGCGAATCAACCGAGCAAGCGACCGGGGCGGTATAAAAGTCGCAGCGCGTCACGCGACGTCAACGCCGCCGACGGGGAATTCCGATGAAAGTGGGTCAAGTGAACGGAAATTCTTTGTTAAAGTCTTTTTTTTTTCGAAAGAGTTTAGAGATTTTCTTTTCAAAATAATTTGGATGGTTTTGCTGTGCCTGCGATCAAGTAGTGTAAGGATCTGCGAATAGTGTGTGCGGACGCTTTTCGCACCGCCGCTGGCGCTTATAGGCAGCACCGTTTGCGTTGCGTTGCAGCGAAAACAGCGTGCCGGCACAAAGTCCGTGCGCGACCCGAACTTTGTTGCAGATTAGTGGTCTTTGAGATCTTTATTATTGTCTTCACGACCTCTTCACAACCACATGCAAAGCGATACACCGATGCGAGGTGTGTGCGTGTGTGTGTGTGTATGTGCGTGCGTGTCTGTGCGGCGCAATAGCTGCGTTGTTGTTACTGTAATCGGTTGTCGTAGTGTGTCATCGATGACCACGCTAACTCCACCTGGTTGGGCCCCGCACGGCACGCGGCCAGCCAATGGCAGGCGAGCCCGTCGTACGTCGCCGTCTCGAGAATCGATCGCCGTACGTGCCTTCCTGGACCTGAGTTCGACCCGGGCCGACCGTCCTATCCGACCAAGGGGACGTTCGTAAACCACAAAACCATAATCACTATTTTTTGTATTTTTTTTTTTGAGGTGGGAGGAAAGAAGACATGAGTCTACTGTCACGATCCTACACTAAATAAAGAAGAGTAAAGTCGGGTTAGCCCCAGGCCGCAGGTCACGAAAAGGAACTGGAAGGAGTCAAAAAGTGGTCTGAAATCGGTCACGTAGTTTAGGAACGTCCCCTAAGAGTCGGGCCGTCCGGATTATATTTTTTGTCCTTCGGCTCTGACATCTATGAGACGACGCGTTATTGTGACTATGACGGAGCACGCGCCGTACAAACTTTCCTACACATCAAAGGCGTCGCAGAGGGAAAAAAATAATAATAAATTTAAGTTTTGACAAGGCAAAACCCACATTTTGTTTTTTTTTTTTGCGACGTCATCGCTCGGCACTTATAGCCGACCTCCGTTGATCTGCATTTCTTTTCCTTGCGCTCTTCGACATGATGGGTGGGACGGTTGTTTGTTATTGACTTCTGTTTCGAGCTCACCGTGCAGGTCCAGTAGGCTCTGGTGGTTGACGAGGACTACGCTCCCGGTGGGCACAATGTTCTCGGTGCCGGACACCTCCATGCGGATCCCGAACAGCCGGGACAGCACCCGCAAGCTGCGCGCCGGGAACCTGCACACAGACAGTGTCTTGTTCAAAGGAAGGAAATATAAAAGGACAGAGAGAGAGAGAGAGAGAGAGAGAGAGAGAGAGAGAGAGAGAGAGAGAGAGCAGAGAGAGAGAGAGAGAGACAGAGGGATACATTTTAGATTTTTGGGACATTTTTTGTTTCTATTACCTAAAATTTTACCCATTTTTCACCTGTCATTTTAAATTGTAACCTAGGATTAACCATTGATTGTAACTTAAATTGGGAAGCTCATTCTAGACAAATAAGCAAGAAAGCCCTAAATTTTTTGTCTTTCTATGTTTTCGACTTTTTCCAATTTTTTTTTGAGCGATTTTGCCCCAGCAGGCCCCGCGTTCATGACTCTCTCTCTCTCTCTCTCTCTCTCTCTCTCTCTCTCTCTCTCTCTCTCTCTCTCTCTCCGCATTTCAAGGGTGACCCCGGGCAAACACAAGCAATGCCGTGGCAATGACGAGCCGCCCCCCGCGCACGGCCCCAAAGCCCGTCAGGCTCAACACACGGCGCGCTCTTTTTAGTACACCTGCCGTCCAAAATCTTCCACCCAACGTGTACAAAAATAGATGCTAATTCCTTCTCAAATTGAGGAGGATGGCAACAGCCCGGCTGCGGCGCCTGCCGCTCGCGTTCACCGCTCTCGAACGGTTCCTGACTCACCTATCACCGGGTACATTGTACTTTTTATTTGTCTCGCAGTCGTGGACCACCTTTTAATCAGGCTTCTCTGACAAGTGGTACACACTCTCGTATCGAGTGCGAGCAGGAGGCAAGGTTCAAGCTGTTTTTATTTAAAAGCCCGCAAGGCGGGAATGGTACTCTCTGATAAGGGCAACTAGCACGCGCCAGGCTCTATCTCCGCCTGTCTCTGTCTTTCCCTCTGTGACACACCGCCACCGGCACGTCTGCTGGACTTGGCTTCCCGCATATCAGGGTGACTGGCCCTGGCCACTGCAGATGCACCCACTATAACTGCGAGCGGACCTTGCACCGGCTCGGCTGCACACAGATATTGAATCACGTGTATCCATCTCACCCATATAATAAGACCCGGCGGCGGCTTTAGCCTGCTGAGGCGGGGTTATCGTGGTCACGTGACTGCCACGCCTGGGCAGAAGGATCTACTGCGAGTCTAAACTACAGCTCCGGCACTTCTGTAGTCCCATAAACTGCAGTTGCATCGTTGCAGTTGATATGTTAGTAAAACTTTAGCCCACAATTTTGCCAAGTCCCTTTCCCTCCAGTGGACCTGTAGTTTTCGCCGAGTTTTCTGCACAAAGACTACAGTGTAACTGTAGTGTTCTTCTCGGTGTAGTTTACCCAGGAGATCCTTTCTCTCCGGGGTGTGGATTCAGAAACGGGCCAGGGCCATGGCGGCGACGGTGCCCAAGGTGAATCCCGTTGGCGCGCGGCTTCGCGCTGCTCGCTGTCGCTCAGCACCGCCGCCCAGCACAAACGGACCCGGAAACGGATGCTGCGCGGGGCGCTCTCGAAGGCGCAGCGGCAGCTGGGCCGTCAATCAAAACCGGACCCCGGTATCCGCGACGGTTACGAATGCTGACTTTTAGTGCGCGGAAAGCAAAGGACGTGTTCTCGCCTCACAAAGTTCACCGAAACGAATCTTTTTTTGGAAAATTGCAACAAAATGATTTGCAGCTCATACTGATCTTTCAAAAATAAATAACTAAAATTTGGGGGGTTTGAGCTTGGAAATTTCCCAAAATAATTGGGATGGAAATTTCCAAGAAAAAAAAATCCATAGTTTTGCGAACTTACAGTCTATCTCGGCTTGAGCAAGGTGGTATACCCATTCATTTAACGTTTTTAACGCATTCACGTTCACTTACAGCGCGTTCTTCCAGTGCTTGGGCCGCAGAAGCATGAGCGGGATGGGCAGGCAGGCGGACAGCGTGGCCCACACGATGAACACGGTCCACTTGGTGTAGAAGCGGACGACCCGGGACGTGGAGCACAGCAGCATGAGCAGCACCACGGCCGCGAGCGCGTCCATGGACGCCATGGCGTTCTGTGCGACACAGGATCAGCAAATGAGTTAATTGGCAAAAGCTTTATTGGCAGCCGCCACACCGATTCGGTCCGCCCGGTCCGCGACCCAGTCGAGACGAGATTGGAAAAAAGAACGAGTAGACGAACCCAACACCTCCCGAGTATTATTATTTTCCTTTTGATATAATGGTCGGTTCTGAATATCAGCCACTTAGCTGTTTACCATGATCATCAAGGAATTACCGGGGAAAAAATTCACGAAAGTGGAAGTTAATTTGAATCATTCAGATTTGCCGGGCCTTATGGAAAACATTTAAACTAGTCCTTTCACTCAACTAGAATAACCGAAAAGTCTAAATCAAAACAAAAGAAAAACTGAAATCAACGGAGCGGGGGGAAAGGCGAAGTGGGACAATGTCACACGCGTGTCGCGGCGAAAACAACAAATTAAAATGACGCGCGACTTCTCATACAAAGTCTTCCGCTCGTTCCGTTTTTCACGGTGCCGGAGTCCCCATCGAGAGGCAGCGCGAAACTCACGCAGAGGAATCAGAGGAGAAGGGGATTCCGGCGGCAAGGCAATAAGTCGTCTCTCGGGCCGAGAGGCAGGTGCTGCTGCTGCTGCACCCACGCACGGGTCAGAACTGCTACTCCGCCGCGGCAGACGGCCGGCGGGCGGACAACAACAGCCGCATTATCTATCTGGGAGGCGGTGGCAGGCGGTCCGCGGCCCCGTGGGATCCTGCCGGCCCCCCGCGGGGCCCACTCTGGCAAGCAGGTGCGGCGCGGACTGTGTGACCCCAACGAGAGACGGGGTCCACCGCACGCGGCGCGGTCACTCGCCAATGTCCCCCAATCACGGAGCGCGTGCGAGGGAGACAGAGAAACGGCGCGACGCGGACAGAGAGGGCAGACTGAGAGGAGGCACTCGAGAGACAGAGATAGAGAGAGAGAGAGAGAGAGAGAGAGAGAGAGAGAGAGAGAGAGAGAGAGAGAGAGAGAAACGAGACGCGGACGCGGCCGCGAAACCCTTAGCGCAGCCAGAGCAGCTTGCATAAAAAACACACCTCTCGATTAAAAAAAAGTCGTAAAAGTCGTAACAATAAACTGCCCTTTAAGTAAAAATCTTTTTTTTCTTTTATGTTTACTATTTTTAAGTTTACTATCTGAGGCAAGCTCGCTCAACTTGAAGACGGCCGGCGCGGTCACGAGTGGTCACAATAAGAGTGACCGCCCTCTAAACGTCACATTGAAAGCCCCCCGCCCGCCGCTTTCTCCCGCGCGCAGCAGGTTCGCCTGCACCCGCGGTGACGTCACCTCGGCGTTAACAACGATAAGATAACGCGTCGGGCTATCGGGGAAACGTCCGCCAAAACCGCATCGCATCGACAGCAGCAGGGCGGCGTAGTCGCCTCCTTCTCCTCCTCGTCCTCCTCCTCCTCCTCCTCCTCCTCCTCCTCCTCCTCCTCCTCCTCCTCCTCCTCCTCCTCCTCCTCCTCCTCCTCCTCCTCCTCCTCCTCCTCCTCCTCCTCCTCGGCAGCGGCGGGCAGCCTGCGGCCCTGCGGGGTAGGCAGACTGCCTCCCCTTCCGTGGGCCTGCCGGCGGCGGCGCGGACGGAACGGTTCCCCTCCTAGCGTCCCCGCCACGCCCCGCCACGCCCCGCCACGCCCCGCCACGCCCCGCCACGCCCCGCCGAGCCCCGCCACGCCCAGACCTTTTCGATTCATTTCTGATTACTCCTTCCTGAGCCCGCGAGGAGCGCAAGCGTTCCATGTTTCAGCCTCCACTCGACTTTCGTTCGTTCCCGCGGCGCGGAGTGCGAGAGAGAGAGAGAGAGAGAGAGAGAGAGAGAGAGAGACGGGACGCCCCCTTTGACTGCGAAAGTGCGAGAGAGATGTTCCCGGCCGGCCTCTCTTGCACTAACGCAGTCAAATGGGAGCGTCCCGTCTCACTCGCACTCACGCAGATGCCGGCCGCGTTGCATCGTTGAAGTATGCAATCCGTGCCGCCATTTAAATGGTCCAGAATTCCACCGATAAGGAAAAGTCGTCCTTGGAAGCCGAGGATCAAGGATATTATTTTCGCCGTGACCGAGTGGACTTGACACGGAAAACCCTTCGGCTTCTAATCCGTTGCCCAATAACGTCTAGGGTGACCCCGCGGCCCCGTCGGCCCGCCCTGACCTAAACACGGGAAGCGGAACGGACCCCTAGAGCGAGAGGGACAGCGGCACGCGCGGCGGAGAGCAAGTGGGACAGACTCAGTCTTCGGCGTGAAGGGAGAAGACGGCGTGGGGCGTGGGACGGACGACGGAGTCGCGTCAACACAACCGTGTCGCAACATTCTGAACACGAAAACAAAGCAAGTGCGGGTGCGGGCCAAGTGCAGACGATGACTTTGCAGCGCCGTCAGAAGGTCGGTCTGCTAGCGCAAATCAGTTTTCAATACCTACTGAGCAGACGATATACATTTAAATCTCTCCAAAAAAAAATAGAATTAATACAACTTTTTGTGATATTGTAGCCATCGTTTTTTTCAGTGACATAATAATAATTCTATATGAAAAAACGAGTTCTACTGTGGCAGGCCGATTATTGATTTATTTGTAAAATGACCACGACTGGACCGCAATACTATTCCAACAAGTGGAATAGAACACACCACACCGAGCGTCATCGCATCGACTCGCGCTCTGTAAGAGGTCCGTGTACTACTCGTAAATAATAGGGTAACAACGATGAAAAAAAAAAGAAGTGGGAGAGGGATAGAGAGAAAGAAAGAAAGAAAAAGAGAGAGAAAGAGAGGAGAGGTGGAGAGAGAATGGGGGCGCCTCGCGGCTGCTCGCGGCGTGTTGACAATGGTTCGCGGAGCTCCGCGATGCCTGGCGATGCTCGCAGCCATGGCATTGCAATCCCAGCTGACTATGCAGAGAGCCTCTTACACCTTGCAGGCGCAGCCACGCGCGCGCGGCGCTGCCGCATCGTCGCCGGTGACGTCTTCAAACTAATGACCAATGTTTTGCCTCGAGCTCTCGTTTATACGCGTGGTGCTAAATTCTGCAATTATTGGTGTGTTTCTTGTTGTCGTTTTTTTTTCATGGACTCCATGGACTCCATGGGGCCTGCGCGGTGGCCAGCAGCGTCCGCATGGGCCATCGGGTGCCATGGGTTACTTGCCCTCTCACCAGTGTCCCTATGACGTCCGCACAACGCTGGGGGGGAGGCAGGGCGTCCCCCGAAGCGAGTTGGGAACGAAAAGACCTGTTTCCTAAACGGGCCAAGATTGAACCGAAAACAACGCCGAAGAATAGGGAAGATAAAGAACGAGAGCGCGGTGACGGCCGGTCGGAAGCTAGGGGGAGAGAGAGAGAGGGGCGGGGTGAGAGAGCGAGAGATGAACAGAGTGAGATGCGGTCTGGCAGAGCGACCGGTTGACCTCGGCCGGTCGAATTTGGCTATTTTGCAGGTCTCGGATACGCACATTCTGTGTCAGTGTTGCCAACTGGCGGGCCTGCTGTCCTGACGGGTAAAGAACACCATGCCGAGCCGGGCGGCAGGGTTGGCAGGACTGCAGTGTACCGTGCTCTAGCGGCGCCCTCTACAACTGCCGAACGATGACCGATCAGTGAGGAATAGGTGTTGTTGTTGTTCTTGGACATTTCCGCGTCATTCCGCTTCTACGGCCATCATCTAAGCAGCCTATACGCGAGCGCACAGGACAAATAGCTTTTCGCGGAATATCTGTTTGGACTGACTGGTGCGGCTAAGTGCTGCGTGCTTGTCCCCCAGCAGTGTACACAGGACAGAGAGAGCGAGAGAGAGAGAGAGACTGTGCCTCACACACAACGCGTTAAGAGGTGTCACCCCTATCCTCCCCCGCCCCCGCCGCCCTCGCGACTGTCGCTTTCCGTTGGACTATAATGATAGACCCTGCCGCGGAAAAAGTATGCGGGCAGAAACGGCTCCTTCCTTCTTCGGTACCTGCTTCTAGGTCAATGCCAAGGACGGAGCCCGCCGGGCGGGGGGGGGGGGGGGGGCCCGCGGGGGGGAGGAGAGGGGGGGGGGGGGGGGGAGACCCCGGGGGGTCGGGGAGGGACATGTCACGTGACGTCATTGCGATTGGTATTCGTACCGGTGCTGCCGAATCCCTGCTGCCCGACACTTTTTGAATAAGGGGCCCGCCTGTCTGTTCTAAACACCGCGCGGAGGCTGTGATTATCCCACCTGTATATATATATATCTCTCTCTCTCGCGCCCAGGTCAAACGGGGCGGTCCGCGTCTGTCTCTCTCGCACTCGCGCCGCCGCCGATCCGACCCTGACTGCGAGACACACAGCATCTCGGACACGTTTATACGCGCCGCCAAGTCTCTGTTTTTCTTTTAATTGCGAGTCGGCGGGTCCCGTCCGGGCCCTAAAGCCGTGAACAGGTTCGGGGGCCCCGCGTGTTTCGGTGCCCCGTACCGGTCGTCAACCGATGCGGTCACGTGTGGCGCCCCTCACGTGACACCTCAGAGCCCTCCCCATGAATGATGCACAACACAAAAATACTCTCTCTCAAATAAAAAAAATATCCCCCGAGAAAAATACGAAAAAAAAACTAAAAATAATTTATCTATCTCGGCTCTGTCTGTCTCTGTCGCTCTAACACATTCCTCCCCACAAACGATGAAGAAAACAAAAATTCTCTCTCTGTCTCGCCCCGTTCAAATGAAAAAAAATCTTCCGGAAATATATTAAAAAAAACATAAACTCTCTCTCTCTCTCTCTCTCTCTCTCTCTCTCTCTCTCTCTCTCTCTCTCTCTCTTCTCCTCCTCAACCTGCCTGCCCGCCTCCGGCAATCTTCCCTCTCGCTCGCCACCACCGATTTGCTGTCATCCTGGGCTGATATGAATGCCCTACTCTCTGCCGCGCTGGGGTGCGCCCCCCCCCCCTCCCCTCTCCCCTCTGCCACCGTTAGGGGCCTTGTTGGGGGTAGACAGCCGGCCCCACGAGCCCCTTGCTGCGGGGCCTCGGGCCGCGCCCGCCACCGCCGACTATACTCTATGGAGTCCAATGCCGATGACGCCCCGAGCAGCCGTCCACAAGCTATATACTCTCAAGATGAAAAGAGTAAGTAGTGAAAATGTTATTTCGTTTTCAAAATTTAAATTCCTTTAAAAAAATAGTGTAAGTTTGGGCACCCTCTCATCTCGTTTCACGGCACACACTTCAAAATTCTTTCTAAAACCAACATCTGACACTGCGTGTTTTAAAAAGATTATAAAAAAAATTACTCCGAGCCCGGCCTAAACTCTAAAAAAATTCCCCGAATAACACAAAACTAAAAAAACTCTCTCTCTCCCTCTCTGCCCTCCGGGCACCTCCAGGGCGCCTGCCACTGTCGGGGTAGGCCGGCCCGCACGGCACGCGTGCACCGCGGGACTGCCCGCCCTGCAGGCGGCCCCGCACGCGGCACTGCCTGCACTGCCTGCACTGCCTGATAATGCTGTGGACACACTCGCGGCTCACGTGCGCCTCTGGCCTCACCACAGTCCACAGAAATGTTTGTTTAAGAAAACACCACAATCGGTTCTTCGATTTATTTGCCGAACTTTTGTCAATCGATGAGGAAAATGATCGCGGTGGTGTGTGCATTTTTGAGTATGGGTTTCTATCGAGCTCGGGGGACGGCGGACACCTGAGGTGGGAGGAGGAGGTGGGAGGGGAGGAGGTGAGGAGGGGAGGGGGAGGAGGGGAGGGGAGGAGGGGAGGAGGGGAGGACACAACGGCCAGTTTCTGGCCCCCGCGGCCCCCTGGGAGCTGCCTATGTGTCTGATCAGGCATGCTGCCGATGCACAAGGTCCCCGCGCTCCCGGCCCCCCGCCGCCGGTTCCTGTCCGGCAAGCCAGGAGGACGACGTGGTGAGAGAGCTCCGCGAGAGAGAGAGAGAGAGAGAGAGAGAGAGAGAGAGAGAGAGAGAGAGAAAAGAGAAAAGAGAAAAGTGTTTTTTTTAGTTTTCTGCATTTTTTTAAGGGGGAGAATTTTTTTTTGGAGAGAGGGAAATGTACCGACTACTGATGCGTCCCATACGAGCTCGGCTGCTGTGCGACAGAGGCGGGGGACGCTTTTTGCACCGGACTGAGACCAAACGACGTTCGCGCGTCCAAGAAACTGCACTCTGTCGCTCTGAAGCATTAAAGCAGAAAATAAAAATACGTTGGCGGCGGCGGTGACGACGGCGCTGTTTTCCGGAACCGGCGGACGTGACTATAACGAGTGGTCAGCGAGCCGAGTGCGCTCTGCCGGCCGACTCCGAACGCGGACCGGCTCTGTCTCTGTCGCACTCCCACCGTGCCCGCCCCGGGAGCGAGGGAGAGGTCCGAGCTCTGCTGACGCGCGCGCGCTCGCGGAGGCTGAGTGCGGAGTGCATGTTCTGTGGAGGATCACCTGTCAGTGTCGCACTCGTGCAAGCAGCACGGGAAGTGGGAGTGAGAGAGAGAGAGAGAGAGAGAGAGAGAGAGAGAGAGAGAGTGTCCGGCCCGACTCAGAGCACTGTGTCACGGATGCAGAGGCCGGAAGGGTAGGAAGCTCTCCGCCCCCGAGCAGGCCGTTGGGTACTTCTTCTCCGCGTCCAGCAGCCGGTGCGAATGGCATCCTGGAGGGCGGCAGCGGCACTCGCGCTCAACAGGTGCCACCCGGGTGCACCCGGGCCGACGGCTAGGTGTTCCTGGTGAGGGCCGCTCTCTGCCTGCTCCGGCACCGCCGCCCTGTGCGCTCACCATTTCTAGAGGGCCGTGCTCGGGGAACCGGTGGATCCTGTGAGCGCGGCGGCGGCGGCTACCAGCCCCGCCCTGGGACCGTCAGTGCTCCGTCCAGAGGACCACGACGACGATGACGTCGGCGACGACAGCAGACCACCAGACTCCCCCGTCGTCCGTCGCGCGCGCGGCCTCCACCAGGGTCGTGCCGGACGCGGCGGTGCCTGGCCTCGACGACAGAGACGCGGAGTAGCTCGCTGCGCGGCCCGGCGGGGACTGGCTGAAGGCGGGCGGGGAGCCGCGGAGCCGCGCGGAGGCCTGGACTATCAGTCGCGGTCGCGGCCGCGGCGGCAGGGAGACTGGCGGCGCCCGGGCCGCCGCTGCCGCCGCCGCCGCGCCCCGCCGACGTGCCGAGGGAGGGGAGGAGAGGCCCCCGCCGTGGCTGCACCCGGCGACCTGCCTGCCCCGGTCCGCCGTGCCCCCTGACCGGACCGATGTCACGAACCTGTGACCGAACCGACCCCCGCGGACTGTCCTCGCCGTCGCCGGCCTCCGGCGGCACGCGATGCCCCCGACGACACCCCCGCACGGGACTCGGAAGGCCATCGCCGACACACCTTCACGGGGCGCGGAGGCCGCCGACAACGCCCCCTGACGAGGCTCGGAGGCCACCGCCGACCTCCCCTCCGACCCTCCCCCACGGGTCTCGGAGGCCGTCGCCCCCTCAAATGTAGGCAACCCGCACTCCGGAGTAAGGTAAGCAAAAAGCGGTACATTGCCCCCCCCCCCTCCAATTCTGCATCCGCCACTGCTGCCCCGCCCACTGAAGGTTTTGTCTCGGGGGCTGCCTGCAGTATCAACCGGGTGTGAGTCTGCGCCCTTCCTCGCCCATTTTGGTTTAGTATTTATTTATTTTTCATTTTATTTATTTATACTTCAATGAGCCATGACTCTTCAGCAGGGGAAGTTTCAGTTTTGAAAAACGTGTCGCAACTACAACCGTGCCCCCCGGGCCCCGGCCCCTGTCCCGGAGGCTCGAAGGCGCGCGTGTGTGTGTGCGTGTGTGTGTGTGTGAGAGAGAGAGGAAGGAAAAGGGTGGGAAAGGGATTGGGGAGGGGGGGGGGGAGTTATTTCTTCCACCCATACCCTACTACACTGCGCCCTTTGATCTGAGGCATGCAGATGAAGTCCTGACCCCGCCCCTACCGAGAAGCAAAGAGGGGGCCGTGTCGGAGGGAATGACCGGAAGTGGCAGGAGAGGATCTCCCGGTGAGTCAAATTGTGACGACGTGATTCTCGTCAGACGACGGGCTCGAGCGCGGAACTGAACTGCGTTGCGCATCGACAAATCTGTCGTGTTCAAGCCCCGGGGAGTATTTCTGGAGACGCCTCTGGCCGGCGTCAGTTTTTGTTTCGGGCCCCTTTTGACTCGCCGAGTCAGGTGACGCGACGAGCGGCCCCCCACCCCTCCCCCTCTGTTGAGGCCTTGTTGTGGCGCGACGCGACGCCGTGCGTAGGGGAGACGGAGAGGAGAGTCGTGCCGTCTGGACCCTGGCGTTTTGTTTTGCCGGTCTGAGGCGCGACCTGTCCGTGGGAGCTGCGTTGTGTTGGCCGAAAGCCGCAATCGTCTTTTCAGCACTGTAGGGGCTGGTCGTGACATCTGTGATGGCTGAAGAAATGATGGATACGTCGGGGGACCCCGGAGAACTGGCTCCCCTGCCACCCGAAGTTAAAATAAATATGAAGCTAGGTGAGAACAATTCCACAATTCCGTTTCACGTAAGAATATCAATGCTGAAGGTTTGGATTCGTTTGGATCGGTTATCTAGTTGGGACAATTCCCAACTCGGGCTCAGGCCCAGGTTCTCCGAGTCTTTGATAGGTTATGGGTACCGACACCTGCACCCGAGCAGTCCTTGTTTACCAACTGTGTGATTGTGCTCGATTGTGACTGATAACTTTTTGTCGAAAATGATTGAACACACTCGGCTGTGTTTGGTTGCTAATGGGCTTGTGGTTCCCCAGATGACATCATTAAACATGAGAAGAAGATGGCTGCAGTGAGCCACAACTTGCAGTTCAGTAGTGGACGAAGAAACTTCAAGAATCAAGGGAATCGACGACGAAATTATCCCTATCGACGACCATTTTTTTACAAACGGAGGTTTAGGTCTCAAAACTGGCGCCTAGGGTACAATGGACCTAATGTGCCTGTAAGTTTACCCATTCAATGCTGCTCATGCGGTTCTATTTTGCTCTCTCTCTCTCTCTCTCTCTCTCACACTGGATTTTGCTTTAGAATCAGGTAAACAGAAGAAGACAGCAATGGGCTTTCCTCAATAGGATGAGACAAAATGCGCCGAGGAATAGTGTTTTCCATCGTCTGGGCTGGACACCGGCCCAACAGGCGGCAAGTTATAAAGTAGGCCAGGCTAAGGGTTATAGGCCTTATAACCAGCAATTCCAATTTCAAAAAGTGAGTGTGGTCATCTCGTGTGTCAGTATCGATGAGCATTGTAATTAATCAACCTTAACAAATCTGTTTGGA
Organism: Megalurothrips usitatus; assembly: GCA_026979955.1. Classification (NCBI taxonomy): domain Eukaryota; kingdom Metazoa; phylum Arthropoda; class Insecta; order Thysanoptera; family Thripidae; genus Megalurothrips; species Megalurothrips usitatus. The sequence continues at coordinate 5,050,534 of CM049605.1, forward strand.
TTACAGAGACTTATGGGTCAGTCTAAACCTGACCCTGACCGCTTCCGTAAACTGTTGGCTTCTAGAAAACAGTAAGTTCGTTAGTGTACCATCTGTGTTTCTTTTGTTGTGATATAGTCTTGATGTATCGGTGTTTTTACAGCTACTCTGGTTGCCATGGGATAAGTCAGGAAGATTTGGAATCATACAATTGTAAGTTCATCTTTTCAGTCATTGGCTTGTACTCTCCTTTTCACTTTTTATTACTGTTTTTTATTGCTCTCTCTCTCTCTCTCTCTCTCTACAGCCAACCAACAGGTGCAGCCCTTGAGTGCAATTAATTTGCAAAAGCTTAGTCAAGCCCTAGGAGGAAACATTACGTCCTATAAGCAAGAGCAATCTGATGCAGGAACTGTTATTACTACCATAACTAAGGCTTCCAATTCGTCAGTTTTAGGATCCCATGCCTTCCTGAACCCCAACCAGATGGCTCAACAGCAATCTTTCAATTGTGGGATGAGTAGTGCGAGCACTATCAGTGGGAAAAGTGTTTTTAGCCACATGGCTGCGAACAATGCACTTGGCTATGCCCAACTCTACGGTGTATATGGTGTGAATGGCATGAGTAGCATGAATGGCATTAATGGCACGAATGGCCAGTTGTTCAATAACTATGGAATGAACTATGAGGCTCGGATGCTGAACCAAATGGCCCAACAGAATGGAGTGTGCCAACAGTCAATGTCTAACCAAAGTCTGAACCCAATTAATGGATTCAGAGTGCCGGCAGCACCAACGAATCAGCAAAATGGGTTCCATTCAGATAACAGTATATATAGCAAAACAACCAATGGTTCCAACTTTATTACCTTTGAGGAACCTGTTTCCAATGCCAATTCCAGCAACCACTCCAGGCTACAGGTGAGTTCCATTTTTAGGTGAGGGGGTTGTCTCTAACAATTTTTTTCTAATGTGGTTCTTTGTTTTCAGATGGCCCCATGTGCTTTAAATGCTGAATTACAAAATGAAATTCGCAACTTCCAGAGCAGACATGCTGACACCCCTCCACCTCTTACCTGTTCACAAAATGCTCGAAATGGAGCACTCCCACCCGTCTCCTTTGAAAATCGTGCAGGTGTACTCATCAATTCAACTAAAGTTTCAATGTCTGAACGTTTTGCCCAATTGCAACCTAAAGACGAGGACTCCATAGACCCTTAAGAATTTTACTGATAATTTAATTTTTTATTCCCTAACTTTGAGCCTCTTTTGTACTGCTGACAAATATTTGTAAATATTCTTTTCTAGTCTTAAGTACAAACTTAGTAAGAATCATATTTTTGTTACATTTATATCTTACTGAAGGTATTATTATTATTTTGATGTCCCAAATCCTATTTTTCGAATCAAACCATCTCTGTAACGTACTGTTACTGAACTTGCCATGGAATAGGATATAAACCTCTTTGTCTTGTTACTTTTAGTTAGTTTCATTCATGTGTTGTGCACGATATTTATCTGACATGCCATATCAAATTTCGTGTATCATGACTCCTTGCATACCCATTGAACGTTGTTGTTATACTGTGTATTGGATTGCAAGGCACAATTAAACAATCATTTAGGAGATTGGAGTCCTGTCTTGTGTTTTATTTCCGGGGCTGCACTGCTCACGACCGCCGCCGCCTATCAGCTGATCGGGCGGGGGGAGAGGGAGCACCCTTCGCTCGCCCCCCACTCCTCCTCCCCGCAGACTTGCTGCAAAGTGTTTCGGGTTGGGAGGGATTGTTCGTCTGCCCTCCGGCCCGGTCGTGGCGGTGGTGCCTTTGAGATCAGCTAGCCGCTTCAGCTGCAGGTGTTCGGAGGTCTCGGCCATGGCGGTTCTGAGCAGCTGTCGAGCCCTGTCTTCGAACCTGAGGCTGCTTTCGCCCAGGAGGTTAAGCGGCTTAACCTCAACCGAGTGCCAAACCCAGTCCCTGTCATCGTCCGTGAATGCACCGGCCTCAGTGCCGGACGCGACGGCGGTGTCGCCTCCAAGGGAGTTCGTCAGCGAGAAGTTCAGGGCGCTGATGGCTTGGTACGAGGAGGTGACGGGCTTGAGGGAGGTGCGACTGTCGCAGGACAAGGTGCTGACTGCCGAGGATCGGTTCATTGCCTCTCAGAACGCCCGCCGGGATGTGAGCAAGGAGCTGGCCGTAGTGAGGGATAAGCTGAAGGATATTTACTCGGAGCTGGAGGGTACCTCCCGAGGGGAAGACCGCTACGTGCAGCTGATTACCCAGGAACACAGGGTCATCAAGGACGAGCGCAGGCTGGCCGAGCTTTTCAACCGGTGCGAGCAGGAGGAGCGAGAAAACTTTTCGCTGTTGTCGTCAGCAGTTAAGGAGAGTCATGAGAAAGAAAGAATTCAAGCGGAACGAACTAAGTACTGGTCTATAATTGGTTCCATAATAGGCACGATGATAGGTATAGGTGGCAGCTCCATAAATAATGAGTTTAAAATGCGAGAACTGAGAAAACTTGTCAAAGAGTCTGCGCAAGCTACCTTATTATCTCGTCAAGAAGCTGATGTACCTAAAGATTTACTTCTTATGTCAAATAATATTAAGGAAATTTCTCAGAGACTGGCGCAAGAACAAGTTAGTGTTATGAAGGTGGTTCAGGCGCACAGCGTCACTTTGGAAGATCAGCTGTCAAGAATTCGTGAATTCTCTGAAAACAAGGTTCGTGTCACACCTGATGGTCAAATCTTTAACATTGACCAGCTCCTGGAGTCTCAGCGTAGGGAAAATAGGATTTTCGCCGCTGTGTGCTTGTCCTCTGTAGTCTGTTTTTGTGTCCTCTCTAGAATTTTTTCATGACTGATCTGTTGTGCACCAGAGAATATTTTCCTTAATATTTATAAGTACTTTGTAGTTTACTGCTATGTTGGTTGTGTTGGTAATGGGTACAAGAAATTCAATTTTGACTTGTCATTTGCATTTTGCCATTTTCCATGTCTGTCTTGCCTTGATTTTATACTCTAGAAATGAGTATTTGTTATCCTAGTTGCATACTTTTATAATTGAATGTTTTATAGTGTCTGAAAAATATTAAGTAAATTTACATTGTTTAGTTACTGTCATGTCTTCATCTGATCTCCGAAAATCTGATAAGTGATCCACTATAGCAGTTAAGAGCTAAATGGCAAGGATACACAGAGGGAAACTTCAAATTTGTGCTCACAAGAATTTTTAATAATTAAAGGAGAAAATCAAACATCTTCAAAGACACTACCACAATTGCAGGTTACACATTTGTTAGAACTAACAGTACAATACTTAACTGAAAACTGAACTTTAGTACTTAATGCTAAACAAATATGAACACCTTCAATAATTTTCTTACTTTATCATAAACATTAGTAACAACTCAGTAATTCAGAAGGATTTTGTCTTCTCTTATATCACACATAAAATTGCCTGCACAAAACTAATACAACAGACAACAAGAATTATGAACTAGAGCACTCCTATTCAGAGGTAGACGTAATGAAGAAAATCTACTCCAGGCATGAGAATCTTAATAAAATTAAGAGTTAGCCTCCATTTACCAAAGAGTAGTTTTCAAGAGCTGAGTCCGGGGTGATAAAATGGGAATCTCAAAGGGGCACACAGACAACTTGTCCATCCCAGATGCTTCTAGACAAGATACATCAGTCTCAATAAATTTCACATATATTCTTTTTCTAGCAGGTCTAATGCCAAACTGAGGATAGCTAGATTTTATGCGAGGTGCCTGTTGAGTTGTCTTGTTGCTGGTACTGCATACAGACAAGAATTAAGAATTTAAAAATTTATACTCAGTCATAGGCACCTAGTCATTCCACTTGCGGTACTCCACACCATCAGGAGGTTTCACTTCAACAGTTTTCTCCTTTACATCTTTCCACACTGTGCTTAAAACAGTGCCTCCTGACTCCACCTTGGAAAAGCAGGAGAAGATAAAGGATAATTAAAGCACCAGCTTTGTTGTAGATAAAGTTGCAGCATAGATGCAGTTCATACTTACAAAAGACTTATTCATGGCTCTTCTTACATCATCTGACCCCTCTCCATAAATCTGCTGGAACAAAGCATTCAAGGCTGCTTCACCTTGTGGTTTGTCATCTTCAGTTTCAGACAAAGCCACAACCACTTTGTCCCAGTTTTTCTCCTTTTGGGCTTTTACAGCTGCAGGGGAACAAAATTCCAAGTTTAGTTTCAAAAATTCTAATGTAATCAACGTAAAACTTTAATTCCGGGGGTCCAGAATTACCTTCTGTGGGTTGAGCTTTTACTTCGGCTTCAAGTTTCTGCCACCTAATACCATCAGCTTTTTTCAATTTTATTTCAATCTGAAAGTAATGGCATAGGTTTTAAGAAACCTGGAAATTTGACTGAGGCAACACTCAAAGTACCTCAGATGTGCATTACTCTTACCTTAGATGATAAGACCTTATGTGAGGACTGGCTAGAGACAACTGGATGAGCTAAATTGTACATAAGGCAGGTATTCTTTTCTGGAAGCTTGAGGTCAACACTCAACTGTAATGGAAGAAAAGTACACATTACTCACAGTTCCCCTTATTTAAAAAAAATTCTATTGATTATTGATACAATCTTACTGATTGATCTCCAATAGAGACGTTGACATCATCATTCTTCAAATTCTTCACCAGAATATTGATAACAATGTGCGTTTCGGTTTGGTACCAATCATCTTTTATCTTTGGAACAGGAGCAGGTGTTGGGCTCTGAAAATTGACAAGGACGCACAAAATCATGAGTAAGACCCAACAATTTATGCAGAGTTATGGCAGTACTGCAGACTTTTTTTTATCTTGAAAAGCAAAAACAAATATATGGCCAGACTCCACACTCACCACACTCTCTGAAGCCGCCATTTCAGGGAAATCCGCCAACCGGGCGCGACCAAAAGCGGAGGGCCTTCTTTAGAAAAAAGAAAAGAAAAAAGTTTATTAGCTTAAACTGCCTCGTAGAGTAAATAGTCTGCCACTTGTGATAAGGAGGGAGAGGTTAGGTACCACTGCAACAGAGAGTAAAAATCAGAAGTACTCGTGACAGTCCAACAGATAAACTTCGGGGAGCTTAAAGAGCTAAAATTTGGCAATAACCAGATCGAAGACCGTACTTCTGTTCCATAAGTGGTAGTAAAAGAGAGGAACTGCCTACCAACGTCCACTATCATGCTCGGACAACATAAAGGGAAGGGAATAACCATCAAGTGCAACGCAAAAAGTCAAAAAGTGTTTAAGAGCCCCTTGGCGGAATGTTCCTAGACAGCGAGCGAAAAGACATACACACCTTTTAAAATTTAACTCTAGAGCTCCCCGAGAATCAGGATTCTGGACTGTTCTAAACAGTGAACAAAAACAAATCGAATAATCGGCCTTGTTTACATCAATGCCGCCAACAGAAGCGCGTGCACAGCGATAAAAAAGCAGTCACGTCTTGCAAAAGTAAGCTAATTGTTCTGGAGGTAAAAGGAGCATGTGAATGTAATCACTTCTATAAGGTGATATGACTTTCGAGTTCATGTCCTCAACAGTCTTGGTAGCAGTGGCAGGCGCTTGTCATTTGTGGGGGCGACTCCCGGACGATGTCGCCATGGATATCGCCCGGCCGGAAGACCCGAGGAGCGCGAGAACCCGACCTGAAACGTCAGTCGAGCTCCGGCCGCTCCGGCCCCGGCAGCACTCCAGTGATTTTTGGGTTATTGACATGATTGGTTGTGGAAGAGAGGGAGAAAGTTTTTTTCTAGTCCAGGCCACCAAGTTCACCAGCATCCTAGCACAAAAGATTGGAAATAGAGTTGTAGTAGAGTTGGCAAGGAGCAAACTTTGCACGGAGCAAGTTAGCAAATTCCCAATGATTAGGAAATGATAGAGCATGCAAATTGGTGGGACGATGACGCCATGCGCACTACTTAGCCAGTCGCGAGGGAATGCGAGAAATACGAAAAATGAGAGAAAAGAGGACATGAACATCACCCCTGGGCATAACATTATAAGAGCAAGTCGGAATCTTTTCGGACCCGATCCGTAAATCATCTAGTCCACATACCCAAAATGTTAGAAGACCCGGCGTTGTTCGTATTCTTCGCGGCAAGTCTTCGGGCCTTCGAGCCGACACGAACGCGAACACGAACCCGAACCCGAGCGATATCCATGACGTCATCTTGCTCCCAATTTCCCCCGGGAGTCGCTCCCGTCATTTGTTGTGTTTTGGTTTGTCGACCCACGCCCCCACTCGTATTTTCTCTTAGGTTTGTCGGTTTAATTTGTTGAAAAAGGTTTTCAAGAATGTTTTTGATTGAACTCATAAGTGTCAAAATCTGAAGCATTGCTTTCAATTTAAACGACTGTGCTTAAATAGACGATGGCGAACTTAAAGGAAATGCTCAGAAAGTGTTCAGGTATGTTTCTTAAATTTTGACATACTTCATGTTTTAAAGTTAAATGTATATGTGAGTTTCTTAAATTTCATTCATGTCATTTGCTGGTACAGAAGGTAAAAAGAAGCCGGGAACAGTCGATGAAGAAGAGCTGTTCACAAAATTTTACACTGAGTGGAAAACGAAAGTTGGGCAGTTGGATTCATCATACGGCACAATTCCCAGATTTTACTTTAAGGTATACATGTTTTATGCTCGATAATTGAAAAATGTACCTCATAAATGAAGCCTTTATTTCTATTATTGTATCCATATTGTCTCCTTTGTCTTTCTTCAGTTGCCCAGTGAGGATGAAGTTCTGCCCCAAAAATTGCGTGAAGAGGCTCGAGCAATGTTTCTACAGAGGAGAAGTCGCCAACTGTTAGATAACAATGAACTCAAAGTATGTTCCCAAAATGATCACATTTCAGCTATTCTGACACCCTGTTCTTGCACATGCCACATCAGCACAGAGAATCTTTGTTTCTTTAGGCCTTGTGGGTGCTGCTGGACAAGAACCATAGTCCACCTCATGCAGCTGATAAGCAGCTCATCAATTATGAAGACTTTCTAAAAGTAGCTGCAGAAGCAGGGCCAAAGTGCAAGTATGTAGCTTGCTCAGAGGCACATTGTAAGTTTTTTTTATCTTTGTAGGCATTAATTGGGGTTTGTTTTTATTGACAGAAGCTACTTAACTCCCAGTGTCTTTGCCAAACTTCAATTAAAAGAATCGCATGGAAGAATAAGTATTATGGCTCTGTTTAATTATGTCATGAGGAAAGTGTGGTTACATCAGACAAGAATTGGTCTTTCTCTATATGATGTGACTGGTCAAGGGTATCTACGTGAATCAGTATGTGCTACTAAGGTTACTTCATGAAATAGCTTCTGCGACTCTTGAAATGCTCTATAGTACTTTTGTTTTTCCCCACAGGATCTTGAAAATTATATTTTGGAATTAATTCCAACCCTGCCTCAGCTGGATGGTTTGGAAAAATCTTTCCACAGTTTCTATGTTTGCACAGCTGTGAGAAAATTTCTCTTCTTTTTAGATCCTCTGCACACAGGACGTGTGCGTATTCAGGATATTCTTGCTTGTAGTTTTCTTGATGATCTGCTAGAGGTATAATATTTGTTTTCTTTACATACTTAAAATATGTATGTGTTTGGTCATTAATTTAAAAAAAAATTGATTTTAGTTGCGAGATGAAGACTTGCCAAAGGACCTTCAGGAGGCCAACTGGTTTTCTGCTCCTTCTGCATTACGGGTGTATGGGCAATATCTCAACCTCGACCGCGATCACAATGGAATGTTGAATAAAGAAGAACTAGCAGGGTTAGTGCCATACCAAGTTGTATAGATCTTAACTTTGTGACCTTTTTACAATTTTGCATTTTTTCCCCCTCCCAGGTATGGAACGGGTACCCTAACTTCTGTATTCCTAGAGAGAGTTTTTCAGGAATGTTTAACTTATGATGGTGAAATGGACTACAAAACCTACCTGGATTTTGTTTTAGCATTAGAGAATCGCCATGAGCCTCAATCATTGCATTATTTGTTCAGAATATTAGACATAAACAACCAGGGCTATCTGGATACATTCTGCTTAAATTTTTTCTTCCGAGTGAGTAGCTTTTTTCATTTACTTTGTTAGTTTTTAGACCACCTTGGAGGAAAGAAAAAGTTACTAATGTGTTCAATTTTTATCAGGCAATTCAAGAGCAAATGTCAGTTCATGGTCAGGAGCCTGTAAATTTTGAAGATGTAAAGGACGAAATATTTGATATGGTGAAACCTCAAGATCCAACTAGAATCACTTTACAGGATCTTCTAAATTGGTAATTATGGTAACATTGTCATGTTGTTCAGAACCTTGTTATGCTAATAAATTTATTTGTCTGTATCATATTTTCTTTCCCCTAGTGGCCAGGGAGACACTATGGTAAGCATTCTGATTGATCTCAATGGCTTTTGGACCTACGAAAATAGAGAAGCAATGGCAGCTGACACAACTGATACATCAGACGAGGCTGCAGAGGTTTGATGTTGTGAAAGAAATGCAGACTTTCTGGACCTCACTTATCATCATGTAAATATTTATTTTATTTAAACTTGTAAATATAATTATTTTTGTAAAGTAATAGGTCGTTGAGTATTGTCTGTGCTTATGTGCAGTGGAGTTCTATTTGGTATTATAAATTATGTGCCAACTCATAGAATATGTAATCTTTAATAAATTTGACATCTGTGGAGCATTTTAAAGATTTGTGTCTTAATTGAACCGTGCTCGGTGTCTAACATTTCTTCTTCCAAACATAACAATTAGCTTATTATTCTCAAGGCTAGAAAGAAGGTCACAAGGAATGTTGCAACAATTATATGCATCGAGGTATATCAGAAATGGGAGAAGCTCATGCAAGCTTCTTAAATAACCCTGCCCTGTCAGCTGCGGTAAATGGCTCATCCTGAGTGTATGCAGCTGAGAACAGAACTGGAAAACACTGGCTACTCCACTGTCGGTCAGCAAGTGACAACTACTTATATCCAGAGTTTCCAGTTTGTTGCATCTACCAAGTATACAAAGTGGTATGTTAATTTTCATAATCTACTTCACATTATAATTGGTATCAAATACTGCTTACCTTATACTAATTTCTTGTAATACCTCATCATTAAGATTGGGGCAATCAAATAGGTCAAGTTGTTTGAGATACATGAATCTTGAATTGTAAATGAAATTAAGCAACCCTGTTGTTGTTAATTGGTGTGCTCTCCACAATTGAAGACATTCTAGTTTACTTAGACTCAGGAGATTCAACAAATCTGTGTCAAAGATATTACAGCAATCTTCCAAAGTCAAGTGCTGCAGTCTGTTAAGCAAATGAAAGAGTTATTAACTGATTTCAAACGACACTTGATCACATTACAATTTACATCATTATTTTTAAAGCCACCGAACCTTCGCTTTTCCCCAATGGCTTGCATAATATCCATGTTTGGTGATATGTGCGCACCGAGCTGCAGCACCTGCAAGCCATTTGGTAGCAAGAGCAGCATTCTTTTAACACCCTGCATCTGGCGACGATGGTCTTCTGTTTGAAGGCAACTAGTCAAACGTAAAGTGGTCAAAGAGGTGCATTCAACAGAGAGGAGCCCCATTGCCCACACACAGCAATCCTGTAACAAAAATTAAAACATCGATAACAGTGTCACCAGTATGCAAGCTCCCAAGCCACACATAACAAAAATGCCATGCGTCAAACAGATTAATTGGTATAGTTCATGAGCAGCTGATCTAAGGTCAAGTCATTATTCATCCACAAAGATTTCAGTGAACATCCACCCAATAAAACCATTGATTTTTAGAGGGAAAAACTTCCCATCACTGGTTATTTCAAATAAGAGGAAAATTTGAGTTTTGCTCACTTACTGCCTTTAAAGTCAGTGATTTCAAGCTTTTGGCTAGATCTGCTATAGCTGTGTACCAATTATTGTCAAGTTCCATTCCCTCAAGAGTAAGAGTTTGAATGGATTCTTTGTAATGTCTACAACAGTCAGGAACCATTTAAGAAAATATAGACAAGGAAAAATTAGATACCTTGCACCTGATAAGTTACTCTACTCACTTTGCTATATCAGCAAGGACCTGAGGGTCTATATCTTCACCACTTATCCCTAATTCTTGAATACTTGTGCAATTGCAAAACAGCAAGGGTAATAGACAGCCTAAATTTGTGTTGTCTTTCAGCGTCAGCTTTCGAAATGCTGATGCTGTTTGAAAAACTGATACTTCTTGTGGTTTACTTCTAGTGCCTGCAAGAACATCCAGAAAATGAAATAAAATGTTGTTTCAATAACATATACATCAAAACTAGACTTTAAATTACACGATTTCACAGTGTTAAGTTAGTGAAGTCAAATTCAGAATAAAATATTCTTCTTACCATCAACTATGTGATCTAAGCATCTCCATAGATGAAATGCTCCAGAGTATTCTCTCCACAAAGTACATACTTTGGCTGTACTACAACTCAATTCTGTAGCTGATAGATATGAAAATATGTTGAGAGCTACTTCCTCGGGTAAATCAAGAATGTTAATGTCATGCAGGTTGCTATCTGAAATACCAAAGTTATTGATCCTCTTAAATTTCAAAAGGCAAATATATTCACATTTCGACGCATATTTCATCGTGTCAAATAGATTATTCACCGAGAAAAATGGTATTAGCCATAGTTCTGCTCAAGCCACAGACGCTTTTGGTTATGATGGGGTGGATGACAATCTAGAAAATGAGTTCATCAGACTCGATACAAAAGGTGTAATAGAAATGTTTTAACGCAGTTCCAGGTAAAGAATTCAGTTAGGAAGAAACCAGTGGTTATTAGATTTGCGATCGATATGGGCAACAACTGGAAGACAGCAGCAGCCGACACGGGCCGAGCAGACGACATGCAGACGACGCATATGGTACCTTCAGTCTAACTTCTGTCTGTCTGTTGGTACAACACCGTGCGAGTCCCCCCCTCCCCCACGCGCTCCCTAAATTCCCCAAAGTCGTGTAAATGTATTCTTCCTATCACCACGATCTGTGAAATCCACGTCTCTTGCCTTGTGACGAGAAGAATTGGTACAGACCCGGTAAGAACCAGAGGTGAACATCAGAAATCAGTTGTCATACTCGTAAGCAGGTGTACTGTTATGGGGTATTAAAAGACTTTTCTGCGGCATAATTCCTTTATTTATCACAACCATTCTGTTGGATTTCTTAAACGCTTCAAAAATAAGAAAATAATAATTTAAACCTAAGAAAATATTGGAGCCCTCGCCATGTAGCCAACTTCAAAAAGCATGACAACATTCTAATTCGGTTTTCTTAATCTCAGTCATCTGTACCAATATTGTTAACAACAAATATTACACTTTCAAAAGAAACAAAAGAAGACGAATTTTGATATATTCCGTAATTGAAGAAGCAACTGTTGGTTCGTGAGCACTGCACCATTGGCAAAACAGTTAAGTATCAACCCAAGATGGCAATTGGCAACAGGCTTTCATGTAATTACGAAAGGGCAAGTACGGGCAGCTAAAGTTTTATTTCCATTACTTTCAATACAGTTCAGTCAGTCTTGAACAACTTTGTAGTTTGAAGCAAATATGACTAACCATCAGGTAACCATGGACAAAAATTGAAGAAAAAACAACATTATAAAAGGATAAATAGAAAATTTTAAAGTACATAGAACAGTGTTTCATGGCTTTGCACACCAACTAGAAAGTCACAACTGAAAGAGACAGAATGGAGAAAGAGGGACACGAAAACCCAGAAGAAAAAATTAACAAACCCTTCACAACATTACTGACAGACTTGCCATGAGATAAAAACACAATATTTTAAAACCGTTTGGAAAACAATAATACATACCAATACTCGACATGTAGTGCATGATAAAAGTATATGTAAAGTTAGCAAACATGTTCGATCCAATGTTCGATGATGGCAATAACAAGTCCTTCTTCAAGTACAAAATTCAACTCTAACATTTTAATTAAGGTGCACAAAATTTCAGAGACATCCTGCTTACAGTTTTGGAGAAACACTTAGAATTGACAACACATAGAAGCAACATTTGAAGGCTAATAAACAAATTAATTCAGAACTAGCACTTCCACATTTAACAGAAATAAAAATATAGAGCAACAACACTTGCTTTTTCCAATGGCATAAAATAAAATAACCTCTACTTCTGACAACACTTGTCCCAAATATTCAGCAGTTCCTAAACTCCAGGTAGGAACAAGGACACTCCTTTTTCATTCTAGACACTGTATACTATTCTCCAAAACATAAGTTGATGAAGTTTAGAGATTTCAGTGCATATTATAAGAGGATACAGTGCCGCATCAAAAGATTGAGAGAGCCTACAATCATGTCCATCTGCTGATTTTGAAAAAAGTGCCAATGATGATCATGGTCCATTTTTCTTAAATGGGTCCAGTCATTATATACACAATTGCACACAATATGTCACAGTCATTCAAATCCTTGATTCAAGGAAGAAAACATTCAACTTAAGTCAGATTATCACAAACAGAAAACTGTAACTGAAGGGGACAGCATTTTCACTGACATGTTTGTATTTTGCTTTCATCTGACAACATTCCCTCTATTTTAACATAACGTTCAGTTCTGAGTCAAAAACCACACCATAGAGTCCATAACAAATCTTCCTTTACAAAACAAGGCATTCTTCACCACTTCTTCTTGTGCTCATCCATTGACACTCCACCAGGTCCCAATGAGACAATCATGAGCAGGCCTCCAATCACAGATAGGGTCTGCAAAGAAACGGCAATTATTCACATTGTTTCCATAAGTAACAAACAAAAACTGACAAAAATGGGTGTGCATACCTGGAAGAAATCATATTTGAGGAAGTCCCTGAGCGGTCTGTGAGTGGGAATGGTCCACCAGGCGTTGTGGTAGACATTGAGCAAAGATAATAGGAGGACGAGAATCAGAGCAGACAGTTTTGTCTTGTAACCAATGGTGACAAGAACCATCAGAACAGAGCCCAAAATATCTTGGACAATCTGGAACAAAAAAGCATACCACATAAAATAAAGTAAGAAGTTTAAATCTTTGCAGGTAGCAGAGTTTGTAAACACACTGGAAATCAACGAACCTGCAGGAATGAAATTTCAAAGCGCAGTAAAGTAATAAACATAAAAGCTATGAGGATGCGACCAGTCAACTGCAGATAGTTCTTAGGCTTGTTGTCACCTGAAAATTAAAATTACATAAACTATGACAAATAAGTTCACTATTTGTTTTTCACTGAAATATGGAATATAATCATACACTCACCAAGAGAGGGGACTCCAGCAAATAAACTTCTTGATTCTACTCTGCTTTCAGCAAGGACAAGCAGCAATGCACCGATAAGTGCTAAATTACGGAACAGGAACTGGAGATCCCACAAGATGCTATAAGCAAAGGTCTGTAAAGAAAAAGGTCAGAAACAAAAAGATTACAACACAGGGCATCACATGCATCAGAAGATGCATAAAAGAAAAATATAGAGCATAATTTTTACCTGGAGAACAACAATGAAGAACAGCACACCACAAGCAATGGGTACCTTGTAGCGACCCAAAACCATCACACAACCACCAAGCTGCCCCAAAAGGTTGATGAGTACAAATACAGTTGCCAGGAATTTTCCACAGCCCCACGACATATCCATGTAGTCTTTTTGTTCGTTCCATTGGAACCACATACGTAATCCATCTTCAAGGAATGTAGAAATCAAGCACAACCGTGCTATGGTCGGTAGAACACTTTTATACCTCAAAATCTGGAAAAGAGAAACGTGACGCATTAGCCCAAGTAGGATAAGGATTCTGATCTTCTAATATGTTATTTTCGCATGGAACGAAGGTGAATAGTAGAATAATGAAATGGTGTGTTCATGACACATAGGCAATAAAGCAGATGGCCTTTCATTTAGAACTTTTCAAAAATTAATAGAGGGTGCTGATCAGTGAAACTGTGGCTGTTTTCTTGCAAATAATCTAAAAAGAGAGAATCTACTTGACAAATATTTCCCAATAAGATCATTCCGGATGAACAGTGACAAGTGCCAAGTCACCAGTGTCATGATACACCTTAAATATACCAGAGCGATTACCAAAAGTGACAATTAGCAGGGAACAAAAAAGTTTAAGAAACTGACCTATTTTAGGCCTTTTCAAGTGATAACTTTGAATATTCTAGCAAACCAAAAGGTAAATAACAGCAAAGTGACAAGTGCACTCTGCAGGAAAATACCTTAATCTTCGGATTTCTATGGCGGGGAATGCGCAAAGAGTCATGGGCGGTTCTTTAAAGGGGTCGAAAATTCATAAAATCAGAGGTTTCGGCACTTTTCAGAAACACTTTCCCTGGAAACTATTACTAACCCACTTATGTTTAGCGGTCCCAGAGAGACAGCTGGGAGATGACACAGATGTGTCGGTGGCCAGGAATTGAGGCACACCCAATAACAACCCCAACACTAACGCACCAACTCGCAGACGGGAGTATTCTAAATCCAGCGACAGGGGCGTCCGATACTTACTTGGTCGGCAATATCTTCTGCTTTCGCCACAATATCATTTGGAACGATCGCCATGTCTGCAGCGCGTTGTACGTGGAGGCTGACAAATGAAAGCGAACTGTGGTTTCTCAAACGTGAACCGCTTATTCACAGCAGAACGAACGCCGAATCTCAATGTGAATGGAGACCGGGTCCACGAAACCACAAATAAAATCGCTCAAAATAAATGTTGATGTTCATTTTAATTGGCCTAAATATGATGCTCATAACCACTGCTAAAGCCAGGCTAGTCCGACAAGATTCCAGTTGTACGGGGAATGTACAAGTGCAACGAGCAGAAAGATATGTTCTGTCGCAACCACTGGTCTTCCGGTTGGCGGCCTTGTTTTGTTCTGGGTGCTTCTGCTTCTGGTTTGTGGAAGGCCGTGCGGCGCTCGGGACTTGCCTCGGGACACGACTCGGCTCGGATCCCGATCCGAGCTCGGCTCCGCGCTCCGCCTCGAATTTGTTTCAGTGTGTTTCAAGACGTACTTGGGGAGGGACGTACGTGCGTACGCGTGTAGTGGGTGGGGATACCCTATTTTGTTTGTTTATTTTTAGTTTTCCCGTTCCTTTTGTTTTGGACTCGGACCTTCCGTAGTGATCGAAAATGTCGTTAAATCGAGACAGTGGTGAGAAACAGCAAGAGGTGGTGGTGGAACGGGACACGGAGAGCGAGCTACAGGCCCTGTTCGAAATAGTGCTCAAGCCCGACTCGAAGCGGCCCCTGCAGAAGCCCATGTCCATGCGCAAGCTGCCCGTCTCCTTCTTCAACCCGCCGTCCACGGGCTCCAAGTCCCCGTCCGTGTCGCACAGCCGGGAGAACTCGGCGGACTCGGCGTTCGGCACCGCCCTGAACCCGGTGCCAGGACCCGTGGCCCCCGGGGGCCCGGGCGGCCCGGGCGCCGTCCCCGGGGCCGCCGTCGCCGGGGTGGCCCAGCCGCCCACCGTGTCGCCCAGCGGGCTGCCCGTCAGCCACCCCCGGCACCACAGCTCGCCCGCCTCGCTGCAGCAGACGTACGCCCACGGCCAGCCGCCGCCCGCGGTCCCGTCGCCGTCGCCGTCCCAGGGCCCCGGCAGCCCCGTGCGCCCCATCCAGCACATCAAGGCCCGCAGCTACGACATGACGCAGGTGGACGAGCTGGGCCCGCTGCCGCCGGGCTGGGAGAAGGCGCACACCATCGAGGGCCAGGTCTACTTTCTCAAGTGAGTGTCCTCGCCGTCCCCGTCGCCATCCTCTTCCGCGAATACGTGGCCGAGGGCCCCGCTCCGTGCGGCGCGGCGCGGCGCTGGTGCGGGCCTCCAGCAGGTGCGGGCCCTCCCCGCCCGCCCGGCACGCCCGGCACCGGCTCAGCAGCAACAGGTTGCAGCGCGGGGAGGGAGGGTGGCTCGGGCCGGGCCGGGCAGGGAGGGGTGGCTGTGTTGGGGTAGGCCTGTGTGTCTGTGTGTGTGACCGTAGTGTGCGCGGGAGAGTCGACCCCGGCGGCACTGAGCACTGAGCCGGCCAGCGTCAACAGGTGGAGGAGGGTAGTGGTATGGCTGGGGGTGGTTCCTCTCGCAAACAACCCTCTCTACCCACCCTGTGCGAGCGGCGCAGGTTCGTCCCTTCTCCACAGGTTTGCATGCACGGTAGGTTTGAGGGGCGACGAACCACATGTAAAATCGCCCCGTACGGTAGGCAACCCGAAGAACCGGGCCAGCTGATCCCCAAGAAATGAAAATACCCCAAGGATCATACCTTGAGGGGTGTGGGGCGTACCAGTTCTGTCATCTCGCTCTGATTTTGCACCGTATTCTGCGGTGCCATCGCCCTCTCTCTGTCGGACGTCGATTTGTTTGGTAACGCGGCCTACATACCTGCCTGTCTATGATGGTAACAGGCGCATTTGCATAACGAAAGGAGGCATTAGTTATTCCCAGGTCCGGGCAGCCATCGGGCAGCCAACGGGCAGCCAACGGGCAGCCGGGGAGGAGGCCGCCGCCAGCCGAAGATAAGACGATACCGGCCGCCAGTACTCATCTCGCTGAAGCAGTTTCAGCAGCTCGGGGACAAAAAAAAAGTGCAAGATTTCTGAAAGGTGGAAACCCAAATCCCCCCTGAACCCTTGGTCAGGGGAGGCCGGCGGCGGCAACAGGTGGCTGCTGGGCGCGCCTGTAAACACTGGCCGGGCCCTCGGCACGCGGTCCCGCAGCCACGCCGCTGCCCTCCGGATTCCTCTTACGGCCCGACTCGTTTATAAAGGAGTGCGAGATTTTTGCTCCAATCCCCGCCCGGGCGCGCCGAGGGGCTCACCATCGGGAGCTCACCAAGGTGTGCTCACCAAGAGAGAGAGAGAGAGAGAGAGGGGGGGGGGGGGAGGGAGAAACGGACGGACGAATGAGGGAGGCTGAAGAATGTATCTGAGAGCTTAAATGAATACATCTGAGAAGCTGAAGAACATATCTGAAAGGCTGAACAATACATCTGAGGAGCTGAACAGTGCTTCTGACTGGCTTCAGAGACTGAACAATATAACCTTGGCAGGCTGAGGCTAAACGAATTTCTCAGAGACTGACAGGGAGACTGATAGTACCTGGGAGACTTACTAGATTTGAGACTCTCTCTACAAGAGGCAGGGCAACACAGCCAAGGCACGGCGGCCCCTCCCCCCAGGTGACGCCCACTGAGACGCCGTGTTTTCATGCCATAAATTATCGCACCGCGAATTTGTCGCGAGGGGCTTTCCTTCGCTGCCGTTGAGAAATCCGCTGGCACTCGACCTGTCTCACTCTCTCTGCCGGGCCAGGGCCCCACCCAGCACATGTAGTCTCTCTCTCTCTCTCTCCGTAAATCGAGGCGTTGCGCTGCTCTTTGCCCTGTAATTTGTCATCTCGTGATCCACCATACTCATCACAACAGCTGCTGCCCTCCCTCTCGAATGTTGCAGAACTAGTACTTTTTTCTGGTCTCTTGTGTGTGTGTGTGCGCGCGCGCGTGCGTGCGCTACCACTTTCTTTGCCCTCCCCAAACGGCGTGTGCTCAGAAGTGAGAGAGGCGCGCGTGACATCGCGCCATGTTGATAATTTTGCAGTGTCTGCATCTCTGTCTCTCCTGCCGTGGGAACCTATGCGCTAGAGAGAGAGAGAGAGAGAGAGAGAGAGAGACCCCCCGCTCGTTTTCCGGGATGGTTTTCAGGTTCGGTCACTGCGGACTGGTCGCGGACACGACGGTGACGGCCTCTGACAGGAACGCGGCTGTTTCGCGGATTCTTTTTTTTTTTTTCGTTTTTCGTTCTCTTTGTGAGCGCCGCCCCGCGGGTGCGGCACGTTCGAGGCGATACAGCCCCGCGCCGGTGTTTGAACCCGCGGACCCCCGCGCCGCCGCGTTCTCCTTGGTTAGCACGAGAGTGGCTTTCCACGAATGGTTCGTGTGATAACCGCGGTGTGGCACGGTGAAGGGTGACACGGCAAAGTTGATCTAAGCCCGGTACATGCCGCATCGTTCGTACAGGTGAAAGCCGCAGGAATTTTACCGCTTTTAAACCTTTTTAAAACCCGCGCAGACAGGAATTTTTCAAAAAAAATTGAGGAGGTTTTCCTGGGGGCGCCGAAATTTCCTGATTATTTTGTTTGAGTGAGTGGCGGCGGGGTATCTCGGCCCACTTATAGGAGACGCACCGCGACGCATCGTGATTAGATTCGGCCGCTCTGGCGCCAGGATTTCTGTGGAAAAGGATAAAAGAAAAAGAAAATGAGACTGGAAAAAAAAAGATTGGGGTCATGTGACCTAGGGAGCGAAACGTTTGTGCAAATTATTGGTGCAGTGGCAAATATAGTGGCACATGAAAGCACACATGTGAAACCAAATCAGGATTTCCGTTTAAAAAAAAATGGGGTCATGTGACCTAATAAGTGGAAAAAATGTGAAAATGTTTGTGCAGTGACAAACTGAGGCCCCGTTTAAAAAAAAAAATAAAAAAAGAACAGTCTTGCTGTAATGAAGTCTCACCGTGATGATGGCTCCTGCATACACAAACTTATTATTTGCTCTCTCTCTCTCGCACTCTGTCTCTCCGTGTTATCGACCGAGTAATTGGGCTGTGTACACGTCGTGGGTGTGACTCAGGGGAGTGTGCAGTCTGCAGTGTCACGACGCTACCCCCCTCCCCCCCTCCCGCCCCTGCCACTGGCTATGCCACCCTCCTCCTGGCCCAGCGCTGCTGCTGTTCGCGGGGTGCCCGCCGCCGCTGTGGTGACTTTAGAGGTTTTGTCCGTGTTGTGTGCGGAGCATTTATTTTGGGCGCAGCCAGTCCACGTGCCTGCAGGCGCCGGGCCGAGGGGCGAGGGGATGGGGGGGGGGGGGGGCTTCTGGGGGAGGAGGGGAGCGGGGGAGGCACGAGCTAATCCGCGCTCCAAGTCAAGACGGCGGCCGGCGCCCCGCACTCCACACGGCTCTGCTCTCTAGCCTGACCAGTACACATGCTACCAGCAGCGCAGAGAGGGAGAGGGAGGGAGGGAGAGAGAGAGAGAGAGAGAGAGAGAGAGAGAGAGAGAGAGAGAGAGAGAGGAGAGGGGCGTATACGCGCTCTGTTGCGGTGCCGTGCTGCGAGCGCGCGCTGCTCAATGTTTCAAGGTGCGCCGCGCCAACGCTGCGCCACGCCGCCGCTCGAGGCGGTGTGTGTGTGTGTGTGTGTGTGTGTGTGTGTGTGTGCGTACGTGTGTGTGATCGCGTCGCGGAGTCCCAGCCAAACACGTTTGACGATGTAACCAGAACCGCTCTGCTGGCACCGATGGCCGCCTGGCGGGCAGTACCACCCGTGGTACTTCATGACGGCGGCCGTGGTACCGTGGTACTCCATGACGGCCATGGTATCGTGGTACCTCATGGCACGGTACCTCACGGCGGCGCCCCGTGCCGTGTCTGCAGGCCTCTCGGCTCGCATGTCCTTATCCCCCAATCAATGGAACCGAACCGAACAAACCGAACGGTCCGGCGGCGGCAAGGCGGTGGCGGCGGCAGGCGCGCCGCACAGAGCTTTTGCAACGCGCGCCGCGTTGCATCCAGTTGTTGGGGCGTATGCCTTGTGCACAGTCAGCTCCCTCTCCTCTCTATCAGCCATCTCTGTCTCTCTCCCATGCATACACATTCTGCGTCCGACTTGCGTCGTGTGACGGCAGTGAGCAGCCATAGGGACTCAACGCGCATGCGCGCTCCGCGCGCATTCGAAAGCTCGTTTGGAGGGCCTTCGGCCCTCCCGTGTGGCGTGAGGAGACCTCTCGTTGCGCTCGAGGTCCCCTCACGCCACGTTGCGGGCCCACCATGTTCTTGGCGGCCTGCGGGCGCTCCATTTCCAATGCCGATGCGCTTCCGTTCAAAAGCACCGGTAGGCGTAGTGCCCATGATGATTTACATTGCCGGCCTCCGCAAAGGGCAACGCCGAAAACCGAATGTCGCTAGGCCTCTCCGTTCAAAAGATGAAAGTTGGCGCTCGAGGACGGGGTGCGATTTCGAGACCGGTGTGCATAGTGGTCATGTTTTACAATGCCGGCCTGGCAACGCCGAAAACCGAATGTCGATAGGCCTCTCCGTTCAAGAGATGAAAGTTGGCGCTCGAGGACGGGGTGCGGGGTCTCGATACACATTCTGCGTCCGACTTGCGTCGTGTGACGGCAGTGAGCAGCCATAGGGACTGATGACCGGTCTGCATAGGGAACTGTTGACCGCGAAGATCACGAACATTGTCACCACGAGGAATCCCTCCCCCGTTATGTCATGCGGAACTTATTTCGTCACGAATGTGTTTCTTTTTGACAGTTCGCGCAGTCGCCGCGCTGCTAGCCAGACCGCAAGCTGTAATAATGTCACAGTTGGCAACAAGCGTCATACGCTGGCAGACTCTGTGTGTGTGTGTGTGTGTGTGTGTGTGTGTGTGTGTGTGCTTTTCCGGCCCGTGATGTGTGTGTGTGTGGCTGAGACTGTGTGGCTGTTCACACCCTCGCACCTGACAGGGTCAATGCTGTGGAAGTCCCAGCAGTAAGAATCAGCGTGGAGGTTCAAGCACCTTGTGTGTGTGTATGTGTCCTAAAACCTGTGTGTGTGTGTGTGTGTGTGTGTGTGTGTGTGTGTTTGAGGAGCCTCCTGTTTCCAGTGATAAGGGCTCGCCGGATGTGAGGCACGGTGCAGCAGTAATAACAAGAGTTGATGACGCGTCGCTTCCGGGCTCGGGTATCGGAAGCAGTTCGCAGAGTACGCGTGTACTGGGTACTTATTCGAGCTGCGCTGCCCCGATGTTCCGGAGGCTGTGTGACATCCTCTGTGCTACTCCTCTGGTTGAACACCGCCGGAGAAGGGACACCTCCCTGAAATGGTGACGATGAAATTACGTGTACATGCGATTCGCAGGGCATTTTGAGGTGAGAAGGGGACATACGAACTTGAGGATCTTTGTGTATGTGACATGACTTGGGAACTTGAAGATGACTCGGGGACATGGCGAGATGACTTAAGAAGATGACTTAAGAAGATGGCTTGAGAACTTTGATGTGACGCGAGGACATGATGGCTTGATGATTCGGTCACTGTGGGACATGGTGACCTTGAGGCATGGTGACTTTGGGACATGTGGTGACTTGGGGATATTACGACTCAGGTACATGAAGTGGGGTGGGGGAGGACATAGACATTGGAATATACTGCTGGCTACACGAGTGTGCAGTTCAGCCGGCTGCGACCGCAACAACAGTGCAGTGCGCTTGGGGACTTCTGGGCTGTCTCTGGGCTGTCTCTGGGCTGTCTCTGGGCTGCCTCTGGGCTGCCTCTGGGCTGTCTCTGGGCTGCCTCTGGGCTTGCTTGTGATTCGGGCCGTGTGGTGGCGCTGGTCGTAAAGCCGCTGGGCGTCAGGTGCAGCCGTGCGCCTGCGGTGTGCCACAGTCCGTACAGGGCTGCCTGCCTGACATTGCCAGAAGAAGTGCGTGAAATATTTTCATTTTCCCTCCAGAAGACAAGCTCGACACGCGGCCAATGGCAGACCGCGTTGCGGACGGCGGCCGCCGTGATTGGTCCGTGTGGGGTCCGCGGGCGGACCAATCAGGGACGTCTTACCGGCCAGTGTCTCCGGGTGACGGCCCCGATCGCCGCCCGATAGCGACTCGTACGAGGAGCCACCGCTCGCGGGTACTCACGGGTACTCACGGGTACTCACGGGTACTCACGGGTACTCACGGGTACTCACATGTACTTGCAGGCACTCGCAGGTGTGCGCTAGGGTGACAAGAAACATAATCGATGAAAGCCTCGGAATTTCAGAATAATTCGGGGGTATCTTCGCGGAGTGAGTTTGGAATTTCCCAAGCCCGTTTCCTGACGTTTTATTGTTAGAGGATTCCGCCAAAATGTCTTTTCCTCTCGTGTGCCCCTCCTCCGTGCCTCTGTCCATCCCTGACCTCTCCCCTTCACGCCGCGCTGCTTCACGGCTTCCTGTTTTCACTCGGCCGCAATTAGACGGACAAGTGCCGCTAACTAGTGCACGCCGGCTGCCCTGCCCTGTCGTGCCCTGTCGTGTCGTGCCCTGTCGTGTCGTGCCGTGTCGTCCCGTGTCACCTCCGCCGCTCCCCCCGCCTCGCCGCATGCGTGCGCCACTGACAAGGGGTTGCCCGTAACAGGAGGAAATCAGTAATTTCGCTCTAACATTTGGGATTCAGCAGGAATAATGTAGAAAAAAAAGGGGGGGGGGGGGGGGTTCCTAGCATATTTACTTTTCTCACTTTATATTGTATATGTAGAGCCTGTCCTTCCAAAAATAACAAATTTTTTTTTTTAAATTTACGGAAAAGTTGCTTTATTTTGTAGAACGGGGGCCTATAGAAACAAATTTTCTGCGCGATCAGGTCCAAGATATTCTCAAATTATGATAACTTTCTTTTTTTTTTGTTCAAATTTTCTGCCACATTAGAGTTTCCGGGTCCGGAAATCAGATGGGTCGAAGCAAAAAGAAAAGGTCAAAAAAATCGCGGAATTCTTTTTTCCCCCTCTCCCCCGTATATACAAGTTCTGTCAAAATGACAGCGAAATTGGCATCCGGTGTTGGTTGTGGTGGCGGCCCCGCCCCCTCTCGCTCGGAGTACTACGCACGGCGTAGGGCCGGGCCCACTCACACACGTCCCGTCCGCATGAATGGCGGCCGGGCGCCGCCGCGCCTTTGTCCCCGATAAGAGAGGCGTTCTTATCAGTGCTGTGTCGATAAGGCGGCCGCGCCGTGTGAGCCGCGCCGTGTAACGTACCCAGCTTACGTGTCGCTCGCCGTTTTATCTCGCTCGCTTATATGCCGTGCTGTCGCGGGCCTGCCGTTTACACCGGTACCGAATTAAAAGTAGTTTCTGTACGATTTGTAATTTTCTACATTTGTTTTTGGAGAGGGGAGATACGGAAAATTCCCCCCACCCAAAAAAAATATTCTAGCGTCCAATTTTTTTAAGAGTTGAGTGCGCATTGCTGAGATTTCAGTTGTATTGTTTCGCTGAAAAATTGCTGGAAGGTTTAAAAAGTTTCAACAATTTTTTTTGTTGAAACTGATTTTTTTTTAAAACCTCTAGACATGTTGTTAAAATATTTGGAATGATAAATGGAAAATTTCTACCCCAAATGTAGTTTTTTTTTTCAACTTTCCTTAAATGAGAAAAGAAAACGTTTTCAAAATTTTGCGCGTTACGTAAGTGGGTGCGAGACGGCGGCAGTTTGGGTGGATCTGATCGGGGCGCGAGGACGACACGGGACCCGCAGCGCTATTTATAGCGAGCCGGTATCGCGGGGGCGTTAAGAACGGCGGACCGAAATATACCCGCCGCGGTACCCCCCACCCCGCCACCCCTGCGGGAACTGCGCCGCCTGCGTCACATGCCTGTGTGTGTGTGTGTGTGTGTGTGTACACTCTGTAACTGTGGGTGCACATGCACACACACACACACACACACAGCCGGAGCTTGTGCTGATATTCGCGGTGTCGACTCCGGCACCTTTGATGCGCTTTGGAAATGTGCTCATTATACGTAACTTTCTGCTGCTTGCGCGCCGCTCGCGCTGCTGTGTTCGGGTTTGTTGCTCCTTCGCCCGCTTCGCTCCTCTTCTCCCATCCCGCTCCTGGTCAGTGACTGATGCAGCTGATGAGTGGGGCCGAGCGAGAGAGAGAGAGAGAGAGAGAGAGAGAGAGAGAGAGAGAGAGAGAGAGAGAGAGAGAGAGAGAGAGAGAGAGAGAGAGAGAGAGAGAGAGAGAGAGAGCGCACGTGCCGCAGTCATGCACGGGAAGACACTTTCGCGTTTCTTTCAGCGGAATATGAAACGGGAGTGGGGGCGGTGTGTGGGTGCTGTGGCCGTGCCCGTGCGGGTATCGACTGTGGTCGGCTCGGCCTGCTAGAGAGAGAGCCTTACCTAGCCTAGCCAATTGAGGAAATTATAGAAATGGAAAACAATTGTTTTTTAAATCAACTTTTTTGTTTTACAAAGGTCTGTTAGTCGTTTCCAATTTTTCTTTCGACGTTGTTGCATTGTAATTCGTGCAACAAGCTGCGTTGGAAAAGATAGGCGTTGACAAGTGAGGCGAACTCCTATAGAAAATACTATATACTGGAGTAAACGTCGTGTGTGTGCGTGCGTGTGTGTAGTGAGTGAGTGCATCGGAACATATGAAGCGCTCTCGCCGCCGGGCCGCCGCCGCTTGAACCGGATGCCCGTGACAATGCACCAGCCGCCCCTGTGTGGTCAAGCGAAAACACAGACACACACACACACACACAGACACACACACACACACACACCCAGCAGCAGCAATGGGAAAGACATGATCTCGCCCCTTAAAAAAAAATAGCTTGGCAGTGAGAGACAGAGAAAGAGAGCTTTTTTTAAAAAAAAGGTCGCTGCCAAAAAAAAAAATGAAAAAAAAATGAGTGTGGTGGTGCGAAGAGACGTGAGGGAAGGGGGTGGTGGCGGCGCTTCGGGGAAGACTTTGGCGCCCTCCCTGTCGCACTTCCGGGGCGGTTCATACATGCATGTGTGTGTGTGTGTGTGCGGGTGTGTGTGTGTGTGGCGGGGTGGGCGGGATAGCGTTGGTGTCTGCGCTCTTCCCGGGAAGCGAGCCGCATAGAAGTCAAGTCACATAGAAAGCCCAGGGGCCCCGCCAGCGCCACGCCCCCTGTCAGCGGTGGGCCCCCTGTGCTCTCCTCTTCTTCTTGGCGGTGTACCGTTGCCTTTTCGGCTGCCCCCGCCGGGAGGGTTTTTTGGCGTTTGCCAGCAGTGGTCGTGTGACAAACGGCTCGTTCGCCGGCGTCGGCGCCTAAACGGCAGTCGGTCGGGCGTTTGCCGGCGTGCAGGCTCTGGGGAGCGTGCTGTGCAGTGCTGTGCCGCTCTCAGGATGCAGACCGTTTGAAAATTTATTTTTTTTTCATTTTATTTTACTTAAAGCATATTTTGACATCATTTTAAAATGGAAATTTTAAATCGATAAATTTCCATGATTTGAGTATTTAAGGACTTGCCTCGGTTTAGGGCTACAGTATGCCCGGTTTTCGCGACTGAGATTTTGAAATTTTCCTTCGTAGTTTTTGGCAATTTTTTTTTTTCACATCTTTTTCCTGAATTTGGGTGGAGCATGAGGCCGCCTTGTTGGCCCGAGGCCCCCCGAGGCTGCCACCACAGCGGCTGCCACGGGGACCATCGCGGTGCCACGACTACAACAACACCCTGTGTAAAAACGACAACAAAGGTGTGCTCCCCCTCCCACCTGTGTGCGTGTGTGTGTGTGTGTGTGTGTCTGTGTGTGTGGAGGCCTTCGGTAGCGGTGAGGTGAGGAGGAGGAGGAGGAGGGCTCTGCCGGCCAGACAGGTTGCCTGTGCCGATCGCCGACGGAGTGGGAGGGAGGGAGGGGAGGAGAGGGGAGGGGAGGGAGGGAGGGAGAGGGAGGAGAGGGGAGGGTAGGACATCGACATCAGCACGAGCGGCACAGCAGCGCAGGGGGTTATAATACTGCAGAGGTTTGGATGACGTGCAACGCAGAGGGCAGGAAGACAGTGTCGAAGACGGCGAAGAAGACCACGATGGTGGTTGTGATGGGGGAGTGGTGGTCGAGACCCCCCATGAGGAGGAGAGAGAGAGGGAGAGAGAGAGAGAGAGAGAGAGAGAGAGAGGGGGGGGGGGGGGAGTAAAGATTCTACCCGCCGCTCCGCCGCCACCCTCCCCAGGTGAGGAGGAGGTGGCGGTGGCTGAGAAGGCACCCTTATTAAACTTGTGATTAGGCGAGAGCTGAACCCGTTTGGGGGCCCGGGACACAGTGGCCCTCGGGCTCATTTGTGTTGATCCTCTTCGTATTTTTTTTTCTTGTCTTGCAGAGGGCGGGCGCTCTTTTTTTTTTTTTGTATTTGTATGAATATTTTCGGGGAGGCTCTCTGGAGGGCTTCTCGGAGGGTGATGGAGTGGCGTTGCTGGAGCGGCGGGGGTCTCTGGAGTGCCGCTGGAGTCTGCCTGGAGCCGGGGCCCACGACGACTGTGTGAAAGGTCAAGCTCACTCACTCGGGCAGGACGAGGGAGGAGTACCAGTCCAGTACAGATACTCCAACTGGAAAGTTTTTACTGTCGATCTCGGACGAGCCTCTGTTCGCGTATTGGCAGCGGGGGCTCGCCGTGCGTGTGGCCAATCGCAGCGCCGCGTGGTCGGCCCGCGTTACGTGGTTGGTGGACGTCACGTGGGTAACGCTGCTGTCACGCAGCTGTCACACATGTGACCCGCGGGCGTGACACACACTGCATGTCGTCACGTGACACGGTCACGGAGTGTGTGACAGCGCAGCCCTACGCGGCCGGTGCCCGGCGGTGCCTGCCTGCCGCTGCTGCTGCTACTCGCGGACCGCGGACAGACTTGGCCGCCTGCCTGACTGTCCGGCTGGCCGGCCGGCTGCTGGCTGGCTGGCTGATGGCTGGCCGCCGGCTGACTTCTCCGCCGCCGCCGCCGCCGCAGCCGCCGCCGCTGGGCCCCTGGCTGGCTGGCTGGCTTACAGCGGGCGGCGTTGCCACGTCTGCCACCTGAGTGCCGGGCCGGGGCTCCACACCACGCCGGCAGCGGGGCCCCCGCAGCCCCCTCCTCTCCCCCTCCTCCTCCTCCTCCTCCTCCTCCTCCTCCTCCTCCTCCTCCTCCTCCTCCTCCTCCTCCTCCTCCTCCTCCTCCCGCTACCTCCGCCGCCTCCTGCAACAACTCCTTACATCGTAAAATGAACATGGTTTCGCGCGCCGTGAGCCGCGAGCCTCGGGAAGAGGTGCATTGGCCGGCCGAGGGAGGCGCGGCTGACCGTGGCGGGTCGCCGTCAGAGGCCCGTCAGAGTCCCGTCAGAGTCGGCGGCCGGCCCACCTGTGACGGCGGCGGCGGCGGCGGCGGCGGTGGTGGTGGTGTTTGGCCGTCGGGCCTCATTGAACACGAAAAGAAAGATGATTTTTGTCCGCGCGCACAACGGGAGGGCGTTATGGTGCCGGACCAAGACCGGACCATCATGACCGTCTCCGTCGTCAACGTCCTCCTCCTCTCTCTCTCTCTCTCTCTCTCTCTCTCTCTCTCTCTCTCTCTCTCTCTCTCTCACTCACTGATCTGAGGACGAGGTGATGGAGGAGAGCAGCAAGCGAAGAGCACAGCCCAGGCCTCATCCCCCTCCCCTCCTCCTCCTCCTCCTCCTCCTCCTCCTCCTCCTCCTCCTCCTCCTCCCCCCCTCCTCCTCCTCCTCCTCCTCCTCCTCCTCCTCCTCCTCCTCCTCCTCCTCCTCCTCCTCACCTCACCTCACCTCAC
Source organism: Megalurothrips usitatus (assembly GCA_026979955.1). NCBI lineage: Eukaryota > Metazoa > Arthropoda > Insecta > Thysanoptera > Thripidae > Megalurothrips > Megalurothrips usitatus. Next base: position 5,077,923 of record CM049605.1, read on the forward strand.
CTCACCTCACCTCACCTCCACCTGAGACCCTAGTGAGGAGTATTGGGGAGGGGGGCTGTGAGTCAGTCCTGCTGCTGCCTGCCCGGAGGAGGAGGTCGTATGGAGGACGTGTCGGAAGGTCCTTCGTGTGTGTGTGTGTGTGTGTCGGACAGACAGACATGGATAGTGAGAGGAAGGGGGGGGGGGGCGCAGCTTTGTATTGTACATTGTGTTTTCAAGGGATCGGTTTACCATTTCAGAGAGAGAGAGAGTAAGGGGATTATTTACAATTTGTCGACATGTAAATGCCCTTGGCTGGCGTATCTCTCTGGCTGCGCTCTGGCGGCGAAGGAGAGAGAGCAAATCGTATGTCCGAGAGTCTCCCTAGAGAGAGAGTCTCCCTAGAGAGAGAGTGTGTGTGTGTGTGAGAGAGAGATAGAGAGGGGGGAGACCCACACGCGGTCTCGCTCCCGCCCCACGCGGCCCCGCTGGACCGGACCGTGTGAACGCGTGAATGGGGAAATGGGCTTGCTGAATCAGCGCAGACGCCCTATCGCCTTTCATTGTCATAATGGGAACCCTACAGGTCCCACGCTGCGGCACTGCGAGAGAGAGAGAGAGAGAGAGAGAGAGAGAGAGAGATCGCCTTTCATTGTCATAATGATATGTTTGTGTTTTGAGGGTGAGTGGCGTGCGTGGAGCGACGAGCTGCTAGTGGTGGGATGGACCAATGAATGGATTGCCGAAATGGCAGAGCGTTAGTGATCTCTCTCTCTCTCTCTCTCTCTCTCTCTCTCTCTCTCTCTCTCTCTCTCTCTCTCTCTCTCTCCGTGACGAGGCGTACGCTTCTGGAGCGGCGTGTACCTACCGGCGAACAACCTGTTGATGGAGTCATCGCCATTTCACCGAACAGAAACGCGAGCCTTTTGGGCGCGACCTCGATGTAGTATGAGTGTGTCTGCCTGGAGCAAAGTTCGTGCTGGAGTCGCTCTCCAGCGGCCCAGCATCCGATGCGTCGAGTTAATCTGGAGCTAGGAACAGTTAAGCAGGGGTTAAGCAGGGGGTTGGGATCAATTAAGCAGGAGTTGGGAACAGTTAAGCAATGGTTAAGCAGGTGTTAGGAACACTTAAGCAACATTTAAGTAGGGGGTTGGGATCAATTAAGCAGGAGTTGGGAACAGTTAAGCAATGGTTAAGCAGGTGTTAGGAACACTTAAGCAACATTTATGTAGGGGGTTGGGATCAATTAAGCAGGAGTTGGGAACAGTTAAGCAATGGTTAAGCAGGTGTTGGGAACACTTAAGCAACATTTAAGTAGGGGGTTGGGATCAATTAAGCAGGAGTTGGGAACAGTTAAGCAAGAGTTAAGCAGGAAAATGGACTGAAATAGTTTTTTTACAAATTATGGGCGTCTCTTCCTTTGAGTCGGATCTGTGATGGCGCCGACAATTTTTGCCCCCCCCCCCCCTCGCCGCCGCGCATGGCCGCGGTGGGTGTCCCGGCTGGACCCCCGCGGGGGCCCACGGCCAACCGATACCGGTGTCCCGTTTGTTGTGTCGGGCGGACGGGACGCCGGGCTCAATGGCCCGTGGCGGGGCGTCGCGGCGCCGCGGCCCGCGGAGTGTGTATGTCCACCATGGTCTCTCTCTCTCTCTCTCCTGTCTCTCCAACACTCTCTCTCCCTCTCCCTCTCCCTCTCCCTCTCCCGGCCCGTGAGGGACAGAGACGGAGCGACATCTTGTTGTGGACACATGAGATGTCCCCTCCTCCCCGGCGGTGGCTTCCTTGAGATAAACACGGCACCGCTTTCTGAACACGTTTTTGACTTCGACGGAAAAGTGTCTCTGGTCGTCTTTCAGGCCGCGGGTGGGGGGGGGGGGGGGGGGGGGCTGGCTACGCGGCTGTGTGCCGGGGTGCAGCCACGATCTGCTGGTGGTGGTGCGGTACGGTGCGGCGGGGCGGGGCGGTTCGCGTGTCTAAAATGAGCCGAGAGGTCGGGTTGGCGTGGCCGCCGGGGGCCGCCGGGGGCCGCGCAGCACGGCGGCGGGGCGTCTTCGCGGGGCGGGGGCGGGAAGGGCACGGCTGGCGCCGGCCGCGGCGCGGCGGCGGCCCCCGCGGACCGTCGGGCAGGTGAGAGGCGCCAGCGGCAGCGACGGCGGCCCTTCTATGGCCGGACCCGGGTACCCGGGTTCGAGTCCTGCCGCGGCCGCCGTCGCGCCGCCTCAGCGCGCGCACGCACGCATGCACGCATGCACGCACACATGGCGGCGGTTCTTACGGTTGACTACGCCGCTGGACAGGCGGCCTGGCGGGCGGGGCGGGCCCGGGGCTTGGCTGGGGCCGGTCAGACCGCACTCCGAGCCGGGCGTGGCGGGGCGTGGCGGGGCGTGGCGGGGCGTGGCAGGCCGGCCAGCGGGACTGTGAGGGAGCGCGGGCGCGGCGAAGTTCAGCGGACGGCCTTCAAGCCCAAGCCCCAAGCGGCTGCGGCCGCGGCTGCGTCCGTGATGTCTTCTCTATCCCGTTCTACACGGTGCCGCCGCCGCTGCCAGCCAGCCAGCCAGCGGCCGGCAGCGGCAGCGGCAGCGGATGGGCGCCGCGGTGCACGCCACGCCACGCACTCGCCACGCCACGCCACGCCACGCCACGCCAGACCAGACACAGACCCACCGTGCCAGCGGCTGGCGGCTGGCGGCCAGCAGGCACCACTAGGCGCCTGGGCCCGACTCCCGACCTCTCGGTTAGTGCTGTCCACGCCTGCGGCCCGCGGCCGCGGCCCGCGGCGGGGCGGCGCTGGGCGGGGCACAGCGCAGGGCACCGGGCCGGGCCGGGCCGAGGGCATGACACGACATGACGGCGTCCCCACGAATCCGAAAACATGCTGGCCTGCTGTCCATTGGAATCTTTTACATGAACTCTGAAAAATTATATGAAATATATGAAAGAGTAGATGATTAAGGGATTGATGTTGCTGCGGCTGCTGTGGTGTGGTTTACTACAACTGGACCGGAGGAGGGACATCTAAGCTTTTTGGTGCTCAAAAACTTCAACGATGCTTTAATTTGTCTGATTCCAGTCACACGACACAGACGACTACCTGGGAGGATCCTCGTAAGTCTCTGGCGGCCCAGGCTCAGCGACAGCAGCAGCGCAGTGCTGAACTTCTGTCGACACCTGCTGCTCCCTTGTTGGCACATCCCCACCCTGCCGCCTCACCCTTACCAAAACCAGGTAAGTAGTAGTGTTGTGTCCACCTTACCCCCTCCTCCCCGCCTCTCTTCACTTTGGCTGTTAAATTGAATCATAAAATTTTTGCAGATGTTTGGTTGGTTTGTTAATTGATTTTCTCTCTTGCATATTTGCAGTCAGCACATCTAAGCCGGCCTCCCCTGCTCCAAATGATCTTGGTCCGCTTCCTGATGGCTGGGAGGAAGCGGCAACCCCAGAAGGCGAGATCTACTACATAGACCACAAGACACACAGTACCTCATGGTTTGACCCGAGGATACCAAACCACCTGCAGAGGGTCCCTGGCAGTGGCAGCACCCTCGCCACTTGGCAGTCGTTGGCCCAGTCACAGACATTACAGTCATTGCAAACTGGTCAGCGGTTGCAGTCGTTGCACCTTGAATGTGAAAAGCTGAAGCAGCGGCAACAGGAAATTATGCGCCAGGTAAGTTGAGACAGTGGCCAAAAATTTTATGAACCTCAACCTTTTCCTTTGAACTGTCTTTGTTGTTTCAAGAATTTTGTAGTATTTAAAATAAAGTGAGGCCTTGAATCTTATTTTTCTTGTGGGGCACTCTTTGGCCATGTTGCTCTGTGACATGTGATTCAGACATGGTGCCCATGTGCTCCGTTGCCCCTCTGTCATCAGGCTGTCCTGTTAATCATGAATGGACAAAGGTTGCTCATGTTCCAAAGTCCAACCCATCTCAATTTCTTTGTCATGTTGGTTTCAGTTTCACTTGGTCCACCAATCTCACTTTATCTCTCTGCATTCACTTCTATTTCTTATTATGTGTTGAGAGATATGCCTCACAACATGATAGCAGAAGTATCAAAATCTTTCTTACCTCATTTATGGTTTACAGTAGGCCATCAACAGTAGTGAATTATGTTTTCCCATAGCCTTCTTTCTTCGGGCTAATTATTGATTGTTAAGAACAGATCTTTCATTTATTGTCTCAAAATTACTATATTTCCTATGTTTTTTTCTTCTCGACATTTCAGCAAGAGCTGATGCGTCAGCATGCCAATGATATTGCAACTTCGGGCATGGACCCATTCCTTGGCTTAGCAGACCACTCTCGACAGGAATCGAACGATAGTGGGCTTGGATTGGGCCCCCTCCCACACACTCCAGACTTTACATACAGCATGGAAGACAATATGGATGGTGTGAGCGGTGAGTCAATTTATTTGTTTATTTTGTTATTTAGTTGTCAAGCTGCCAACAAACTATCTCAAATATTTAATTTAATTTTAATTTTCTTTTTTTTTTAATTGCAGAGGGTGTAAGTGGCTCATTAGATACTCCAGATCTCAGCTCCCTCGATCCCAGTGATGATCTGGTAGCGACTCTTCAGGTAAGACTTGTCTCTTGTATTTTTGCTGTTAAATTCTGTTGAGCAAAGGTTCTCTGCCCACCCAATTAATGTTAATATAAGCATCTTGAATCGCTGTAATCTGGTTATTCCCCCCTAACAAAATAGTCTGAATTTGTTTTTCAATTACAAAACCTCTATGAATTTCTTTGAAACTCGGGTTTCAGTAAACTGCCCTGTGACACCAATCTAATGCTGCACAGAACTCTGCCTTCTCAAGTTGTAATCGAAGGAGTTATTGAGGTGCGAGGCACACCAGGCATTCCATTTCCAAATTTATCTACATACAGTTAGCTGCCCAATTCACTGATTTTAAAAGATTGCCACTCCTTGGCCCTGGCTCAACACTTCTCTTTACTATCTAGAGCTGCAGACACTCTTTTATCATCATGTTATGTTTCCAGTTTCAAGAAGATCTGCTAAACGAGGATCATTGGAGTGGATTCTGAGCAGGTGAAAAGTTTTCCTTTGTTAGGATTATTATACCTAAAAAATATTGGCTGTGGCGGTGTTTATTTTGGGTTGTTTCTTCTGTAGTTACACACAGTACTCTTTTAGCTCTGTGAAGCAGTGTAGTTAGTCTTTTCAGTGAAACTTCTCAAATACGATGTTTCCTGAAAGTCTCTCATTTGGCTCTATCATCCATGGAATCGCCTGGCTAATGTGTCTTCAAATATTTTCTCCTGCTTGAACCTCTAAAATCTTTTCTTTCATTCGTATAAAATCATTTAACAAGGAAGTTGATATTTACTTTATAATTTACTGACCTTCTGCTGCCTGACTTTGTCTACGCTTGGTTGTATCCTTCTTTTACTGGATTTGAAATGCAATATAATATTGTTTTCCAATGTACCCAAGCTCCTCTGTTTTTACTAAAGTTTGAAGTGCTGGTTTTGGGTGGTTACTGAGCTGTACTGAACCGGTTTCAAGGAAATAGTGATTGTTCCCTTCCCCTCCTAGCCTGGTGATACATTAACACCCTGTTTTCCCTTGTCCATTCCAGATGTGACTGTACATTGGTTTAACTCTTTTTAACATAAATGTTCAGCTGTCTAATTATTTTTATTCTTTCTTTCTGTTCCAGCTGAGTGAGCACCTCAGTGATGACTTTTTACAAGATGTACAAGCCTTAATAAATCCCCTCAACCCAACTAGCAAAACTGATAATGTTTTGACATGGCTGTAGGCTGAACTTTCAGCTCATTAGCTACCTGCTTACTATGTGTGCTACCACGTGTGCTGTCGATGAAATTGGGAAGCTCAAGAAGCTATTGTGTAACTAACAACTTTTAGTAAAAACTTTGTGCATTTAACCCTCTTCTAAAGTACAGTTTTGATCTTGGCAAGTAGATGAGACTTGGACAGGAATTATATATCATATTTTTGAGTTTAAACATTCAGAATTTTGTTATACATGTTTAAAAGCATATTCTGAATAAGGATTAGGGCATATTTTGTTGTATTGTGGTATTTATGTAATCTGGTTTTTTGGATTGGTGTAAGGCTGTAGAACTTGCCAAGAGTTGATTTTGTTGCTTCATTTTCCCATTTTGTAACTTGCATTGGGAATTACAACATATTTGTTTGATATTAATTTTCTCTTCTGCTTTTGGGTTGACATACTTTGCACGATATTCTAGAAAGAGTGTAAAATGCACAAGGTTTCCTGTTTTAGACCAATGTCACACATACAGTGAGCAGGTGGCTAATGCAGGTGGCTGATGTCAAACGGCTCAACTCTAGAGTGCCAAATATGCTACTGAAGATCACTTTTTTATGTAAATAATTTGCCTGGAACCAGGTTTTATATAGGAAATATTGTGCCTTTTTGTAATACAAAGAAACAAACTGTAAGAGTAATTTTATTTGTTTATATGTTGTAGGTTTTCAACTTTGTAACTTTATTTAGTTGTTTGTGTGCTCCAGTGGTTGCCCAGTTGGCAAGAGTACTCTTTTCTGTGAGGCATTCTGACCAACCATTCTCTGTCTTGTTTGGTATTGTCATATTATATATTCAAATCCATGAAACAAGTCCAGTAGAGAGATTTGTTAAAATTTTCAGAGATATTTTGTGTTGATGTTTTTTAATTGGTACTTAAATTAGACTGATCAACCTTTATGCAGTGGGTAGCTTTTATTTGCAGTTTATGTATGGATTTTATTACAGTATACTGTTTTTACTATGTAACTAGTATTAATCATGAGAAACAACTTTGTTTGGTGGGAATCATCTGCAAGCACTGTAATTTACCATTACATTAAGAGCTTCAGTGCAAACTTTTGGATACATGACATCTTTCAAAAAGTGGGTTTCCTAGGAATTATCTTTTTGATCATTTGAGTAAATTCAACAGTAGCAGGTGGCAGAAGTTTAAAGGAAGTAAACCACTAGACAGAGTTTGGGGGGTCTGGAGTTCTGCCTACACAGCAATCCGTCCTGCTCTGAAGACTGGTGCCACCGAGCGTGACTGAGCGTGTTAAAGTGAACGAGTTATGCTTTTTACTGTTTATTAGTATTCAATGTTTGTATGAATGTTAAAAAGGTTTTATAGCAAATGACTTTGATATTCTTTTACAACTTTTGGACTTAAATGAGCACCTTTGACTGTCTGATACCTGAACACTTATTTTTCAGGTTTCAGGTTGAAGTGCTATGTATCTGTTTTTTGAACAGTCCTTCAAAGAGAGTATATCTATATGATATTTAGTACTTCTTTAGGAAATTTTGTAGTTTAATCAGAGAACTCCATTTTAAGATGCCAACCTGCATTTTGTCGTACCATGCTGTAAGTGCATGCTATTTCTCACCAGGAACTAAGATTCATATTACTGAAGGCAACTCAATCAAACCACATATCCATGTTTTAGTCTATACTTAATTTATGTTTAAAGTTCACATTTAATTTTCCTTCCACAAGCACACGCAAAGCTCTGGACTGTGTTCTTCATTTGCTTGATTATTACTTTTGATCTTCAGTCAATACCTTCATCTACAGGGCAGGCCGTGGTTAGATTGAGTTGCTTTCTAGGCTGGTTGCTTGTTGGTGTTTTTGGCTACTTGCATGTCACCCCATTTGTTATTCAGTGAGACTGTGAAGACCTGATTCAGGTTGTTGTTGTGTGTGATTGTTGTTAAGAATCATTGAACAATTTATTTTTCTAACCTGTTGATATTGATAAGTGTTTAGAATACTTGGTATAGTGTTATCTTCTGTTGTATGGCTGATTTGGACCCAATATTATAGCAGCTAAAATGTGATAGACCTACAAGAATGTAATTCACATTTTTAATTGTCTCTGTATTTTGCTGAATCCCTGATATTCAGCATTTTGTACAAAATTTTGAATCATGAAGCACTTTTTGTTTTGGGATGCCTTCTCAAAATTTATTCATCAAATTGTTGACTTGATGAGTATGTGGTCTTTTAATGTTTTTTTGTTCCGACTTCTCTGTATGTACAGAGTAAAGTTGACAGTGTACTGATGAGCAAAAGTGGCTGCATCCTCCGCTGACCGTCGAGCAGCGGATGTTGTTGCAGTCTTGTGTTCATTCCCTCAACAGTCACTCTTTCCACTGTTGTCTCTGCACCCTTTCAATCTTGGCAATCATTGTGATAAATTATTTGGTACTTCGTTTCATGTACTTAATTTATAGGAACAATCAATTTTGTGAGTTTCTCCTATCACCAATTCAAGTTTTTCTCTCCTTTGCTCCTCCCAAAAAGAGCTTTGGTACATTTTTTGCGTTTCGTTCAAACTGAAAAGGGCTGCAGTAGACGAAATCAGTTGGTTGCAGTTGGTAGAGTGGACTGATAAGGAACATAAACAATAATTTTGTGATATACATTGTAGGTGTCGGTCTTGCAGGATCCTTTGGCTTATCTCAAGTATGTAATGTTGTTCACCTTTCAAAAGAGCCTGTGATTATTAAATTAAATGACTGCTTTTAATGGTGGCATGCAATGGAGCCTTACATTTGTTGTTCTAACAATTAAGACCCATCGGTGAGTATTCTAATCATGAACTGCCGTCCATTTTTATTGTGTAAGACGCAAAGTGCGATCAGTAGAAATAGGTATGTACTATGGCCTTGTTGCTTTAAGGACCTGTTGTCAGTTTACTTTATACCTTAATGGAAGTCGCAGGGCTTCCATATTTATTGTGTTAATTTTATCATCAGTTTTATAATGTTGGAAATGGAAAATTGGTCTCCTTTGACAGGTGTACATTTTCCCGACCCCTCTTGGAAACAACAACTTTGAAGTTCCTTAAATATTCAGTATTCCCTGTGGGTTTTTGCTATGGAAAAAAGAAATATTTATCTTTCTACTGCCTGTTTACCTATGAAAATATGACTGAAGAATGACGAACTGACAACTGTCCATATGAACTGGCATTACTTAATCTTCTGCGTTTTGGAGTAAATGCCTGTAGTACCTACTGTGCTTGTGATTGGAAATACTTTCACATTGACAATTGCCTTTAGACCCATGAAAGTGAACTATGATATCGTGTTATGTTTATTACGTTGCTACTTTGATTCTTATTATTAAGATTGTAAGTTTTTGATGTTGTCTTTTTTAAGTTTTACTTTTATAAAAAATAAACAAATGTGATGAACTAAGAGGTGGCACTGTTTCTACCTGTTTTAAATTGTAGGTATTTTATTTTAATTGCATGCTTGCATGCATGCTCAGTTCTGTGCCTTGCCTGTGCTACAGTTCATAGATGAAACCAACATTTTGGCCTTTTGGTATTTTGATTGTTGCTCTGTTATCAGTATACTACTACTGTACTGAACTGAAAATGTGTTTCTGAAAAGTATGTTCAATTTATTTTGAACACGAAGTGCTAATTCTTACCGCAGGTCTCTTTTACTTCTAATGAACTCTTGCCATCTGTATTTGCATTGTTTATATTTCAGATGGCCAATTTGAGGCCAATTTGGCTCATGATATTAGCAATAATAGTTATTTTGAATAGAAATTTTATGGTAAATATCAGAGTTTTACTTTTTCATGTTATGTATGTACAGATCAATTTCTTAGCTGTTTGTGATGAACTCGTGTATATGATTACTGTTATGCTATCTGTTAGTGGTACCATTTGGTGCATGCCAGGAGGAATTTCACTCTAGACTCTGAAGTCTGTTGTCTTCAGTTTTGGGAAAGCAAGAACTCCCTCCCGCACCTCTTTTATATGTGATTTCAAAAATAAAAGGCAGCACTGATTTACTTCTTTTTGTGAACCAATCATGGTTGTCTTCTTATTTTGACCTACTTAACAAGGTGCTGTTGCACACCGGTTCAGAGATGCATGTGCCTAGATGATTTCAAAAATTGCTATTGTTTAGAATGTTTCTTTTCTTTAGTTTTGCATTTATGTTGTATTGAATCAGTTAATTTTACCTGCTGTTGACTGAGCTGCAAAATTGAATAAATTTGGGAATCCAGAGGATGCAGTCTGCTGGTTCAGTCTGAAGTCCAACTATTTACATATCATTACAATTTTTTTTCTCTAATTTAATAAAAACTTATATGTTGAATTTTTGATGAATTTTTCTCAATAGTTTGGTCAGTAAACCTTGCCAAACATTTTTGTGTTTAAATCACTTTATGATGGTCAACTATTTGTGTCCGTTTTCAGTATTTGTGTTGGTCAGTGGTTTGTCAGCATTCAATGTATCACAGAGTCAGTGTGAAGTTGAGCTTTTGAATGTTGTTGTTTTGTTGTTGGTGTGGTTATCAAAAGTTTTAAATGTTAACTATGAGATTGAAGCGGCAGGTTTTTTATGCCCATAGAAATGTGACTTAAAACATCTTTCCTGTATCAGGCGTTTATGTAGTGCATGTTGTGTTTACTTTGTTACCGCATGTGTATCATCAGCAACCTTCATTACCTGTGTACTTTGTCCTTTAATGTGTATGTTTTATTATATTTATGTATAATAAGCTGATACTAAAAATATTGCTTTGCAATAATAATATTTACCCAATAAAACTTTTCCATTAAGTTCTGTGTTACATTGCTTTAGAACCCCCCAAAAATCCCATTGCCGTCAAAGAAATCGACACTAAAGTCGGAGAGAGAGAGAGAGATAGACAGACAGACAGATGATCAGAGAGAGAGAGAAAGAGAGAGAGAGAGAGAGAGAGAGAGAGAGAGAGAGAGAGAGAGAGGCAGACAACCGCACACCACCGATTCGTTGCACGTTGCCTATCCTGTGTTCTTAAGGCGTTTAAACCATGGCGCGGCGTGATTGTGAAGGTGGAGTATCATGCGGGAGAGAGAGAGAGAGAGAGAGAGAGCGCTCTTTATGGCTGTGTGGGACTGTGGGCTCTTGGAGCGGGTTGTCACAACGCAACAAGTCACATATTCGGGGTCTAAAATAATTTATTCATTTTTTAAATTACATTTAGCAGGACACGCGAGATCACGGGTCTGGGTCGATCTTTGATGAGCGTCGGGGTCTGGGCTGGGTGCGGCGGGCAGCGTCGGTCGGGTTAGCGGGAGGAGGCGGCGGCGGGGGCGGCGGTGGAGGAGCCGCCGGTGGCGCCGCCGATGGCCTGGCCGACCTGGGCGGGGATGGGCACCTGGGGGAGGACGCCGTCGGGCACGGCGCTGCCGAAGGGGAACGCCACTGTCGGGGGCACAGAGAGGGCGAGGCGTAGTAGAAACTGTAGTCTTTGTTCAGATAACTGTAGTTCCAATGGGGGGAAAGTGCTAGATAATCGGGACAGACTAGTTTGTCCGCGTTGCCTGCGCTTCAGTAACGGCGAGACTACAGTTGACGAAACCACGGCCAGGGCACTGTAGCTTCGCCGAGTGTTTGGCAGGGCCGGCGCACTCACCTTTGCAGGCGTTGAGGTCGCCCTCCTTGCACTTCTCGATGTAGACCTGGGGGTTGAAGCCTGCGGGGAGCTCGGGCACGTTGGGGATGGAGGGGATGGCGGGCACTGCGCCGCCGCCGCTGCTGGCGCTGCTGCTGGCGGAGGACGAGGACGAGTCCTCGGCGGCGATGGCGGCGGCGACCACGAGGGCGAAGACGACGAGGACCTTCATGTCGGCGGCTGGGTTGGGGGGGTTGGCTGGGCGGCGAGGTGAGAGATCTGCGGGGAGAGACTCGGCGTTAGAACTACAAGACCTGCAACTGCTGCTGCAGCTGTCCCTCTCGCACTCGACTGCTGCTGCTGCTGCTGCGGTCTCTCTCGCACACCCTTCCGCACCGCCAGGCTCCGGGGGGGCTCGCTGCCTGCTTACCTGGAAGCGCTGACTGAAGCGACTGATGTGCCGACAGAAGTGCCGGTCCCTTTTTATATTCGGCGCCAAGCGGGCAGTGCGTAAGTGTGGATGCGTGAGTGTGGGTAAAGGGGGAAGGGAAGGGGGAGGAGGTGTGTGCGTGCGTGCGTGTGTGTGTGTGTGGAGGGAGCCTCCCGAAAACTAGCCGAGTCGACTAGTAATTTACGATAAGCTAGGAAGGGACGCCTCGCGCAGTGGTTCGCCCTCCCCCCCCCCCCCCCCCTCCTCTCCCCCTCTCCTTCCCCCTCCCCCTTCCTCGGCCCTCGGATGTCCCCGCACAGCCGCATATCGGCCAAACATCGCCTCAAAAAAAAACAAACTTGTTTTTGGTGTGGCCCCCCCCCCCCCCCCTGGCCGGGAGTCGAACCCACGTAAGTGCGCGAACGCCGGCTGCCGGCGCGCAGGACATACTCTGTCTCCAACGCCGTGAATGTGGCCGAATTCTCCCGGGCGATAGGCAGCCGGGCTGCGCAGTTTCAATGTAATGGTGTTTATTTTTTTTTTCAGAACAAATACCGTGCCGAGCTCCTAAGATAAATTGGTCAATGGTTGTGATAGTTTTTTCCTCATTTTCAGCAGAGAAATGTGCATGTACAGTGTGTATCGTGTGACAAAATCTTTGAAAAAATAAATAAAATCACTGCATCGTTTTTTACGGCATTACTGAAAAATTGTCAGTGTATATAAAAAAGACAAAGACAACTGTACTGTATAGTGATATTTCAGAGTCGTGACAGACTCGCTCGGGCGGCCACCGGACTACCGCAGGCCGACCCACATTCTGAACCGTGGGTTCAAACACCTCGGGATGATGGAAAATTCGCAAAGAATCCCTGCAACCGTCGGGGGTAATTCTTTTTAAAAAAATTAAATTGAAACATAATTTTTTTTTTATTTTGCGAGTGACAGTGTGACAGTATCGAATTTTCAGGCCGATGCCAGACTGGGGACTGGCTGAAGCTCGTCCGAACGTTCGGTCCCCCCGACTAACAGTTCCATTCTGTTGTGGGTTCTGGTCAGCGACCCCGTCCTAGCGGAGCTGGCCACCGCCGTGCTATAAATTTATAACCCGTTTCAGTTCCTAACTGTCGCGTCTAGGCCGCTCCGGCGCGCCGCAGCCGCGGCCCGGAGACGAGCGGCGATGCAAAATGACAGCAAAGTCGGATACGCAGTGTTTTTTTAAAATATTTATTTGATACTTGTTTTCTCAGTAAAATTACATTTGTTTGCTGTACACATTGCGTCGTGAGAAGGCGCCACGTTATGGAACCTCTGTGCCGGTATCGTCCTCACTCTGGAGCGAGCGAGAGAGAGAGAGACAGAGAGAGAGAGAGAGCGGCGAGGTTCGATGTACCGACGTGCCGGTGAGGGAGCGGGGGCGGCCGAGGTCCAGATCCAGTACGTCACGGTCTAGTACGGACCCCTGGGCTTGAACGACAGGAACACCTCCTTGCCTGAAAGAGAGAGATGAGTTGATATACTTTAGAACAACCGGAGAGAGAGGGAGAGAGAGAGGGGGAGAGAGGTGGAGAGAGAGATGGGTGCTGGTACTCACACTTCTTGTAGTTGCAGGACTCCTTGCAGAGCTTGAACATCCTGACGTAGGCGTCGTAGTAGTCGTGGGGGTTGGTGGGGTAGCCGCCCGGGGGGATGGGGACGGGGTAGGCGCCTCCGGCACCGCCGGCGCCGCCGGATCCGGCGCCGCCCCCGATGGGGACGGGGTAGTGGCCGCCGGAGCCGCCGGCCCCGCCGGAGCCGCCGATGATGGAGATGCTGCCCCCGGAGCCGCCCAGGCCGGAGCCGGACCCGCCCACGCCGCTGCCGGATCCGCCGACACCGCTGCCGGATCCGCCCACGCCGGTGCCGGAGCCGCCGATGCCGGATCCGCCTGAGCCGGTGGAGCCGGAGCCGCCGATGCCGGTGCCGGATCCGCCCGAGCCGGTGCCGGAGCCGCCGATGCCGGTGCCGGAGCCGCCGATGCTGCCGCCGATGCTGCCGAGGCCGCCGCCGATGCCGCCCGTGCCGGAGCCCGTGCCGGAGCCCGTGCCGGAGCCGGCGGCGGGCTCCGGTTCCGGTGCGATGGTGACCTCGCCCTCCCCGCCGTAGCCGTCGTTCTGCGGGTCGGCCGGCATGGCGGCGACCAGGGAGAGCGCCAGGGTGGCGAGCAGCAGCTTCATGGTGGACGCTGCCGGACAACCGAACAGAAATCCAGACGGAAATCAGAGAAAACTCGGAGGGATGTCGATTTAGATGGGATTTTTCCCCCCCTTCTCGAAACCGTTCGGGTCGTAAAAGCGCAGTAAAAGTACCGACCGGGGTGGTAAATGTCGGATGAGACACTCGGAACAGGGGCGGAGGTGCGACTGACGACCCTCGAGCCGCCGGGCCCGGCTTTTAAGGACGATTTTTGCGACAATTCCGAGACATCTGCGTGTCGGACATGACAGCTGGACGATAATTTTTGCCTTTTTTTTTGAGCGATAGCGGTGTATGAAGAGGCCGTACGCCGCCGGCCGCTCTCGCCCCGCCCTCACTGTGTATGCCTCATACTCCGTGTGTGTGTGTGTGTGTGTGTGTGTGAGCGTGGCCGAAAACACTGTGGGCTGCCTGGGACAGAGCCCTCCAGCCCAGCCCATGAGTAAGAGATGATGGTTTTCTCTCCGAAACACACCTCATCGCCAAAATTTTCGGCGGGAGAAAAATTTTATTAATATTTTTTTAAAAAAGGGTAGAGGCTCTCGCCTGTGGGGATTGTTGCGGTGAAACGATTATTACTGGTGTTCAGTGACGAGTTCATAGAAATGTGCAATCGTTGTGCAAAATTTAGCATTTTCAAAATTTTATTTATTTAACATGTACCACTCGAGCAGGCAGTAGCCGGGCCGGGTCCGGCAGCCTCCGCCTATCAGATCCTCCCCCCATCCTCCCCCGGGGCGTAAAACTTAGAAAACAACCCCGCGGAGTCGGCTGCGGCGGCGGGCATCTCCGGACCTCCTCCTCCCTTTCACCGGACCATTGTTCGCCCCGCTCCTGATCCCTGATTAGCGGCAGCCATCCTGCATAACATTGATCTACTGTAAGGATAATGGATCTGGCAAAGCGCTGCGGGAAGCGCTCTCTGCCGTGTCTGCGAGTGCGCAAGTGAGACGGCGAGGGAGACGGCTGGACGGAGAGAGAGAGAGGGGGGGGGGCGGGTGTGGGTGGTATAACAAGAGAGAGGGAGGGAGGGAGAGAGAGAGAGAGAGAGAGAGAGAGAGAGAGAGAGAGAGAGAGGGCGGGGGTGCGTGTTCATGAGCGCGCTCTGCGAGGGTTGGGTCATTACAACGCCGTGCTGTTGTTCATCCAGTATACCCGGTGCTGGTTACGTAATTCAGCCAAAATGTGTATGTGCGTCTGCATGACGAGTCGACTCTCTCTCTCTCTCTCTCTCTCTCTCTCTCTCTCTCTCTCTCTCTCTCTCTCTCGCCCTCTCGCCTTTGCAGCACGAAGCGCCTGTCGGGTAGGCAATGTCGTCGTGTGCACTACACGGGTGCCGTGCGGGCTTGCCTACCCCGACATTCGCAGGCGCCCTGCGGCACCCTCGCCACCAGCGCAGAGCTACAAGAGTAAAGTTGAACGTGGCCTACTCGTGCCATCTCTGTCTCAAGTATCCGAATTTAAGTCGTGGAAAATTCGTGCTTGAAATTTTATGAAAAGATGTAGGCCTTTTTTCGATAAATAAAGAAAAAAAAATCCCGGGAACCAAAAATTGGAATTTGAGGTCGAGTGTAATGTATTCTCGGATTTGAAATTTTGTCAACGAAAAAAAAAACAGTTGCAAATTTTGTCCAGTGATTCTTCCTGAGAGCCTTGAGTAGATTGGTGGGCAAGGCGCGGGTGTCGGGTCCGCTTGTCCAGCCTTGTCCAGCCTTGTCCAGCCTTGACACCTGCCCAGGCGTTATCCGTGCCGTGCGGGCCAGACGCGAGCCGGTTCGGCACAGGTCCCGGCCGGGCCGCAATCGGTAACGGAAATTCGTAAATGACCGGGCCAGGTGCCTTCCTCCTCCTTCCCCTCCCCTCCCTCCTCTCCTTTCCTCTCCCCCTCCCTTCCTCCCCCCGTGCCCGCTCCTGGTGTCCCGCCGCAGAAAAGTCAGAAGCCCCTGGTCGTCCAGTTTGACAGAGACACACTTCCTCGCCGCCGAACCACACAACAGGTAGCTGGTGACTGTGGCATATTAGAAGCCAACTTCACAAAGTGAGTGAACCCTCGTCACCTCAAAGTTAAGGATTTGTAAATTAACCAAGTCAAAAAGTTAGTCATGCAACTAATTTGTACAAAAACCACAGTACACAATATTGTTGTCTGTACTGGTGTACAATGCCATTTTTCTTTTCAGAGCAAAAAATGCCATTCGAACTTTATTGATGCACGCCAAATATGTCACGGAAATTTGGAGAAAATGGCCCTGTGACGCTTTCTGTGTGCCCCCCCCCCCCCCTGCAAGCATTACTCGGCACAATGATGAGAAAGACTTTACAGTGCAGCAGCGCCGCAAAGTCGGAGACGCAGAAGGGCCCCTGAAGGGACCGGCCCAAACCTCAAGCAGCCGGGACTTGAGTGACCTCGCCAAGTTGGGTGGCCGGCGCGTCCTTGCAGGCCGAGCCGCCTTCCTTCTGCGTGGGAGCGAGCTCGGCAGCTGCGAGAACGTACCCACGAAATCCCACGAAACACGAAAAATGTAATTAATTACGCTTACAATTTGGAGCGTAAGGAAGCGTAAGGAACTGTTTCGGAGAAACGCAAAAAAAAAAGTCTGCAGAAAAGAAATTGCATAACGTACATTTTGGAGTTTTCCAGGAAAATCTGGGAAGAGGGTCGTTTCCTTGGGGGTGTTCTAGAAGTTTCAGTATTTTTTCAACCCAAACAGTGAAATCGAAATATTTTGATTATTTTAAAAATATTAACATTTTGATGTTTGTTCCAATACGTTTCCGATGGCGCCGCCCGTGTTCGAGGCCTGTGGCTCTGCGCCGGCGGGGTAGGCAGCCCATCTGGCACCTCTCCTGGCCGGGCGGGGCGGAGCGGGGCGCTGGCGCGAGGCGCCTAACGTGCCAACCCCACGGAATCGGGCGGCGGACCGCGCGGAAGCAACACTTTCGCTCTCACTTCTTCTCCTCTCTTTATACGGCAGAGGGAGAGAGAGAGACTGGCGCTAATGGGAAGACGCGCGGTTTGTCACTGTCAGTGTGTCGTCAGCGGGGTCTCACTCGGCAGAACATGCATGCATGCAATGATTTATAGCGAGCGATGTGACTCCCGGAGTGTGAACTACACCATCAAGCTACAGCGGAACTGGAGTTTTTTTTACACAGAAGACTACATTTTCGTTTTGGATAAGTACTAGTTAAATGAGACAAACTAAAGTTTCTTGCTCGTCAACTGCAGTGCGGCCGCACTAAAACTACAATTTTCGAAACCACATTTTGGGCACAGTATTTTAGGCTGTAGTCTCATCGTATATCCTTCTGCCCCAAATTCCATGGTTTTATCTTATGGGCTTCGCGTTTCACTGTAAAAATATTTTTCGTCACTTAACGAAAATCTACTGCCAGAGCGTGGGCAGGCCGTCCCGCCCCGCACACACGTGTGGCGTGGACGTGCGAAAAACTCGCGAGTCCGCCATTTACGTGACCTTTCTCTCTCTCTCTCTCTCTCTCTCTCTCTCTCTCTCTCTCTCTCTCTCGCATCGATTCGGGCGGCGTGGGAGCTGCACTGGAGTAAGCTGTCGCACTGGCGCGGGCCTCAAACTATGCAGGCTCGGTGGGTTCGATTCCTGCAGACAGCTCCGGTGCACTCCCCTACAACACTCTCTATAAAAAAAATATTCTTCGTCACTTTACAAAAACAATCTAACTCTTAAATTATACTCAAGATTTTTTTTCGTCACACATCTTGTGTCAAAAAATCGTCTCACAAAACAATTGTATCTGGGAATGATGGCAATGACTAAGCACGGCTTGCCACTGTCACTTTTGGTATCAGACTGACGGCGGCATTTTGTAAAAGAAAATTGTCACGTTCGATGAGTCTGAAAGCCCTGCGAGAGCTATACTCATCACGAATTTCCTGCAAAGGTCGGCAGGACTGCCGTTCCTGGAGGCCTCCACGGCTAGGACGATCGTCGCCACGACGTGACATACGGAAAGCCGCGTGCTAAGAGAAAAAAAATAGAAAGAAAATGCATCAATCAAAATAAACGAGAAGGCCGTGCGCACCGGGCGGGGCGGCGAGGAGAGAAGGCGGTGGCTGTCAGCCGGGAACCGATTGACAGCGCCGATACATCCCCCCTCATCGCACGAGGGGGGGGGGGGGCGCATTCATTACACGTCGATCCGTCTGGTCGTAAATATGTTGACATGTCAATTCTTCGTGAGAAATCTGCGGATGCTTTCGAAAAAAAAAAATTGCAAAAATGGGTGGGCACTACCTCGTCCCAGGCCTCCGCCTGGAACCCTCCTGCTTAACTTCGGTGTTCGAATGGGAACCGGTGTACCAGGTATTGACCGCCGCAAAGACACCGGCACAACGCAGCGGCCTTTTTCAGGGGCACGCTTCCGCAACGGTCAATGTAGCCCCCTCCGCCAGCCAGATTTCCGGAATCAACTCCCTTCGACTGGCTGGTTGGTCTGTGGCACTGCGGCCACTCCCGAGCGGATTGGGGGGGAGGTAGGCTTTCCTATATCGTACACAGCCGAAGCTGCTGTACTTCACGACGAACCCTAGTCGCGACGGCGTGTCCTCGTCTGCCAGATTCACAGGGAGCGAAAACGAAGGTACCGAACCCTACGTACCCCCGTAGCATACACCCGAGTCTCCGAACCAAGTTTCCTTGGTAGACACAGAGCCGCGATGGTGGTCGCAGCGCGCCCCCTATACTTTACACACCGTCGTCATAGCTGAGCCGATAGAAAAAATGCGCGGACCAGCAAAGAGTTGAACCACCTACCAGCCGCCCGCCGGCCAAACTCACTAACCACGCGGCTATAGAACCTCGGTGCACGGCAGCCGTGCACTCCCGGTACTGTAGCCGCACGTCGTGTCCGACTGGAAATTGGCTGGACTCTGACTGGAAAGTGGCTAGTGATTGAGTGATAGAGGAGGTCCTAATTAACACAAAGCCGCCCTTGGTCTGGCGTTACTTCTATTTCCGACTGTTCTCTCTCGGCCCGCATCTGCGTGGCGCGGCCCTTTTTAAGTGCATGCGGCGGCTAGGGGGGTCGTCTCCGTGTCATAAATCCTCATCCGGACGTCACCCGCCGTAACGTTAGCGTAACGTTAGCGTAACGTTAGCGTAACGCTAGCGTAGCGCCGAGGCAGGCGTTAGCGAGCGCGGGTCAGAGGCGCCGCACCGGCGGCATGTTTGACGGCGAGCCTCATTCGGGCTGACGTATGGATTCGATATCGCCGACCCGCGTTTTACGGCCCCGTGCTCTCTCTCTCTCTCTCTCTCTCTCTCTCTCTCTCTCTCTCTCTCTCTCTCTCTCTCTCTCTCTCTCTCTGAACTGGAGTTTAAGGAATCGAAAAAAAAGAAAAAGATTTTGGTACTTCGAAAAGTTGTTGAAAATAAAAATGGTGGGCACTACCCGGAACCTGAAGAGCAAAAAGTAAGAAAAAAATGAGAAGCACTGGCTGCAAAAGAGGTCCCCCACACGACACCCTCCCCGCCGCCCTCCACCACCGCGGCCCCGCCCACGCCGCGGCCCCCGCGCCGCCGCCCGCCGCTGCACGCGCGAGGCCCCCGCTCGGGCCCCCGCCGCGTACACCATGTCGGAGTAATTGGCCACCTCCCTGTAATTTCAGTGGCGGCCGCGACACGCGCACCTCACCGCCCCCTTCTCATCACCACGCGCGCGCCTCTTCTTTCCGCGTTTTCTTTCGAGAGGGCGGTGCCTGCGGTGCCTGCGGCGGCGGTGCCGAGCAGACGGAACGCATACAGCTCGCGCGCCGCGACGCTCTCTCCGGGGGTGTATCACTAGGCGCGGGGCCAGCGGGAGTGAGAGGGAGAGAGATGGAGAGGGAAAGAGGGAGAGGGAGGAGAGTGAAAGGGGCAGTTGGAGAGCGAGAGAGAGAGAGAGACGCGATTTGTTAGTCTGCAGAGCGTTCAAACGGAAGTCGGTAGTTTTTTGGCCTCACCGGGCCCCTCCGTGGTTCTGCCGCCCCCGGCTCCCCGACAGCAAGTGCGCAAACAGAGGCCCGCTGTCCCAGGAGCCTCGCCCACCACCAGTGCCCTCCAGGCGGTGAGCGTAACCGGCGTCACGGCCCGGGTCATCAACATTCGATTTTCGGCCGCGGTCCGTTCCGGCCCGGCCGCAGCCCGGCGGGTGCACGCTAACCCTGCCTCATCAAGGATTCGTGGGGCTTCGATCCCTGCCGTGGGCGTCCCGTCCGGGTCCGGCCCCGTCACATCAGTTTCTTGTTTTTGTGCGCCGACCGTTTTTTTGGGCCAAATTAAAACATCCTCGCATGTCTCCGCCGGCGCCGCGGCCGCCGGTCCCCCCGGCCGCCCCCCGCCCCCCGCGAGGGGTGCATCCGTGTCGGGGGCGGGCCGTCTGGGGGTGGGGCCGAGTGGGGCCGCGAGTGGAGGGGGCGGCAGTGCCACCTGTTGGCGCGGGCCGCCGTGGCGGGGGGCTGCCGGGGGCGGCCGGGGGCGGCCGGGGGCGGGGCGCCCAGTAGCCAGGAGTCGCTCCTAGGCCCGCCCGCGCCCGACGCCGTCCCGCCAGTCCACAAGTACCGCTCCAGCACGCAAGAGGCTGCTAGAGGCGAGCAGGCAGCCGAGCCGGTGCAACCCCGCCGAGGCCCCCGTCGGCCGCCCCCACACCCTCGCGCTCTCCGCCGTCGTCGGCGTCCTGGGCGAGGACCGCGACGGTGGTCGTGTCGTGTCACACAACCGTGACCACTCGGCGCGCCCCCGTCCACGCCGGCCCCGGCCCCATGTGAGGGGACAGCGGCTTTCCGAGACCACAGCGGGAGACGAGCGACGCCGAAATGTGAGTGGGACCCCCCTGCAGGGACTCCCTGGGGGGTATGCAGCGGCAGCGGCCTGCCACGCACCGCGGCACGGAGGGTTGCCTACCCGAGTCTCGAAGGGGCTTCAGCGGCACGAGCCTTCCAAACACGAACTATTGCGGAAATTTTCAACCCAACGGAGACACAAAAGACTGACTTTGACATTCACTGTTGCATTTCATTCTGTGTAACTGTTCTCTAAGACCTCATAGAGACACACACTAAAATGTCATC
This sequence comes from Megalurothrips usitatus, assembly GCA_026979955.1. Taxonomy (NCBI): domain Eukaryota; kingdom Metazoa; phylum Arthropoda; class Insecta; order Thysanoptera; family Thripidae; genus Megalurothrips; species Megalurothrips usitatus. Next base: position 5,099,085 of record CM049605.1, read on the forward strand.
ATTATTATGTATTAATTCGAGTTTAAAAAATCATCGCGAGCGGAAAACGCGGGTGACGTGATGTCGCGGGGCGGGGCCGTCGGTTACGCGATGTCGCGTTATGGACAGTTCGGTTTCCGTGCGAAATAATGAGGCGGATGGGGCGGAGGGCCAGACGGCGGCGCCGGCTCAGTGAGCTACACCGTGAAACTAGAGTTAAAATATAGTTTCGGTAGAGAAAACTACAGTTCCACTGCCAGATAATTCAGGCAAACTACGCGTTTTACATGTCAAACTGTGCACTACGCTGTGTCACGTGAAGTTTCCAAATAGATATACAATTTGTGGTACAACAGTTTGGGCACTGTAGTTTCATCTTAGATCCTTCGGCACAAGTTCGCTTAATTTTTCTTTTTTGCCGCTCTACCTCATCGAGAACGGCATAGATAAGAACAGGAATACGCGGTCAGTGGTAGGAAACAAGTGTCGTGCATGAACATTTCAAAACACCTGCTCCGACTCTTTTTTCAAAAATCTCTTTTAAACTTTTCCTATAATCCTAATAAGAGATTTGGCTCGTAGGCGTTCTGTTTGCGCGGAGTAAACGGGGACGGTTCTCCGCTTCCATGGGCCGCCGCCGCCGCCACCGCTTCTGATGCTGGCGATGGGGTCCCAAGACCTTTACGGCCTTCTTGTCTTACGTTTAATGCATATTGACACACGGACGCGCTGGACGGTGGAGTTTACCCAAGGTGGTGTCTGTTATTGGGATACGGCCCGGGGAGGTCCTTTAAGGTCCTGGAGGTCCTCTCCCTCCCTCCCTCTCTTCCTCCCGTCCCCTCCCTCCCTCCCTCTCACCCTCCCTGAGTAAACCGCCACGCGATGTGATGTGTCAAGTCCGGATTGCGGCAAGGCGAGACGCCGCCGCCGCTGCCACCGCCTTCAAAATAAGGGCAGGATCCATTTCCATAAGCCCTGCAGAAGGAGTTTTTTTTTTTTCAAATATAAAGCGTCGGAACGCGCCTCCAATAGCAGGTAATTCGGCTCAATAAGACGGCAGCAGCGCGTTTCCTTTGAAACTTTTTTTTTCCCCGGGAGAAATGTTGTATTTTTTGTGACCCAGAAGACTACTTACTATCCGATCACAGCAGCGCAGGGTTTATATCGGAATCATCGGGCGTTCCCTTCGGCCACCGAGGTCATCCCGTGTCATCCCCCTTCCCTCTCGGCGCGAAAAAAAAATTGAGAAGAAGTGAAAAATATGACAGAAAATTCAAAATGGCAATGTGAATTTTGGGCGGGGGGCGTCGCTGCTGTAGCCGGTCGAGAAGAAGTGGAGCACGTCGCATGAAAGATAAACATGGTGAGGGGTGGGGCAGGGGGCAGGGGGGGGGGGGGGGGGAGGGGGGAGGGCAGCTCCCCACTATGAGGCAACTTAGAATTTGGGTGGTTCGTCAAGTAAACAGCTGGATGAGTCCGGCCGACGCGGCGGGGGCGGCGGGGGCGCCCGACGGGCTGCGCACCTGCATGCGGCGCCCTGCCGGTTACGGGGGTTCGAACCCGCACCCCCCCAGCATATCGTTTTACATCTGTGGCAGCACCCGGGACACTATCCACACACACACACACACACACACACACACACACACACACACACACACACACACACACGCACACACACCCCTGGCCGCTGCCCCCGCACCCCGCGCAGCACGGGGGTGGACGGACGGGTGCCGTTCTCGGGATGGGATGCGGCGCGCCAACTTCGACTCGCCGCCCGCGCCGCGGCAACGCCAAACTTGAAATGGATCTGACTGACGTCAACGCGCCGCCGCGGGTTCGAATCCCCCTCGAAGCGCGACCGCGACCGCGATGCTCCATTTTCAAAGTGCGCTTATTCGTGTCGCTTAGCATTTTCCGCTGTGTAAGACGTTAATACGGAAATCCAGTCCCAGCCAAAAAAAAATTATAGAACCAAATTTAGAATCAATAAAAATGTAAACGCGTCAGTTGAACCTGCGCCGCCGCCGCTGTCTGCGGGTCATTGGGTCATACGGCACCGACAGGCCGCGGCCTTAACTAAAGCCGCAAGACACCTCCTTATCCACACAGACCCGCCCTCTCCCGAACTCGGCCAAATCTCCGCTTCTCTCTCTCTCTCTCTCTCTCTCTCTCCCTCTCTCTCTCTCTCTCTCTCTCTCTCTCTCTATGTATCCCCCCAGCTGTTTCCCCTCCTTATCCAGCCCGCGGAGCCCCCTATCTCTCCATCTCCCTCCCGCCCACGCGAGTCTGATCCCCCCCCCCCCCCCCCGCCGCCGACCGCTTTGCGCACGCCACCTTTCGGATGAGTGAAGGGGGTGGGGGGCCTTCTTCACTTGCCAACTTCAAATTGAATCCAATACAGACCGGGCCGGCCAGGCTGGCCGCCCTGTCTTCTCATTCGCGCCAGTAAGTGGGACAGGGGGCGGTGAAGCGCACGGGGAGCGTTCCTCTGCTTCAACGCCTTGTCGGCGCGGCCGCGCGTTTTGGGTGGCTGGTTTCCGGGGCGGCGGGTTGTCGGTTCCAATACCCGGTTTATGAATATGTCTTATTGTATTTCGGTTGGAAAAAAAGGAATTTCTATAAAATGTGTTCAACATTAGACTTTATTGCAAACGCACGTCGTTGAAGGGGGGCAACTGTGTGCTCGTGGAAGCGCCGGAGTTTTATTCTTTTCGCTTTCCAAACTTTTTCCTCTTGTTTTTTTTTCTCTTCGCTAGTGACGCAGATTTTTGTCGCGAGCGGGGGGCACTAAATGCAGGGGCCCCCGCCCGGGAGGACAAGAGGACGCAATGAGCCCCCTGGGGACCCCGCGCGGGGCCCGCCGGGGCCTCCCCGGGGGACCTAGTAGCCAGCCCACCGGTCCGGCTGCCGACTGCCGTCGCTCTGATTATCCGCAGCGTCTCCTGCTTAATCCGAGCATATTGGCAGGCGAGTCCCTTTCCTGTGAATAGGCCAGAGTTTCAAGTCAGATGGAGAGGAGGGGGTGGGGGGGGGGGGGGGGGGGGAGGGGGAGGGGGAGGAGTGCATTTGGCATGAGCCTCGCGGCCTGCGTGCCCTTTGAACCCGCCCATGACGTCACACACCCACACGCGGCCTGTGCACGCGCCGCCGCCCTCCAAAACCCACCATCATCGACCGATTATATTTTTTTAAAAAGCAAAATGCCCAAATTATTTTTTCTTTTTGTTTTTTTACTGTTTTTAATTAGAAAAACGGCGCGATGGAAACTTCTGACCAAAAAAAAATCTATAACATAACGGAAAATTTATTTGTCCGTCCAATCACAGGATGTGTCTCGCAAATGAACTTTACGTTACAAAACTGCCGCTCTAAATGGTCCGGTAGGGGTTAGGGGTTCAAAGACCGCCGCGCCGCACCGGAGTTGATAATCTTCCTCCCTCCCTTCCCCCCCCCCCCCTGAAAAAGGTTTTGATATTCTTATCAGCTGCGGCCACGCGCCGTGACGTCACAGCCACGAGCGGCTGCCGGCCGGCCGGCCACCTGTGAGGTGACCGCATCGGTCTGGTAGTCTGGGCCCGCACTGACGTCTGGGAAGGGAGGGGAGGGTGGGAGGGGAGGGGAGGGTGGGAGGGGAGGGGAGGGTCAGAGGGGAGGAGAGGGTCAGAGGGGAGGGTGGGAGGAGAGGAGTCGCGGAGTAGCCCACAACAGCCGCCGGCGTCTCCGGTTCTACTGAGGGAATATGCTGCATTTCGAACCCGCGGCCCCCTGATCCAATCCAGACGGTGGGGTGCGGGAGAGGAGGGAGTGGGCGAGAGGGAGGGGATGAGGGAGGGGAGGGGGAGGGGATAAGGGCACGGGTTGGGGTAGGGGGTGAAGAAGAGAGGCCGCCCGAAGGGCACCGATCGTTTTCATTATGAGAAGAGATGAGGACAGAAAAAAAATTGCGTGCCTGATCACTTTCATTATCTTGGTGTGATTGTTGTACTAGTACAGGTGGGGGAGGCTCGACGGCCTCGGGAGAGAGCGAGAGAGAGAGAGAGAGAGAGAATGAGAGAGGGCGCACAGGGGCAGCAGGGGCGGGGGAGAGGGGGCTGTATGGGGGAACGGATTTAAGGGGCCGTGGAATTACATTTCCCATGTAAATCACTTCGAAGAAGGAGCGGCGGCGGCGG